>JABTTQ020003181.1:0-703082 GCA_016081115.2 Rehmannia glutinosa | reverse complement strand
CGGTGGTGGCACACCTTCAATAGGGTTGGCTCGACCGGGGTCCCCCTAGCCCGATTTCATCGCCATTTCCTTATTGCCTTCTTCCGAGTTAGGCAAGTGGTAGCGAACATCTCATGGCTATTTTTGAACCACTCCCATCGATCGATTCACCGTGTTGAGGACTCTCTGGTCCTCCACTCGGTCTTTGCTCGTGAAGGATTCTTGATTCACGCAATGCTAGCTGATTGCAATTTTTCCTGCGTAAGCGGATTCTCCGGTTCTCCGTCACTTTGGAGAAGACATCAAGGAGAGGATGGAAGTGTTACGTGGTGCCGGAGATAGGGCGGATACTTGCCTTTTTCTCGTGCTTCGGCTTCTTGACTTGCTTTTCTCTCTCCTTGTCCTTGTAGATCTGCGAGAATATCCATGCATTGTCTTCATCTAGAGTCGAGACCTTGATAATCGAGGAAATTTAGCGATTCCTCTTCTTCTTCTATGAATTGGGCGTTGGAACTGTTCCCTTGACTTGCTCAACTTCCATTTTCTCCACTCACGCGGACGATTCGGATGTCGGGTAAGGTGGAGATAGGATCATTACATCACTATCTGCTTGCAATTTGGTTCTTCTTGAGTTTTTGTGTGTGAACTACCGTTGTGTCTTGAGGTTGCCTCTGTTGATCACCTTCAAAGAGACTTGGCCGTTTCATCAATTACATCCGGAGACTCTACTTCTCCGATGATCTCCGGTATTTGTGCTAGCCGAGTAGCCGACTCACCGGTTTCTCCGCTGGATTGCTTTACAAGTCTTCTTCGTCTCTTAGTTTGTACCGGAGGGATTTACGGTTCGAGAGACGGTGTCCTCTCGAGTCTTGGGCGGTGGGCAGTGCTTGTTTTGTTTACGAGGAGCCGGCCGTCTAGGTTTGTCGAGATCTCCTCTTTTTGACGATCGAGAGAAGGAATTTGTGAGTCCTTCTCGACCGTGCCGCGAGCGGTGACACGACACTACTTGGCGAGTGACTCTGCTGCGGCGGTGACTCTGCTGCGGGGGGGGAGCATGTTTGGTTTTCTTTCTTTGCAGGGGCGGCAGATTTCTTGGTGCGAGGGGCAGCTTTCTTCTTGTTGGAGAGAGGCAAACGTATGTGTTCGGTCGGTGATTCCCCTCATTGTGTCGGCTCTTGGCATATGCACGCTTCCGAGCACCGGAGAGATTAGCTCAACATCCTCTTGTTAACATGGAAAGCTTTCCCATGTCTAAAGGTACTCCTTTCACCTCAATAGCCGGCCAATCACTAGGCCATATCCCAGTGGATCCTCCAAATGACCCATCTTCTTTGAAGGACTTGTTTCCCACGTTTTGGCGATGAACGTAGATAAACTCGGCCATTTATCTTCTTTTCTTCGATTATTGCAGCCATCACGATCAATTTTGCCTTTGACAGATTGGTCAAAAGCCAAATTGATGTCGATACACTTGGCAACAATGTCCAACGATTTGTGATAATCTTCCTTCAAATAGTCTCTTGTTAGCTGTGTATATTACTTTGTCAAAACGCGTCGGACTTGGCTATTTCTTTCCATGCGTCGGCCAAGTTTACATCGGCCTCTTTGATCTCGGATGCTCCCTCTCTGGTAGTGAGCAATATTCACCAAATCCTTGGTTGTGATAGTCACTACTTCCCGTGAATGCAGATGACTTGATTCCTTCGTCGTGAATCTCGGCATTCACGTAGAATTGTGCGACCTCCTCCACATAGGTCATAGGATACTCCGGTGTTAGAAACGGTTTTGATCCTGCCGTTTCTAGCTTCTCCGCGATTTTCTTCACCAGGGTGTCGTCGGACCCCCTCGCTTCACCATTCCGTCGAAATCCACGGTCGAACAGGTGTGGTTGTTTTCCCAACTTGGTAAAGTCATATGTTGGTGCCATTTCTCGGAATAATTTCAAGAAAAATTCAGAAATAGATTTGAAGCTTGATAGGGTTTTGAGAGTGTTTGCCTTTGCTTTTTGAGAGAGAGAGATTGAACAGTTTTAGAAGTGTGAGAGAGAAACGAAAAATGGTTTAAATATGGTTTATGAAAGGACGTGCCAGACGGTTTTGAATTGTGATCGAAATCAACGGCTTGGATTTCGCACGCATATTGAGCGATTCATGTCTCGTATTTAATGCGGCGACATTTATATCCAATCATAGGCTTGGTGTGCGGCTTTATGTCCGTACACATCATCATTATCTTGCCGTGTCTCTTAAAACATTCCGCTAAGTCAAAAACGATTTGCGTTTTTGTAACTTTGCTCATAAGTTATTCAGACTTATCTCTTAGGCGATTTAACTCTCGCTTCTCACATTTCTCTTAGTGACTCAGCTATCACCGACTTGGTATAGTGACTTTTCCAATACAATCTGGTGATTTCTTGAGCTAGTTTTTGTTTTCGACTCTTTTTCACCTTCTTTCTGTTTCATTTCTTTTCTTTGATTCTTCGTGTCTCGGCTTAGCTCAATTAGCCCCAACTCATGTTTGAGTTCTTCAAATCTTGACTCACATAATGGTTTTGTGAAGATGTCGGCTAGTTGCTTATCGGTTGAGATATATTCCAAGATAATGTCCTTCTTTTCAACATGATCTCTTATGAAATGATATCTCGACATCTATATGTTTTGTTCTTGAGTGTAACACGGGATTTTGAGTGATTGCAATGGCACTTGTGTTATCACACATGATTGGAATTTCTTTTTCTTCAATTTCATAATCTCTCACTGTCTCATCCATAGGACTTGGGCACAACAAACGCTTTTGCCAGCCTATGTATTCTCGCCTCACCGTAGAGGTGGCTATTGAGTTTTGCTTCTTGCTAAACCAGAAATTAGTCTGTTTCCAAGCATTTGACATGTGCACAAGTTCTTTCTGTCCACTCGCATCCAAAGATAGTCGCAGTCCGAATAGCCAATTAGCTTGAATCCACCTTCCTTTGGATACCATAGCCCTACTTCTTGGTTTCCTTTAAGTATCTCAATATTCTCTTAGTCTGATCATATGGCTCTCTTTTGGAGCGATTGAAATCTTGCACATACACCTCAAAGAAAGGTGATGTCCGGCACGCTATGTGAGATGAAGCGATGATCCATAAGTGCTCAGTATCTTGTTTGGTCTACAGGCTTTGCCATCTCGTCCGTGTCCATTTTGATGTGTTCATTGGTATTTTTACGAAGACTTCTCCTCCATACCAAATTTCTTCATTAAATCTCTGGTGTATTTTGTTTGACTTATGAAGGTTCCATCCTTCAAATTGTTTCACTTGAAGTCCAAGGAAAAATGTCGGCTCTCCCATCATGCTCATTTCAAATTTACTTTGCATGAGGTTTGAGAATTTTTCACACGCTCTTTGTTAGTGGATCCAAAAATGATGTCATCCACATATATTTGAACAAGCAAAAGATACTCTTCTTGTCTTGAATTCTTGAAAAGTGTTCTATCCACTTTTCCTTTAGTGAATCCATTTTCGATTAAGAATTGTGACAGGGTATCATACCATGCTCTGGTGCCTGTTTCAATCCATACGGGGCTTTCTTGAGTTTGTACACTTTGTCTCCAAGAGTCTTCCTCGCTCAAATCCTGGAGGTTGTTCAACATACACTTCTTCTTCCAATAATCCATTCAGAATGCACTTTTTACATCCATTTGATATACAATGAAATTTTTGTGAGTGCGTAGGCAAGAAACATCCTTATAGCTTCCAATCTTGCTACGAGGAGCAAATGTTTCATCAAAATCTATTCCTTCTTCTTGGCAATATCCTTTGGCTACCAATCTTGCTTTGTTTCTTACCACAGAGCCTTCCTCGTTCATCTTATTTACGAATACCCATTTGGTTCCAATAACATTTTGATGTATGGGTCTTTGTACTAATTCCCATACTTTATTTCTCTCAAACCGATTCACTCTTCTTGCATAGCTTGAATCCAATGTGTGTCATCCAATGCTTGTGACACATCTTTGGGCTCTATCTGCGAGATGAAGCATGTGAACATTAGCTTGTTGAGTTCTCGATCTTGTCTTGACACCTTCTCTCATGTCTCCAATGACAAGTTCTCGTGGATGGTCTCTCGGCCATCTTACGTCAAAGTTGAAGTAAGTTAGGATTGATCGACTTGCGGTTTGTGTTCTTTGTGGTCGCTCTCTCTTCGTGATCATTCAAATTACAGATTTTCCACCGCTTTTGAGATTCAAATATCTCATCTTCTTAAATTGATAATCCCCGCCAAATTTCGGCTTGAAAGATAGGGACTCTTCCTCAAGGTTGGATGTTTCACCATCGTTGACTCTTCAATGTCTTCTCCATTTATGTTTGGCTCATCGAATACTATATGAATGGATTCTTCTGTAACCATAGTTCTTTTGTTGAGTATTACTGTAGGCTTTGCTTTCACCGAGTATCTAAGAAGATACCTCATCGACTTTAGCATCAAAAGCCTTTAGGTTATCTTTGCCATTATTGTGGATGAAGCATTTACATCCAAATATCCTGAAATATGCAACATTTGGTTTTCTTCCGTCCGGATCTCATAGGGAGTCTTTGTCACCGCCTATTTATCATACATCTGTTTTGGGTGTAGCAGTCATGTGTTGATTGCTTCCAGACCCAAAACCTTTTTGGTAACCCCCGCCCCTAACATGGTCCTTTTGCTTCTTTGAGGGTTCTGCTTTCTTCTTTCGCAACTCCATTCTCACGTGGAGTCCTTGCGGTGATAGTTCATGACCAATACCATTCTCAACACAAGATCGAGTTATTATTCCATTGACAAACTCGGTTCCTCTATCTCGATCTTATTTTGATAATGGTTTGACTCTTCTCATTTTGTATCCTCTTCATCACCGTGGTAGCTTTTGTAGAGTTTCTTTCTTCTTGCACATGAATATTGTCCATGTATATCTTGAGTAGTCATCTACTACCACCAAGGTGTATTTCTTTCCACTTATGCTTGCTTTGGTTCCACTGGGCCAAATAGATCCATATAAGCGGATGATATTCTTGTTGAGGATGGGCAAGTCTTTTCTTGGAACGACGACTTGATTTGTTTTCCCTTGACATGCATCACATATACTCTCCTTCTTGTATACGAGATCGAAGTCCTTCCACAAGATGACTTCTTGCTAGCTTATTAATCGTTTTGAAATTCGGATGACTCGGCTTTTTTGTGCCACGACCAACTTGATTCAAATTGTGCTCTTTGCTAGTAGATTGCAGTCTTTGGGTGTTGCGATTGACCAATCCACTACATACATATTTTTCTGTCTTATCGCATCCTTGCGGACAACTTCATTAGATTCAACATTTTTGATTTGGCATATTCCCATGTTGAATCCAACATTGTAGCCCTTGTCGCGAGTTGACTAATGCTTAGTAAATTGAAGTTTAGTCCTTCAACATATGCAACATCCTGTGATTTCTAAACCATTCCTGCGGATGGATCCAATGCCTCTTATTTCACCGGGAGCTTCATTTCCTCCAAATATGACTTTGGCTCCTTTGACTTCCTTTGAATTTTGACAGATTTCTTTTATTTCTGTCATATATGTCCGGAATGAAATCGCTATCCATGTACCAGGTTCCTTGGCACTCACCTTGAACCCGCAATCAAGGAAATTACGTTTTGGTACCCATTCTTGTCTCCGGGTCCCGAGGGGTTAGAATTATAAGATGATCCAACCAACCTATAGCCAAATGATTTGACTCTAAGAGGTTGCCATCTATCGCTGCCATAATCATAATCAATCCTGGCAAATTGCTTGGGGAGTCTCCAGTTCATACAAAATTGTCTCTTTTGTCTGTATGCCCGCATATGTGTTTTAGCAATTGCCTTTCTTGGGTAATTGTGGTGTCTTTGAGTGTAGTGCCTAGGTGCATATGTGTGCTTGATGAAAGCTCTTATGCTTTTGGAATGGCCTTTGTTGAGTTCTAGGCCTTTGCCATTTGGGCTTGTATTCCATAAGTCTAGCCGATAGTTCACATTATTCCATCGGCTTGGCTTGGATATTTTCTACCATTCCCATCATATGTATTTCTTTTATGAGTTTTAAGGATTTTTGGTAGCTCTCGCTTCTTTCTTTACACGAGTATTTTGTTTGGAGTCTTTGAGGACTCGGTGAATCTCTTCTCACTGGTATCTTCCAAAGACTCTCAATCGGCCGTTTTCCTTTTCCTTTGTAACCAAGGCGGTTCGCTTAGTATTGTGCTTTGGATTGAAAGTGTGTGCATCATTTAGAGTTTTGGATTTTTCGGACTCTTCATGACTTGAAGATCCTTTTTCCAAAATTACTCTTGAGGTTTGACATGGCACAAAGGAATTAAATCCTAAGCTTTGTCTTGTCTCCACATTCTCTTTGACTCATAATAAGATCATCCAATGATTTAGATGCCTTAGTGAATGAGGCAATAACATTTTTGAGGTCATTCTCCTCTTTTCTATAGCAAAGAATTTACTCGCTTATTAATTTAGCATTTTCAGCCTTTAAACTCTTATTCTCATCGGCTATTTGACTTAGAGTACTCGGCTCCTTAGTCGGCTTTGAGTTTTGACTTTTGAGTAGGCTGTTTTCCTCATTCAATAGTGTGTGTGAGGTTTTAATGTGCTCAAAATCTTTCATCATTTTGCCTAATGAATCATAAAGATCGAGTGGGTGATGAAGTGTGTGTGTCACGATCACTATCACTAATAGTGTCGAGCTTGTTGAGTTAGATTGTACCTCATCTTCTTGATCTTGTTCTTTGGCCATTAAGCGGATCAAGGCTTCTTCTTCGTGAGTCACTTGAGTAGTCGGCTTCACTTTGCTCTCGTGAGTCGGTATCTCTCTTGACTTGGCTTATCTCGGCCTCTCTGCCCATCATTGCCTTTTTCTTCTCTTGTCTTCTTTCTCTCAAGACCTTTCTTTCTTCTTCGTTTACGTACTTGTTGACTCGGATATGAGCAAAATCAATGGCATAGTGACCTGGTTGTCTACAATTCCAACATAGATATTCACCTTTTGCTCACTCTTTCTATTCTTGATTTGTCGAGTCCTTTGATACTCGGCTTGTTGATGATCCGTCCTCTTGGTTGACCTATCATCCCTTGATTTGGAGGAGCCGAGTGTCTTCTCGGAGGATTCACCCTTTCCTCTCTTGTAGTTCTTGTTAAAGAACTTGTTAAATCTTTTAACCATTAGGGCTATTTCTTCCGGGTCAATTGCCTCTTTGACCTCGACTCTCCTTCCATCTTTGACAACTAGAGCAAATTGTTTTGGAGTGCAATTGTCTCTTCCTGGTCTTTCCTTCTCACTCAAACTCATAGGCTTTGAGGTCCGAGAATAACTCATGGTTGGATGTCTTTGATAGGTCCATGGAATGTCTCGAGTGCCATGACCTTCATCTCCCATTCACCGAAGACTTTTCAGGATCTTCATACACATTTCCTTCTGTATATTCCTTTCCAAGTGTAGACACTCATTTGTGATTTCGAATCGAGCATCCAGTTGATCCAGGTTTTCTCCACGAGATCATTTTAAAGTTCTCAAATTTTTGTACGACCACCGAAAGTTTGTTTTCTTTGATTTGCTCCGAGCCTTCACAAATCAATGTCGGTTTGTCCCATTTCCTTAGCTATTTTGCAAGATTTCACTTTATTGAACATGGCTTTGTCGAGGTTTTGTAGAGAATATCCTTGGCTACATTGTCCAGGTTGTATCTTTTTGTCATCATTTGTCCACTCGGTTCTTGGTTTTTCAATCATGACCGTCCGGTCTTGATCTTCTTCCCCTTCACCGCAACTCTTCGTGCAAATTGTGTTCACCTTTAATATTTGCGAGAGGCCCATCTTCTATCACTATCCACATCTCATCATGTAATCTTTGATAGATGAGCCTGCATACGAATTTTCCAATCATCAAATTCTTCAATAGTGAACATAGGAATGCGTGTTAGATTTGCTTCCATGATAATAATTTTTAATGAAAGAAAAGAGTTTTGAAAGTTTAAGTACTAAAGCGGACTTTTGAAAAGTTTGGAGATCTAGTTCAAGAATGCCGGTGCGGAGGGTTCAATGAACCAACCGCTCCGATACCACTTGTAGGTCCCAAGGGGTGTAAGTGTAAGGTTTAGAAGGGGGTTGAATAAACCTTACCAAATTTTCGATTTAGGCCTTTTAAATCTAGAGTTCTACACACCAGTCCTTGATGGACAATCGAATTAGTCACTCAAGAGAGTTAATCTCTCAATGACTTTCAAATTGAAATAAGTAGAAGTAACTCAAAATTGTGGCTATAATTTGACTTAGCGTGGTTTTGTTTTCAATGGAAGACTTAACACCCTTAAGTTTGTTTAAGCAAGTTTTTACAGACTTGATTTAAGTACTTATAGATTATCGGATGGATAGCAAATTTATCGCAGATATAAGCAATTAAAAGTGCGAGATATTTAAATGTCAAAGTAAATGACACATAAAGTTTTTATAGAGGTTCGAAGATGGGGTAATTCTTCTACTCCTCTCTTCTCCAACTCCCGGAGGAATCCACTAAGTAATGATCGGTTTACAAAGTGGTAACAGTCCGGATACAAGTCTTGATCACAACAGCCGACTTGATCCTTTGGGACTCACCTGAGACGCCTTGATCACTCAAACGGGCTTCTCGTGCGACTCGGCTTTCTTCACAGGCACCGCCTTGCGCGCTACTACAAACTCACTTGCTCAAGCACTTTGGATTTGATCACGAAGCCCTCCAAACGCTTAAGACTTGGTTCACCTTGAACCTTTCTACAATCCTTCTTGGAGTGTAGACCCTTGTTTTCGATAGTTTCCTCTTCAACGATTGAAGTTCTCTTTCCTTCACAGGTAAGTGTTGGATTGATGTTCTTCGAGATGTAGGCTTGAGGATTGAGAATATTTCAATTTTGATAAGCTTGTATATCTCACGTGTGTGTCATCCACGCATTATTCTTTTTATTTTTTTTCTCAATCAAACTCCTCAGCCTTTTATAGTGAACTTTCAAAAATTTGCCCGTTGAAGAGATAGGCTCATTTTTGAAAATCACTTTGCAGTCGTTGGTTTGCACTTCTTGGAATTGCCATTTCCTCGTATGAAATGTTTTATCACCTTTTCGTAGTTCGACACGGTGTAGTGCTTCCCATTGGTTCATTTCTTTGCACGCTTCCTGGGATGAGCACTCCAAGAAAGGTAGTATGAAGATATTACTTGTTTAAGTAAATCTCTTGATTTACGTAACGGTTCTTTTTCGATTATCTCGACTTGACCGTGCATTTCCTCGCTTTCCCCAGGTGACTTAAGTCGACTTCCAATCATGGATGACTCTTCCGTCACTTCATCTTGAGACTTGCTTCTCTTGAGTTGACTTGGTGATGTTTCACTCAAAAGCATCTCACCGCTTCTTGATCGAGTTCTGTCTGCTCTTCTTTGTTGTACTCAATGTCTCACGTGAGTTTTCCTTCAAGCCTTGATTGTCTTCTTGCAAGTTGGAGCGTAGGCGACTTAACTCGGCTTGCCACTCTAATTGTTACAATACATTTCAAAGCAAGAATTGGGAGCTAACTTTCTATTCTAAGTTTTACATGGCATTCATCAAAATCTAAACAATAAAATTCCTAACACCGACATTTGCTCGTAGGCATTTTGTAATGAACTGTTGGTGCCCGAAATTCAAAAAATGTCGGTGTATTCTAGGTGTCAAACTATGAGCGTGTCGCAACTCAAAACTTCTTATTGCGTAAATACCATTTCCATCATGTTCAAACACGCAACGTGCTTTGCAACCAACCAGTGCTGATATCATTTCTTCAGTTTTCCCATCGCTTTTTGTCAATTTCATTTGCTTTTTCTTTAATCCCGAACTACTTACATTCTTGAACCCTTCCTTGTTGCACACAATATATTGCAATCGTATAATCTCACTTTGATATAGCTTTGTTGTACTTATCCGTATATCAAAACCAAGATGCAATGTTGTGTGGAATTGCACTCTTTCTACCAAACTTCCAAATTTTTGTCCCTTTTGTGGCGTGAACTGTTGATCGCATTCGGTATCCAATACTCTGTTGAATTATCCATTATTTCAAGTCGTTGGTTAGGCTATTTCCTACATGTCCCCTGTTTCAAGCCATGCATGTAGTCTAAGCAAATCATAATGCGAAATATGCAATGTTGTGTAGTATCAAAAGCTTTTTTGACATGAGGAATTTCCTTAACAAGCAATGTATATATCATTCATAAGCATCATATCATGTGTATACATGCATTGTGTTGTAGGATCATAAGCAAATAGTTGTAGTATCACAAGAAAATTGTTTATCATTTGCAAAAGTTGATATTTTCACAAGCAAACATGATATTACATATGCAAATTACCAAATCATTGACAAAGTTTTGTTTACAAATTTTAATAGCTAATATTTATCATCCATGCTTATAAGCAATATGAGTAGCTAATATATGCAAATTAATCTGCTCTAAACATGCATTGTAGTGTAACTTAACAAGCATGAGTGCGAGCAAGAGCATTGTTATTAGAGTTTACATATCACAATCATTACATTAAAATACGTATGAACAAGTTCATGTGTACAAAATCAATAAAAGGGTATTACATATGCAATTACCAAATCATTGACCGCAAGTCATAGAAATTAAAATGGAGAATCATTCATGCTTATTTTCTATTCGATTTTGTTTGTTAAAAACAATATATAACAGTAATTAGCAAATAGTTTCATCTAACGGCGTAGCGAATATATTTTCGAGAAAATCTTTCATGAATGTTTTTCTTCTGAAATTTGCGATCCTTGTATTGTGTTTTGTAGCACAATGAGATTAGTGATGCAGATCAGCAATTACAATCTGATGAGGAGATTAATGATTTGACGAAAATCAAATTTGTTTTTGGTTTTATCGATGATTGGTTTTGGGTTTCGGAAGAGATTTGTTTGATTGAACGTATTTTCATCCAAATTTGCATGATAACCGCCCCTACATTAATGGGATGATGGAGTTTCAATTTGGACTGATTTACCCCCATACGTTTTGAATAAGGAAAAATACAATTGGATGGTTTGTAATTTATTGGCCATTGAAAATAGTAGATTTGCGGCTCGTTCGTCCCTACGTACTTACTCTATAAGGTGTCTCTACATAACCCCTCCCCTATATATATATATATATATATATATATACCTTAATTGAGGATCCATCCTACAGGCCGCAATAGACTGGTCGGGCTTTAGGAAACATTCGGGCCAGTCGGGCCGTGAAAATATATGGCCCAACCCAACCCATGTGCATATTTTGTATATGAAAAATATCAGGACGGACCAAATGTCAGACAAACTCGGGTCCACGAGCCAATCATGTCGACCAAATAGGCCCGTCTTTTTTGGGCCTAGGAAATCACGGTCTAATTCAAAGCCTCGGATGATCAAAGTCGAGGCCCCACGAGCTAACAACATATTGTTAGCTCTATCCATCCTCATTTCAACTTTGTAACAAGAATCTTGTACCTGCAAAGTAGTACAAATTAAAATTTACTTAAATATTAATATTTTGGTATCATTTTATATATTACTTTCAACAATATTATTTTGCTCTCCAACTTCATTTTTGTGGCTTCGTCTTTTATGCTTGTTGAATTGAATATTATCATCCAACACTACAAGAAATTTAACTTATAGTGACCAGAATTTAATGAGGGTATGAAGAAATCGTCATTAAAAGTGTGATTTATGAATTTTTAATGAGGGTAAATAAAACTTGTAGCTAAAGAGGATAATTAATTGTGAGGAACTCAAAAAGTCCTAGTTATTAATAACTAATCCCGTCACTATATGTGCTAGAAAATATTACCCTCATTATTGCCTATAGAACTTTGGCGCCATTTTTTCCCCCACCCAATGAAAATACAATTTTCACTATTAAAAAGTAGAAATATCCCATTATCTCTTATATCAAATTGATAAACATTATCGAATTGTATTATTTTCAAATCTTAATTAATATAACTTTTAAATTTTCTCTGGTGGGATTAGGGATGATTGAATATATATATACTATTTATTTAATAAAAAATAAGAATTAATTCAATCCTAAAATCTATAAAGTTCAAAAGTTTTGAATTAAGAAGATTTATTAATACAGTAAAATTAAGAAATAATTCTAATTTAATTAAAAAAAAAGTTTAAAAAAATTAATAAAATAATTCGTAAAGGAGGTACAACATCAATACATTAACTTTTATTTAGTTCATTAGGCTATTTTTTTTATGATTTTTATAATCATGTCAAAGTGTAGAATTACAGGCCAAACTTATTTGCACGGTTATCCCTTGCCGACTTAGCCTAAACATACCCCTAAAAAAATGATCTTCGACCTACGATAATATTCTCTTCCAAATTTTCCCTAGTCTCTCGATTCTCTATCTTTCTCGATTGCACACTACGGTTTGTCTCAAACAACCACAATTGGTGAGCTCTAGCCTAATACAAGCTTATTACTTGAAAATTCTCCCTACAAGGCAAAAAACCCCAAATTTAAAAACTCCAGGTAATGACTAATTTTGATTCTTGATTATATGTATTGAGTTTTATATATGTGGGTTTTAGATTTCTGTTATGTTTGACTCTGAATTTGGGTGTTTAAATTGTTCAGTCAATTCATAATCAGAGGGGATTAAAATTAAATTTTAGGTTTTAATTGATTTTAATCATGGTTTATGAAGTGGGTTTTTCATTTGTTTTTTTAATTTTATCATGTGTAGAACTTGTCTATTGCACCATCAGGTGTTTTTTAATTTATTTCTTTTGATTTATTTTTTATTAGAATTCTCTGGTGATGCAGATTCTTAATTTCTTATTTCTTGTTAGCATGATTTAGAAAGACTAAAAAATCTTAAATATTGAATGATCATCATAATAAAATCGACAGAAAATTTATAATCCACAATTTTTTTCCAAAAACAAAAAGAGAAAAAAACTCATACATACACATTTAATTTTATTTCTATTTCTCACATATTACAATTTTCTAAATGTTTTATCATAAAACCAATTATTAGGAACACCACATGTATATCCTCAATAAAATTAAAAATAGTCAGTCTTCAGTTATGGAAGGTTTGATGAAGTTAAGATGAGTCTGGCTGCCTTTGAGATGTTGTCCAAATAATTCAACAACATATTGCTTAATTAGATTTGGATTGTTAGAGTAATGTTGAACTATAAAGGAGTAACAATTCATAATCCACAATCTCATTGTATATTGAAGATTTGTTGGTGGGGATGTTCCAAGTAATCTTGTTGGTGTGAGGTTTATTGCACTGGACATGGCACCATATTATTTCCCTTTGGTTTATAGCACTGGACATGACACTTGCCAAGTGTAATTGATGGTAAATTGTCAACTCAATTCATTGCAGGCATGTATCATTTGCATCGTACATTTGTTGTTTTTTCTTTTGTTTTGCGAGTGTGTTTAGCCACATAGTGTTATGTTGGTATATTACAACGTGAATGAGATTTCAAAAAGTGAAAAATTAGGTGTGGTAAACAAGGAAAATTACTTTAAATTTTCCAATATGAATATTTGCAGAATGTTTTCATCTATTCAAATATAGAGTTGACTGATTGATTTTCTCTCAAATTAGGTGTGGTAAACAAGGAAAATTACAACATTGTATGTGGCATCTAGTTTGGTTGTTATGGATAGAGGACCTTGCAAAATATTGTCTTAGGAGATGCCTGGATATTATTTGAAAGGTAGATTGGCTCGAATAAAAAATGACGACCAACAAACTTTTGATGCACATATAATGTGTGATAATGACCTGGAACATGTGTTACTAGTAGTTTATTTGTTGGTTTCAATTATTATTTTTGCATTTATCTTGTATTAGTTAATCTTTAAAACTATTGGAAGTTTTATTACCCTTCCCCAGTCAAAAGCAAGGTGGTTATCATTTACAGGGCAAAGGATATTGAAGTGCTCAAAATCATTCCTCATTGTTATCATCTACAAACTTCTTTTCCGCAGTGTTATATCTCATTAGCAATTGTTGTATTATGTTGATCATTCAATACCAAAATAGCATGATATGGTTTTCCTATCACATTCATGATATGAGTGATCATTTAAATGTATAGATTTTTATGTTATCCAATTAAATATGAGTGTAAATTTATATAATAATCAAAGTATGAGTGATACAGACAGTGAGGTCTTTACTTACTAAGACCCAGCGAGGTCGCCTATTCAAGCCCCACGGCCCGGAAACCTACCCGATTGATGAAAAGCACTTGACCCATCAGGAGATCCATTGATTCTCCTAACAGACAAGTACGATTCCCCCATCAGAATGATGACACTTGTCACAACTAGGTTTCACACATGTGCCAGTGAATGCCTATAAATACTTTGCTACAATAATAGAATGACAATTGTTCACTTTTTTACTTTTACATTCCTATTCTCTATTATTTATTTGTTTACCTCTTCCAATTATACCTGACTTAGGCATCGGAGGGTCTTAGCTAGGACCCCCATCGGGCTAGCGTAACCTGTGTTACGTCTACATGATCTGAAGTACAGATGCCAATTACTCGGATATTCGGAGACCCGAAGGTAATCACTGATCAACATCAATGAGGTATTAACAACTTTGTTTACTAATCTCTGCACAAGTTCTAAATCACTTCCATGTTGTGCTTTTTATTTTTTAAATAATTAAACCATCAAAATAAAATAAACTAGAGGCATTTTCTGGATATATTAGTGGTAATTTGGAATTAATAGCGACAAATGGATGAATTTGGTTGGATCACACAAGAGGAATATGCATGTTAGAGTTCACCATAGTTTTGATAATGGGGTACAAATTTCTTGACTGATCATGCAATTGGGTTTTAATTCTTGAATCTATTATTATGTTAATTTATTTTCTATTTGGTCTTATGGGTTAACTATATTTGCATCCAAAGATTTACAAATGACGCGTGACCCCATTGTAATCATAGAATATGCTTTGTTCGTTATATTTTCTAATATTTTTAGTCACGTTATGTCATTGTTTGATTTTGGAGTTAATGGTTTTGTTTTTTGAATTTCTTGTAGGTTGATTCACAAAGGGAGAATTCAAGAATGGATTAGGGAATTGGTACATGGTATTTTGGAGCAACAAAGCGATTCATATTTATGGTGCTTAAATATTTGTGTACTCCATGGAGCAAATATTAGAGATTTGTTTAGCTATACATCGAGTTTCAATATATATTTTTGTACTCCATGGAGAATTATTTATTAGAGATTTTTTTAGTTATATATCGAGATGAAACTGATCGTGCGTTTGAACAAATTGTCGTAGTATATATTTGGAGTAAGTGAATGTATATATGGATGTGGTTTTGTACATTAATATTTCTTGTTCAAAAGCATTGTGTGTTCTTTTAACGTTTAGCAATATTAATTTTTTATTAGTAAATGTTGATTTTTATGTAATAACCAATTCATATGAAATATTGATTTTAAAATTTTAAAATAAAAAATAAATTTTAATGAGAGTAATTATTGATTTATGAGGGGTAATTTTATTAACAAACTATGATAAACTTTAGCAATAAAAGAATGTATAGTGAGGGGCAAATGATAGTATCAATGATGAAAATTGTCATCATTGAAATTGATTTTTAATGACAGTATAATCCCGTCATTAAACATATTAAAGTAATAATGACGGGACCTATTTCCGTCATTATTTACTTTTACTTAGGAGGGCAATAATGAGGGGCCCATGACGAGAAATCCCCGTCATTTAAAGTCTTTAATGACGGATTTTCGATATATAATGATGAAAATTCCACTCATTATTAATCAGTTTTCTTGTAGTGCAATAATTGCACCAAACATTCATAACTATGATCATGAATTAAATTGGTCATGCTAATGAACCGTTGCCTATAGGCAAGAAGGAGGTTTCAAGATCTTGTGGTCCTAGCCTCCTAGGTTCAAATCCCTGGAGGCACATCTCAATTGGTTAATCAATCACAATAGTTGTCTTGCTTCTAGCGGCAAGGTGAGAACCTGAGACTAGTTGAGGCACATTCCACCATTTACATCATTTAGGCACGTGAACAAAAGTGTACAAGTCACATCATGCGATTTACATTCTTCATGCTCTAGGGATGGGTTACGGAGTTGGCAGGAGACACATTCCGTGATTTACATCATGCAGGGATCTAGAAGTTGAGCTAGCTAACCTAAGTCCGTAGTATGGTCCTTTAGGGATCTAGGGATGAGGTTCTGGGGATTAGTGAGGAGGCCTGGGATCATTGTGGTCCTGGGTTCAAGTCTCTCAAGACACATCTCAACGATTGACCAATCAACAATATATTCGTTTAGGATCATAGGGATGGGATTAAGGGGCCATGTTTCAACCAAGTTGACCAATCAACAATGATAAATTCCTTCAGGACCATACGAATACGTAGGACATGATTCTCGGATAGTTTCAATTGGTTTACCAATCAACAATTATACATTCCTTTGGGACCATAAGATATGATTTTGAGGCCAGCATAGTTCGGGACAAAGTCTAGGACCTCGAGCATAAAAAACAAAAATTTAATTGCCACTACCTAGCTCCCCGATTGAAAAATTATCTACATATATAGTAACAAACATGTTTCTATATTTGTTTTCCCCTTAAAAACTATTATCGGAATGAATTTCTATGACTATTTAATTAAAGAAAATGATTTCCATCTTAGCAAATATGGGTCTCTATCTAAATCACATATTTTCACATATGGTGGATCGAGTATACCTATTTGCGGAGGAATTATCGATCCACATAGCTAGGATTAAGCCCATCTACAAACCTCCGTTTGATCCATGATTAAGCCATCTACAAGCCTCCTATTGATTGAATCGCGAGCAACGAACAAACCCCATAGATTGGTTGAACCACGAACAAGATCACGAACCGCCTTTCTCGTTGGTGTAAATAATTACTAGAATTATTTACTTTGATGTGCACACCTTAGACCCTTGAGAACTTTGGTGATGCTCCAAGAAGAAAACCGTAGAGAGAAATTTTAATAGAGAGATTATTCTTATTCCATGTAGGGGGCGATTTTCACAATTGTCTGATATTGTAGGGAGATATCAATATATATCTCAATCTCATATCTCGATTAGAGTTCTAATGGGAGAGATTTCTAGATAAACCTCATCTAAATAGGACTCCTATTATCTCAAATATGGATGCAACTTAATTGCATCCAATATCTCCCACTCATCATACATATTTGACTCGATTCATTCGAATCACATTCTCATAGTTCTCATCTCACGTCTCTTCTTTCAGACAGGGAATAAGGCGTGCGACCAAGCGAGAAAGCAAAGGTGAGGAGAGTTATATTAAGTCATCACCAAACTAACATAACCCTACAACTCAATAACTCGCTATGTACCCCAAACCAAGTGGTCGTACTCAGTTAACCCGACCTGCTTACTACTCGTAGTCACTCCCAAAGTGTCATACGATAGTTCACACCATTCGTCTACAAGTTTGGACATATTTCATAATCGATCAACTCGGATCTCATCTTAACCTCTAGTTAAGGCGACTATTAATTATACTTATTAACCTTCCTCACTGCTATAGCACGAAGGCATCATTCACAAACCTCCTTATGCGACACAATCTTTTAAGTCTCATCCTGCTCGCTCTCTTAGTGCCGGGGCGATTGCCCGTGTGAGAGGGCCAATCAAAGCCTGGTGAGAACTCACAACTTCAGTACCAAACACATAATGAGAATCCAACATATCTCATTAATCACAATATGTTCTCAAAGGCCGCATAATCAATTCTACTTAATCCCTAATGACTCACACGCCTTTGGAGCATATCTCCAAACAAAGGCTTGTAAAAGGGATGAGCACCCACACCGCTCGTAGAAGTATGCCTGAGAACAATATTAACTATGCGCAAAAACTCTTAAGTGAAGTAAAACATCGAGTAAATATGTTTGGTCTACTATCCATGTTTGGTGCCCAAACCATACACCAAAGTGGTTTTACTATTACAAAGATAACAAAATACATCATGGATGTGCGCGCAATGTGCATCATTTCAGGATGTCAAATTTGCCTCTAGCAAATCATAGATCAATCTGTTAAGATTGTTTGATACATGTTTTTATCTTAATTTTGATGATTTTATTCTTACACCAAAACAATATTTTTAATTGTTGTCCAAATACTCCTAAATGTTTTTAAATGGTTTTAATATTTTCCGGAGTATTTCTTCAAGTTTTATTTCAGATAAAATTGGACAACACTTTTAATGATTTTATGTTTATAAGTTTTTACTTCAAAACAAGGTTCCTAAATGTTGTCTAAATACTCCCGATTGGTTTAAAATATTTTTACTAAATTTTCGGAGTATTTCTTGAGTTTTATTTTTACAAAATTGGACAACATTTCTATCTCGAGGTCAACCTCAATAGGGCGCCCTATAAGAAACCGTTGAAACAAAAATGCGAGTGTAAAAGAAGCGGTCGGCCAGGTGCGCGTCGGCGTCGGCCGTCGCCGCCATGGTGCGCGATCGTGACCTGCAAGTCTCGCGTTGAAACAGATTCATCATCTCTTGGTTTTGCAAGAAGGGGGACCGGTCATTGTAGGGGTCGACCGGTCGAAGACCCCTGACCTGGCCGCTATCTTTTGACAGCAAAAATTTGACCGTTTGACAGCAGACAACATTTTCTTAAATTGTGGGATTGATCTCTAACAGCTATATTCTTGATTTTAATTGTATTTTTCTGTAGATTTTCAATCCCCAAGAGGAGCCTATGCTTGATCAATCATCTCCTATAAATAGAGGAAGTTTTGGAGCAATCATTACAACAATTGAGACACAATACAACAAGATACACTTCAAACAAATATTTGTTCTTCATAGTTATTATTCTTGTTGTAATTTTGCCTAGCTTATCACTTTCACATCCTTGAGGTCTAGGCTATTCTTGATTACACTTTGCACTCATATTGTAATATTCATTATTGAGTTGTAATCTTGATTTTTGGTCATCATTCAACACAAGACATCCTTGTGAGTATTCTTGTGGTAAGAATACACTTGGGTGATCTAGGTGATAGGAGTTTCAAGAGTGTGGTGGTCTTGAGGTGTTGGAGAATTTGGTATTCTTCAAGATTAAAGATTGTGGTGATCTTCAAAGGTGCCGTTGACGGAAGATTGTGGTAATCTTCAAAGGGAGATTGTGATAATCTCCAAAGGTGGTGTTGAAGAAGAGTGTGGTGCTCTTCAAGGTGTTGTAAGTTGAGTTTGTATTAATTTTGGTAATTAATAAAATTCTTTTCTTTTTGAAATCCATCCCTATATCTTTGGGGTGGTAGAGGATTAGGCCTAGGTGGGTTGAACCTCTATAAATCGATGTGTGTTGTTTACATTCAGCACCTTTATTATTGTTTTTGAGCATTCGGTTCGAAAAAGAGGGTAAAATCGAAAAGATGGAGATAATCTATTCACCCACCCTCTAGATTATCGTATCCGCTTAGACTTACAAGTGGTATCAGAGCCAAACTCTTTGGCAAGCTCGTTTCACATCGCGAGTGAAGAGGAACGATCGTCGGCTACGGACGAAGCTCATCTTTCCTGCACCTCCACCACCAAGCCACCACTATTTGATTTCAAAAATTTTATATTTTGGAAAGAAAGAATGGAATGTTATCTACAAGGTTGCGGGTTCGATATTTGGAACATCGTCATAAATGGAGAATCTATTCCGTTGATAGACACACCACACACCTCCAAAGGCTTCAAAGAGCTCAATGATGAAGAGAAGAAAATCATCTCCTTAAACGGTAAAGCTCTCAATATTTTGTATTGTTCATTTACTAATTTGGTATATGAACATATTGTAGGGATTCGATCGGCTATGGAGTATGGCAAAAATTAGAAGCCATTCATGAAGTATATGCAAATGATAGGAGCAACTCAAAAGCATCTACTTCTCAAAGGGATACAATGTCAAATCTAAGGAACATGCCTCTTACAACTTCCAACTATGAAGAAGTTGAACATTGTCTTATGGGCATCGAAGAAGAAAATGAGGTATGTCTTAAACCCTCTACTTCCTATGATATTGTTGTTCAAAATGATTATAGTGATTTGCAAAATGATTTTGATGATCTTCAAAATGAATTCCAAAATTTACTTGTTAAGTACAAAAATTTGAAAAAGGAATTCAATGTTTTGAAAAATGAAAAGGATAGTTTATTTACTTCCTATGAGTTACTATCATGTGCTCACACCACCACACTTGACAAGGTTAGAAACCTTGAAAAACAAAATAGTACTCTTGTTGAGGATATGAATTGCATGAAAAATTATATATCAAAATCAAACTTAAGTACCAATAAATTGTCCAATATTGTGAATGTTAATGATTGTGATAGTGAACTTGATCATGAGCCTAATATTGTCAAGCATATGAAAAAGAATCAAGTTCCTATGCATATTAGTGATGTTACTTGCTTTTATTGCGGTAAGAAGGGTCATACGGTAAATACTTGTCGAGCTAGAAATAGCTCTAATTATTGTTGGAGACCTAAAAGTCTCAAAGCTAATCCTAAAGGACCCAAGCACTTGAGGGTACCACAAAACAATGTTATATTAGGTACCGACGTAATAATAATCGAAGAAAATTCATGCCGCTAAGGAAATATCAAATGAACATCTCATTTGATCAAAGGAGAAACAAAGTCAATTTCCAAGAAGAGGATATAATCAAAAATGGGAAGAAAACAATCCGTGGAAATGGCAAAGACATTATCAACAAGATGATTTTCCAAAAGAAAGACACTTTTGGAAATGGGAAGGCCACAATGCTTGGAAATGGAACAATTGGAGAAGCCATCATCAACAAGATGATTCTCAAAGGGGAAGATATCATCAACAACGGGAACGGCACAACCCATGGAAATGGCGTAATTGGTAAACCGTATCTCCCCATTTAAATATGCATTTTAGTTAGTTAGTATGCATGTTTTTATTTGTGTCTAAATTACAAATGAGTTTTCATATTTTTAAAGTTAAGGTCCTCAATAAACATTTGTGTTTTTAAAATCCCTTGAAAATGAGACCTTACATGTTGCTTTTAAACTCTTATGGATTTTTATAGCATAAGCATATTTTTTGTGATATCTTTTATTACTTGCCTACACTTGTGCTATTATATCTTGTGCAAAATTTGTTTAAAGAATTGTAGGTCATAAATCTCCTATTCATTGGCTATCGTCTATTAGAGATTCTTAAACCATCGATGTATGTTCACTCGTATTATTCTTAGAACTCGATATTATGTTCACGTCATGATTATGCACTTCTCTTTCAAACTATTTTATTTCATCCCCTTAAGTGCCTCTAAATGATTTTGTGAATTTTTCTCAAAAAGGCACTACTCGTAAAATCTCGATTTTCTTGAGTATATATTTTCTCGAAACACGTATTTGTCGGAGTTAGTCTATAATTATCTTTTTGCAAAGTTTTAAAACTTTTGGGGTGAAAAATCAAATTTTGGAAAATTCTGAAGAATGAAAAATCACACTGGGATGGTCAAGGCAGGGCTGACCGGTCGCCCTGCACGTCAACCGGTCGCACCCCACCTCGACCGGTCGCCCAGGCAAAATTTTTGGGTTAAAACTCGTCTGTTCTTCATTTTAAGAAACAGAACAAGAAATCCCCAAAACCCTTACACAGCGCACGTCTCCCCTCTTTCTCTATAATCCTCAATTCTTCATCAATCTTTGTGATTTTTGTTGCTAATCCTCTTATTTTTGCAAGAATCTTACATATATGACTCCTCCAAGAAATTCTACCGGTCAAAATCCCACTTCCAAGAGAAGAAAGGGCGGAGAGGGTTCTTCGAAAAATCGGCAAGAAGAAGCCGAACAAAGGGATATTCGAGCTGCCCAAAGGAACGTGGCTCAAGAACGTGATGACATTCAAAATCCCGTACTCTCCAATCCCCAAATTGCCGAATTCCGAGGGACGATTTCATTCAACAATTGTCGTTGGGCAAAAAGTAAGAAATCTTTTATACCTCAAGCTCCTCGTTCTAATAATGTTCTATATTTCATCAATAAATATGCGGAGTGGTACTATGAAGATTTGGAAATGGGTGGAAAATCGATTGCTCGCACTAAAATTTGTCGATTTAATTCACTTACTAATGAATATCCTACTATTAGAGGATTCTTTGAAGAGCAAGGTTGGATGTTTTTATGGGAGCATGCCTATGTTTTATATGATGATGATATTATTCAACATTTTTATGCAAATATGTGGGTGGAATATGATGATAGGAAGCCTATTGCGGTAAATTCGTTTGTAAGGGTCGTCATTTTAGGTGGACTCCTAATGAAATTTGTCGGCTTCTACATGTAAGAGAAGGTGGTTGGGACTATGTTTCTTGTGCAATTTGGAATGATGAGATGTTGGGGGTGTCTATGAAAGAAGTCAAGACTTATTTGGGCGTATGGCCAAAATATTCATTGTTAGCGATGACTCTTGAGCACCGGATTATATCCGTTATTGTCGCTATTGCATACGTGGAAAAACGGGAAAAATGCCTAGCAACATGGACTATTTTTTTGACTTATAAGATTGCTAGAAGAGAACCGCTTAACTTTGGCGCTATTCTTATTCAATGTCTAATTGAGTCTATTACTCAAGGAAATAAGAAGTTTGTTATGGGCAATTGGATTTGTAAACTTCTTATACAATCGGGACTACCTTCGTCGAGTGTAATTCGGAGGTATTTCAAAATGACTTTGACATTGATAACATCTCCCAAATGGTCACTATGTGCAAAAATATGGACATCCAACCAACTAAGATGGCTAGAGGAAGAGGCCAAGATCCCCAGATCCAAACGACTTCTTTGATGATGCCGAGGCCGTGAGATTGGCATAGGAAGGCTAACAGAGCAATCCGGAGGGTAATACTGGTGCTCAACCTTCTAGGAGGTACACCCAAGCCGAGTATGATGATTTAAGAACTTTTCATGAAGCTAGGTATGAGGCGTTGGAGCAAAAGACCTCCAAAATGCAAAAATCAATCGGCAAGTTGAAGAAATTCATCAAAGATCTTATTCCCGGAACTTGCTTCTCTTTGGACGAGGAATGATGTCCCCACCCCTTTATTTTCTTAGCATTTTCTCTTGTTTATGTTGTTTCATATTTCTATGGACTTTCTTGTAAAACTCTTTCGTACTAATGAGATTTGCTTGTTTTCTTGAAAGGGATAAAATAGCATGTTGATAATGACTTGTGGATGATCATGATATTGATGGAGTATTTGATGGTAAAAATACTCTAGTTTGGCATTGTTTGATAATTTGTATGAAGTATTTGATGGTAAAAGTGCTTCTTTTAATTTTTGCTTAAATGCACTTGAGATGCCTTGATCATTTTGTTTAGATGGATAATTTGGGACATTTGTAATGTATAATCTATATTGTTTGATGCTTGACATGTATTACTTGATTTTTTGCTTGATGGCATTTGTAATGCCTTGATCTCTTCTTTGGCTAAATTATCTCAATTGGGTTGAACCCTTGAGAATTTACTTTGTTTAGGCCTCCTATTTGATGGACATATGTTGAAAATTGTTTTTGGTGATGATATGAAAAACTTGGCTTAATTTCTTTTACAAGGGCTATATACATCTTCTTCAAATTTTGACGCCAACCAAGTGTTCGTTAAAATGTTTCAAATAAAGATTCATCATCTACATGATTCTCTTAGTTTCAAATGTCTTAGATTCTTGTTGAGATCATGTTTTGACAAACATTATGAGCCTATGGACTTATTATGATGCATCTCTCCCATTTTTTGTCTAAATGGTTGATAAATCGTATTGTTGGCGCACTTTGATAAACTTATATGATGTTTTTATCATCCTAACATTCTTTTGATGATTCCAAAGGGGAAGAAACAGGAAATTGGCTCATTAGCTCAAAAGAAGCTAATAAAAGCTTGTTATAAAAGCTATAAGCTATGGCATCTTAAAAGCCATAAGTTGAGAATTATAATTAGTCAAATTGCTGCTTGATGGACTTATATTCTTGTCTAATGATGTTTTGTTGACAGGGGGAGCTAATAAGCTCTTGAACAAAATGTAAAAGCTAAGCTTCTAGCTTATGGTTAATTGCTTTTATATTATTCTTGATGTGCTTGTTGATAGGGGGAGCTTGTGCTTATTATTGAATATATTTACTCTCTTACTTGGTTGCTTATGTATTTTGGAAAATTTGGTTGCTTCCAAACGGTTAGATGTTTTTACCGGAAAATCGTTTTTAAAATTGTCCTCCTAATATTTCTAAAAAATTGTTTTGGTTTGTAATCATCAAAAAGGGGAAGATTGTTTGATACATGTTTTTATCTTAATTTTGATGATTTTATTCTTACACCAAAACAATGTTTTTAATTGTTGTCCAAATACTCCTAAATGTTTTAAAATGGTTTTAATATTTTCCGGAGTATTTCTTCAAGTTTTATTTCAGATAAAATTGGACAACACTTTTAATGATTTTATGTTTATAAGTTTTTACTTCAAAACAAGGTTCCTAAATGTTGTCTAAATACTCCCGATTGGTTTAAAATATTTTTACTAAATTTTCGGAGTATTTCTTGAGTTTTATTTTCGACAAAAATTGGACAACATTTTAAATGTCTCGAGGTCAACCGGTCGCCTCTATAGGGCAACCCGCACTGAAGAGTACGTTGAAACAAAAATTGAGCCTGGAGTGTAAAAGAGCGGTCGGCCGTCGCCTGTGCGGCGACCGGTGACACTGCAAGTCTCAGCGTTGAAATAGATTCATCATCTCTTGGTTTTCCAAGGAGGGGCCGGTCCTCTGTAGGGGTCAACCGGCCGGTCGAAGACCCATGACCGGTCCGCCTCTATGTAATATTACTGTGTTATGTTTCAAACTTCTATTTCTGTGCGACCGGTCGCCCTATCGTTTGACAGCAAAAATCTGACCGTTTGACAGCAGACAACATTTCCTTAAATTGTGGGATTGATCTCTAACAGCTATATTCTTGATTTTAATTGTATTTTTCTGTAGATTTTCAATCCCCAAGAGGAGCCTATGCTTGATCAATCATCTCCTATAAATAGAGGAAGTTTTGGAGCAATCATTACAACAATTGAGACACAATACAACAAGATACACTTCAAGCAAATATTTGTTCTTCATAGTTATTATTCTTGTTGTAATTTTACCTAGCTTATCACTTTCACATCCTTGCTAGGCTATTCTTAATTACACTTTGCACTCATATTGTAATATTCATTATTGAGTTGTAATCTTGATTTTTGGTCATCATTCAACACAAGACATCCTTGTGAGTATTCTTGTGGTAAGAATACACTTGGGTGATCTAGGTGATAGGAGTTTCAAGAGTGTGGTGCTCTTGAGGTGTTGGAGAATTTGGTATTCTTCAAGATTGAAGATTGTGGTGATCTTCAAAGGTGCCGTTGACGGAAGATTGTGGTAATCTTCAAAGGGAGATTGTGATAATCTCCAAAGGTAGTGTTGAAGAAGAGTGTGGTGCTCTTCAAGGTGTTGTAAGTTGAGTTTGTATTAATTTTGGTAATTAATAAAATTCTTTTTCTTTTTGAAATCCATCCCGGATATACTGGGGTGGTAGAGGATTAGGCCCTAGGTGGGTTGAATCTCTATAAATCGACGTGTGTTGTTTACATTCCGCACCTTTATTATTATCTTTGAGCATTCGGTTCGAAAAAGAGGGTAAAATCGAAAAGATGGAGATAATCTATTCACCCCCCCTCTAGATTATCGTAGCCGCTTGGACTTACAAAGATATCTAAGTATTCATTTATCGGCATCACAATAGCGAATGGATCACTTCAATATCCACTCACTAATCACACTGCTAAGTACATGACTTACTTAGTACGCACATAGCACACATCAAATATCCGATAGTGGTTACATAAACTAGCTAGCATTTCTTTTCTTCTTCTGAAGATATCGTTTCTTGACTAAGAGTATGATCTTGGACCATGGAGTGTAAAGATAGCCAACTCTGAGTGGCGATAACTCCATGTCCTTTCCAGTCATCACATTTTCCCATATACAATGAGATACAACTCTTACATATGTTCGGTGAATTAATTGACCATCGTAGGCTTATCAAAATGATAGCTCGATGAAATCAATGATGACTCAAGTCACAGCTAGAGCTTCTTGATCAACAATCAATGCGCTCTTACTCCACTTCTTGAATTCATTGGGTGATCCACATAGATCTCCTTATTTGTGGGAGTTATATTATTGACAATGGTGGTAATTCGATATCCTCATTTATTTTTTAGTTTTCTAGATTGATGTAGTAGGCTTTGAAAATATGTATTTTTTTAAGGCATGTATTTATTGAGTCGATTTTTGGAAGCTATGTCACATCAGTTTTGCGAGAATATCTTTTTTACCACCATAGGTCTAAATTATCTCCAAATGATGCACCATATGTCAATATTGCCCATGGGGGCTATAATGTTTTTTTTTTTTTTGTAATTATCCATATCGCATGGTTGCATGCATGATATTTTTATGGACATGGATAATTTTATTCATGGATCAGTAATTTTTATTGTGATCTTCAATTCAGTAGGAGATGATTACTAGCCTTGGTGGTAAATTTTCGATCTCATTGAATTGAAAAAAATAATAAATATTACTTGGATCCAGAATAAATTTTTTTTAGATCAGTACCTAATTATTTGCGCAATTTGTTGAAATGTGTTTACACCACTCACCAATTTTAGTTTAGCCAATATAGCATGAAAATAGACAAAGTATCCAGTATTGTCGCGACTTAGACGCGGACAATATATGGATTAAAGAAAGTATTTGCGCTTTATTTGTTTAAGCCGCAAATAAAAGAACTTAATTGCTCAAATAATCGTAGTTGAGACGCCGATGATATACTTATGGATCAAGAATTAATTTTGCGCTTTAATTTGTTTGAGCTGCAAATTTAATAAAGGAGTTTAAGCTCTATTTTTGGAATATGAGCTTACTCCCAAGTAAATACCCTAGTTATCCAAATTCGCTATTTGAGTTGAATTAAGGATATTAGTAACTTGTGTTATTATTAATAAAAATCGCCTATCTAGAGGCTGATTATAAAAAGTTGAGAAATACACAAGTCATTGCACGTGTCGCTTGTCTTTGCCGACCGACATAAAACCAACTCGGGTGAATGTTGGAACAAGCATAATGTAGTTTGACGAGAGCAAAAGCTAAAACTAGAACTATAAATTAATCTATAAAGTGACAAAAAGTCGTGTCACCGTATTAAATGAGGTAATTAAGTATCAATAAATATTACTTATGAGATTGGTAATTTAGATCGTAATTGTCTTGAGATGAAGTTTGACTAATTAATTGTTCTCTTAATTTTTGCTAATATTTCCAAATCTCTCCATGGGTGGATTGTAGATATTGGTTGACTTAGCATGTGGTTTGAGATTGAGAAAATGTGTATGACTATTATCCGGTTGTGCGGCTATAGAGTTCACAAGAGGAGGCTAAAAAGAGTCACCTCAAGCTCAACAACAGGTTGGTGTGAGCAACTTGATGTGTCGATATAGTCTTACTCGGATAAATGCACTTGTAAGATATTTGTTGAGTGAGAAGACTTGTCTATCTTTTCTTGGTGATACTTGGCTTTAGATAATATTTCTTTTAGATCTTCTAATGATATCGTGGTACGTGAGGTTAGGAGGATGCTCGTATTAGCTAGAAGAGGCTTTATTGTCTAACTCGCTAAGGTCAATCTCCTCTCGCATAATTTTTTTCAATCAAGATAAGCCTGTTGGAAGAATGAAAGCTGATTATTTTTTCCTTTAAAGCTAAGTCCACTAAATTGAGTGCAGACTTATGAGTGTGAGGCACAAAATTAACGCATTATATTTTCCTTCATTGCTATTTACGCTATAAGTTAGTACATTCTCACTCTCATCGATTCAAGCGCGATTGCTTTGAGCGATTTTTAAAAGATGGAGATATGCTAATAGGGAGCGAAAATAGTGTGTCTAATTAGTTTGGACACACAGTTGAAGAAAATAAAGTTGCAAGTTGAATGATGGTTCTAAATACTTTGCAGCTATATGAGCTTGCGAAGAAGGGACAACCACTTCAAAATGATTAGATTTATGATGGCGCAAATTGATTTGTGTATCTTGTTGATGCCTACATCATAAAAATGTGTCTCCAAATGATTCTTCAACCTTGTATGAGTTTTAGTTTGGTAACAAGCCCAAATTAGTGGGTTTGTGCCTATGTAAGTTCGAGAATATTTGTTCTCACGTGGAGAATCAAGTCGCACGATTTAGGTTTTTCCCTCAAAGGGATTTATTGAGCATTTGTGAAGTCTAAAAGATCTTAAAACTATGCGAGTTACAATATCCTTAGGAGGCGCTCGTTTCTCTAGCGAGGGTGTTGTATTTTATACTCATCTAGTAATCGATGGGATAGTGGGAGCGACACTAAGTCGGTGGGAGCTACTGTCTCACACAAAAAGGATTCTCACATTCCACGAGTAAAAATGAGTGAATATGAAATATTCCCATCATATGTATGAGATTGAGTGGGTATCCTTCACAATTACTTTTGTGGGTGTTGATGAGTCAATAGAATATGTGACTTCACTTAATGCCCTAAGTGGATAGTTGTTGCGAAGGAAAAGATGAATCGAATGACTAAGAATAAAGCATAAGAGCTTGTTGATCTTTCGTCTAAATGCAAGACCATTTGAAACATGTGGTTTCGAAGGTCAAGTGCAATATAGATGGGTTGATTAATATGTGTGTAGCTCGACTAAGGATTTAAATGTTTACGCCCGTAGAAGAGCGTAAATATTTTGAGATGTTCTCCTAAGTGGTGAGATTGCCTCAATTAAATGCGATATGTTATCTATTATTGCCACTTTCGTCTGGTTTGTCCAAGATGATTGGTGTTGACATAGTTCATGAAAGTTGAATAAGGAGATCTATGTAGATCACCCAATGAATTCAAGAAGTGGAGTAAGAGCGCATTGATTGTTGATCAAGAAGCTCTAGTCATGGACTGAGTCATCATTGATTTCATCGAGCTATCATTTTGATAGGCCTACGATGGTCAATTAATTCACCGAACATATGTAAGAGTTGTGTCTCATTGTATATGGAAAAATGTGATGACTGGAAAGGACATGGAGTTATCGCCACTTTAGTTGGCTATCTTTACACTCCATGGTCCAAGATCATACTCTTAGTCAAGAAACGATATCTTCAGAAGAAGAAAAGAAATGCTAGCTAGTTTATGTAACCACTATCGAATATCTGATGTGTGCTATGTGCGTACTTAGTAAGTCATGTACTTAGCAGTGTGATTAGTGAGTGGATATTGAAGTGATCCATGCGCTATTGTGATGTCGATAAATGGATACTTAGATATCTTAACAGATTGGTCTATGATTTGCTAGAGGCAAATTTGACATCTTGAAATGATGCGCATTGCGCGTATATCCATGATGTATTTTGTTATCTTTGTAATAGTAAAATCACTTTAGTGTATGGTTTGGGCACCAAACATGGATAGTAGACCAAACATATTTACTCAAGGTTTTACTTCACTAAAGAGTTTTTGCGCATAGTAAATATTATTCTCGGCATACTTCTACGAGCGGTGTGGGTGCTCATCCCTTTTACAAGCCTTGGTTTGGAGATATGCTCCAAAGGCGTGTGAGTCATTAGGGATTAAGTAGAATTGATTATGTGGCCTTTGAGAACATATTGTGATTAATGAGATATGTTGGATTCTCATTATGTGTTTGGTAATCAAGTTGTGAGTTGTCATCGGCTTTGATTGCCCTCTCACACGGGCAATCGCCCGGCGCTAAGAGAGCGAGCGATGAGACTTAAAAGATTGTGTCGCATAAGGAGGTTTGTGAATGATGCCTTCGCGCTAGAGCAGTGAGGAAGGTTAATAAGTATAATTAACAGTCGCCTTAACTAGAGGTTAAGATGAGATCCGAGTTGATCGATTATGAAATATGTCCAAACTTCATAAAAACCTGTTTGTAGCCAAATGGTGCGAACTATCGTATGACACTTTGGGAGTGACTACGAGTGGTAAGCAGGTCGGGCGCTTGAATAGCGACTGGACTAAGATTTGTATGATGTTTAGAGCGTGACATGCCTAAATTGAGTGGGAGCTCCATCATAGCATGTATTCATACTACATGTGCTTTTGAGGCGACTGCCTATGGAAAAGAATCGAACGGGGTCCCCGCTCACACCGTGTGAGCCCGTATTATTTTCTTGTACCCTTTGTGACTTTGGACCATGTCATGAGGTGTAAGCTTGATGACGCTACTTTAGCATGTATCCAATGGGCATGTGTGATTCGGTCTGTCGGAGCATGTCTAGGAAAGCTGTCAGGACCAAGCTAATTGGCATGTAGGGCCGAGGAAGAATTAAGTTGGTAATACACTTATGTTCTATGATTCATAGCCGGGTGGTATCAGAGCATACCTGTTTGCAGCGGAATTGTCGATCCATATAGCTAGGATTAAGCCCGTCTACAAGCCTCCGTTTGATCCATGATTAAGCCATCTACAAGCCTCCTCTTGATTGAATCGCGAGCAACGAACAAACCCCATAGATTGGTTGAACCACGAACAAGATCACGAACCACCTTTCTCATTGGTGTAAATAATTACTATAGTTATTTACTTTGATGTGCACACCTTAAACCCTTGGAGAACTTTGGTGATGCTCCAAGAAGAAAACCGTAGAGAGAAAGTTTAGGAGAGAGATTATTCTTATTCCATGTAGAGGACGATTTTCACAATTGTACTGATATTGTAGGGAGAGATATCAATATATATCTCAATCCCATATCTCAGTTAGAGTCCTAATGAGAGAGGTTTCTAGATAAACCTCTTTTAAATAGGACTCCCTATTATCTCAAATATGGATGCAACCTAATTGCACCCAATACCATCAATGGCCAAATCTTCTTAATTATAATCAATAATGTTTTTCCATTCTATTTTGGAATGATTTACAATCTAATTTAAGCATGATTGTTGTATCCATGTATTTTGGAATGATTTAAAATCTATAACATAATATAATATTATATTTTATTTTAAAAATTGAACATATTTTGTAAATTATTAGTGATTAAAAAATACTTCAATAAAACTCTATGTATTCTATAATGATATAAAATCTTTTTATATACATCATGAGCATATATAACTTTTTGTTAGGATGGATTTTTAATATTACAAAGTTAATATTCTCCAAACAATAAATTATATTTTAATAAAAAAAATTAATTAGACTTTTCGGAAAATATATAAAATTCTATATTAAAATTTATATATGCAATAATGATTTTCCACCCACCAACATAACTTAACATATCTATTGTTTATTTTATATACAAATATCTATATACGAGAATGATCTCCAATCAACCATCAGTACATCATAATGTGTCCAACGTTTATGTTATATTCAAATCTATATGTACGAAAATAACTTCACGTCCACCATCAACACAACTTATGCATTGTTGATGATTCAATATTTTGTTGGACTGATCTCCATCGTTACAGACTATTGAGTATGGATTGATATGAATACAAGTACCTGCTTTTAGAGGTATCAAAATAGGGTGGACTAATGAAAAGGTCAAATTGGCTACATTTTTAGAGGCTCGAAATGGCTAGACCTATTTGGGCACAACCCGTTAGCCCCAAAAAGTTAACAGCTTGGTCATTTCATATGTATTTATATGGGTTGTGTCTTAAAAATATTGGCCTAATGGAATTTCAACCCGACTCAACCTGGTTTTCTCTTTTCGCCCAATGGACCAACATCACCCAGCCCAAACTGGCCCATTTGACAGCTCTATTGATTATTAATATAGTTCGTGCATCGCACGGGGGCTCATCTAGTGTTTTATATATACAATCTGGGTTTATTATCTTTAATAATTTAGGTAAACTTTTAAGACAAAAACTCCCCAGGACGATCTAATGGGCCAAAATCTATCGACGGATCCTAAACCCAAACCCTGGCATTTTTGTAATATTATGTTGTAACATTGTATCACTAGAGCCCTTAAAAGTATTAGTTTTTGCTCTTGATAGTATTAGCAATCCATCGAAAAAGTATTAGTAGTTCCTTAAAGAATATTTTCTCTGAAAAAGTAATAGTTTTTTTCCTCAAAATTATTAATATTCCCCATAAAACCTATTAATGGTCCACCGAAAAAGTATTAAGTTTTTCGTGAAAGGTTTTTAGTAATTATCTCTAAAAATTATTAATTTTTTCTTAAAAAGTATTAGTAGTTCTTATTAAACGTATTAGTTTTTCCCCTAAAATGTATTTGTAATCTCCCTGAAAAGTATTATTTTTCCTTAAAAAGTATTGGTAGTTCTCACTAAAAGTATTAGTTTTTTTCCCTAAAAAGTATTAGTAGTCTCCCTGAAACTTATTTAATGGTCCCTTGAAACTTATTTAATAGGCCCCTAAATAGTATTAGTTTTTTTATGAAGAGTATTTGTAGTAATCAAAAAGTATTAGTAATCTATCTAAAAAGTATTGATTATTGGACAAGGCCCGACTTATTAATCTTCTTATCTTAGATACCCGTCTTTTGCGAAAACTAGATGGAAGACGACTTTGACAAGCCCATGAACATGTGAAAATAGTTTATTCGAGGAGAAATTGGAAAAAATTATGTGAATCGTGTTTTAATAAAGTACATATCGCTAAAACTAAATGTGAAAGAATGGAGATTAAAAAATGGGAGAATTTTCAAAATACACTTTTAAAATAGCAAAAACACTTTTTTACTCACGTTTTTAAAATAATTCTTTTGTACACTTATCTAACCACACTCCATAACTTAGCCATACCTTGACTTGGTCCACTGTTATACCTGGAAGCCATATTGATTAAAATATCGAGAAGTCATACTGATTTTTATATCGGGTAGTCATACCAATTAATATACCATGAAGTCATACTAATTGTTATACCGTTAAGTCAAACTGATTAATATACCATACCTGGAAGTCATATTAATTAACATACCAAAAAGTCATAATAATTATTATCTTTGGGAAGTCAAATTGATTCATATGTCGATAGCCATACTAATTATTATACCGTGAAGTCAAACCGATTAATATAATATACCAAGAATTCATACTGATTAATATCAGGAAGTAGAGATGTCAATAAGGGTCGGGCCGTACCAGCCCTGCCCTAGCCCTAAGAGGCCCTAACCCTTAAGGGCTAGGGCTAAAAAGCCCTGGACTTATAAGGGCTTGAAAAATCTAAGCCCAGCCCTAGCCCTGTAGGACTATGGTCGGGCCAGGGCCGGCCCTATGATTTTTTTTTATATATTTTTTATGAAGTTATTCCGTCTAATTAAAACATTGCATCATGATGGAAAAATAAACTTGCTACTTATTTTATAAAATAACTCCATGTAATTCTTAGATTCCAATTGGACAAAACTTGTCATTTTTATTTTAGTAATCACATAGTCTATATCAAATATATTTTAGTTCTCTATAATTATTAACGTACTAAATAATAATTACCAATTACGTACCAACTTAAATTTTGTATTTACTAAGTTATTTAGTAAGACTAAATTATAAATGCGATCAAAGATCAAATTTGATAATTTGTTAACATAAATGGTATTTGATAAATGAGATCAAATAATAGATTGGGAAAAGAAATTTGAGCAACTCCGAACTTTTCGTGTTTTTACACTTTGCAACCTCACCTTTTTTTATTAGTTGCAACCTTTGTACTATGCGTGTTTCATAATTTGCAACCTCCGGTGTCACGAGTAGGAATATTCCGGAATATTCGGTCACGTGCTTGGCATGCCCCTTCCTGAGGGCTTTTTTCGTCTTTTCTCACTATAATAAAAGGGCAAAAAGGATATTTTCTTGAATAAATGCGGGAATAAAACTGAATCCCCACCAATTCTTGGCTTTCAATCGAATTTTAGGGTTCTTGTTAGGTGGAAATATGGAGGCAAACTTGAGTTCATCATGGATGATTTTTGTCATTGTGGTAAGAATGTTTGTGAAGACAACTTCATGGACGGACCTTAATCCCTACCGGTGATACTCACTTGCGAAAAATTCCGTGTAAGTTCTTTGAAATACCCTAATTTTTTGTTTTTATGCAATGTTAAGGTTGTATGACGTATTTTCGTTCATTTAAGACTGATAAAGTGCAAATTTTTCATTCAATTCCACAAGGGAACTGTAATTAGGGTTTTTTTGAGTATCACAATTTAGGGTTTTGTTTTGAATTTTGGAATAATTTCATTTGGATAATTTTTTTGTGCAATTTTAATTCGAAAATATCAAATTGGTGTCGAATTTCATCGATTTTTTTATATCAATTTTATCGAATTTTATATCAGTTTTATCGAATTTCAAATTTGCAGGAAGTTGGAGGGTGCAATTACTTTGCATGGATCGACCCACCAATGTGTACTAGATCTCGCCAAATTATCCCGGGACTACTGAAAAGAGCTAACAAACTTGAAGGAGAAGTGAAAAAGAAGAGAACTAGGGAAAGGCTTGTTTGGTTGGCTCTTGTTGTGTCTTGATAATCATATACAAAATGATGTAAATCGTAGTAGTTCTAGTTAGTAGTATTAGTTAGTATGTGTAATGGTCTTATTAACTAGGATTGTGTGTATCACCAAATTCAAGTTTTTCGATTATCATATGAATTTGGTACTAGTGTATCCGGATTTGATGTAAGGTCATTATCAATGTTAATGTAATCATCTTCAAGTTTTCATGATTTATGATATGAATTTGGCTTCGGTACTATTCTAATCGGCTTTTTTATGTATTGTCAAATCTAAGTATAAAAAAGAAGTAAGATTAATTTGCCTAATCAAGATCCAACAAGAACAAAACACTTTGCATATGCATAAGATCCAACAGCAAGAACAAAGTTCCATTCATTAAAAAGTTGCACTCCCAAGTTCCATTACAAAAGTTGTAGGGCATATTGCACTTCAAAGCTAAACAAACCACAAGTGTTTTGCAGAAACATTACATAAGATCCAACAGCAACAAACAAAAGTTTCAAAGGAGTATCAACATCCAAAAGCAAAAGAACATTACAAAAACAAAAGGAATTCTTTCTTGCATGTATCACTTTGTCATTTGTCACCCAAAACAACATAATATGAACCCAAAACTGGTTCTTCTTGAGTATGCACTATCTTGGTGTTGGATTGTTGACCTTTCCTAGTTGAGAATGTTGCATCTTGAGTCATAGCTCTCTTTCCCGGTGGTCTCCATATAGACTTCTTTCCATCCTTGTCAGTTGGTACCTTGCCTTTGGTTACAGACACTTGAGATGCAACTAAATCTGCAGGTTTTTTGTGCACCTAAGAATTACAAAAAATCATGTTAAATATAGTTTTGATCCTGCATATTGAAATGTTAAACAAATATTACTTATTACCTGTAATTTTGACCTCACTCCAAGTGTCTTTTGCTGAGCTTTAATAACATTTTTGCCTTTGCTTGCATTCTCAGACTGAGTGACCTTACTTGCATTTTCAGACTGGGTTCCCTTACTTGCATTTTGCATGCTTCTTGTTATCCTAGTAGGAGTATTGATAACTCCACTTGACCCCTGATTTGCTGGTGCAGATGATTGACCTTCATCCACTGAATCTCTTTTCCTTTTTGTTCTCCCCTGCAATCAAAATTGAATCATTTAATGCTATTATGACACAATAAAATATATAAATCAAATCAAATATATAAAATAGAACCATTTTACCTTGTTCTTTGGTTCTCTTTCTTTGACTGGGGCAGGCACATCTAAGCCAGGGCTGGTAGGCCCACTTTCCTTGACATATGGACACCCTTTAGCATTGTGATTTTCTTTGTGGCATATGGAGCAATTCATGGTAAGCCTTCCGCTTCGCTCAACTTGATTGTGACTTTCTTCTTCTTTTTGCCCTCACTTGGATCCTTTCTTCCTCGGCATTCTTTTTTGGTCTACTGCGGCAGACGGTTCGGTGGAATCAAAGGTTGAACATCCATAATGGGCCACTGCTCACAAGGATTCATAGCACCTAAAACATTACTATATGCCTTCATAAAAGTGGTTTTGGTATACCAGTGGTCTACATAATCCTCTGGAGTGTATCCCAAAAAGTACATACCAGATATTGCATGCTCACAAGGGATACCAGTGAGCTCCCACTTTCTACATGAGCAAGTTCTTTCTCCCAGATGCAACTTATACTTTTTCCAATTGCAACTTTCTATTTCAAATTGATCCTCACCATTCCAATGTGCAATGTAATCCATGGACTTTTTCTTCAATTCCTCTAACAATTTCACAATTTTAGGACACAAATCTCCACTATACTTGGTCATTTCATCTCTTCTCTTGTATGTTCTCTTCATCATGATCATTCTAATTGTTTCAAGCATAGTGATTATTGGTCCATTCCTTGATCTCGAATCAGTGCATTAAAACTTTCACACATGTTATTGAGTAGCAAATCATATTTAGAATGAGTGTTGAAATGTGACCTAGACCACTGACTGCAGGCCTTTGCACCAACCATTCATAACTGAATTAACTAAATTCAAAGCATCAGAATCAATTTGCAACAATGACAATGCATTACAATCACTCACTCCACTCTTACTATAGTAAAAACATTTTACTCCATTCAAGCCTAATTCATTTCCCATGCTAATTATCTCAAGCATGGACATTTCATCAGGATCACAAAAATCTATATGACCCTCATGTTTTCCCCCGCATAATATGTACTGCCTAACCTAAGAAAGCCTCCTGAGTGGTGCATTCTTATAGTGAATAATTCTGAGTGGGGACCTGAAGAAATTATTTTAAAATTTTAATAAAATAAACCATCGATTAAACAATATTTAATTAAAAACTAAGCAATGGCAGACATGCACCCTCCAAATCGATTAAAAAACCAATAAAAAAATTGAGCTTTGAACAGAGAACAATACCACACACAAATCAACGAAAACAAAATTCAGAATACACATCCTCCCAACATCATGCACCCTCCAAATCCAACATCATGCATATCTTATCACTAAAATATACTTTTTAGACATAAAAAAGTACATAAAACATCTCACATTTGCGTTAATCAACATACCATAATCTGGGCATATTTTTCCAGGAGGATAGTTAGGGTTCGTGTCTCGAATCATCCAACCCATTGTCGCACCCAAAGCCACGAACACGAAAATATTTTTGGATTCAGACTTCAAGGTTTTCTGTTGCTGATTTTGGAAGATTTTTTTGGAGATTTCTTTTGAAAGTTTTAATCCTAGAACTGATATTTGGGGATTTTTCACACACACTTCAACTACCCGAGATTGAAAGCGGGAAAAAAAATAATAAATTGAAAAGACGAAAAAAGCCCTCAGGAAGGGGCATGCCAAGCACGTGACCGAATATTCCCGGAATATTCCTACTCCGGTACACCGGAGGTTGCAAATTATGAAACACGCATAGTACATGTTGCAACTAATAAAAAAAAGGTGAGGTTGCAAAGTGTAAAAACACGAAAAGTTCAGGTTGCTCAAAATTTTTTCCCTAATAGATTAATAGTATTACATGCAAGCATACATTTTGAATATAAATATATTAAATACAAAAAACTTATCAGCAAAAAAGCCCTAAGGGCCAACCCTACCCTAGCCCTTGACGGCCTTAGGGCCAATAGGGCCGGGCTAAAAAGCCCTCATGTTATAAGGGCCTATGAAATATAGGCCCAATCCTTAGATTTTCAGAGTCGGGCTAGGGTCGGCCCTCAGGACCTGGCCCTTATTGACATCTCTATCAGGAAGTCATGATAATTGTTATATTGGAAAGTCAAACTGATTAATATGTCGAGTAGCCATACTAATTCTTATTCCAGGGAGTCAAATTGAATAATATAACGGGAAATCAAAATTATTAATATTACCATATTGTGAAATAATTATATTCTCTTTGATTTTTCTTTAAGAATAGAAATTTTTAGGGAGTTAGAAAACTATCATATTTTTCATTTATATAATATTTAATTATTTATTAGAATGAATTGTTTACAAATTGTATTGAATTGTTCTCTATTTTTTAACATTTAAACAACTATTGTTTATTTTTTCTTCAAGAATATGTTTTTTATGGTTAGTTAGAAAATATATCTAATCATATTTTTATTAAAATAATATTTGGTTATCTATTAGAATGAATTGATTGGAATTATATTAAATTGTTTTTTTATTTTTTAACTTTAAAATAATAAATGTTTATTTTCTAGAATTAGTGTAAAAACTATGGTTTCGTTCTTATTTATAAAATGTTTGGTTATTTATTATATTGAATTGTTTGTAATTACCTTTTTATCTTTAGTATAATTGTTGCTTGCAAATAGATTAATTGTGGCTATCGACACAGTATTCACGAGTTCCGGAAAATAATTATCTCCATCATGATTAACTCTATCACGTCTTGTCCGCTATCATATTCGAGTCCTTGCAAATCCGCACCATATCGAACTGCCAAATTATGCCAATTCATATGTAAAAATAATAAAATAAATGACGACAATCTAGATATTAGACATGTCTTTATAAAAAGTCCACGTACTTTCTACTTATCACAGTATGCAAAATTTCGTGGTACATGTAAGTTCACGATATTATGCTCAATCAATTCACGGTAGGCATAATTTCGTGTTATAAGTAATTTCACGCTATGTAGGTGTAGAATCGCAATATAATATTAGCATCGTGGTAATATAAACTTAGTTTCACGGTATATATATAGTTTCACGGTATGTATACGATTTTACAATAATAAATTGTAATAAATATGTGTTGGGGAGAGAGAGAGAGAGAGAGAGAGAGAGAGAGAGAGAGAGAGAGAGAGAGAGAGAGAGAGAGAGAGAGAGAGAGAGAGAGAGAGAGAGAGAGAGAGAGAGAGAGAGAACTAATTATGAGGTTTGGTTAAGTAAGGGTAAAATATAAAAACACCTCATTTTTGTGTAAGAAAGAGTTTTTTTATGGGAAAGTGATAAAAAAAAAAAAAAAAAGAGTTTTGTGTATTTGTTTTGTACAATTTGGGCAATTATCACTTAAAAATCATAAATGTATGTGGGTTAATATATTCTTGCAGAAATTCATGAATTTCGATGAAGTCAGACGCACACAAGTGGAACTCAAAGTCCCAATTTTAAGGCTCCATATTTCTCTGCTTCAGTTTACATGGAAGATTATGTCATCTTTTGTGAAGTGAAGATTTTGATCAATCTGAAAATTCTTGTTGCAGACCTCACAAACAAATCAATTTATATTCAAATGGGGATAATGCATCACTTCTGCATTTGCATATATTAACAAGAAGATTCTAGGTCGGGATTTTTCTCAGAAGTTAAAGATGACTAATTTATGGAATTGGGTGACCAAGATCTTTTTCTTTTAAATTTACGTTGATTTACTAGAAGTTTTTTTTCTTGGTTTCCCATGGCTGCTGGGTTTGATTAAATGAATTAAGTAGCATTGAGTTTAGGGTACCAAAATCTTGAATTAGAGGGCTAATGAATATTGCTGGAATTTTCAGATTAGCGGCGAATTAGAAATTGAAACTCATATGCATAGGACGGGTTGAGGTTAGGGATCCATCTAACGGATCAGATCGTTAGACGGTCTGATAGGAGACTTACTCAAGTTTTAATAGTGTGAATACTTATTTAATATATCAATATATAATTAGTATATATAAATCTAGAATTCATAATTTAGGTAAGTTTTAATAATTAACGTTGAGAATCTTGAGTTAATAATTTATTTATTACAAAATTTGACTAATTTTGTATTATTTATCGTATGTTTTAATTTGTTAGTCTATATTTTGTATTGATGTTATTTCAAAGTCTATATATATAAGTGGTATTTATTAATAGTAGCACGAAAGATTTCTCGCCAATTTTATATTATTATAAAAAGTAATTAAAATTTGTATGATAAAGAAATGTTGATTACTATTGAAATGATAGTTTTTGGTAGTCAACTTTTAAGGTCCCTTAATTGTATTTATATAAAATTACCTTTTCTAAATTTGTGTATGTATTGTGTTAGTTATTATATTTGTCCTTTTTTAAAAAAATAATTAATATTTTTTTCATATTTGATCCGTTTTGACATATAACATATCAAATTTATCATATTTTTACGATCTTAAGTTTGACACCATATTGGATATATAAAATTATAAATAGATATAATAAATAAAAAATGCAAGATATATTACTCAAAATTTTATTCTACAATGAGCCTTAGATATTATTATTATGCATTCTATTGGGCGTCAATTTGTGTATTCATGTAGCTTGGTTATTTGTGATATATGTATATATTTTTATTGTTTTCAATCCTAATTGTATTCCAAAAGGGAAAAAAAAAAACAAATTGTTATATAATTAATATTATCTAACGCGACTCCAACCTATATATATCTTCTGTACCCTTCTCTGTCAGGTTCCTTTTACTCTCTCTCTCTTTCTCTCTCTCAAGATTCGCACACAACACACAGAGGAACATGCAGAGCTATGTATGCCCACGGAACGCATTGAAATTCATACGGATTTACGCAAATCGAACCTAGTTGCACTCGACCCATACCAGAAACGCGTGGGTTTGAATGGTTATGAGCGATTTTTCGCTTTCATCAATTGGAAAAATTCATTTTCTTGAGGAAATATTTTCATGGAAGACCCAATGGGGCGAAGATTTGCAGTAGGGTACGCTTTGGCTTCGAAGAAACAAGCGAGTTTCATTCAGATTTCTCTGATAAATGTCGCGAAAGAGAAGAGCATCGATCTCATCAAGATCGATTTGGAAAAGCCCTTAATTGAGCAGGGGCCCTTCGATTTGGTCCTCCACAAAATCTACGGCGCCGAATGGAGGCAACAGTTGGCTGAATACTCGGTTAAGAACCCAAAAGTCTTGATTATCGATTCCCCCGATGCAATTGAAAGGCTCCACAATCGCATTTCCATGCTACAGGTGGTGACGGAGTTGAACGTAATTGAATGTGATACGGTGTCGTTTGGGATTCCAAAGCAGATTGCTGTCTACGACGCTAAGGCAGTGGGGAGATGGACTTGGAAAGCGAAGGGTTGAAGTTTCCGGTGATTGCGAAGCCTTTGGTGGCGGATGGGAGTGCTAAATCGCATAAAATGTCTCTGGTGTATAACAGTGATGGGCTGAGTAAGCTGAAACCGCCGGTTGTGCTGCAAGAATTTGTGAATCACGGTGGAGTGATTTTTAAGGTGTATGTTGTTGGGGAGTATGTGAAATGTGTTAAGAGGAAATCTTTGCCTGATGTGAATGAGGAGAATTTAGGGACTTTAAAGGGTTCGTTGTCGTTTTCGAGGTGTCGAATGTGAATAGTGTGGAGAGGAGTCGAGATACGTATTATAGGATGATGGATTTGGAGGATGGGAAAACGGAGATCCCTCCGATGAACTTCTTGGTGGATATTGCTAGGGGCTAAGGCGTGCTATGGGGTTACATTTGTTCAATTTTGATGTGATTAGAGACACTAGGGTTGGCAATAGGTACCTTGTGATTGACATTAACTATTTCCCTGGATATGCAAAGATGCCTAGCTACGAGCATGTTTTGACGGAGTTTTTCTGGGATGTTTTGAATAACAATGACAAGAAAGATGTGAATTCGGATGGTTTGAGTTGTTGTGAGAAAGAAATTAGGATGTTGGTGAGTAATGCTGGATGTGATGAGGATGATGGAGCTTCCAATCTTCCAATTCCGCCTGTGATATGAAGCGTGATGAAAAAGAGAATCCGATTCAAGTGTAAGAAATTACGCGTAGGGCAGTAATACTTGGTAGTTTGAGGTATGTGGGGCTTATCCATTGACACTTGGGCGGTAAAATTAGCTCATGCTCTTGTTTAAATCGTGTCACATAGCATTAGGTCTAGATAGGGTGATTAGTGCAGTAGTTAATAAGTAGATTTCTTTGCTTTGGATCTGCTCCAAAATGGGCATGAAATGGTGCACTGTGTTTGTTCGTCGTGTATATTCCTGTTGGTGAGACAGTTGGTTCATTTCAGTGGAGAAAGGTAATTCTCAAATACTCTCGAAATGTTTAGGAATGTTTGTGTTTTACGTTTGGGAATGTATTTCCTGGCTAAGGAAATTTGTTCTGATATCTCTTATATCAACTGAAGTCTTATCTAATTTAGTGTATGCCGTGCTAAACAGAGCATGTTTCCTTTTAATCACCATATGTGTGACAACATTACAGCATGAGGGTACGCATTAATTTTCATTCCACAAATTGTAAACCATAAACATCGGAAATTAGATGAACTTGGAAAGAGTAAGAAGAAAATTGGAAAAATGAGTTTCGTCTTAACCAATAAATATGCTCTTGTGTGGATATCAAATAAGAAAATTCCAGGTCTGTCTAAGAGAGATTTTTCACAATAGCTCAATGAAAACTGTTTTGAGATGTGAGTATATATATGCTCGTGAATACGGTGCTTGCTTAACTTTGGGATGTTTAACTGTGATTTGTTTAAGGTTTAGGGTTTAGTTTAAGATGGCTTCGTTTAGTGAGGCCATTCATAATTTGGTTTTTGAAATACCTATAGCTTCCTGTCTAACTTCTGTCTAACTGTGATTTGTTTGCACCACTAACATGCACTATAAAATCTTCTCTTAGAGAGGGAAAGGGCCATATTTCATACCAAATTGGATATGTTTATGTTTTACTTGAGGGCAATTGTAGAGAATATTGTTCTGATATCTCTTATGTCAAGTATAGTCATGTGGATTATTAGCTACCATTTTTTCATAATTATGAATACATAGATATGAAATGCATATTTCTATTTTTTAAGTTTTTTTGTGTATCAAATGTCACTACTCTTTTGCAGCAAGCAGCTTGATATATATTTCCAAAGTGGTAGCTGTTTTGATGTGTTCTGCTACTATACTATATGTTGCTTGCTGTTGTGACCCCTATTGATTTAGAAAGTACCACCAAATTTTGTTGACTTTGTTGTACATTCTGCTGGAATGGAGCAGTGATCTCTGGTAGTTTATTTTTTATTTGGGTTAATTACAAAAACTATCCCTGAGGTTTATCCTAATTACAAAAGACAAACTCAATTATCTTTCAAAATTACAAATACGCCATTGACATTTGTTTTTATTTTACAAATCTCACTATAGTTTTTTGTAATTATCCCTTTTTATTTGTATTTTTTTTATCCCCTTGAACATGATTAATAGAACCAACTTAGCACATGGGAGACATAACCAAATATCAACAGTCAGAATACATAAATATAAAGCAGATATACAAGTCTCAGCCTTTTCTTTTATCTTTATGTGGCATTTGTTTTGGCATAAGTTGCTGAAGAGAACAACTGTCTTTGGAGTGTATCAATGCGAGTCCTATCATTTTTATCATCGAATGATGCATGTGATCCAGTGGTTGTTCATGAATAGTCCAATGAGCCAATCGATATAATGCAGGCCCAAATATGCAAGTCATAAGGACTTGTCGGACTGGCCCAGCCCAATAAACTCAGATGGCAGTAGGGAAAAATGGTCCATTTCTGTAACCATTTGATATCAAAGAAAATACAAAATTAAATAAACTTACAAAAACTAAACTTTACAAACAAATATCACCAATAAATTTACAATGGAGAAGGAAATGATTCATTAAAATCATCTTTCCAGCAAGAAGTATTTTATCGGCGTCAGCATCCATTAAGAGTGCACCCCAGTTTAACCATTGTTGTCAGACGCAAACATTATTTGGTTATATTCGAAATTGGTTCAAGTTAAAATCAGTGTGGACTTGATTGCCATGGGAAACTTTCCAGGATGGTTATAAAGGTGAGAATTGGCTCAATATTTGTAACCATAGATGAAGATTATAAAAGGGTTTGATATTATCCTCTTAAACACTCCACCAAATCTGCAGCTCTTCCCACACCTGTTGAGGCCTTCTTTTTCAGGGAGCAATTGCCAACAGCCTTGCCCATGCTTCTCAATATAATCAAAATCAGTTTTTGATCGGTAACAAATTACACCTTTTCCATACATGACAATCATCCGTGCGGTGTAATAGGAGATGAAACACAATTTTGGAATAGAAGATCTCATCCGCAATGTGCATGCTAGCACAAAGACTATCCTTGTCCAAAAGAGAGTGATGACTTATGACCATTCCTACAACCTCGAGAACTATAAAAGTATATAAACACTAATATATCTTCCAAAGTCTAAATAATCCTCTCTCCCAGGACCTCACCGTAGAACCATTACACATGAATTTCAACGGTATCATTCGTATCCGATGTCAATGACCCATGACTTTTAACGCTTTAAAACCAAAACTCTATAAACATATTTGTGATCATATCCCATAGCTATGTGTGATCTGAAAACGTCATTTATGTACACAAAACTTGTACTTTTGGAAAGAGTATTAAATTGGCTCGCCAGATAATACTGTTAGTAAATAATTTAGAATTTCCAGATTATGTCTTTGCATAAGGCGTGGGCACGCCTTATTAGTTGACTGCAATTTTTAAGTTCATGAATCTAGAGTATGTAGAAGAATGAGGAATGTTCTAGATTGGTTAAGGTGCATGTAGATGGATGAGTCCATTGGTTTACTGCATTAAATTAGCTAGTTTGAAAGGTCTTTTATGCATCTATAAATATGCATATGTACTTAGAATTTTGTAAGACAATCAAGTTAATAAAATTCCTCTTCCTCCTAAAATTGTCTTCTATCTTTTATAGTTCATTTTTCTAACAAAGTGGTATCCAGAGCCATATAATCCTTTGAGATGGCAAACAATGGAGTAGCTTCATTCCAATTCCCTCATCTCACAAAAGAAAACTATGAAAAATGGTGTCTATGAATGAAAGCCTTGCTTGCTCCCAAGATGTTTGGGAGGTCGTAGAGAAGGGATATGAGAAGCCTCAAAATGAAGCTACGTTATCTCCAATCGACAAGATACTTTGTCAAAGACAAAGAAGAAGGATCAACAAGCCCTCACCCTCATCCATCAATGTTTGGATGATTCGATGTTCGAGAAAGTATCCGATGCTACTACTTCAAAGGAAGCTTGGGAGATTTTGGCAAAATCTCTACAAGGTGTTGATAAAGTGAAGAAGGTGAGACTTCAATCACTAAGGGGTGATTTTGAAGCTTTGAAGATGAATAAATCCGCAATTTCGGATTATTATTCAAGGGTGAAAGTCTGTTGTGAATCAATTAAAGAGATATGGAGATAAATTGAAGATGTAAGCGTAGTGGAGAAAATTCTTCGTTCCTTGACTCCAAAGTTTGATTATATTGTGTGTGTCATTGAGAGACGAAAGATCTAGATTCTATGAGCATTGAAGAATTGGAGGGTTCTCTACAAGCTCATGAAGAAAAGATCAAGAGGAGACAAGAGGAGCCATTGGAGCAAGTTCTCAAAGTTAAAACTACTTTGAGAAATGATACGAAAAAAAAAATAACTTCAAAGGACGTGGACGTGGGCGAGGTTATGAACGAGGAAGAGGTCGTGCAAATAACCAAAATAGGCCTGGAAGAGACAAAGGAGACAGCTCAACAATGAAGAAAGAAACCAACCATCACAGAGGCCGTGGAAGAGCAAGAGGAAGAGGGACGAGACTATTATCAAAGATCAAATGAAAGGAGGTATGACAAGTCTAAAATTGAATGTTACGATTGTCATAGACTTGGCCATTTTGCCTGGGAGTGCCGCATTAATAATTACGATGCTAAAGACAATGCCAATCTTATTGACGATAAGCAAGAAGCGAAAGAGTCGACATTGTTGTTAACAATCAAAGATGACGAAATGACAACAACAATCATGGTACTTGGATAATGGTGCTAGCAACCACATGTGCGGATATAGAGAAAAGTTTGCACATTAAATGAGAAGGTGAGAGATAACGTCTTTTTTTCAAGACTCTCAAATATCCATATTCAAGGAAAGGTACAATTCTCATTTCTTCCAATGATGGCAGCCATAAATTGATCTCCGATGTTTATTATGTGCCTAAATTGAAAAGTAATATTTTGAGTTTGGGTCAATTTCTTGAAAATGGGTATGAGATTCTCATGAAAGACAATTGTCTTTGGCTACGAGATCATAATGTCAATTTGCTTGCTAAAGTGGTTATGTCAAAGAACAGGATGTTCAAATTGAACATGAAATCAGTTGATGCAAAGTGTTTGAAGGCTAATGTACAAGATGTAGCATGGCAATGGCACATGAGATTTGGGCATTTGAATTTTGGAGCTCTTAAAGCGATGGGAGAAAATAATATGGTGAGAGGGATGCCTTCAATTAACCATCCCAATCATTTATGTGAAGAATGTCTTGTCGGAAAACATACAAGAAAGAGTTTTCCAAAAGAAGCAACATGCAGAGCGACCAAGCCGCTTGAACTTGTGCATACGGATGTGTGTGGACCAATTAATCCACAATCACTTGGTAAGAATAAATATTTTATACTCTTTATCGATGATTTCAAAGAGAAAGACTTGGTTTACTTTCAAGCAAAAATCGTGGCCTTTGCTACTTTCAAAAATTTCAAGACACTTGTTGAAAAAGAAAGTGGCTACGAAATCAAAGCTTTGAGATCCGATAGAGGAGGCGACCACTTCAAGGGAATTCAATGAGTTTTGTGCAACTCATGGAATTTGTCGTCCTATGACAGTCCCTAGATCACCACAACGAATCGGTGTCGCCGAGAAAAGAATAGAACCATTCTTAACATGGCGGATGTATGCTCAAAGCCAAAAATATGCCGAAGGAGTTGTGGGCTGAAGTCAGTATCATGTGCGGTGTATTTGTCAAATCGTTCACCGATGATGAATGTCAAAAACAAACACCTCAAGAAGCATGGAACGGAAAGAAGCCGAATGTCAATCATTTGCGAGTATTTGGAAGCATTGCTTATGTTCAAGTTCCCCACCAAGAGAGATCCAAACTTGATGATCGAAGTGTCAAGCACGTGTTTGTTGGTTCTGATTATCATTCAAAAGGTTATCGGTTGTTCAACCCGAACAATGGCAAAGTTGTGATTAGCCGTGATGTTGAGTTCGATGAAGAAGCCACGTGGAATTGGGAAGCCAAAGAAGAAAAGTCTTATGATTTTCTTCCTTATTTTGGAGAACAAGATGATTTGGAGCTTGAACATAATTCTACACCACTTCCTTCTCCAATTCCATCACCTACTCATGGAGAAAGTTCAAGTGAAAGGCCACTAAAAATGAGAAGTCTTGATGACATATATGAAAGATCTCATGAAGTTTCTCTTGACAATGATGAATCAGTATTGTCTTCTTTGCGAGATAGTGAGCCTCTAACCTTTGATGAAGCAAGACATGATAAACGATGGAGAAAAGCCATGGATGAAGAGATTAATTCGATTGAGAAAAACCATACTTGGGAATTAACCACTCTTCCCAAGGGTCATGACGCTATTGGTGTCAAATGGGTGTACAAGGTGAAGAAGAATGCTAAAGGGGGAAGTAGAGAAATACAAAGCGAGACTTGTAGTCAAGGGCTACAAGCAAAAACATGGATTTGACTACGATGAAGGTTTTGCACCGGTTGCTGCAAGGAAACTATTCGTTTAGTCATCTCTTTGGCGGCTCAAGTGAAGTGGAAAATTTATCAACTCGGCGTTAAATCGGCTTTCTTGAACGGCTATCTTGAAGAAGAGGTTTATGTTGAGCGACCTTTGGGGTATGTCGTAGATGGACATGAAGACAAAGTCTTGAGATTGAAAAAGGCTTTATACGGTTTAAAGCAAGCCCGCGTGCGTGGAATAGCCGCATCGACAAATATTTCCAAGAGAACTGGTTTGTTCGTTGTCTAATGAATATGCTCTTTACATCAAAGTTTATCATAATGGCGATGTTTTGCTCGTTTGTCTTTATGTTGATGATCTAATTTTTACCGGTAATAATCCGAGCTTATTTGACGAATTCAAGAAAGTGATGTCTTTTGAGTTTGAGATGACTGATTTAGACCTCATGTCATATTACTTGGGCCTAGAGGTGAAACAAATGGAGGAAGGTATATTTCTTTCTCAATCTGTTTATGCAAAAGAATTTTTAAGAAGTTTAATATGATTGATTGCAATCTGTGAACACACCTATGGAGACTGGTTTGAAGCTATCCAAGTTTGGGGATGAAGAAAAACAAAATCCGACTTTGTTTAAAAGTCTTGTGGGAAGTTTGAGATATTTGACATGTACAAGGCCGGATATACTTTATGCAGTTGGGGTAGTGAGTCGTTTCATGGAAACTCCTACTTCTACCCATATGAAAGTTGCTAAGAGGATTCTTCGCTACCTAAAAGGCACGCTTGATTTTGGGTTGTTTTATACTTCATCTGAAGATTTTACACTTAAAGGATTCTGTGATAGTGATTTTGCTGGAGATATTGACGATAGAAAAAGCACGTCCGGTTTTGTATTTTTCATGGGTGATAGTGCTATTTCTTGGTGTTCGAAGAAACAACCTATCGTGACATTGTCGACTTGTGAGTCAGAATATGTAGCTGCAACTTCGTGTACTTGTCACGCTATATGGCTAAGGAAATTGTTGAAGGAGCTTCACTTATCTCAAGTAGAAGCTACAAAAATTTGCATTGATAACAAGTCGGCACAAGCACTTGCCAAGAACCCGGTGTTCCATGATCGAAGCAAGCATATCGATACGAGGTACCATTTTATTAGAGAATGCATTGCGAACAAAGAAGTGGAACTCAAGTTTGTGAAGACTTAAGATCAAGTTGCGGATATTTTCACAAAGCCGTTTGAAGTTTGAAGATTTTCAAGATTAAGGGCAAGACTTGGAGTGAAGAAGGAAATTCTAAATTAAGGGAGGATTTTGTTAGTAAATAATTTAGTATTTCAGTTATGTCTTTGCATAAGGCGTGGGCACGCCTTATTAGTTATGACTTGCAATTTTTAAGTTCATGAATCTAGAGTATGTAGAAGAATGGGAATGTTTTAGATTGGTTAAGGTGCATGTAGATGGATGAGTCCATTGGTTTCGCATTAAATTAGCTAGTTTGAAGGGTCTTTTATGCACCTATAAATATACATATGTACTTAGAATTTTGTAAGACAATCAAGTTAATAAAATTCCTCTTCCTCCTAAAATTGTCTTCAATCTTTTATAGTTCATTTTTCTAACAAATACTCTTAATAAAAATACCAAAAATGATAATACAATGTGATGCCTCGCTCACCCAAAGCCTCACGTGGCTCACCCATTAATAGTATAATAATCAAATTTCAACCACTAGTCTCAATTAAAATTAACTTCCGATCATCAACAACTACAACATCGTGTGAAGCACAAGTAAAAACCATAACAATGTGTATTCAATCAATCCAAATTTCAACCACTATCACCATTCACCAACAATAACAAATCACATCAAACACATGTAGAACAAAATATGGGTATCAAAATAAGTCGAATGAACGGTTTCTAAACTTTTGCTTATGATATGCTAGGAAAATGATTTATGTAACATGTATAAAAATCTGAAGACATATGGATGATTTAATTCCATTTAAAATTGAAGCAAACATGCCATAATTAACATCATACATCACATACAATTTTGGCAGTTAATCATAATATCCCAACAATAAAAAATTAAAAAAAAAAGCTTAGATACATGCATTAGCAGCAACATTGTCAAAAAAGACGGAAAACAATCTATATAAAACAAAACGTACTGTTGTCAATGTTAGTGTTCATGTTGCTATTGTAGATTAATCAACCTATAATATGCGCCGTCTTTGTTCTCTATAAGACTAGAGTGAGTCCCTTGCTCTATAATCTTCCCATCTTGCAACACAGATATCTGATTCGCGTTTTTAATGGTGGATAGCCTGTGTGCCACCATGACTATGGTCCTGTTCTTCATCAATCTGTCTAGAGCTTGTTGTACAATACGTTCCGATTCCACATCAAGAGCACTAGTAGCCTCATCCAACAGCAAAATTGAAGGGTTCTTCAAAATGGCACGTGCAATGGCTACTCTTTGCTTCTGCCCACCAGAGAGTTGAATCCCCCTTTCCCCGACTTTCGTCGAGTAGCCCTCCGGAAGGGCGCTGATGAAATTATGTGCGTTAGCAAGCTTAGCTGCCTCGATTATTTCACCTTCCGTGGCTCCCTCTTTGCCGTAAAGAATGTTTTCGTAGATAGATGTGGCAAAGAGAGCTGGCTCTTGCTGCACCAATCCAATGTGCTTCCTTAGTGACTTGATTTCGATCTCTTTATGTCTTTCCCTGCATAATTTTGACATGATCACGGCGAACAACGGAAAAACCTCAACCGACAAAATAACATTACATCTTTCTTGAAGTAAAATGTAGTCGAAAAACTCACCATCAATCATTACTTCACCCGAACTAGGATCATAAAATCTGAGTAATAGGAAATGACGAGCTTTTCCGAACCACTTTGACCTACTAAAGCCATACTTCTTCCCGCATACATTTTTAGATTGAAGTCCTCGAAAATCGGGACATTGGGTCTCGACGGATAGGTAAACTTAACATTCTTGAGCTCGATTGACCCTTCTACACTCACAACATCTTCACCAACATCGTTTAAAATCTTTGCCCTTCGGTCGAGCACATTAAATACGGATGCCATCATTTGGTTACTCTTTAGGAGATCAGGTGCCATGGCTAGTATCTCAGCCATAGAAAAGGCTGTAATGATCAATACCACAAATGATTTCACGATTGATTTAAAGCCAGCGAGCTCCTTCTCTATGAGAGTAGAACCATACCTGATAAGAAGTTGGGTGAAACATAAGTATGGTACCAAAGAAAGCCTATGATGTATGCTCATCATACTTTGAACTTTGAACTATATAAGTATTTCAAAGTCATTTGTTTTAATAGAATTCTTAAGCTTGTTATTATTATAGCAACTCAAATTCAAAGATCATTTTCTGGAGAAGTCCATATTCAAGATGCACAACAGCACAAGGTCCAGTACATATTAAGCTGGCCATTTCTGTTTTTTTATATCAGACTATTTTTAGCATAAAATCTAAAAGATTGTACTTAATGAACATACCATAAGGCAAGACCATAGGACGAGAAGATGAAAAATTGAGAGACTCCATAAAATATCCCAAAGAAATTTTTCCACGCCTAAATGAACTCTTAGATGGTTCAATAAGTTCGCGGGCATAGAGATCAATAACCTTTTCATCTGAGCAGAATGCTGCAACAGTTCGGATGTTACTTACTGCCTCTCCAGCAAACATGTTAGCTTTGAGATATGCTTTGTTCAGGTCAACACCATAGCCTTTCATGAAAAGTTTCTGTGATGATAAAAAAGTAATTCTTTAAATATATATTGTATGTATATGAAGTTTCCGTTACTGCTGAACATAAGTGGAAAGGAGGGGTACCTCACTGATATGACCACAGCGTATGATTAGCGGATAAGTTGCGATGACAACAAGAGCGAGTCTCCAGTTCAGGATGAAGGCGATAACAAATGAGGTGACAATTAGACCTACATTTTCTAATAGGATGGTCGAGCGATCAACCACCACTGTACGCAACAAAGTTGCATCAGTTTCTAATCTTGATGCAAGCATAGCACTTGTATTGTTCACGTCATCAAACCATCCTATCTCATTTTTCAACATAGCTGCAAGGAAATTAAAACCATGTATCAGTGAGCTAGCTCTAAAGTCGATAACCCGAATATATATTGTTTATTTGATATCTTTTAGAAATGCTAGATAAGGCTACTTTACCAGTGAACATCTTTTCTCTAACACGAAGGGTAAGTCGTTCTCCCATGATACCAAAACACATATGTGTAATAGCATGAACAATGATGGTTATAACAGCACCCCCACAAAGAGGAATGCAATTTTCTTCACTTCCGACGTGTCGTATCCCAATCCATGTAGTACGATACAAGAGCCTGAGTAATACCGGTCAAAAAGAGGCATCCGTGCCCCAACAATAAATGCGCAAATCATGCCAAAAGTCCCATAATACCGGTCCAAAGCCGCACCATGAAATACAATCTTTTTGAAGATATATGAACCGGTTTCATAATCTCGAGTCCATCACCACCAAATCGCTCTCGTATTTCTCGGAACGGAAACTTGCACCAAGACTTCCCTGGTTTGCGGATAATTCTGTGAATTCCCAATGCTACGTTCACGAGAGTAACTAAAGTCAAGCCCAAAATAAAATAAAATGATATTAAACCCGAAAATTTATAAAGGGACTCCATGAGATGATTTTGACTTTGGCCTTTGGAAAATGATCTCAACCTTAGGAAGAAGCATTAAACTTCTCCCTGATTTTATACAATTGTTGAACTACTAAAAACAAAGTCGACAAGTGCTATTAAAAGGCTGGATCATCAGAAAAGTAAAGTATGGATCAATATCATTTTTGTTAAATGAAAAGAAGTTCTTCAACATGAAAACGTGCATCAAACTTATTCAATATCTGCTACATAAACAATAACTCAATTCCGCATATTACCACATACTATTTCTATCTTTTTCATAATGATCACCTTTCTCTCCATCTAGTAACTAAAGGGATTGCGACATCTTCATAATTTATCACTCCATAAAAATTTTGAATAGCTGATGCATAGTCGTATATTCGGATTTGCCCTCAGCAAATTGATTTATTGTCGTGGTTGTTGGTTATAGCAACTCCTACATTTCCAAATTCACAAACCATTTTATTTAGGGTCTAGAATCTAATTTGATAATCAAATTCAATTCTTTAGCAGAGAGGAAAAAAGAGTAAAAAAGAGATCATCTTTTTAGTGTGATACTACCATCAAGTGAAAAAATTGTAGTCTTTGCTTGATTAACCTCTTCCAGTGTGTGGATAAACACTATCCTTTTTATGAACTTTTTCCAACCATTAATGTGAAGTTTATAACATTATTCGAGTTAATAAAATAACCAATTCCAACTTCCCCCATTTAATTTCTTTGAAATATATTCTCTCATAGAAAGGAAGTACCACAATTTTACATGTTCAAGCGCCAAAGGAAGAAAGAAATTTAATATCGTAAAGTCGCACGTAATTTAGATTCAATATCCTATAAATTTCCTGAGTTCTAACATAAGCTTATCCAAAATAGAAAAATATCTTGATTGATGTTGAAAACTAATTGTTAAGCCTTAATTCATTAAATGAAACATGAAATAAAGTGTTTACTCAATTATTATAAAGATATCAATTGATTGTCAATGTTTTCATCTAAATCCCCACCAAAATATCAATAACTAAGACGGTTTGGCACTTATCTAAAACATTAATGTCATACCTGAGAGGTTTCCCCATTGCAGGGCGATGAGATGGCAACCGATTTAGGGAATCTGTCTCTTGTAGTTGAACAAGTGAAGCATAGGCACTGTTCGGCCTTGAGATGAGCTCTTCATGGCTTCCGGTTTCTACTATAGCACCATTTTGCAGAACAGCTATCATGTCGGCATTTCTAATGGTAGATAGACGATGAGCAACGATAATAGTCGTTCTCCCCACCATCACACGGTCAAGCGCCTCTTGCACGCTCTTCTCCGATTCTGCATCAAGTGCACTAGTGGCTTCATCCAACAACAAGATTGAAGGGTTTTTCACTATGGCACGTGAAATTGCAATTCTTTGTTTCTGTCCACCAGATAGCTGTATTCCTCTCTCCCCCACCTGCACAATGCATTCATGTCTCTTTCGTTTAGTTTTAAACAAGAATTGTCAATCAAGGACAATGAGTTTGTAGGCGGGCGGGGCTATCGAGATATTCTGTTTAAATTTGGGTAGCACTTTTGCATTCAAGCTACCTTATAGTGCACAAACCTTTTGGTAGGCTAATACAAGATAAGCTTGTGGGCATAGAAAAACTAGCCCGCCCAAGTTTCTCATAATACGAAAAATACCCGAGTTTCAAATCTATCGGGAGGTTCTTTGATAAAATTGATGGCCTCCGAAAGTCCGGGTGCCCGTGTGATCTCTTGATGAGTGGCATCATTTTTCCCATAAAGGATATTGTCACGATAGTAGTGGCAAATAGGGCGGGCTCTTGATTTACCAAACCTATCTCGCCTAAACCACTTCGGATCAAGCTCTCTCGATATCGTTCCATCTAATAGTATATCTCCGATAAGGGCTCATAGAAGCGTTCTATCAAAGATACAATCGTGTTCTTCCCCTCGATCCGCTTCCTCCAACAAGCGCTACAATTTTTCCGGAGTAATATCCAGGTGAGCTTGTTGAAAATCAACACATCCAGGCGGGATGGATAACTAAAAATTACATTCTTGAATCGGATGTGACCGCCTACTTTACTTAGTTTCCTACCATTCAAGGAGAGTTTGGTTTAACTCACGTGTTCCTTTCAATCATCTGAAAAATGGGGTATGCAAACCTTTGCTCGAATAAATATTGCAATGTCCGTCTTTGCAAGTCCAAGTGACGCGTGAACGAAAATAACTTCTATGATTATTAGATAAAGATGCCACAATATTAAATGCAATTAGCTCTCATTCAGTCGAATAATGTGGGAAAACAATGTGCATACACAGAGAAATTAAGCCCAATATCATGGTAAGGATATAAATACAACACGGATCCTAATGTTCTACCAAAGAATCCTAATTTTACGAGGAAGCATTCGGAGAAAAAGAAACATTATTTTGTCCACCTCCGCAATCTGAAAGCACCTTGGTTTTAACTCCTTTTTCTTGGTATACAATGCCAGTGTATACCAATGAAACTCGCTTTGGGGACCTAAACTTCAGCCAATATAACAATATCATTGTAGATAACTGACAAAGAATAACATTTGTTGGGAAATATCTTTATAGAGTTCGAATCCACGAATCGAAAAAAGGAGATTAAAGATTAATTCCTGAGGGGTGCAATATGTGCATTGTCTTTAAATATTTATTTTGTAATCCCCTTGGATCCAACAGGAATGACAAAAAAAAAAAAAAAAATTATAACCAGTAGTAGAACATAGATGAGAAAAAGCGGGCTGTGTTTTTCTATTCTTTTCCATAAAATAAGTGACTAGTTATAGGCTAAATTTCTACTGGTATATTCTGAAAATGAGGGAGCATGTTGGCATTAACCCAAAAATTAGGACCAGTTTGTTTTGAATACAGATAAGAACTGAAGAAATAGTCTAGATAAGGTGGAAGAATTAGTCATTTTCGGGTAAGGCATTGAGACTAAGTCAAAAATTAAATTTGAAGTGGCAAACCAAACAGTCGAGTGGCATCGCCCACACAGCGTAGGGCAAAACAACGCTTTTGCCCTAGAATCGAGATTTTTGGCCCAATTCTTTATCGAAAGCCCACTTTCTTTACTTGGCCTTTTACAAGCCCAATATTGCATTTCTATTGATTAACAAGGCCAATATTGCATTTCTATTGATTAAGTGTTCAAGATTACATTTATTTTCCTATGTGGGATAGAGAAATTCTTTTAAAAAACTCAATATGCACAACAACATTTTGTATCAACATTCGCAAAGTGCAGACCCTTGGAGCGTCTCCCAAAACATTTTGAAGGTCAATTTCTGTTAACAACTACATTAGAAAGGCACAAATCAATATGTTTTAAGTAAAGGCATGGTTAATTACCATATTTGGCAGCCTAATTATCTTCTAAACAGTAACTCAAGTCAATGGTTTATTACTGTTAAAAACGGATATGAAACATCCTTGGAAATGCCCAAGTACTCCAGAAATGTGATATAATTCTATGCATCAGTAGGTCCCTCTTTCAAAACATGAATTTTGCAGTTTTAGCACATTTGAAAGTATAGGACCAGGAGAACTTACAAACCAGCAACAACAACATTCATCATCGTGGTAAAAGACTCTCCTCCATTGGCAGTATTCTTATGAACAACAATGCTAGTGAACCAAGCAAGCAATGACCAAGACAGAAAAAAAGAACGCAATACGAGGTTCCCAGTCCAAGACCCTTGGCTAGGCTTGCTTTTCTCCCATATTTGTAAGTGTTCAACAGAGATGTTGTATATGATTTAACTGCCTTCTCTTCTCCTGCAAACGCTTGCACTGTTCTGATATTACCAATCACCTGAAAGTCGCAAGAGATCAGTAAAAACACACATAATATGGCTAGAAACGCAACAGAATAAACAGAGGCTCGTACGTAGTTAATTTACTAGGAACATAACAACATTAATAAGGGCAAAATCTTAAATGTAATGTTTACAAACTAGCAATAAATTTATCACTTAGACTAACTTATAGCGTAATCTTTTCATGCTAAAACTTTGCCATGCTCCAAACCCACGAGGTGGGACCCACAAACAAGACTTAGCTACAATGGCTCCACTACCAACCACTCAACACTCATCTAAAATAGTTAACTCAAGTAGTTAGGAAAATGGATTGTACACATTTTAAGACCACTCCTCCCCACAACCAATTTGAAACATCAAGAATCCTAAAAATTGGAGATTCAACAATCAAAAGGAGAGCCAGAAAACTCTAAGCTAACATTTATTGCAAATCTTCATATCTAATTTTTCATATTGATCGATATCAAGTTCATCCACCATCAACTATAATATTTTCCCCTTTTTTTGTGAAAATATTTAATAACAGGTCGCAATCATTGCCAAACTCGTCTAACTTTTATAGAAATAGATAGTAACCAGCATGGAAATTTGGGTAATCTGATGAACGTTATTGAAAAGCCTTTAATAATATATGTTTAGAAGTTTGCCAAACCTCTTCAGCAATTTCTCCAGCTTTAACATAATATTTTCGGACTCTGGCAATAAGCCCAGTTGCTACATATGCATAAATGCCACCAGCAAGAGCAATCAATGGCACAATAGAAAGAGTCACCAAACTAATTTGCCAAACTGTGATGAACCCAATGACGAACCCTGCTATTGAACGGCTTATATAATGCAAAAAGTTTCCCACCTGCCAAAAAATAACATAGAGCTTCTAAATCAATATAAAGTGTTTGCCAAATATTTACTTTATACACCCCAGTATTCCCTAATTTACCCTTGCCCTAATTTTGTGGCACCACAAGCAACAGTAGTGTCTTCCCCGATGAACTATTAGTATAAATAAACATCAGAGATGCAAACCACGTAATGGAGATGAATTCAACTCGAAAATGTCGACGACGACTATTCAACATTAATCTAAAACATGAACGAACCCAAAAATACAGAGCTAAACTTATGGCTAGGCTATTGCAGTTTGAGAAAATTGAATCTGAATTCTTCGATCTCATGCTTTCTCAAATGGATGACTGACAGATATGAAAAAATAGCATTTTTCATGCAAAGGAAAGAACCCGAGATTTATTACAATATTGTATTTTCGCTATTTTCCACTTTAAAATGAAAACTTGGAAATGTTTGAAAGTATGTGGCCCGACTGATCGTCGTTTCATATCCACTCTAAAGGACGACACCATCGATTTCGAATCAAACGATGAAATGCCACCCAAAACTTGACGATGAACCAAAAAAATGAAATGACAGAGAGACGGCGGTGGCGCCAAATGACTAGATGAGTAGTATAAGTTTTTAAAAAATGAGGATGTATTGAGAGGTTTTTTTTTTTTTTTAAAGGAATTGAGAGGTTTGGTTTGGTGGGTGTATTTGAAACTTTTAGAATAGTAAGAGCACTATAGTTATAGATGTTAAGGTGCGATTGAATATACTTTCATTTTGAAAATTTTCATTTCTTTAGAGAATAGTAGTGATAAAAAATTTGGGAGAAAAAGATGAATTTTGAGGGTGTGATTGGATGTGAGATGAAAAAGTAATGATAAAAGTTGATTTGATGTGAAAATAGTAAAATAATGATTGGATGTGATTGATAGTTAGAAATGTGTGAGTGAATGAATAGTGAAATTTGTGGGATAATGTGTAATAATGATTAGTTTTTGTGAAAAAATGTGTAGATGTGATTGGTGAAAGAAAAAATGAGAAAAAGTGAAAGTTAGAGAATAGTATATTTTCCGAAAATTTTCATAAACAATCGCATGTTTGGTAAAAATAATTCTCCAATGGAACGAAAGTGGATTCTCGCTCACATCCAATCGCAACCTAAACGGGTTGGTTCTAGCGGAATTTTTTAAATAGTAAGAGCATTATAGTTATAGATGTTAAACAAAGTGGACCTAGCCACATAGGGCGGTCATATAGTGCTTTGGGCTAAACGGGTTTCGGGCTAAATGGACCACCGATAAAACAAAGCTAGCATATTGCAAACTTAACCCCAACCCTAGCGGACTTCGGGCTAAACGGGTCACTATCGGGCTATAAATCAAAAAAATAAAAAATTATATATTTAAATCTAAAATTTTAATTTCGAATATATATAACATTTAAGTTTAATATGTTAAGTTAAAGTATTCATTATAAATAAATCTTGCATAGTTTATAATTATATTGCATTAATGAATTATAAAATTTAATATTCCATGATCTAAAATTTTAAAATAAAACTATAATAATAAAAGATAGCATTATATATATATATACCCACATAAAATGAAAAATAATAATACTTTTTTAAAAAAATATTCATATGACTATAAGTCATAGTTTTAAGAATTATATATTTAAACCTATTAAAGAAGAGGAGATGTGAGCATGAAAAAATATATTTAATGATAAGTAATATGTAGTAAAATAGATTTACAATATTAGAATTATATTTATTTTTTAAAAACACAATTGGCGGGCTAACGGGCTGCCCGTAGGTCTCGGGCTAAACTTGTGTAAGACGGTCGCGCACGGTGCGACGATACTTTTAGTGTAAAAATTGATACTTTGTATGAATACACTTAACTTTTAGTGTATTCAAACTAGGGTGACCACGGTTCCGGAACCGCGGTTTGGTTCCAAAACCGCCGATTCGGTTCGCTCCGGTTCCTCATTTTGGGGAACCAAAATCGGAATCATTTCCTCACGATTCCGGTTCCAAAACCATAACCGATCGTTCGATGCGGTTCCCCGAACCCGGTTCCTCCACTCGTTCGGTTTTGGTTAAAACCGAACCGTTTGTTTATCTTTTGATAATTTTTTGATTTTTTAAAAATAGTTTATCAATTTCGATTAAAAAAATAAAGAAAAACTTGGACTTAATATTCAATTAAGTTTTATACTTAATATTAATAATAATAATATTAAATTATCTATATATACTATTAGAGTATAGAAGAATCAAATTTCACGTAGTTAAACACAACATTTGGTGTAAAACGTGTCTTATGTAGTTATGAATATAAAACATTATAATAAACATTTAACATTTCTTCTAGCATATGTTTACCAAAAACAAATTGTTGGTTTTAACCTTAAAAAACGGTTTCATCACGGTTCCACCGACGGTTAAAACCGCTGTTCCATGGTTTTTGAGACCAATGAACCGAACCGAAACAGTCTATATGGTTCCTGTTCGGTTTTGGAACCGTTGACCACAATTATGGTTTAGGAACCGTTGACCACGGATTCGGTTCGGTTTAGAACCCGGTTTTGGTTCCATTTGGCCACCTCTAATTCAAACAAGGCATCACTTTTTACATTAAAAGTATCACATGTCGCACCATGCGACCGTCTTACACAAGTGTTTGCCAAAAAAGAATATGATGATTTTAGAGAAGAGTTGGGGATGTAAAAGAGCACCTATTAATAATAATGTAAAGAAACACAAGCAAAATTGGCGAGTACAGATTATGTGTCATTCTTTTTAACTATTTACTTATATTTAGGCTTATAGTAGGTATATAAAAAAGTGATAAGAAAATATTCACATTTTTTCAATAGATATATCAACCCTATTTACTTAAAGAAAAAATAAATATACCACATGTCGGCAACTCCTTATTTTTACAAATCCACGTGGCAGCTTTACATTTATCCATGTGACAACCTTAAATATATATTTTTCATATAGAATCTAAAAAATTAACAATTTAATATCAAGGATTCTATCTACACAATCTATTTTTTTTTGGGTAAATCACAGTTTATATCTTATCGTTTATTATAATCCAAAAAGTAACAGATAATTAACAAAAAAATCAAACATTGTATCTATACAATCTTGTTTTTCTTCACAATTAGAGATTTCTACTTACATGATATATATTAACAAGTCAAAACACAAATAAATAATAAATAAATTGTTCAAATTTATAATAATGAAATTGTTCGTTACTTATCAAATATCATGCAAATTTAATTGAAGTGATATCACTAGCTATATTATGTACAAAACTAAATAAATAATATTTGTCTACCTATTTAAATCTTATAGATTTTTTTAAAAAAAAATAAAATGTATTTTCATTGGATACTTTTGAGTTTTTATTAATAAAATTAGTATAACTAACCAACGGAATAAACATCAAAACATAATGACAACACACATGATATCTTTAAGTATATCATTTACAAATAAGATTTCAGAATTTGAAGTGAATAATTTGTATGATACACTTCTAAATTTGAATATTTTTAATTTTTTAATTAGTACTTTGGACCTCCTATAACTAACACAAACAAATTTATGATACAAATACTTTGTCATTTGATAATCTCGTGTAAAATACGGGTGTTGTTCTAGCGTGTATATGTATAAGACTTCGATCAAATAGGACTCATATCCTGGGATGCGACCGCGATACCAATCTCAATTATCGAAAGATAAAATTTAATGGTTGTGTTTTTTTCCTTCATTTTAGGAGGTGAGATACTAATGATTGGCATTGAGAGTAATCTAGTAATATTTCAGTATTTTGGATAAGTCAAGAAGGGTAAAACATTAATATTAACACAAACGATTTTATGGACCTATTTTTCCATATTCAAGATGGAAAGGAGTCTTTGCGCGATTTTCGATTCAAATTGGCGGGTTTGCGAGTTTTTTTTTAGGCTTCCAGCAAGACAAATGTACTAAATATGCGAGTAATATAATTAACACAAAAGCTTGTGTGAGATCATCTCACGGACCAGTATTTGGATATATAAAGAGAGATAGAGGGACACATGAGTTTTGGACAATGAGGCTCTCATAGATGTAGATCTGAGACGGTCTCGGAGAGACATGCCTTATGATAAATATGAAGTAATAATATAGTAAATATGCATGAATATATTTCTATGCTATATTACAATACATAAATAAAAAAACATGATGAAAATTTTAAACAAACATTAAATACATAGAAATTATACAATAACATATCAAACAAATCCATTAGTACATCAAATATGACTAAAATAATAAAAACATGATGAATGATCTAAATATGTATTAAATATATAATATATATGCATGAACTTGGCAGACATAAATAATAAAAACATGACGAATGTTCTAAATATGCATTAAATATACATCGAATGTACATGAACATATATATCAAACAATTCCATTTGATATATAACTAAGGCAAAAAAAAAATAGAAAAAGTACTAATTGTATAGTAAATATGCACGAATATTCATCGTGAGAAACTCATGCGTTTTTATTACGAAGATGAACCTGAAGAAGAAGAACGAAAAAGGAAAAAATCATTTTGAGAAATATGTTTGGTTGCATCCATTGAATCTGGATTCCTGATTTTTCATTTGGTTGTAAGTTGAATGCAATCAAATCAATTAACATTCCTTCCATAATTTATGTAAACGTTCCTTTTATGTTGTTATCTACTAATATTCTTTTACAAAACTGCCCTTATTGTTAATAAATTAATTAAATTATAATTATTTATGTTCCTTAATCTGAGCCATTAAAAACTATCTTCCAATGGCTAGAATCAATTTCTATGGTCTCACTACACACTAGTCTCATTAGATCAATGTCATACATATATATATAGGAATAAGATCAAATGAGACCACATAATTAGAGTGAGACAAAGTATTGACTAATCTTATCCACATATTTTAAATTTTAGATGGTTGAGATTTACCCAATTTAATGGCTTTTTTTTTTTTTTTTAAATCAATAAAGAGTAAGATTGTAATTTTATTTTATTATTTTTAAATCAATAAAGTGATTTCTTGCTCCTGCTTTTCTTCTTCTCGGCAATGGGGTCGAGCTTGGTTCCCAGACTCCCCGCCGGAGTTTTCTCCACCTCGAACGGCGGACTGGAAGAAGTTTGCCGGAAGGAGAAAGTAGTTGTGGCCTGACCGCTTCCCTTCGCGTCGTCCTCCGGAGGGAGATGCACGCAGGAGATGCGGTGGAAGCAGCGTGGAAATGGGGCGGTCATCATCTGCTTATTTATGTTGCTCATTTTCATTTTTCAGTAACAAAATAGAGGAGATACAGTTCTGATGAATTAATTCATCAAGTCAAAGTGACGATGGATACGATCGTCGCCGACGCCATGCGAAGTGGCTGTGCCGCCGTCAGTGGATAAGAACTTAAAAATTTATTTTCTATTGCAAACCGAGTATTTTGTTGTATTTTGTTGAAGAAAGAGATCGGAGTGCCGAAGTTCGAGATATATTTTTTGGGGTTTTGAGAATAAAGGACATGATTGGAGGATTAGTGAAGAAGACGATCTTGACGTGGAGAAAACGAGGGCCTACGAGGAGGCGGTGAGGATTACTTGTATACTTAGATGTTTTTCGATGTATACTTAATGTGTTTTGTTTGTATAAGTAGTTAATTTTTGATGTATATATTTATGTTCTTTGTATACTTATGTTTTTTTCTTTGTATATTTATATGTGTTTTGTTGTATACTTATATGTGTTTTGTTGTATACTTAAATTTTTGTTTGACAATTGTAATATGAAGTACAAATATGTTAAATATATAAATATACAAAGATAATAGTGTTAAATATACATAAATATATGTTAAATATACGATACATTAATGAGCGTGATTTTTTTCTCTCTCTCTCTCTATAATCGATTTACTTAATCCACGGTCGCTACATGTTAATGAGCGTGATTCTCTCTCTCTCTCTCTCTCTCTCTCTCTCTCTCTATAAGCGATTCCTTAATTCACGGCCCCACATGTTTTTGACTATTTTAATATGCGGTAAAATTATGTTAAACATACAAAAAAAATAGTATTAAATATACATCAAATATATGACAAATGTACAACATCTTGCATGGCATAAAGCACATGCGTGATTTTCTCTCTCGGTAGCGATTTGCTCGCGATTTTCTCTCTCCCCACGTGATTATCTCTATCCCAATAACTAATTCCATATATTTGAATGGTCCTCACATATTTGTTTTGACAATTTTACTCTTTCGAAATTTAATTAAATAATTAATGTATTATTATCCTAAGTTATTCCTAGCCTTTGATGTAAATGGGGGAGGGTTGAGATTAGTCCATCTTGTCTCACCATAAAATGTGGTCTCATTTGATCCTCCTCCTATATATATATATATATATTGATAAATATAGGTATATATACAAATAAAGAGAGTCATTATCGCATACAATATTGGAAAAGGAAGGGGTATTGTCGTATTGGGCAACATTAAAAGCATTTTGTTTAGGAAAATCTCTTTTTACCAAAATTCAATAACTTTTTTATGCGACAAACAAATAAAATAAGTAATAAAACATGACGTTGGAATAATCTACATTGGCCTGACTCAAAAAAAGACTCATTTTATTTCGAAAAACAAATTCTCGAATTCCATTTCCTATTGATTAATTCACTAGGAAATGAAATTCGTTCCTCTATGAGAATACGCCGAATAAGAATTTTTCGGGCCTTAGTGAATTCAAAAAAAAAAAAAAAAAAAAAACACTTTCTTTTTGTTGACAAAAAGACAAGATACTCAAAGTTAAACCTCTAAAAATTAATAACCTTGGGACTCGCCAATATTTATTAATTTAGCGAGATATTATATTAGAGAATTATTAATTTTGCTTGTTGTTCCCAAGTTCGGACCAATCAAAAGTATTATTTAAACGAGTTTATTAATTATCGAGTATTAAATTATCGAGGTTATCTTGTATTTCCTAATATCCAAGGTGGGATGGGGTATTACTTTCCCCCTGAACCTATTTGTAATACAAGTTTTTTTTTTGTACAACTTTTTTACCTCTGTATTATCTCTATATTCTCCTATATAGACCTCGCGGATCTTTTATCATCATTTTACGCAAAAAGGAAAATCATATCTTATAATTATGACTCATTAAGTGCTCAATTATTTAAAAATAAAAAATAAAAAGGGTACCTTTTCAGAAATGGCATCCTGCACAACAATAATGTCTCTTGTAATAACAGAAATAACTTTCCCTGTAGATGCTTCAGTATCAAAAATGCTAATATCTTGGTTTAGCATAGACCTCAGATACGTCATTCTCATCTTTGTTGCTTGTCTTTCCCCGGAATGCATCCAACAAGCCACCTCTATCATCAATAATTTACTCATCGCTAATTATTATATATACCTTGTAAATTAATCTGTCACGCTTAAAAAAAGGAAAAAAGAAAACCACATACACTCACTTGCTCAATAATATATACACAAATCATTTTTTTTCTTTATTACCTGCCCATGAAGAAAACATAATAGCTACGCTCAGATATACAAAATCCAATGAATACTGCAAAAGAAAAAAAAAAGCAAAAATTGCAAGAAATGTTAATTACTCACCCCAAGACTGCAATCCCATGTCATATTACTTGAAAATTAAATCACATAATAACGATCAATACACAGAGCAGTCTGTAGTATATTCTTCATTTTTTATTTAAATTAATAAGTTTGTCCTAAATTTAAGATTTCTATTACTTTTTTCCCCAAAACTAAAAAGTCTTACTCATTTCCTATTGTGTGTGTATATAAATATATGTAGGGACGGAACCATAACTTGATACTTGGGGGAATAGCTGAAGATCAATTGTATATTTATATAATACAAAAATTTTAAAATATATTTTATCATTACAAGGAAACAAGGAAATTCCAACGGAAAAAATCTATTGTAATTTGGTCAATTACTGTTGGAATTATCGATTCCAACATAAATTCCAACAAAAAATGCACCGTTGGTAAAATGGCCGTTGAAATGGCAAAATTCCAATAGAAAATATATTCCAACGGTACTTCCAACGGTATTTATCCATTGTAATATACAACCGTTGGAAAAAACTCTAATTTTTTTCCAACACTAATTCCAAATGAAATTATACTTATTGGAATATATATAATCGTTGGAAAAAAGTCAACGGTTATTCCAATGAGTTATACTATTGGAATTTAGTCCAATGGTAATTCAATGGTATATATCCGTTGGAATATTCAATCATTTTATCTCATTGTCTAATATATTTAACTTCCCAAAGAGGTCACCCATCATCAATTTGTTCCAAGTCAAACACGTTTAACTATGTAGTTTTAATATGATTGACTCGAGGAAGAGAAGATATATTTTATTGATATGGATAATACTATCAAATCTTTTAACCCCAATCAAATTTTTTCAACAAGATTGGAATTTTCCAACAACCTTTGTTGTACCATTTGAATTTCGTTGGAATTTTAAAACCTACAACGGAAATTCCAACTATTAATTCAATATTTTGTTTCTTGTTGGAATTCTTGTTGGAATTTTTCAATGGTATGTTTTAACGATGGAATTTATGTTGGAATTTTTAAAATTCCAATAGTATTTCAATGGTTTATTCCAACAATTTTATTATCTTTGGGAATTTTCCAACGGTTTGTTGTGATGTTGGAATTTCCGTTGAAATTTTAAATTCCAACGGAATTCCAACGATTTATACCAACGGTTTTATTTATTATTGGAATTTTCATTGGAATTTTCCAACGGTATAATGTATCATTGGAATTTCCGTTGAATTTTAAAAATTCCAACGAGTTTTTCTATTTGTTGGAATTATTTGTTGAATTTGATTGTTTTCTTGTAATGTATATTGAAATACAATGTCAATACTCATTATTCAATATCCTGAAATACATAATTACAATCCTAGTATATTAAATATTTGAATGTCTCGCTTACACATCACATAAATCATCTATTAGTATAGATCTATACTAATGTTTTGTACAATTTGCTTTTGAATATATATAATTAAACAATCTATTTTAAATGTTATGATATATATCAAGGCCCGCACAATAGTTTATTTAAACTTCAAAATAATAGTCATGTGCTTGTGTTGTATAATAGTCCACATAATTTTATTGATCAATAATTTGAGTTGGGGGTGAAAAACTAAACTAACACATATTACCCTTAATAATTCTTATTTTAATTTTCTAGCTTTTTAAGTTTGCAAAATGATTTATCAAAATTTTATAATAAATCAATTTAAATATTTTACTCTCAAATAGATAATATAGATAGCCCATTCAATCTATCTTATACCATATTTGATCTCAAGCGGGATCAATCAATTTTAATTTTGAAAAACTTCTTTTGGCGGTAGCAATAATCAATTGTATCGCTCGTAATATCCTGTAAGCAATGCATGCACACATTTGGAAAAGAATATAATATTATGATACGATTTAATACATTTATTGGAGTATTAAAGTCTTTTGCGAAACGATGTCTTGTATTAATAATATAATTATCATTCATCAAAATGCCTCTAAATTAGCATTTTAATATAATATTTCAAAATGTAAGTTCTCAATAAGATGAAATACTATTGGCGATAAAATAATAATTCAAAAAGGCCTTTTCAATTTTGTAACATTATTATCGTATTTTCAAAATCAAAACTAAATACACACGTCATATTAAACTATTAAATTATTTATTTAATTGGCATGGGGGCTCAAGGCGACCACCTCAATGGCCTAAAAGTTTCCGCCACGACTCTGTTTGGGGAGGGGCCAAGGCCCCTCGACCATGAGCGTGGCTCCGCCACTATATATATATATGTATATATATGTGTGGTACATGTATGTATATATGCGTGTACCTTGGCAACTCTATTAGAAGTTTCTTTGGGGAAAAGATAAGCCATGCCAATGAGATTAATCAACTTGCCGAAGAAAATAAGGAAAACAGGAAGAGAAGCACCGTGCACACACGCGCCAATTGATCCAACAAACATCAAAAAATAATCATAACCATCTGCAAATGCAAACAGTTTCATCATTCCAACTTTTTTAGCTGCTTCTGTTTTCTTCTTTCCTGATGATGTTTGGTTTTCATCATCATCGACCCTGGGAATTGATTGCTGGCTCATTTCCACGAATTAATCAAGGATTGTTTTTTTTTTTCTTTTTATTGATCTCTGGTTGTTAAAGGTGTGTGGTGGTCTTATATAAAGGTACAAGTTATCATGATCATTCATGAAGAAAGAATGGTTCTTTCGAGGTAGTCTAATATATTTCTGATTTTTTTGGTGGGGGAGGGTTGAAAAACACGACCAACACTTGTTCAAACTCCATTCCATTAATAATCAAAAATAAAATTTCAATACAATTTTTGGAACTCATTTGAAATTGCAAAATATTTGAAAAAATAGAATATATGTTCGATTCTATACTATTCGATTAATAACCATATAAATAACTATATATTAAAAAGTAATCAATTATTAATTATTATGTTAAAAAAGATAAATTATTACCGCTGACTATGTACCATGTGACTAAATTTTCCTTTTTCTTCTATTTAATGCAAATGAAAGAGAATATATAATAAGGAATGGTGATGCACAACTGTCTTTGAAAGGTCACACATTGAAATCTCAACGCAATGGAACACTAGACAAATGAGTGATGCATCACGATGGATTTTAATAAGGCAATAATATCATTTGTACTATTGGCTTCTTATTATTAAAATAAAAAAATATTCTCTTTAACTATTAAAGAATATACGGATAAACATGAATATTAAACAAAACTAATTTTTGACCCGTGCGATGCACGGATGTGATGTATTAATTCTATTGAATTATAAAAAATGAATGGTCGCGTACAATACGCGTATAATACAAAACAATATAATACATATAACTATATCACTACAAATAAAAAATACTGATTTTGAAATACTTCTTTGTACACAACATTATTAAATGCATTTGTCATTCGATGTATTATCGCCAAAAACTATACTTTCAACCCCCCAGGATTAGTTACTCGCGAAACAACAACATATAATTATCTAAGTTCGATGTATTATCGCCAAAAACTATACTTAGATAATCGGATTCGATGTATTATCGCCAAAAACTATACTTTCAATTGACTATGATGAAAATCGGATTCTTTAAGTAAAGGCCGCATGAGAGAGTCGTCCTTGGCCTTTATTTATTGTCATGGCATACAAAGCGATTAAATTATCTTATTTGAACTTAAAGTGAATTACGAGATCGAGACGGGATTAGTGTCATTCGCGGAATCAAAATTTTATGACCGACATTCCCTCATATGAGAACTTTAGATTCAAGTACATGTGTATCAAGCCTCGTAATCACCAACCTCGTCTTGTTACACAATCAAATAGAATTATCTAAGTTCCTCGGGAGTATAACGGAGTCCCAATATTTCCATCAAAGAATTTTAACGAATATATTGTGTTTTTTGAAAATATTTAAAAGATCAAATATTGTAATCTATAAAATTCTGATTGCAATTAAGGATTGATATTTTTTGCAAAGTATTTATCTATTTTAGGATCTCATATATATAAATATATCAATATAATAATACAATAAAAACTTTACAAAGCACAAACATGTATAATAATACTATTCAAATAACAAAAAAAAAAGGAATATGAATATGATTTTTCGTAAATTTCAAAGAATGTTGATATACATTTAATATCATAAGAAATTATTTTATATAGATTTCAATTTGTTTAAATTTGAAAAATTATTTAAATAAGATAATACCTAAACATATAATTAAATTGTAAATGAAAAGCAAAAGCCAAAAGATTTTGATATTGTTGTGGAGAATGACTTTGGTAAAAAAATTTAAGATAGCAATTTGTGATTAAAACTATTGCTTGTTTATATATAGATTTATTGTCTATTATCATACTCTCATTATTATCTATCAATAAATTTTTTCATACCAAAGAAATTGATTTAGTTATTTACTAAAATCAAATATGACTGTATTATATTCGTGTTGCATAAATTTATGTTGACACGTTTTCAGAATTAATCTATTTTATTTATCATATCATAATCTGATTTATATATTAGCATAGATTTTGAATTTTTCAGAATTAGACTGTATTATTTATCATGTTTATATATTCTATGATACATTCCTTTTAAATATTGCTTTTGCAAACCAACATAATTTTTTGGACCTGTTTTCTCTAGAACTTTGTTATTCAAAAAATTATGATCATGTAAATATATGTTACACCTCATAATTGTGGAAGATGTAGTCTAGATTGTGCCTTTGTGTCTTATCGTTGTAGGTTGACTTTTCTGACTTTTCTTAAATACGCGCAAGAGGAAGATTCATATTCCATTGGTTTTTTTTGTCATGTTTATGTCCTTCATCAATGTTAATATTGGGGCCATTTTTTTTTGTTCGAGTAAGAATGTTATTTGCTAGTTAGTATATTTGCTATTATGATGAATGCTGTAAGGCTGAATATGACTAATGGCTTGACAAATATATAGGAGAGTGGCAATAAGCTTAATATGGAAATTAATTATTATGATAATTTATAAGGAAATCATTTATAAGGAATTAATTATTGTAGTTATATATATGTTTATTTAGTATATAATTTGATAGTTTATTAGGCATATCTGAACTCTAATAGTTGATATATTATATATATATGAATTTTATTACATAAATACGATTATGGAAAATATATGTTGAGATTATGAGATTAGTATATATACATTATTTTTTGATATATACGATATAAAACAGATTGTAAGTGTCAACTATGTCCTTTTATAACATTGATTGTCTATCAAGATTCTGAGATTACTCATTGCCTATAATGAAATTGAATAGCTTGTCTATCACGATATGTATGTACACATTATTTACGCACACAATTGCTTTTATATTATGCAATATTTAATGTAAATCACAATTTACTGTAAATAAAAACATATATGGTAGGTAATAATTAATTTAAGATGATTTGGACTACAATATCTATCTTAAATTAAGCAAGTTTGAAAAAAAAATGTATAATCATATTTGCATCAATGATAATAGGCTTAATGGCAAAAAATAAGTAATTTGAAGTTGCTATAAATAAATAATATCTTCATCAAAATTAAGAAAGTTTGAATGTTTTTATTAAATTAAGAAAATTTAAATGGGCGCAACAAATCAAAAGGAAATTTATTGACCCTGCAACATTATTATTCAAACATTCCATTTAATTTTGCACTACTATTTTTAGCCCCAAAAAAGGAGCGGGAAAAGTTTTCCATACTATTTCCAGAATCGTCTCTTATTATATATATATAGTTATGAAATATCAAATCATATCCCCACTACAATTAAATATATATTTCTTTGATCTAATCATATCTTACTTTGATTTTATTAGATAGATTAATATTTAGTCAACTCAAAATAATAAAATAAATAACTTTTAATAATATAAAAACCACATTGAATTTAAAACAAATTATCTAACATAAACTAATATGATTCTCATTGTGTTGTTTAAATTTTGCACTCGACTGTTGGTTAATTGTAGTTAGAGATGTTAAATGGCACAAATCAGGATCGACCCATTTCAACCAAAAACAAGAGAGGATTAGGGCCAAATGATTTTCACCATTTAAATCGGGGTCTTTTTGGCCCCATCAAGAGTCCAAAGCCAATAGGGCTAGCCCATCATTTTAATATATATATATATATATATATATATATATATAGGGAGAGGGTTATATGAGACCACCTCATAGGGTAAGTCATAGGGACCAATCCTAGCCACATATCTAGATTTTTCAATGGTTGTGATTTTAGAGCTAAAAATTGATTAAATGTTGGTAATTAGAGAAAGGGGTAAATTAGTCATCCTACAAATTTACCCAATATTCATGGGATTGTTCACATTATGATCACACAATCTATCCAAATCTCACATCAAATTCAACGTGAACAAATCTCATCTTTCTTCTTATTCGAACGCTGTTCATGAGAGAACAAGAACCAGTGACCCTCAGCTTGTATAGAACACAGGCAATCCTTCCAAATCTTGTAGCGATTCAATGTGAACAATCTCCTCCTTCTTCTTCAACTCACTACTGTGAGAAATCATTCATTCTTCTTCTTCAACGCACTATTGTGTGAAAAACGTTGCGAATAATTTGCCATAGTTGCTAGAGCTTGACTTGATTCGAAGTTTGCTTATGAAGATGTAATTTGTTGCTTGTGTAGATGTGTCATGGTATTTTTATATACCATTAACTACATAATCAAGTCATAAGCAACAAATCCATACTACATAAGCAACAATCTTATACTACATAAGCAACAAATATACACTACGTATGCACCACAAATACATTAACTACATAAGCAAGTCATAGCAACAAACCCATACTACATAAGCAACAAGCCTATACTACATAAACAACGAATATACACTACGTATGCACCACGGATACATTAACTACATAAGCAAGTCATAAGCAACAAACTCATACTACATAAGCAACAAGTCATATTACATAAGCAACAAATATACACTACGTATGCACCACGAATACATTAACTACATAAACAAGTCATAAGCAACATACACATACTACATAAGCAACGAATATACACTACACATGCATCACAGATACATTAACTACATAAGCAAGTCATAAGCAACAACCCTATACTACATAAGCAATGAAATTTTTTTGAAACGAAACACCGGAGAGAGAGTATGCGTGAAGAGTGGGTGAAATCGCGTGAAAGAGGGAATGGAATCTTAGTAACTGATTCTAAAGTGCCAAATTACCACCATACCCTTTTTAATTCTTTGAAACAAAAAAATAAACATAAAAAACCCTAAACATTTGGACCATCCAAAATTGTTGATCTATGGTTAGGATGTGTCCCCATGGACTCACCCCAAGTAGGAGGACCTATTTGATCCATATCCTATATATATATATATGTAATTATAATATTCTAATTCAATTTTTCATTATCTCTTACTAGTAATTTTTCTAATTCACATAATGATTTAGTTTGCATGACGTAGTAATTATTTTTCAAAGAACTTTTAGTTCATTATTTACTCATTTTAATTCTATAACTCATTCGTAATACTTTTATAGTATTTTTCATGATTTAATTTCAATTATATACACATAAAGATAAACTCTTTACTAACAATTATTTTTATTGTTGTAGATAATATTTTAGATGAAGAAGAATTGGAAGATAACACTTTGTCCAAGAAAAGATCAAACTTGATTGATGATGATTCTTGACTACAAGATAACGCTCATAGACATCACTTTTTAGCCGATTTTTAACCAAAAAATCAACCGATGTAGTAATCGGTGTTGCTAAAAGCTAGCATATATAACATCGATTTTTAACGAGTATAAAACAATGTTGTTAGTATGAAAAACACCATTGTCACCGATGATGTTGTCGTTTCGGGACAATGACTAAACATCACTCATTTTCAATAGACATCGATTTTGGATCGTTGTTTTGCGATATTGTACACCACTTAAACAACAAGGTTAAACCGATGTAATTCGGACTTAAGACATCGTTTCCGACCGATGTCATTTTTGTTCCATTTTCTCAATTATTGTTGTCGTTTAAAACCGATGTCGAAGATATCAAGACATATGTTTATTTGATTAAAAGAAGTTGTCGACCATTTATATATTGGTGTTAATCGATGTCCTTCATGTTGAAATTGGCATATATGTCATATCAATAATATTTCATCATTTTGCTAATATTTATACATATATATTGTAATTAAGAAATAACCAACTTAATATCATAAATATCATTCGATCACAATTTAAATAAACACATTGGTGACAATATTAAAATTATTTCCAAATGGGTGACTACAATATCATAAATTCCAATAACACAACTATAAAACAAATAATTAGAAAACAAATAATTAGAATAATTAGAATACTCTTTGAAACATGAAGACAAATAAACCAACTAGTAAATGATCTTGAAAACTAATTAAAACAACTATAAAAAAATAATTAGAATACTCTTGAAACATGATGACAAATCCATGCTAGGCTCGGAATGCATGTCCAAAACTCGAGCCCTCGTGAGAAGAGAAAATTGCCGCACGTCAAGAATCTATATCAATCTTGTAAACCAAAAAGAAGAAAGAAAAAATATCATTAAAGGAGCTCAAATATCTAATAGACCACAAAATAAAAACACATACAACATTCTTAAACAACAAAAAATGCTACACAATCTTCTCTGTCATTATTTTGTAAATGATCACATAAAAAATGCACGGTCATTTGGATATTTTCTACAAAATATATGATGACTAGCTGAAGAATTATTTGAGTATACTTCTGTCAAGAATCTAACATGCCCTATTTTTGAAGTTCGTAATATACTAGAAATGTTCATGTGCGCTATATGTGAGTTATTGAGATCGAGAAATTTTTGAAAAGAAAAGGCTAAACAATTTCGGCTAATATATATATATATATGTATAAAATTTGGGTGTTAAAAATAACACATACATCTATTTCTTAAACATCGATGTTTACTCGATGTTGTAAACTAAGAAAAGGGTAGATATAGACATCATTTAAAAGAACCGATGTCTATTAGCGCAAAACTCAAGCAAATACATTGGTTCTTTTATAAACTGATGCCAAATATATAGAAAAAGACATCACAAAAATTGATGAATTTTAACCAATGTCTATCACCAATTTTCTTGTAGGGTCATTGGAAAATAAAAATACAACATTAAAATATGTATCTATTTATACGGACCGTTGTACTAATTGTTAATATATATATATATATATATATATTAATATTTATATTTGTAGTTTGTAATATTAGTCAAAAATCATTAAACAAAATTCTTTGGATTTTGTGTCATGATCATGAGCACCAACAGACGTGCCTTACAATTTTTAAAAGTTGGAACTCTTCACATTGGTTGCTTAATCATCAGTTGCAACTCTTCATTTTGGTTGCTTAATAACCGATTCAATGAAAGGATTTTATTTGGAGTTTCAGACAATTCGAAGAGACACGAATACTTCTTGAAGAGCTGCATTATATTGTAGATGGCGTCTGTTGGTCAAACCGTGAGGCCTCAATTTGTTTCTTATAAATATGTGATAAAGGCCATTTTTAACTTACTTTGAGCATTCTTATTTTCTTGTAGAAACAATCCAAAAACTTGCTATTTGGTTGTTTCATTAGTCTATTGTATCCTAGAAGTAATTTGCCATATACTCGGTTAGCAAGTAGTGGGGGCAAATAACACTTTAAGGAAAGTGTCCAACACGCCTTAGACTTGTTGTATTCCTTTCCAAGTTGTAATACAAAAAATCTCGTATTTTTCGCTTTTCTCCAATTTCTATCTCGTGTCTTGTTCATACCCCAGTTAATTATTTTTCAACAATCTTAAAGTGTTATTTGAGTTTCCATGGAGTCTACTCAAGAATCTGCAATCAAAGTGATGAATCAAGACTTTGTGAAGTTGGATCGGCTAGATGGCACAGACACCAACTTTAAAATCGTTGGAAAGACAAATTGATGTTTTTCCTAACTGCTCTGAAGGTTGCCTACGTTCTCAACTCGGATCTTCCAGAAATCCCTCCACCAAAAGATGGCGAATCTGACGAAGTGAAGAAACAAAGGGAGAAGCGTCAAGAGGATGAAGTGATGTGTAGGGGTCGTATTCTCAACACCTTGTCAGACACCCTTTACGATATATTCACCGCTGTGAAGAGTCCGAGAGAAATCTGGGCAACACTTGAACGTGAATATGCCTCACAAAAGCAAGGAGCAGATAAGTTTTAATCAAAAAGTATTTTGAATTTAAGCTTGATGATTCTTCTTCTCTCATGGATCAAATTCATAATTTACAAGTGATCGTTTCAAAACTTAAAGATTATGGTGTGGAAATTTCAGAATCTATGCAAGTAGGTGCGATAATTGCTAAATTACCTTCTTCTTAGAATGATTACCAAAAGAAATTGCTTCATACTTCTGAAATTTTGACCATATCTAGTGTTTTGAAACATTTAAGAATTGAAGAAGGTGCTAGGATTCTTCATAAGAAAGAATTTGATAGTGATCCTAGAGTGAATATGGTTCATGAGAAAGAAGTTTAAGAATAAAAGAAAGAATTAAAAATGCTTGATTAAGAAGACAAGAAAAAGAAAAATAGAGTTTGCTATAATTGTGGTAAGAAAGGCCATTATAAGGCCGAATGCAAATCCATTAAGAAGCAAAAAGTTAATAATGCTTAATGCTTCTAGTGCTAATCTTGTTGAAGATGCTACGAAATTATAGCAATGTTATCTCTTGCATCTTGTGATCAACTCCACTTGGCTACACCAACCTCTTCTAAGGATTGGTGGTATGATTCCTCTTTGCGATTCATGTTTGCAATGACAAGGAATAATTCAAGAATTATGAAATTCGGATGGACAACAAGTAGGTATGGCAAATGGTGTGAGGGCCAATGTACTTGGTAGAGGAGATGTTCATTTGGACTTCACCTCCGGCAAGAAGATGGTACTCACTAATGTGCTTCATGTTTCGGATGTTGTGAAGAATCTTGTCTCAACGGACATTCTTAATAAGAAGGGGTTGAAGGTCATACTAGAGTCTATTAATGTAATCTTGTCTAAGAATGGTGTATTTGTTGGAAAGGGGTATTCTTGTAATGGATCGTTTAAACCGAGTATCAATAAAGTTAATAATGTTTCTCTTTATTTGATTGATTCTTCTTATTCTTTGTGGCATGGTAGATTAGCACATGTTAGTCATAGAGTTTTGAATTACATGTCTAAAAATGGATTTATCTCCTATAATGATTATGTGAATAAGAAGTGTGAAACTTGTGTTCAAGCAAAAATTACAAGATTACCTTTTCCTAAAGTTGAAAGAAACACACAATTGCTTGATCTTGTGCATTCGAATGTGTGTGAACTTAATGGTTTTCTAACAAGAGGTGGAAATAAATACTTTGTTACTTTCATTGATGATTGCTCTAGATTTGTGCATGTTTATTTGATGAAATCTAAGGATGAAGTAAAGTTGAAAGAAACACACAATTGCTTGATCTTGTGCATTCGAATGTGTGTGAACTTAATGGTTTTCTAACAAGAGGTGGAAATAAATACTTTGTTACTTTCATTGATGATTGCTCTAGATTTGTGCATGTTTATTTGATGAAATCTAAGGATGAAGTATTTGGTATGTTCAAAGCTTACAAGTCTCTTGTAGAAAATCAATTAAGTAGAAAAATCAAAATTTTGAGGAGTGATAGAGGGGTGAATACTTATCTAGTGAATTTTCTAAATTGCGTGAAGATAATGGTATTGTACACCAAACTAGTGCTCCATATACACCACAACAAAACGGTTTGGCTGAAAGAAAGAATAGAACGTTACAAGACATGGTGAATTCCATGCTCTTAAGTTCAGGTTTGCCAAATAATTTGTGGGGTGAAGCATTGTCACTTTATCATGTTCATAATTATATTCCTTCATTAAGGACTAAAGTGTCCCCATATGAGTTATGGAAAGGTAGAAAACCAAACTTGTCATACTTTAAAGTTTGGGGTTGTATAACCTATTATAGAGTTCCAGATAATAAAAGAACCAAGTTGGGACCTAGAGCACTTAAAAGTATTTTTGTTGGCTATGCTGAAAATTCTAAAGCTTATAGATTGCTAGATCTTGATTCTAAGGTAATAGTTGAATCAAGAGATGTTGAGTTCTTTGAGGATAAGTTTCTCAAAGATTCAATGGTGATTGTGAATCCATCACAAGTGCCTAGTTCATCTCAAACTGCAGCTTCTAGTGAACTTAAAAGAAAAGAAATTGACACTCATATTGAACCTAGGAGAAGTCAAAGACAAAGGAAGGAAAAAGAACTTTCTTCCAATTTTATATCCTCTCAAGCTATTATCTTCTTTGTGGAAGGTAATAGGAACTCTCTACTTAATAAAACACCAGTTTTATTTAGTGTAGAGGATGATCCTAAAACATTTAGTGAGGCTATAAAGTCTAGAGATGCTGCATTTTGGAAAAAAGCGGTAAATGATGAAATTGATTCAATATTGTCTAACAATACTTGGATTCTAGTTGATTTACCTCAAGGTTCAAAACCAATAGGCTGTAAATGGGTATTTCGTAAAAGACGCCACGAGATGGAACTATTCTAACTTATAAAGCAAGGCTAGTAGCTAAGGGATTTAAACAAAAGAAGGAGTCGATTACTTTGACACTTATGCGCTATTCTTAGGATTACCTCGATTAGAGTACTTCTTGCTTTAGCTTCTATATATAATATGCATGTACATCAAATGGATGTAAAAACAGCCTTTCTAAATGGTAATTTAGATGAGGAGGTGTACATGGAACAACCGAGAAGGCTTTGTGCTTCCGGTAATGAACATAAATTGTGCTAGCTAGTTAAGTCTTTGTATGGACTAAAACAAGCTCCTAAACAAAGGCATGAAAAATTTGAATATGTATTACTCTCAAGTGGATTTAGGTATAATAATGTTGATAAGTGCATTTATTCTAAATTCAATGAAGAGTATGGTGTGATTATTTGCCTTTATGTGGATGACATGCTTATTATTAGTACTACTTTAAAAGGTGTAGTAGATACTAAGAAGTATCTTTCTTCTAAGTTCAAGATGAAAGATCTTGGTGAAGTTGATACAATCTTAGGTATTAAAGTTAAGAAACATAATGGGGGTTTCGCTCTTTCACAAGCACATTATGTTGATAAAATCTTAAAGAAGTATGAACTTTTGAATGTGAAAGAAGTTAGTACTCCTTTTAATCCTAACTTTAAGTTATATGAAAATTCTGGCAATCCAATAGCTCAGCTCGAGTATGCTAGTGTAATTGGAAGTCTGATGTATGCAATGAGTTGCACAAGGCCGGATATTTCATATTCTGTTTGTAGACTTGCCAGATATACTAAAAATCCTGGTAGGGATCATTGGAAAGCTGTGACAAGAGTTCTCGGATATCTTAAAAAGACTAAAGTTTTAGGACTCTACTATAATAACTTTCCAAACGTACTAGAAGGTTATTCTGATGCTAGTTGGATTACTAGCATAAGTGATCAAAAACCTACTAGTGGTTGGGTGTTTATGCTTGGTGGTGGTGTAGTTTCTTGGGCTTCAAAGAAACAAACAGTAATTACACACTCCACCATGGAAGTTCTAATTTATTGCTTTATCTTGACTTGTAAGGAGGCGAGAATGGCTTAGAGATTTATTGCTTGATATAGATCTGTGGCCTCGTCCAATGCCACCAACAACTTTATATTGTGAATCTAGACATATAAGTGTACTGGTAAATCTAAGACATGCATTTATTAGAGAAATGCTTAATAATGATGTTGTTACTATTGTGTTCGTTAGAACTTATAATAATTTGGCGGATCCATGACCAAACCTTTAGCTAGGGATTTGGTGAATTAGACAACATCGGAATGGGATTAAAACCCCGATCTATAATCACTAGTGATGGTAACCCAACCTTCTTCTAGTACTACCCATAGATTGAAAGGTTTAAAGGGTAAAAACAAGTTGCTAAGTGATTGTGAGCACCTAATTAAGTGTATACCATTCCAAGTATAAGGTGCATATTTGTTACTCTTAAGTGAGAAGGTTGAGAAGTAAACTCTTAATGGAATTATTTCTTGGTGTCTTATTTATGTTCATTTAAATAAAACTTGAAGTAACTTCCACCTATATGATCATAAGAGGTGGTGCCGCTTCTAGCAAACGTTTTGGGTGACCTTTTGTGCATGATCATGAACTAGGATGAGCACATGGCGGTAATAGTGCTAAAAGTATTTGTGAATTAAAGAATGCTATTGATGGTTCATGCGTGGAATATTTCTAATCTATATTGAGTGTTTAAGCAACCTAGCCACCAATTACTTAATTTAGATTTGTGAATTATTTACACTAAAGAAAAGTTTAAAATGAAAGTTACTTTTCTTATGCATGATATCTATGAGTGTTAGTTGGAAATTATATTACAAACTAAGTGGGGAATGTTAATATATATATATATATATATATATATATATATATATTTATATTTGTAGTTTGTAATACTAGTAAAAAATCATTAAACAAAATTCTTTGGATTTTGTGTCATGATCATGAGCACCAACAGACGTGCCTTACAATTTTTAAAAGTTGGAACTCTTCACATTGGTTGCTTAATCATCAGTTGCAACTCTTCATTTTGGTTGCTTAATAACTGATTCAATGAAATGATTTTATTTGGAGTTTCAGACAATTCGAAGAGACACGAATACTTCTTGAAGAGCTGCATTATATTGTAGATGGCGTTTGTTGGTCAAACCGTGAGGCCTCAATTTGTTTCTTATAAATATGTGATAAAGGCCATTTTTAACTAACTTTGAGCATTCTTATTTTCTTGTAGAAACAATCCAAAAACTTGTTATTTGGTTGTTTCATTAGTCTATTGTATCCTAGAAGTAATTTGCTATATACTCGGTTAGCAAGTAGTGGGGGCAAATAACACTTTAAGGAAAGTGTCCAAAGACGCCTTAGACTTGTTGTATTCCCTTCCAAGTTGTAATACAAAAAATCTCGTATTTTTCGCTTTTCTCCAATTTCTATCTCGTGTCTTGACAGTCTTGTTCATACCCCAGTTAATTATTTTTCAACACTCATCACGATGACTTCTCAACAAACTGACCAATCGAGTGACAAACGTATATGAGATTAACCTTGTGCTTAAGTGGTAGAAATTGTAAGGATAATTCACCCGAGGTTAATGTCATATGAGCGCATGTCTTCCCCCTAACTATCCCATTATACAAAAAAAAAAGAAAAGAATGACAAACATATATTTGACTGGTATAAAATGGCGGTTGAAAATGGGATGATCAGCAGAACAAAAATCACAAAAACGGGGCAGAACTGAGTGACCATTTTTAACAATTGGAACAGTTTGTATGGATCTTTCCCGATTTTTAGTTTGCATGCATAAATATATTTCCCGTTTTAGGGTTTCTTGAAAGCAAGTGTAAACTTATTGAGTTTCCATGTGCCGTAGGTGCTGTGTGTTAATATATCGACTATAATCGTTTGTGCAATTATTTGTTGAATCATGAATCCACAATAATGCATGTGTTCGTTCCTGACTAATTTGGTGCTTTAAAGTAAGGTTTCTCTATATGAAAAAAAAAAAAAAACACAAACATAATTGGTTAAGTTAGACAAATCAAATTCATTGGACATGCATACATGATGCATCAAGAAAGATTCCCAATATACCTAGCACACAACAATATTAAACTAATTTGTTGGTTGGAACTTAGTAATCAAATAAGCCAAAGTAAACTCTTGGCCTGCAAGGAGCAATTATATATTAAGGGCCACGTGATTAATTTATTTATTGTAAGAAATAAAATAAACAATGTGATAATTAATTAGCAATGGGACTCCATGATTAACGGTCTTGTTATTGTTGGAAATTATTCGAGTCTCGGATTCAATCCGGATCAAATAAGATCTCACTTTTCGATCTAATCGAGCGGAAGCAGAAGCGAGAGATTTCGAAAAATCGAGTTTTAGATATAACACACAATTAATATCATGCAAATTAAATTTAGGGGTAATTTAAATTTGCCCCCAAACTATTCACTACAAGAAAACTGCTGATAGACAACACCAGTTTCTTAGAACCGGCGTCTATTGTAAAACTATTTCCCAAATAGACACCGGTTTTGGCATCGGTTTCGAATTGGGTGTCTATTTATATAAATTATTTTAGATTAGACACCAGATTTTTTGACACCGGTTATAGAACCGTGTCTTTATTTTTAACACCAGATCTTTAGACACGGTTCTATAACCGTGTCGTTAAGCCCCTAATTAATTAGGTTAATTGAGTTCATTTTCAAAACCTAAATAATCTCTTCAAAAAATCTTCAAATGAATCAAACCCATTCCAGAGCGCCAAAAAAAAAAACTCTCCCATTGCTTCTTCAATTTCAACACCACCTAAATCCTTAAACCATATAAATAACAATATTTCCTCGAAAACAAAATCATTTCTCAAAACCAAACCATTTCGCCCAAACAAAAATCGCATAAAATTCCCATCGATTTCTTCGATTAATTTCCCAATTCGCGTATTAGAGTGTTCCTCCACGACCGCGAGGTACAATGAGGCGGTGGTGGACGAAGAAATGGACAGGATTAGGCGGCTTCAAAACGAGTCCGACGTGCGGGGGTTGGCGCTGGACGGCGAGAAAGGGCGGTAGGTGGATCTGACGCTGCCGGCTGTGGAGGCGTAGCAGAGAGCTTTGGGGAGTGGGTGGTTAATGGATTGGAGAGAGAAAGAGGAGGAGGAGGGCGGCGGTTAGGGTTTCGTTGGGGAGGGACCCGAGGATTTACGGAGTGGTTTTGAGCGCGGCGGTTTTTGCAGGGCTTGGTTGGGCGGGGTGTGCGGTTTTTGATATGGGACTTGCGACCACTCCGGCGGAGAGAAGAAACACTGGTGGCTCACCAATAAAAAGGTACTACTCTCATTTCATTTGTTTCTGTATATTTTTTTGCTGCTTAATGGTGGTGGGTGAACTAATTAATTAATTGTTCGAAATGTATTTGCAGATGGTGGAGAGATACGTGAGGGAAGCTAAAATGTTGATTGCGACGAAAGAGCAGAGCGAGGTGTTGGCGGCGTTGGGGATTTTAGAGGCGGCGCTTTCGATGGCGCCGCGGATGGAGGTGGCGCTAGAGATGAAGGCGCGGTGTTTGTTGTATCTCAGGCGGTTTAAAGAGGTGGCGGATATGCTGCAGGACTATATTCCGAGTTTGAAAATGGCGATCTCGGACGATACGTCGTCGTCTGGATCGTCGGATAGCTCGTCCACACAGCTATCGAAGGAGCGAGTCAAGCTTCTTTCATCCACTGGTGATTCACTGGGTGAGAACGAGCCGGCTTTCAAATGCTTTTCTGTGTCGGATTTGAAGAAGAAGGTCCTAGCTGGACTCTGTAAAAACGTGGAGAAGGAAGGCAATGAACGTAAATTTTGAAACTCAATCCTCATTTTTTCCTCTGTTTTATTGATTTTAATATTCCTCTTTTGAATGGTTCTAGTTGGAACAATTGCTTGTATATCTTGAAATTGCTCATCTTTGAACAAATGAATGCCAGTTTCATACTAATGGAATTATAAATAGATCTTAAGTATCCTGCATGTATGCTCTTGTGTAATTACCTGCAATATGTTGACTCACGGACAGTACAATAATATGAGTAGAGAAAAGATGTCATAATTTTCATGAATTATGCTCTCCTATCATGGATTGCAGATGATTGCTGGTCTGAATCGGTACGAGATTCAAAGGTAAATAGGCATCTCTGAAACTCTCTGTTTGTTATACAGCTTTTTATCCTTGAGCATGTTAATTACCATGAGTCTTTTCTACAGCGAGAATGTTTTGCATTATGCTCAATTCATACTAAGACCTGAGTAATGTGCAGGATCAGGTGGCCACATGTCATGTATTCTTTAACCTGCTTGCTTCAGGTAGTTCAATCAATCCTAGTGAGAGAACCTATCCTGAAGAAATGATACAGACTGGAATTTCAACTATTGATGTCATGAACTCAATTGCCCGAGGACAGAAAATTCCTCTTTTTTTCTGCTGCTGGTCTCCCTCACAATGAAATAGCTGCTCAGATTTGTCGTATTGATTGATTGATCTTTTTGTCATTGTTGCCGTAATTGCTGCTGAATTGATTCATTTTAATTGTGGTAGAATTCCAAAGGGGCTTCGTGAAATATGATTTGTTTTTGTGGGGCCTAACGACCGGTGTAGTAGAATTCTATTTTTTTCTATTATGGAAAAGGGGCTTTCATTCCAAAGTATTCACTCACTAAATGGCAAACCTTTTAGGCGAAACTATATGGCGCGTGCATGATGATTGTGCTGCAAGTAGTTTTCGTTAATAGACAGAAATGGTTTAGCCTTTTTATCATGAAATCTTGTTTCCATTGTACAAGAGTTAACTTCTTTATTAATGATTTTTTCTCATGCTTAATAATCTTAATTATAAATGGAGAATGATTTTTTCTCATGCTTAATAATCTTAGTTATCATATATAGTTTTATCTTAATTTGTGTACTTAAATTTATAGCTCCATTTTCTTTGTATTTGTAAACTAATGGCCATTCCTGTTATTGATTTCACAAAGCTTGATGGTGAGGAGAGAGCCAAAACTCTGGCTCAGATTGCTAATTGATGTTTTGTGATATTGCACAATGAACTAATCGTTTGATTTCTTGATTACAACAGTTGATCAACCATGGGATCTCTGAGGAGCTCTTGGAGAGGGTGAAGAAGGTGGCATTTGAATGCTACAAAATGGAAAGAGGGGCAAATTTCAAGAACTCTAAACCGGTGCAACTGCTGAATGAATTGATAGAAAATAAAATTGATGATCAAAAACCCTGCTTTCGAGTAATGATCAGTGGCCATCAAAAACCCCTGCACGATTTTTTTATATTATTTTTCATGATAAGCTTCAGTTTAAATTATAGTTTTAGCAGGATCAGAAGTTTGATTAACGATATTTTGTCTTCATTATATTTGATACAAATGAGTCCCATCCCATTTGCATAACATTTGCTGTCATCTGCAAAAGTATTGGTATATGGGGAGAACGAATTAGAAAGAGATTATGAAAATTTACTTGCTATTCACTTTTATAACTACGCAATGAACATAAATTTTAGGTATAATTATAAAATCTACCCCTTAAGTTTGGCCTAATTACATAAAAAAAAAAGAAAATAACTAACTTTAAAAGTATAAATTTTCCCCTAGTATCTGAATTTGGTACAACTAACAGAACACGTAAACCGAAGTTACCATTAGAATAATTTGAGAAGAAAATGAAATTTAAGGGGGCAAAACATGAATAGACAATTTCTCCCCTCCCCCCCTAAATTAGAAACTATTCATCTCAACAGAAGTAAAATATCATTGTGAAAGTTAATAGTGTAAGCCAGGAAACTTCAAATGTTTTCCCAGCAGAAGTAAAATATCATTGTAGTCAAAGTTCTTTTTTATTGGCCAAAAACTAAAAAAGAGTTAGGAGTAAATAATTCAAAATTTTATTAATATGCAGATACTGTGGTATATATGACAATATGCATAAGAATTAGATTGCATTTCTGTTTGGCTTTAAGAATTTAGAGTTATCCCTCGTCCCTTTGGGAAATGTGACATAAGAAGTTACAGATAACTCATGGTTGTGTAATTTTTATGCAGATACTGAGAGATCTTGGGGTTAGAACAATGAAGTTGATGACCAAGAACAAGTTCTTCTGAAGAGTTGGTTTGAATGGTTCTTTGATTTGATCATTCTTTTTCTTTTTGCTTAGTTGTATATTTATTGCCCTTAAGTGGATCATCAGTTGTTAGTAGAAAAATGGTTAGCCTTCAAAGTTGTGACGAGACCATTTGCAAACTCTATTCATAATGAATTGTTTATTTTATATGGATTTTTTACAGCTTTGGACCGGTGTCTTTGCGTAAATTCTTTTAAAATTGCTTCAAAAAACATTAAGATAACGATTTTGATGCGATGTATTTGAATTAAACGACACCGGTTTAAAACCGGTGTGAACCAGAGATGTCTATTCACCATAGACACCGGTTTCGAACCGATGTCAAATATATAAACTTTTAACATCAGGGCCTTTGAAAGCGAATATTTTATATCTACGACACCGGTTTAAAACCGGTGTCTTTCAAGGAAACGACACCGGTTTAAAACCGGTGTTAAAAAGTTCAAACATTTAACACCAAAGTAGCTCTAACACCGGTTGTTTTAGTAATAGACACCGGTTAAAACCGTGTCTTTCAAGGAAACGACACGGTTTTAAACCGGTGTTAAAAAGTTCGACTTTTAACACCAATGGCTTTAACACCTCAAGTTGTTTTACTAATAGACACCGGTTTAAAACCGGTGTCTATCAGGATTTTTGTAGTAGTGTATTGGAGTTTTTAAACATTGCTAACTAAACTTTGAATTGTTCTACTTTACCCCCCTAAACTTTGCAAATTGATGAACTTAGCCAGTAACTTCAAAATTTGTCCTTTAACCTTTACAATTATTTTTATTTTGTGATCTCTGAAAATGATATAATACCCTAGGTTTAATGATAAAATTTACTGTTACTTATATTATTTATATATTGGCTAGAGATGATGAGATTTTGAGAGAAAATGATCCAAATAATTGTTCGAGGTGTAATCGCTACAGACAATCCACTAACAGTGTGGGGTAAATTTTGAAATTATAGGCTAAGTGCAATAATTTGCAAAGTTTAGGAGGTAAAGTAAAACAATTCAAGTTAAGTAGGCAAAGCAGAAAAACACACATAGTTTAGGGAGCAAATTAAAGTTACCTCTTAAATTTATTTAAACTAAAGGAAGAAAAACAAAATTTCTCTTTCATCGATTTCTTGTTCTTCGCTTATTCTTCGTAGATCCTTCAAATTCTTGAATTTCGTATACACCACGGTCTTCCCATTCGATCCTCCCTATCAACGGCAGTGCGTTGGCACCCAAATAAAATTCTAAATTCCTAACTTTAATTTTCTACGACGTACTCAACTCATGAGATGTAGGATTGAGCTAACTGAATAAGAAGAGATTTTGAACTTGACTAAAAATGAAACCACAAACCCAGAGAACTCAAGATTCACGCTAATCTTAAGAGAGGGAATATTTTTTTCATTACTACTCCATGTGGGGAGTGGTGTCTTATTTATAGCTTTATTCCAAGTTGTTTCCTGCTATAAGCCAGAATCCTACCTTATCTAAATTAACTTACCAAGTTTTAAAATGATTTGAATCTGCTAGGCAATTAAGTAATGCAATTACGCAAGTAATAATTAAGTATATTAATACCACAAATATCATATATTTATTTAGTTCTCAAAATAGTTAAAACTGTAGAATATCTGATATTCCCAAAATTAACTCGATTTTAATATATTAACCCAAATTTTATGAAAAACTATTTTCTATAAACCCTTAGGAACCTAAAATATTATTTCTAACTTTTTTACTCTAGAAAGGCGAACTAGGGGACCATGGACCTATAATTATAAGCTCCAATAAAATCGAATAAATAATTAAACTCTTTAATTAATTTATTCGACTTACTAATTCTGATATTGCTCTACTACAAATTGAATTGCACTCTTATAATTACGAATATCTTATTCTACTTAATTTGAGCATCCATTGATATAATCATTACATATAGATTCATCCTCCATACACCTCCGTAGACAATTCATAATTGAAGCTAGGTAGTATACGTTAAACCTCTCCAATCTCTTCTTATCCTCATTTACCATCATATCACTAGCGAATACTTAATTTATAATTGGATTATAAATTAGAGATCTCAAACCATTCAGTTTCAAAATTAACAAATGAGAGAATCGTCTTTCCATTTCTCTCAAGAAGGAATGTATTCCATATATGTGAATTTTATATTCCCAACTATTTAGTTCAAATGTGAATCTAAAATACAAGTGTTGGGAATGTCGTAGGACAAACTTAAACGAGCAAATTAAGAATCACACATAAATAAACACGAGTTTATAATTACTCAGGATTAAGATTTATCCATATATGATCATCTTGTAATTTAATTTGATTTTCCATTTCTACAACGAAATTTGTATGAAAAATTCAAATTAAATCAGTCCAGGTTCTATATGTTAAAATCATAATAAATGCCCCCCAGTAAGATGTCTCCACATTGATGGTTCGGATAAGACGGCTACATTCAAAATATTTTGGGTGCATTAGTGATGTTTTAATTATCACCTGGTCCTCTTGTATATAACACTTATATATCAAGATCCTGGTTACATTAAATAAACTAGGGATTTTCATAATGCTCAAAAAAATGTGTACAATAAGCATAAGTGTTTGAAAATAAATATCGCATTTATTAATAATAAAAAAATAATTCACAATAGCTTTAAGGGCACTATCCCTAACAATCTCCCACTTGCCCTAAATCATATGGGATATTTCTCCCGTTTTATGTTCTTCATGTGCCTCTAAAAATACTTTTTCAGTCGGGAATTGTTGATAAGATCAACAAGAATGCACACCGAGCTAGATACTAACTTTTGATTATCTTTGTGTAACTAAAAGTCAAAATTAGTGTAACCATCTATTTTAAGGTTACCAACCAAATAGATAAACATCTTGTTCTCGAAGATACTTGAGAAGGTTATTGACTATTATCTAATGATATATCAAGATTAGATTGAAAAGCGCCCGACTATCCCTTTCACATATCAAATATCGAGCCTAGTACACAACATGACATGTATAAGGCCGCCTACTACTAAAACATAGTGAACATGTCTCATGTCCTCTTTCTTCCGAGGTGTCCTAGACATCGCTTCCTTGGAGAGAATGACTCCATGTCGAGTTGACAGTAGCCCTTCTAGGATATTTGTATTATATAATGCAACAACATCTTATCAATATAAGAAGCGTGAGACGGTGCCAATAATTTCTTAATTACTTTCTCGCGATATCAAATTATTCGATTTCAAAGAACACAATTCACTTCTCCCTAATCCTTCATTTGGAATTGATTGGGATGCAACCTTTGACCTCAATTAACATCTCTACATTATTCCCAATGAGTAGAATGTCATCTACGTAAAGCACTAAAAAAATGCAATCAGTATCATCCTTGATTTGCTTGTATATACAAGGCTCATCAATTCTTTGGTAAAAATTATAAGACTTGATCGTCTTGTCAAATCTATGATCCATGACCTTAAGGCTTGCTTAATATATAAATGGATCTAAGCAATTTGCAGACTTTTTGCTCTCGGCCTAAACCCTCTGGTTGTTGTATGCAGATTTTCTCATCTAGATTGCCATTCAGAAAGGCCATCTTGACATCCATTTGTCATATCTCATAGTCAAGACATGCGACAATTGAAAGTAGTATACGAATAGATTTTAGCATTACTACAGGCGAGAAAGTCTCCTCATAGTCGACTCCCTCCTTTTGGGGATAACCCTTAGCCTCTAGCCTTGCTTTGAAAGTCTCTACTTTCCCATCCACATCCTTCTTTCTCTTATAGATCCATTTTCACATATTGGGCCTGACATCCTCAGGCAGATCTGCAAGAACCCAGATAGTGTTGGAGCAAATAGACTCCATTTCTTGATTCATAGTTTCAAGCCACCTTTCTTCGAATCGGTGATAACCGATTGGTGGTCTAATCACCCTCCCACTGTGTCGAGGTGTCATGACGTTCTCATCATGCATAGTGGTATTTTTAGAGATTGCTCTAACTACTATTGTTGGTTATGGTCTGATCTCATCAGAAAGTAACTTCTCGAGTACAACTTTACTTTAAAGTCGAAAGTTTTCTATATAATCGTTCTCAAGAAAGATAGCATTAGTCGAGACTATTACTTTCTTTTCTTGCGTATCATAAAATAAATCTCATCTCATTCCTTTGGGATATCTGATGGAAACACACACTTTTGATTGTGGATGCAACTTTTTAGTCTTTCCTTTCTGCACATGTGCTAGACACCCACATATGCGAAAGTCGCGTAAACTAATTTTACTCCCATTCGACAACTCCAGTGGTGTCTTTTTGATAAACTTAGACGGAACTATATTCAATGCGTACCCCTAAAACGAATGAGGCAGTGTCGCATAGCTCATTATCGACCTAATCATATCAAGCAAAATTTGGTTTTTCCTTTTAGCAACACCATTTTGCTTTGAGGGTGCCGATATTGTGAGTTGGTACAAGATACCATGTTATAGCAAATAATCTTTGAACTCAAGATCAACATACTCGCCTCGATCGATCGAAGGCACTTCAAAGATTTTCCTAATCGCTTATCGCCTTCATAATATTCCTTGAACTTTTCAAAAGTTTCGATTTTCTATGCATGAGATAAAAATATCCATACATTGAATAATCATCAATTAAAGTGATGAAGTACTCAAAGCCACCTCTAGTATGTGTGTCCATGGAACCACAAACATCACCATGCACAAGCTCTAGTGGTTCTTTGGCTCTATTGCCCTCTACAGAGAAATGTCTCTTAGTCATTTTCCTTCTCTAGACGGGATTCACAAACAGAAGAGTACCAACTTTTAGCTCTCTCAAAGGACCATCCTTTGCAAGCCTATTTATCCTTTCTAGTGTAATATGTTCGAACCTTAGATGTCAAAATATTTCATCATCTTGAGACACCTTTTGCCATTTGGGTTTGGGATATTATACTTTAAATATTTTGGCATTTAGCAGTGGTTGTTTATTTGTCTTAATTAAATAAAGTCCATTTTCCAATATTGCACTATAAATTTCACGCCCATTCTTAGATATAATAATCGAATTATCATTAAAAGATAGAGAAAACAAATGTTCATGCAACTTTAAAATATAAATTAAAATTCAACGAAAACTAGAATAATATAAACATGGTTTAAATTAAAATCCTATCTCTAATATTAAGCATAACTACTCTCACTGCTTTTGCTGAAACCACAACATCATTGCCAACTTGCATCACGAAAGACCCTTGGGCAAGCTCTTTACAAGAGCTAAACATTTGTATATCAAAAACCAAATGGCTCTGATACCATTTGTTGCAAATTATTCAGGTCCCGAACCCAATAAGTCAAATAAGATCCGGTGTTTTGATCTAATCAACTAGAAGGGGAAGTGAGGGATTTCAAAAAATCGAGTTTTCCATATAAGAACACAAAATCATGCAAATTAATTTTTTTCTAAAAGAAGAAAAATAATATTTACCTCTTTCGTCGGTTTTCTTGTTCTTCACTTGTTCTTCGTTGATCCTTCAAATCCTTGAATCTCGTAGACACTACAGTCTTCCAATTCGATCCTCGATATCAACATTAGTGTGGGCACCCAAATAAAATTCTAAGTCCCTAACTTTATTTTCCTACGATTTACTCAACTCATGAGATCTTAGGATTGAGCTAACTGAATAAGAAGGGATTTTGAACTTGGCTAAAACCACAAACCCACTTGGAGAGAACTCAAGATTTACGTTAATCTTAAGGAATGGGACATTTGTTTTTCATTACTCCTCCATGTGGCCTGTGGGGAGTGGTGTATTACTATAGCCTTGTTCCAAGTTGTTTCATTCTACAAGTCATGATCCTACCTTATCTAAACTTCCCAAGTTTTAAAATAATTTGATTCTGCTTGGCAATTAAGCAATCTAATTACTTAATTAATAAAAATATTAATACCTTAAATATATATTTATTTAATTCTCAATACAGTTAAAACTGTAGAATATTAGATATTCCCGAAATTAATTGATTTTAATATATTAGTCCAAATTTTATGAAACATTATTTTCCATAAACCCTTAGGAACCTAAAATATTATTTCTAACCCTTTACTCTAGGAAGGCGAACCGAGGACCATGGACCTATAATTATAAGCTCCAATAAATCGAATAAATGATTAAACTCTTTAATTAATTTATTCGACTTTTTTATTCTAATATTACTCCACTATAAATTCGAAATTGCACTCTTATATTATAAAATATCTTACTCTATGAATTTGAGCATTCCATTGATACAATCGTTATATATAGATTAATCCTCCAAAGATAATTTGTAATTGAAGCTAGGTAGTATCCGTTAAATATCTTCAATAACTTCTTATCCCTATTTACTATTAATTCACTAGCGAATGGTTAAATTATAATCTGTATAAATTAGAGATCTCAAATCATTCAGTTCCAAAATTAATATATAAGAAAATTATATTTCTACTTCTCGCAAGAAGGAATGTATTCCATATCTCAGAAACTTATATTCGTACCTATTTAATTCAAATGTGAATCTAAAATACAAGTGTTGGGAATGTCGTAGAACAAACTTATACGAACATATTAATAATCACGCAAAAATAAATAGGAGTTTATAGTAAGTCAAGATTAAAGATTTATCCATATATATTCATCTTGTGATTTAATATGGTTTTTCATTTCTACAACGGAATTTGTCTGAAAAATTCAAATTAAATTGGGTCAGACCCTATATGATTAAATTATATATAAATACTCCCACTAAGATGTCTCCACATTGACGGTCCGAATAAGACGGTCACATTCAAAATGCTTTGGGCGCATTAGTGATGTTTTAATTAAAGATCCCACACTTTAATTAATTTCATTACGGACTTAATTTTAATTTATTATCCATAATCTTAGTCTTCTTGTATGTAAGACGTATATACTAAGATTATGGTTACATTAAATAAACTAGGGATTTTCATGATGTTCAAGAAAATGCATACAATAAGAATAAGTGTTCGAAAATAAATATTGCATTTATTAATAATAAAAAACAATTCACAATTGCTTTTAGAGCACTATCCTCAATAGTGATACAATTCAAAAGTACTAAACGGAAAAATAAATTTATTATTTACAAGATATTAACAAGTATAAGAATATATATTTACAGATATTTTCAATCCATTTCATATCTGATTAGTTGTTCCACTTGCACAACGCACGTGAGCTAGTCATAAATAAATGCAATATTCATGACAATCACAATATCTCTCAATATCTTATTATGTATCAAGAAAACACATATCTATGTATTACTAGTTTAAGCACCTCTATCCATCCAACTCCCCAAGAAAAAGCAATTTATAGGAAAAAGAAACATTAATAGATCAATATTGTTAATGTTATGGTTATTGGCTTTTTTGTTTTGTTTGCACAGTGCAAAATCCAGTGTTGTAACTCTGCATTGCAACATCGTCTGCGCAGAATCTAGGCTGATATCTTGCTAGATTCTTTTTTTTTCCGATTTATTGCAATTGTTCTATTTCGAGTAGCTTGCTGATTATCTTGGATTCCTTATCTAGAATTATTCAGCCTATTTAATTGCCATTTAAACTCTTTCCTTATGTCTTTGTTCTCACCCATAAGAAAAGGTTTGTGTTCTTGCTGGTTTCCTTTTATAGTTTTGTAACCTCCAGCTGGAAATCTGCATTTCACTTGATTCTAGCCAAGAGAGGATCGGTCCAGCCAAGAGAGGATTGGTTCCATTCACTATATAAAGGGAGCTCAGCCTTTGAAGAAGATCATCGAGAAAAACACTCTTTGAGCTATATTGTTCTTCTTCAAGAAATCTATGTGTTCTAATTCTATTATTCGGGAGAACAAGGTGAAGATCTGTGGTGTGGATCGACTCAACCATTCAAGGGATTTGAGGTTGGAGGGATTCCAACAAGGATGAGGTTTTTGGAAGATTCGATCAGAATATTAGTTTTATACGAGTGTTGGTGAAATAGATAAAGAGGGAGTCTTTATACTTATCGTAAATCCAATCATATTTGTAATAAACATTGCTTTTCTAATATTGAATTGTTTTCTTCTCTGGGCGTGGCCTCGTGCATTAAGATTGAGGAATCTAAGCACGTTAAAAATCTCTGTGTTATTTTTATTCCGTTGTGTACTTGTGTTGTTTGGTTCAGTGTTGCAACATTAACATACAACACCATAAGAATCTGACATGTTTAAAGTTTTTAAGGCCTCAGATTCTATCAATTGGCATCAAGAGCCTTCCACTAATCCTTATTAGTGTGATCCTATTATTTTTATATCTGTTGCTAACATGGATAGCTATCGTGAGAGGAGCTCTATTTCTCGACCACCTCTTCTCATTGGAATAAATTTCTCCTACTGGAAAGCCAAAATGAGAGCATTCATCAAATCTGTAGATGAACGGGCTTGGAAATCCATCCTAACTTATTGGACACCACCTACTGAAGTTGTTGATGGCAAAAGTGTTCCAAAAAATGAAACTCAATGGACAACTGTTGAGGACCAACTGGCAAATTCGAACTCAAAGGCTCTCAATGCAATCTTCAGTGCAGTAGATGAGAATCAATTCGAACTAATATCTACGTGTGAGACCTCAAAGGAAGCTTGGGATATCCTACAAGTTACCTATGAGGGAACTGAAGCTGTAAGAATGTCTAAACTCCAAATGCTTACTACTAAATTTGAGAATCTTCACATGAGTGAAAATGAAACCATAAGTGATTTTAACTCTAAACTCTGTGATATCTCAAATGAGTATTTTGCTTTGGGAAATAAATACTCCAATTTTAAACTTGTTAAAAAAGTTCTAAGGTCCCTTCCTGAAAGATTTGCCTACAAGGCAACTGCCATTGAAGAATCAAAAGTTCTTTCAGAAATGAAACTTGATGAATTAATTGGGTCTCTTCAAACCTTAGAGATGAATCTTGAAGAAACAAAGAAAGAGAAACTGAAAGAAGCAAGTTACAAAAAGGAGAAAAATAGGGAGATTGCCTTTCAAGCTGAAACTTCTGATGAAATGACTAGTGATGCAGGAAAAGAGATTCAGGAATCCTTTACACTGCTCACCAAGAATTTCAACAAAATCTTCAAACAGGGAAACAAAGGAGGTAATTTTCCCAGGTCTGGAAAAAATTCTGAAACACAAAGAAAGCAACATGATGGTGGTAAATGCATAAAGTGTAGATAATGTGGAGGTTTTGGACACATTCAAGCCGAATGTGCTAATACTCTGAAGAAGAATGGAAAATAATTCACCACATCATGGAGCGATGATGAACCAGAAGATGATGAAGAATAAGACAATGTGAGCAATCAAGTTGCCTTCACTGTGATAAAAGAAGAGGTTGGTTGTAATCAAATGCACCTCAGTGCTATTTCTGGTGTTACAACACCAATCAGGTATAACTCTAACTTTCTTTTTACTGAAACGTGTCTAAATTCCATACTTCTTGCAGAGAAGAACAATTCCAACAGTGAAAGCTCAGAGGATGAGTCCGATCTAGATGAAGAATCAAGGAATGAGGAACTAAGAAGAATCTATCAAAAAATGCTCGACAAATGCGAATTTGTCAGCAAGACAATGTGACTCTGGAGAAGAAAGTTGTGTCTCTTACTGCTGAAAAAGAGATACTCAAGGGGGAAGTGGTTAAGCTCGAAAGACTTACTACCAATAGGAGAGAAGAACTTGTCAAAATAAAGAAAGAACTAAATGACATGACAAACTCTGTCAAGAAACTAAATTCTGGGAAAGGGAAATTAGATGAAATTTTATCTCAAGGAAAATCTCAACAAGGTCGAGCAGGTATTGGCTTTAGTTCTAATTTTAACAAAAACATTGCGAAAAGAAGAAAAATTCTAAGATTATTTTTGTTAAAGAAGGAACATCTTTCAGTCAAACTGGGAAAAGAAACAATGGCTTTGTTCCTATATGTCATTATTGCAATCGTCCTGGCCACATAAGACCTAAGTGTTATCGTTTGCAAAAACACATTAGGCAAGGCAGGGTGCAATCTCAAGTGTACCAACATCAGCAAAGAAGCACTCCTCGTTTTAAAATAAATTTATCAAACAAACCCAAGAAAATCTGGGTTAGGAAGGATGAATTCTCTTGCTATATTGTGCACACTTCTTTGAAAAGCCAATGTAATTGAATCCTGGTACTTTGACAGTGGATGCTCCTGTCATATGACCGGAGAACTGGAAAAATTGAAGAGTTTGAAAAACATGAAAATGGGTTGGTTACTTTTGGTGATGGTGCAAAAGGGAAAGTTTTGGGAAAAGGAACCTTGAATGTGTCTGGTCTTCCTTCTCTTAAAAATGTTTTGTATGTTGAGGGACTCAAAACCAACCTTATCAGTATCAGTCAGCTTTGTGATAATGATTTACTTGTGAGATTTGATAAAAATGTGTGTTGTTTTTGATAAAAATGACAAATGCATTTTGAAAGGTAATAGATCCTCTGATAATTGTTATCGGATACAGGAACAAGTTCAGTGTTTCAACACTTCTCTTGTGTGTAATAAATCTTCCTTAAATGACACTGAATTATGGCACCAAAAGTTAGGACACATGAATATTTGTGGTATGCTGAACCTTATTAAAATAGGAGCAGTATTAGGTGTTCCTAAGCTTAACAAAGACCACTCTGGTATATGTGGTCCGTGTCAATAGGGAAAATAAAAAAGGAAAGCACACAAGGTGTTGCAACATCTCAGATCCTCACACTGTCTGGATATTGTCCATATGGACCTCATGGGACCAATGCAGGTCTCCAGTATAGGAGGTAAGAAATATGTGTTTGTGTGTGTTGATGATTATTCCAAGTTTACTTGGATTGACTTTATAAGAGAAAAATCTGACACCTTCACTGTTTTCAAAAAAACTGGTCCTTAGATTAAACAATGAAAAGGGTTCCAATATTGGTAGAATCAGAAGTGATCATGGTAGAGAATTTCAAAATGTCAATTTCTCTAATTTATGTGAAAAACTTGGAATCTTTCATGAGTTCTCTGCACCCATTACTTCTCAGCAAAATGGAGTTGCAGAAAGAAAAAATAGAACTCTTCAGGAGATGGCACGGATTATGATTAACTCCAAGAAAATTTCACCCAAGCTGTGGTTGAGGCAGTGAGTACTGCTTGTTATATCATCAATAGGGTTCATTTACGTCCTGGTACTAACATGACACCCTATGAGATCTGGAAAGGTAAGAAACCTAATCTCAGTTACTTCCATGTGTTTGGATGTGTTTGCTACATTCTTAATGACAGACAACATCTAGGGAAGTTTGACTCTAAGAGTGATGTGGGAATTTTTCTGGGATATTCTGTAAATAGTAGGGCCTATAGGGTTTACAACTTGAGAACTCAAACATTTATTGAATCTATAAATGTTGTTGTAGACGATACTAAAGATTTTGCAGATATATCCAAGGATAACAATGAAGAAGTTGCAGAAGAAGTTGGTATTGAGAGGGTTGATGTTACAACATCTGATTCCACACCAGAGACAGATACTGCAGCAGACCCTGATGTTACAACATCTAATTCCACACCATAGATAGAAGCTGAAGCAGACCCTGGGTCTGATGAAGATGGAGCCACTGAGTTCGATATCTTTGATCAAGTCAGAAAAGAACCACCAAGCAGGATAAGGAAGAACCATCCAGTAGATCAAGTAATTGGGCAAGTGACTAAAGGCATTAAAACAAGAGGTAAAGAGAAAGTTAATTACAGAGAAATGACAAGATTTGTTTGTTTGACTTCTCTCATAGAACCCAAAAATGTTAAAGAAGCTCTTGTTGATGAAGATTGGGTGAATGCCATGCAATTAGAACTGGAACAATTTGAAAGAAACAATGTGTGGGATCTTGTTCCAAGGCCTGAAAATTCTAATGTTATTGGAACCAAGTGGATTTTCAAAAATGAAACCGATGAACTTGGTAACATAACTAGAAACAAGGCTAGACTTGTGGCTCAATGGTACACTCAGGTGGAAGGAGTGGACTTTGATGAAACTTTTGCCCCTGTGGCCAGGCTTGAGTCCATAAGACTCATTCTTGCGTTTGCTTGTGTCCTTAAAATCAAATTGTTTCAGATGGATGTCAAAAGTGCCTTCCTAAATGGTTTTCTGAATGAGGAAGTGTTTGTTGAACAGCCCAAAGGTTTTGAAAACCCTCATATTCCCAACCATGTTTACAAATTGAAAAAGGCTTTGTATGGGTTGAAACAAGCTCCTCGAAAGTATGAAAGGTTAACCACATTTTTGTGTAATAAGGGTTTGGAAATAGGCCAATGAGGAAGTGTTTTTGGGCCCGGCCTGAATGGCCTATTTCATAAATAGGCCAGGCCAAGGCTTCTTGTAAGCCTTTTATGTAAATAGGCGGGCCTGGCTTTTAAAATAGCCTCTTCCCAACCAATGTTTTCAAAGTATAAAAATATAATATATTTTATATAGTTTACTAATATTATTCTTTTTATATAACTATTTAATTATTATAATAGATAAAATATATTTTTAAAATAAAAATATGGTTAGTAGGCTTTTAACAAAGCTTTTAATAGGCTCAGGTATGAAAATAAAGGCATTTATATTTAATAAGGCCGGAAAAATGTGAACCAGGCTATAAAGACGCAAAAGTGTTTTCCACCCCTTCTATAAAAGAGAAAGTGTTGATAAAACCTTATTCATCCAAAAATTTAAGAATGGTATCACCATTGCTCAAATTTATGTTGATGACATAGTGTTTGGATCAACCTCTAAACAAAAACTTGATGAATTTGTTGGGTACATGTCCTCTGAGTTTGAAATGAGCATGGTAGGTGAGTTGAACTACTTTTTTGGTCTTCAAGTTAAACAATTTGACAAAGGCATTTTTATAACTCAGAACAAGTATGCCAAAAACCTTATTAAAAGATTTGGGCTGGACAATAAAAAGCACATGAAAACTCCCATGGGGACTAATGATAAATTGTCCAAAGATGAGAATGGTACTCCTATTGATCCTACTCTTTACAGAAGCATGATAGGAAGCCTTTTGTATCTCACTGCTAGCAGACCTGATATTAGCTATAGTGTGTGTTTTTGTGCTAGATATCAGTCTTGTCCTAAAGAGTCTCACTTGAAAGCTGTTAAAAGAATCATTCGTTATATAAATGGGACTACGGAACTTGGTATATTGTACTCTTCTGATACTAACACTAGTCTGGCTGGTTTTAGTGATGCTGATTAGGCAGGTGATGTTGATGACAGGAAAAGCACTACTGGAGGGTGTTTTTCTACCTTGGGAACAATTTGGTTTCCTGGTATAGTAAGAAACAAAACTGTGTTTCTTTATCCACAGCTGAATCTGAGTATATAGCATTGGGAAGTTGTTGCTCCCAAATGTTATGGATGAGACAAATGTTGGTTGATTATGGGGTTGAAGAAAAAGTCCTTACTGCCTATTGTGATAATTCTAGTGCCATAAATATTTCTAAAAACCCAGTGCAACACTCCAAAACAAAACACATCGATATTCGACACCATTTTATCAGAGACTTGGTTGAGAATAAAATTGTTACCATTGATTTTGTCACCACTGAGAATCAAATTGCTGATATTTTCACCAAAGCCCTAGACTTTCAAAGGTTTAATTACCTAAAACAGTCTCTGGGTGTCTGTACTCTCTGAGCAGTGTGGGTTTCAATGTTGCAACACCATATGCATCCTCTCTTCTCATTCGTGATGTGTTGCAACCTCCTTTTGATCTTATTCTTTTGCATTAGTCATTGTCCATTTTTAAGATCATTTCATTGGCTTATCTCTGTTTTATTCTTTGACTCAATTGAGTACTCTTTTTATGTAACTTTTGTCTAAAAACAATTGTGGATCAATTTGCAAACAGAATGATTTTTCCCATGTGAAAGATGTATTTTTTTGGGCTTTTGACGGAAAAAGTTGCCTATACATTGTGTGTGAAAGCTATTCAGTTGTGAACTATTCTATGTTCTTTTATATGCTTGGATCATGTTATGATCTTCTGAGAAAGAGCTACCATATTTTTGAGTGAAAGCTACCGACTGGCTAATTTGTTCTACTGATTATTCCTTTCATTAAAATATTGTTGAATGGGAAAAGGATTTTGATCCATTGACTTTGTATGGCGATGTTCTTGAAAAATGTGGTACAACACTGGGTTATAGCACCAAAATGCCTGAGGCCTTTTTAAATCTGCCAGAAATATACTCATCATTCATTTTTGGGCTTGTGGGAAATATTTTTCTTATTGATTCAATGTGGTGTATTATTTTTTAAAATGATTTTTTCCTTAAGTTTGTCTTTTATAAAAGGAGTTGATCATCAATGTTTATTCTGGATTAAATGCACATCCTATATTATGGGACTTTTTCAAAGATATTTGAATTTCAAATTAGCAGTTAGGAAGTTTTATGGAAACCACCATTTTGGCCGCCAAATGTATCTCTCCAATTAAGGGAGTTATTTTATTTCCCTATATACTCTCTCACTGTGGCATATTTGAAACCCAATTCTTATTCTTACTAAAGATTGCAGTTACACCCTAACTCTCTCACCATCGTATCCTTCTACCATATCTTGTGCTTTCTTGGTTGATTTTCTGCAGATTTATAGCATGGTTCGTACAAGGGATCAAATCCTCAGGGAACTAAGAGAAGTGGCTGAGAATCGAAGAAGAAACAGAGCAAACTCTGTTCCCAGAAACCCTGATTCCGATCAACCACCTACTTCTGGTGGTGCAATTTCCGGTGCTGAGACATCTCAAAGGCAAGCTCTGGGTGTGGATTTAAACAACCCTCCTCCCGCTGATTCGAACCCTAGGGCCCATGGGACTCGTGTAAGTTCTCACTCCACAATACAAGAATAGGGGTTGGGCAATATGGGGAATGAACCATCAAGATTATCCCCTCCCTCGAGCCGCATCCGCCTGCTGATCAGAGTTTTGCAAAAACTTATGCTCACAAGAAGAAAAGAGGGGAACCTCCTCAGATAAATTCAACAAAAGAGGTGCAAGTTGCCGAAGAAGAAGTGCCCTTGGTTAAAGAGAGTCGTCAAACATCTAAGAAACCATCAAAGAGGATAATAAGGCAAATGGTGTTCACTGATTCGGAGGATGAAATTCCCAGGACTGATCCTCTTGAAAGCATTCTTGCTCCTGATGTTGTGATGGAACCTTCGGAAGCTGAATCCTCTTCGGATGATAGCACCGTGTCGGAAGTATTAAAGGATGTGGGTGAACCTTTAGGAACTGCTGGGAAGGGTGTAGACATCAGTGTTGAAACATCTAAGTCCCACACTAACATTGACAACTCTGATCATGAACCATCAGACTCCGAGCTTGAGGAAAACAAAGGTTTGTTTGCTGCTTTTTACTATACTGATAATAAGAAATTGTGGGATACTGTAGTCCAAAGGGAGATCTTGTGTGAACGACCTATTAAAATAGAGGATCATATCAAATATGGTATTTTGCCTTTACTTGAAGACATGGGATTATTTGGGTATGTGACCAATATCAGTTCGTATGTTGATAGAGTTGTTCGAGAATTTTATTGTAATCTCCCAGATAGATTTCCTGATGAGTATTCTGCTAAGTATGGTTGTGTTTAGGTTCGAAAGAAAGTGTATTCATTCACTTTGGAGGACATCAATAGGGTTCTTGAGGGAAACAATGCTCCGAATGACGATCTTCCATCTGATATGGATGAAATTGCCAAAACTCTGAGTGGAGGGGTTGTGCAAGTTTGGCCTACCAAACAGGAAAAGTTCAAGGCCAAGGATCTTACAAAGAAATACACCCTACTGCACAAAATTGTTGTCTGCAATTGGACCCCCACGAAGCATACCTCCTCTGTCACCACTGATCAAGTTGTTCTTCTGTATTGCATTGGGACCATACACCCTTACAATATTGGGCAGCTCATCTTCGATATAATTGGGACTCATGCTGGTTACACCAGTATGTATGGTATACTGCCTTACCCTTCTTTAATTTACAAGGTTCTTGTTTCTCAGGGTTTCAAAAAGAAGGAATCAGAGGATTTGGTTGCTATACCTGCCCCAATTTCCATCTATGTCAAGATCTTAAAGGGTGATAAGATAAATGACCTTGTATTGCCTGCTCCTACTGGGACTGCTACTGCTGACATTGGTGCTGCTTTTTCCAGTGTTCCAACACCTGGAAATGCTGCAGTTGAGGCTCACATTCGTCTGAAATTACTGAAGCAGAGCACCAGATCAAATTCTGGATATCTAAAAAGCTGGAAGCCCAAAACTTTCTTCAGCAGATTTGTATCCCATCTACACCTTTGGCACATGTTGCTCAAAAAGGGGGAGTAGACACTGTATTGGATAATTTGGCTGAGGTAGCTGTTATGGATGAAAGGGCAGAATCTCAGGGAGAGTCTAGTGAAGAGGAAGAGGCTAGTTCGGAGGGGGAGTATAAGTATAAGGATGAGGAAGATAATATGGCTGACTCTGAGGGGGAGTCAAAAGATGATTAAAACTGTAGTATTCTATGATTATCATGTGTTATAGTTTGAACTTGGTTATTTTGGACAAACTGATTGTTATGTATGCTATTGGTTTATATATGCCTGATTTTGATTGTTCTAACCATGCAGGAATTAAATTTTAAAGTATTGCTTCACTTTTGAATATATTCTGTTTCCTGCATTTTTTTGTTTTGACCAAAAAAGTGCCTAAGGGGGAATTGTTAATGTTATGGTTATTGGCATTTTTGTTTTGTCTGCACAGTGCAAAATCCAGTGTTGTAACTCTGCATTGCAACACCGTCTGCGCACAATCTGGGCTGCTATCTTGCCAGATTCTTTGTTTCTGATTTATGTCAATTATTCTATTTCGAGTAGCTTGCTGATTATCTTGGATTCTTTATCTAGAATTATTCAGCCTATTTAATTGTCATTTAAACTCTTTCCTTATGTCTTTGTTCTCACCCACAAGGAAAGGTTTTTGTTCTTGCTGGTTTCCTTTTATAGTTTTGTAACCTCGAGCTGGAAATCTGCATTTCACTTGATTCCAGCCAAGAGAGGATCGGTCCAGCCAAGAGAGGATCGATCCCATTCACTATATAAAGGGAGCTCAGTCTTTGAAGAAGATCATCGAGAAAAACACTCTTTGAGCTATATTGTTCTTCTTCAAGAAATCTTTGTGTTTTAATTCTATTCTTCGGGAGAAGAAGGTGAAGATCTACGGTGTGGATCGACTCATCCGTATAAGGGATTTGAGGTTGGAGGGATTCCAAAAAGGTTGAGATTTTTGGAAGATTCGATCAGAATAGTAGTTTTATACGAGTGTTGGTGAAATTGATAAAGAGGGAGTCTTTATACTTTTCGTAAATCCAGTCGTATTTTTAATAAGCATTACTTTTCTAATATTGAATTGTTTCTTCTCTGGGCGTGGCTTCGTGCATTAAGATTGAGGAATCTAAACACGTTAAAAATCTCCGTGTTATTTTTATTCCGTTGTGTACTTGTATTGTTTGATCCAGTGTTACAACATTAACATACAACACCGTAAGAATCTGATCTGTTTAAAGTTTTTAAGGCCTCAGATTCTATCAAATATCATCTCTACCATTGGAATGCTTATGGCGATTCTTAACAAGCCAACTAATAATCTTATTATCTTTGATAGAAAACCTTCACTGTGCTTAATGTCTCTTCTATTAATGCAACTTCCATTGGACTGAGGGTTTGCTCCTTCCAATGCAAAGCTCAAATTACTTGTGATGATCATAATATTAGATATTCAGTTATAGTCAGTGGCGAAAGGGGCACCCTAGGCCCTGACACACTCCATGTTCAAATTATATACACATGTAATGTTATTTTTTTTATAAAGGTATGGCCTAACCATCTTCATTCGGCCCAGGGGGTTTCAACAGGGCCAAGTGTACTTCAGCCTAATTTAAGTCAAAATTAACAAACTAAAGCAATAAAAAACAAATCAGAGAACAAAACAAAAGAAGAAAAGAGAGGGACTGAGAGAGGCAGAAACGGAGAAGAGTCAGAACTTAGAAGCCATTGTTCATCTTCAAAGCTCAAACTCCTGGCTTCAGTGGGCGACGACGAAAAGGAGTGAAGTATGACTTCAAAATGCATAACTTATTTCATTTCTTCATTTATTTCCTAAAAAAAATTAAGTTGGGTAGGGTTTGAATTTATGTATTGTTTTTTTCTTTTTAATTTTCTCTGTGAATATTACTTGATAAACTGATGAAATGTTGATTCTTTTTGTAGACTTTGCTTGTTTTTCTAAAAATAATTAAGCTGGGTAGGGATTGAATTTATATACTCTTTTTTGTTTTCTATGTAGATATTATTTGCCAAATTTATAAATCATTGGTTCTTATTGTAGATATTTATTTTATAGACTCCCCCCAAGTAAGCTCTGAGTAGCAACGAGCTATATAGACAATGAAATTTGGTTTGACTGAATATAGAAAGTTAGAACAATATTTTCATTAAGGAAATAAATGAAATATAGAAATTATCTTCCTTCATTTTCTCCACTGCTGCTAGCAAAGGTTTTCTATCAGTTTTGTTCAACAACTGAAATGATAGGAAAGCATAAGCTCACAGAACATGAAACTCAGTAGCTCGAAAATTGCATAACTCAATCATTTTGAAAGAAAGAATACATGACTGATAATTGTAAATTTTGAAAACAAAAGAACACATGACTAAATTCAGAGAATCAAAGCATGAAATTGTTGAATGTTTGAGTAACCTAAATTCTGCAACACTTGAGAAATAAGCTAAAGGCCCCGATCAGCAAGCAAATAATCACACAAGATCAAGAGCAAAAATCCATACACTAAAAGTTAGGGCACAAACTCAAAAGTACATGTCCAGACAATATCTCCAAAACAAGAGAATAATAGCTTTAAAATTTAGGAAAACTGCAAATGTGGAAGAATCGGGAGACCTGGATAGCAGCACCCAAAAGTGAATTGCAAAATCTGCCAAAACAGAGAACATATGAAAAAATTAGAGAGGGAGAGAGAGAAAATCTGCCAAAATAGAGAACAAGTGAAAAAATTAGAGAGGGGGAGAGAGGGGGGGAAGAGAAAAACCTGGCTACGGGCGCGCATCGTCGGCGAGGAAGAAAAACCTGGCTACGAGCGTGCCGACTAGCGGGAGAAAAAAAGTGGGAAGAAATTGGGGCGGGAAGTGTGAGAGGGAGGAAAATAGGAGAAGTAATTAGGAAAAATATTAGGGATGACAAAATATTACCATAAAAAGTTAGTTTACACTAGTTATTTGAGACCACAAACAATTCGCCACTAATAATGATTATTAGCAATGACAATGTCGTCACAAAAGATGAACTGATTACCTTTGGGACAAAATTGCTAACAAAACCTTTAGCGACAACGAAGTTGTCACATTTACCAAACTTTTTGCGACAAAACTTTTCACAAGTCGTAGCTATTGGTATTACCAACAAATATTTGTGACAATTTGATGCCCGATTTATTTGTGACAATTTGTTGTCACAAAAATGTATTTATTGCGACAACTTTATGTTGTCACTAATACCTTCGTCACAAAAGCCCCTGTTTCTTGTAGTGGCATGAAATTTGTGTTTGGTAGTTAGTTCTTAAAAATAAGTGCTTAATTTTGAAGATTCATGAAATAAAATTTCTAATGGATTTTCTTAAATACCTTAAATTCATAAAAGAAGTTAAGGCTACACAACAATCTTCTAGTAAGAAAAGCAAAACTACACTACATGCTTTCTTCAGGACCGTAAAAAATACACAAAATGGGGAATCAAATAATGACCAAGATATCCCATCAACTAAAAATCAACAATCTTCACCTTCAATTGGAAATCAAGAATCTACTCCTATTCATCATTTGAAATTGAGCGGGATCAAGGGAAAAAGAAGAGAATATGAAATTGGCCTCATGAGAGAAGGGATGAAATTAGACTGTCATATTTGATGGTTGGTTCTTTCCAACCCAAAATTCACTTGTATAAGGGCCGTGAATATAAAGATAAAACTCGTCATTTTCAGCCAGTTGGTTTAATGAATTTCATTGGTTAGAGTATTCTTGTCGTAAACACTAGGCCTATTGCTTTCCATGCTTTCTTTTTGGAGATAATATGCATACCTCTTCCCCTTCGACTTTAGTGAGTGATGGATTTGATAACTGGATGAGAGTTCAACAAGGTAAGGATTGTGTATTTCTTGGTCATATTGGTTCATCATCTTCATCTCCTCATAATGAATGTGTATCATGTTCCGACTTATTGATGAGGCCTCCTCAACATATTCATAAAGTGATTGAGAGAGTTGACAAAGAAGACGAAGTAAAATAATCATAACTGTTCAATGGTCAGCGTTGCAAGGTTATGCTTGTAGAGGCCATGATGAGTCTGAATAATCTTTTAATCGTGGAAATGTGATTGATATGATTAATTATACAAAGAAAGTGGAGCAAATATTGTCGAGATGTTGTAATAATTAATGCCCCAAAAAATGTCAAATATACTTCTCCAGACATCTAGAAAGAAATTTTGGCAACTATGGCTAACAAAATTCGTCGTATATATGATACGCGAAGAAATTGGTGATCCTTGTTTTTCTCTTCTTGTTGATGAATCAGAAGATGAATCAGACCGATAACAAATGGTCATTATCTTGAGGTTTGTGAAACGCTGCAAAACGTTCTTTGCTATTAGAGGTGTTTCTGACCCTACTTCGGTAACACTTAAGCATGAGACACTACAAGAAAAATGCTCAAGACATCGTTTTTTAGCTGATGTCTATGTGAAAATCGACCGATGTCGTAATCGGTGATTTTAAAAGTTTTCATATTCAACATAGTTATTAAGTGATTGACTGGTATTTTGCATGTATTTTGGGCTTAATATTGGCTAGAATGTGTGGATATGCATGCGTTATATGAGTAAATTGGGTATTATTCTTGTTTTGTGGAATTGGATTACGCTTTGCTCGTTTTGTAGGAATTTATCTATATTTGTAGCATAGTGGCAACAATTCGGGCATTGCAACCGCCAATACTTGACATGAGTGACGAAGTTTGGAGTCGAATCGAGAAGAAGTTGGACGAACCGGGCGAGAAACGGAAGAAAATAGTCTATGTGCATATTGTTCCAGTGAGCACGGGCAGGGCGTGCTCCTCTAGCACAGCCCGCGCTCAACCCAAATATGATGACTCAAGGTTCGGCCTAGGGCACGGGCAGCCCGTGCCATATGGGCACGCCCGTGCTCCTCTGAAGAAAAATTACAAATTGTTCGGCACCCAGCACGGGCTGGGCGTGCCAAAAGGGCACGGCCGTGCCGTGCTGTGGGAAAAACAGAGCTTATCCAATTTCAACTAGGTTTCGACCCGATCGGAGTACAAATAGACCCGGGGCTGCCACAACCACCGGATACTTCGAGAGATTGATCAAGACCGCAACCACACCTTCGAGGATTGAAGATAGATCGAGAGATCGTCGTCATCCCCGAGTCACTCATTACATCGTATCGTTATTTCAATTAGTTAGATTTTGATTATGAATAATTTGTCTATGAATTGTTTATCTTCAATGTCTGGCTAAATATCTTGTGATTCCCGGGTTTGGGAGTAGATTAATAAACACTTTTATGTGATGATTAAGGATAATTGAAGTTAATGTTTTCTTTCTCTATTCAAGTACTTTGCTTTAATTCTTGTTTTATCAAAAGGCCTTTGATCTAAACTTGTTTGATGTATTGATTCATAATTCTAACCGATGAGTTTCAATACTAGATCTTGAGTACTTGACACAAATAGATTGCATGATTGAGAAGTCTCCGTGAATATTTGTGAGATCTTTTAATCTTTTGAACTTTTGGGAGTTGGATATCTCATGTTGAGTAGAGATGCTAACATAGATATTCCAATCAACGCTTTTACATACATCTCGAGAGAGGGTAAATTACTTTGGTGATTGGTCTATAGAGAAGAATATGTTTAACCTTGGTTTGCTTAACTCGAGCATAAAAATGGGATATTAATTGAAACCAAAACCCAGGAATCCATCCATCCATACTTGATCTTTTAATCGCTCTTTTTGCTTTGTTATTTTAGGATTAATTTACGCTTTAGTAGTAATAAAACCAAACCTTCAAATTTCGATAGTTTAGATAAAAATAGACTATTATAATCCAATACTTAGTACATTAATTTATTAATCCTGTGGATTCGACCTTGCAAACCCTATTCTATAAATCGATCTCAGACACTTGCAAAGTGAAGCTAAGAAAATAGGCGAACAAGTTTTTGGCGTCATTCTTGTCGGGGATTAATCAAATTTTTAGTACTAATATTGTGATAAATAGAACTATTCTTAATCTAGACGTTTTTCTTTTCTTTTTTAATTTGTTTGATTTTTCTTCTATTGTGGTTAACTTGTTTTATTTAGTTGGTTCGGTAGTGCATGATCACTCGCTCAAAGCAAGGAAAATTAGCACCGCTCATACCGGAGGATGAAGCTTTTGCTAGGCGAAATAGTGCAGCTACTAAACGCGGGCGAGAAAGACAAACAGGACCAAACCATGACAGAGTCGAAGACAACAACAGAGGCAATAACGGTGGTAACAACCAGGCCAACAGGTCAATGTTGAGTTACCAATACCAGAGGTTCCAAAGCTGGCTCCGGCACCCAACAAAGAAAGCGACGCGACATTACTTTCGCCCAATCAATCGCAACTATGGTGGAATTGCCAACGTCCCGATCAATGCGAATAATTTTGAGCTAAAGCCGCCTCCGATCTCGATGGTGCAAAGAGAATCAGTTTGGGGGCTTCCCGTCTGAAGATCCCAACTCTCATCTTGCGAATTTCATACAAATCTGCAATACTATCAAGATGAATGGGGTGATGATGATTCTATACGTCTTCGCCTATTCCCTTTCTCTTTAAGGGATAAGGCTAGGAACTGGCTAGGCACCCTAACTCAGGGGAGTGTAAACAATTGGGATGAGCTGAGTCAGAGGTTCTTATTCAAATACTTCCCACCAAGCAAGACACTACAGCTTAAGAGCGAGATCACTCAATTCAGGCAGTTTGATTCTGAGCCTTTGTACGAGGCCTGGGAGAGATTCCGGGATTTGTTGAGGAGATGCCCACAACACGGATTTCCTGAGGATCAACAGCTCTGTTTCTTTTACAATGGGTTGATGGGGCAGACTAGATCATTTGTAGATGCTGCAGCGGGGGGCGCGCTTCTCGCAAGGTTTCCAGAAGATGCATTCAACTTATTGGAAGAGATGGCCATGAATAGCTATCAGTGGCCCTCCGAAAGAACTAATGTGAAGAGGGTGGCCGAAGTGTCGGATTCTGACCTAATCAAGGAGTTGACAGCCCAAATGGCCGTACTGACAAATCAACTAAGTGCCTTGACAAAGGCCAACGAGGGAAACGCTGGTACAAGTAATGGTTGAGTTACTCTAGATCTGATAGAGGAAGCAAATTATGTGAATAACCGGAATTTCAACAATTTCCGGAACAATCAAAATCCCACTCATTATCATCCAGGCCTGCGGAACCACGAGAACTTCTCCTACGCGAACACAAAAAACGTGATGCAACCACCACCAGGGTTCAATGTAACTAATGGAGTTATTACTGCAGATCCTAAACCAACCATGGAAGACATGTTCACCTCGTTTATGAATGAGACGAGGAACAGGTTCAACAAGGATGAGGCAAAGATGGATAAAATCGAAAACCATGTCACTCAATTGGGGTCCCAGATGAAGAATCTTGAGACCCAAATTGGTCAAATAGCTACGATTATTGGTGGGCAGCATCAAAAAGGCCAGTTTCCGAGCAACACTGAGGTAAATCCAAAGGAACAGTGTAAAGCCATTCGTCTGGGGAGTGGAACGGAATACGAGGGGCCGAAAATACCAGAAAATTCCGAAGAATCGCAGGACGGCACGGCCCGTGCACCACCGCACGGCCAGCCCTTGCGCCCTGCTGGAACGGCAATCGATGCGCCGGGTGAGGCAAAAATTGAGGCAAATGGCGAGGTTGAGGCCGAGGAAGGAGCTGAGGAACATCGTGCAGAACAAAAAGGGGCTGAGAAGCTTAAATCTTCCTCTAACCATGATATTTCTAAACTTAATGTTCCCCTTCCTTTTCCCCAACGTTTTCAAAAGAAAAGTTAGACGACAATTTGCTAAGTTTTTAGATATTTTTAAGAAATCGCATATTAACATTCCTTTGCACGCATTGGAGCAGATGCCCAATTACGCTAAGTTCTTGAAGGATGTTATGTCAAAGAAAAGGAAGATGACTAGTTTGACAAATAACTGGACAGAGGAGTGCAAAGTCAATAATCCAAAGGAAACTACCACGAAGTTGAAAGATCCGGGAGTTTCACTATCCCTTGTGCTATTGGTGATGTTTTCTTTAAGAAAGCACTTTGTGACTTAGAGCGAGTATTAACTTAATGCCCTTGTCTATTTTCGTGCAACTTGGATTGGGAGAGGTGAAGCCATCTACGGTCACCTTACAACTCGCATCCGATCACTCACGTATCCAAAGGGAATCATCAAGGATGTACTTGTCAAAGTTGATAAATTCATATTCCCTGTGGATTTCTTAGTGTTGGACATGGAGGAAGATAAAGACGTTCCTTTAATACTTGGGCGTCCATTCCTAGCGACGGGGAAGGCCTTAATAGATGTGCAAAAGGGAGAACTCACGTTACGGGTTAATGATGAGCATGTTCTATTTACGATATATAAGGCACTTCAATTTCATGATGGTGTGGAGACTTGTAAATTCATAGACGTAGTTGAATCCTGTATTGATGAGTATGCGGATCATACATTGTTTCGGGATACTTTGGAGTTTGGTTTGACACATTCGTGTTCAACATCGAACTTGACTATTGATATTGATAACCAAGACTTGTATGATTGTGTTTGTGCTTTGGATAATATGCAGGAACTACCGAGGAGTGCAAGAGGCGCACACACGCCCGAAAAACGTGCGGAGTCGGTTCTGAGGATGCACGGCCCGTGCCCTTGAGCACGCCCAGGTCGTGCGTATGGCCAAAGGAAAAATTGAAGAAAACGACGATGGCACGGCCCGTGCCAAATGACACGGGCAGCCCGTGCCTAAGGCCGAAGAGAAATCTGAAGGAGCCGAAGACGGTACGGCCCGTGCTCATCAGCACGGGCAGCCCGTGCCCCCATCCGAAGAGGCCAAATCGAACCCAGAACTCAAACCCTTGCCCAAGCATCTCAAATATGCATTCTTGGGAGCGAATAACACGAGTCCGGTAATCGTATCATCTCTTTTGACTTTGGTTCAACTCGATAAATTGCTTAGGGTGTTACGAAAATATAAGTCAGCGATAGGTTGGTCAATTTCTGATTTAAAAGGCATTAGTCCATCGATTGTGATGCATAAGATTAGAATGGAAGATGTCTACAAACCTTCGGTGCAAAATCAGAGAAGATTAAACCCTATAATGCAAGAAGTCGTTAGAAAAAAGTTTTAAAATGGTTAGATCTTTGGAATTATATATGCTATTTCCGATAGCTCTTGGGTCGATCCCCAGTACAAGTGGTGCCAAGAAAGGGGGATGACGGTAGTGAGAAATGAGAGTGATGAGCTTATAGCGACGAGAGTAGTAACTGGATGGAGAATTTGTATTGATTATAGGAAGTTAAATTATGCTACCCGCAAAGATCACTTTCCTCTCCCCTTTATTGATATGATGCTTGATCGTTTGGCGGGATATGAATATTATTGTTTTCTCGATGGATACTCCGGGTATAATCAGATCATGATTGCCCCGGAAGACCAAGAGAAAATGACCTTTACATGTCCCTATGGTACATTTGCATTTCGCAGGATGCCATTCGGACTTTGTAACGCACCCGCTACTTTTCAAAGATGCATGATGGCTATATTCCATGATTTCATTGAGAAAATAATGGAGGTTTTCATGGATGATTTTTCTGTGTTTGGAGATTCATATGATCATTGCTTGGATAACCTTTCTCTAGTTTTGCAGAGATGCGAGGAGACTAACCTTGTTTTAAATTGGGAAAAGTGCCATTTCATGGTACGATATGGCATTGTTTTAGGCCACCGAGTCTCTTCTCTCGGGTTTGGAAGTTGATAGAGCGAAGGTTGTGGCAATCGAGAAACTCCCACCTCCAACAAACGAGAAAGCCATTCGAAGTTTTTTAGGGCACGCTGGGATTCTCTGAAGGTTTATCCGTGACTTTTCTAAAATCACTAAACCTTTAAGTCGCTTATTAGAAAAAGATCTTTCAATTTTTCCGATGATTGTTTGCGTGCTTTTGAGATTCTCAGAAGGCTTTGGTGACAAAGACCGATTCTAGTAGTTTCGGATTGGAGTCAGCCCTTCGAACTAATGTGTGATGCCAGCGACTTTGCGGTTGGGGCTGTTTTGGGTCAGAAAAGAGACAAGATGTCCAGAGCCATCTATTATGCAAGTAGAACTTTAGACAGAGCCCAGCAAAACTACACTACCACTGAGAAGGAAATGCTGGCAATCGTGTTTGCATTCGACAAGTTTCGATCTTACTTGATTGGAACTAAGACGATAGTCCACACCGACCACGCGGCAATTAAATATCTGTTTGACAAGAAGGATGCCAAACCGAGACTGATTCGGTGGATCCTCTTTCTCCAAGAATTTGATGTGGAGATTCGGGATAGAAAGGGCTGCGAGAATGTAGTAGCCGACCACTTATCCAGACTAGAATACAAGAAGGAGGAGAAAGAAATCACGGAGGCAATTAAGGAGGAATTCCCCGATGAGCAACTTCTGATGCTACAGCTAAATTCCCATGGTATGCCAGATTTTGTTAACTATTTGGTTGCAGGGGTTTTGCCTCCGGATTTATCATCCTATCAAAAGAAGAAGTTCCTCCATGATGTCAAGTTTTATATGTGGGACGATCCCTTGCTCTTTAAGAGGTGCGCCGACACCATCATTCGACGATGTGTACCTCAAGAAGAGTGGGAGGGAGTTCTACAACAGTGCAATTCTTCACCTTCCGGGGAACATTTCGGTCCGACGCGCACGGAGGCTAAGGTATTACAAAGTGGATTATACTGGCCTACATTATCTAACGATTGCTATCTATTCGTACAAAGTTGTGATAGGTGCCAGCGGATGGGAAACATCTTGAGACGACATGAGATGCCAATGACGAATGTGATGGAAGTTGAACTCTTCGATGTGTGGGGGATCGACTTCATGGGCCCCTTCCCATCTTCGTCAGGTTATCAATACATTCTACTTGCATTGGAATACGTATCTCGATGGGTTGAAGCTATTCCTACCCACTAATGATGCGCGAGTAGTGCTCAAATTCCTAAACAAAAATATATTCACTCAGTTTGGAACCCCGAGAGCTTTGATTAGCGGCGGGGGTCACACTTTGTGAATAAATTAATGAGCACTCTACTTGCGAAGCACGGGGTTAAGCACAAGGTGGCATTAGCATACCATCCGCAAAGCAAACGGGCAGCAGAGGTAGCCAATCGTGAGATTAAGCGATTTTAGAGAAAACGGTAAGCATAAATCGCAAAGATTGGGCCATGAAGCTAGATGACGACTATGGGCATATCGATCGCATACAAGACACCCTTGGGCACATCATCAGACGGTTAGTATTCGGAAATCGTGTCACTTGCCCGTCGAATTGGAGCATAAGGCGTTTTGGGGTCAGAAGAAGTTAAATTTTGACTTCCAAGCAAATGGGTGAAAAGAGGCTCTTGCACCTAAATGAGATGGAGGAGTTCCGGGATGAAGCCTATGAAAATTCTCGAATTTACAAGGAGCGAACCAAACGATGGCATGATCGAATGATAAAGAAGAGGGAGTTTTTGCCGGGAGAACAAGTCCTTTTGTTTAACTCGCGTCTTAAACTCTTTCCGGGAAAGCTTAAGTCTAGATGGTCGGGGCCGTTTATGATAAAGAAAGTGTTAAATCCTCCGGGAATAGTGGAGCTATTGAGCCAACATGGGGAGACATTCATGGTGAATGGCCAGAGAATCAAGCATTACTTGAGCCGGGATCAAAAGGAGGAGCTAACACGCCTCACATTGCTAGAGCCGTGATCGAATAAACAGGCGTCAAGCTATAGACGTTAAATTTAGCGCTTGTTGGGAGGCAACCCAATGGTTTTGTTGTTTTATTTCTTCCCATGTTTTCTTAATTTGTTTCTTTTCCCTTTTCTTAGTTAGGATTTAATTGCTTTCATAGGTTAGAAGTTTTCCCTATATAAAAAAAAATCGAAAACAAGGGACGGCATATAGCACGGGCAGCCCGTGCGCCATGCGCACGGCCCATGCTGACCCACACCTGAAGAGTTTGGCCTTCGGCCCTTAGCACGGGCCACCCGTGCCATTTGGCACCGCCCGTGCTCTTCAGGAATTTGAGGCTCCAACCTTCGACCCCCAGCACGGGCCGCCCGTGCCAAAAGAGCACGCCCGTGCGCATACCTGTTGTGAGTTAAAAACAGACAGGGGGGTCGAAATTTTTTCACAAAAAACACATCAACCCCTCGCGCGACTGACGAACAAGCTCAACCCCCTCCACATTTTTTCCACAATTCTCCTATAATATCACCACTAATAACCTCCCACATTGCTCTAAATTCGATTTGCACTTGTTAAAATTGCTTGAAAGCAAGGAATTGGGGTAGAAAGCACCTAGGGTTACAAAATATCAACTCTCTCCCTATTTTCGGATTATAAGGTATGAATTGAACTTTCTATGTCAAATTTCTTGTGAATTGAGGATTAGAGATGATTTATGATGCTTGTTTGACACTTATGCCATGATTTTGATTGTACTTTTCTATGGGGCATTATATCGAACACCTTGTGGGTTGGTGAATTGTGATGATTTTGATTGATTGCTTGATGGATTATACTTGTGCTAGATTGTTTAGGATGTTAGTGGCTAAGAATTTTGGCAATTATATTGATATGTGAGTTGAAATCTTAATTGTGGATTAAATTGTTGAGATGAGCCACTATGCCTTTGTTGGATAGTTGTATTAATTCATCATTCGTTTTACTTGGCACGTACGGGTTCTCACGATTGTTTTGTAGGTACTAATTTAAAAACATGGTTGAACCACGACCGAACCTAGGTAGACGAGGTTGGGGAGCCGCTGCCGCTCGAATGCCACCACACCCGGACAGCCCCGAGGCTTACGGGCTCACTATTGACGAGAATGACATACTGGATAGGTGGAACCGGCTCATCCCTCGTTCCTTCGCACCTACACGCTATACCGACGATGAATGTACCCGAATTCTCGGGATACACGAGGAGGTGTGGCAAATGTTTGATCGAGTTGGATGGACCGCATTCATGCAAGGGCGGTGGCCAACCTACAAGACACTCGCACTAGAGTTCTTAAGCACTGTTCAGGTCACGGAAACACTACCATGGAATGAGCCTCGGAAAATCCATTTCAAGTTGGGCAACGAATGGAGAAACGTCACTATTGCCAAACTGAATCGGATTTTTGGGGTACCATCGGACGCCCCATACCGAACGGCTGCAAATTATGACTCGCGTGCTTTTTGGCGATTGTTGACTGAAACCCCCGAAACAGGCCTCATGCAATACGCAGCACGCTCCTCCAAGGCCTCCTCACTCTGCAACCCCATATTCCGATACATTCAAAAAGTAACGGCCCATTCTGTGTTCGCCCGGTACAACAATGGGGGTATGCAAGCGAGAGAACTATACCTACTTTGGTGTATGCTCACCCGCACCCCTTATAACATGGCGGCAAACTTTGTGGAACACGCCGTCTACGTACAACAGCATGACGCGGGGAAAATACTAATTGGGGGAATGATAACCCCAATCGCACAACATTTTGGGGTTGACATAAGTCGTATGGAACCATTAGCGGGCAACCGAAGCATTAACATGAGCGCCCTTCACACCATGAAGATCATCGGTAATGAGGAGAATATCATCTGCTTTTCAACAAAAAGTCGGGTCTTCGTTTCCCCTTCCTAACCCGAGATCACAAAGAGAATTGATAACCAAATCAATCGGCTTATGTACTGAGGAGCATATCGAGTCATGCGGGGTTTGGCGGCACGAAAGAGGCGAAGGGTAGCCGGTTGCCCGACGAAGAAGACTTGGTCATGGAGGCGCAAGAGTATGATAGACGGAGAGGGGTTTGAGCAAGGCTTCCATCGGGGAGGCTTCGAGCGAGGCGCCACGAGGGGCGGCGACATTCCAAAAGCTCCGCCACGGAGAGGAGCGTGGGGGCATATGATCATGACGGGTTACGTGCATTTGAGTAAAGCTTGCGACAAAGATAGAGTGATTTCGTGCTTACCAAGAAGTACAAGATCAAAGGTACCATACGCAGAGCTTGTGGAACCAAGCACACGAGCAAAATGGAGTTGGAGATATTGCATGCGACAAATGGATCGAGAATTGGCATATCTCCCGGGGCCACTACCCGCCGCCACCCCCACAATGATCCAGGTCCTATCCACACTTTTTATTGAAATTCTACCTTCTCTTGCATGAGCTATAATTTCATTCAAGTTTGGGGGGGAGAGGTAGTATTTTTTTTTTATGGGTGTGGCGTTTGCATTCATTTAGTTGCATGTAGAGCATATAGGTTGCATTGCATTAGATGTTTTAAATTTTTTTATGGTTTTAGCACGTTTATCGCTTTAGCACGTTTATTGCTTTCCTAGTTGTTAGGGAGTGAGTTGACCGCTTTTGTGTGTTTGTTGTGTTTTGATTGTGATCTTGACCTTGGGACCATTTGCGAATTGATTTGTGTTGTTTTCAATTAGATGTTGAGTGTAAGTTGATCGGGTTGAAAATGGTTCACGTGGAGCATGTGATTATTGAATCTTGGTGAACATACTTTGAATTGTGCACTTACAAGCCTGTGAGCTTTTGAGCCATTACTGCTTTCATAAATATGCAGTCTTGTTGTGATTGAGTGTGTCATTCATGTTTGAATTGAATTCTAGAACTTGCTATGGTTTCTCCGTCAAAGTCACATGTTGTATGCATTCATGAAGATGATTTTAGGCCATCTTTGTTAAGCCTTTGAAGCCTTTTGCTTACCCTATGATATTTGATTTCCCTAGTTAGCCAATTTGAGCCTATTGCCTGATCTTTGATAGCCACATTTTAAGCCTTCGAATCCTATGTAATGTAACTGTTACCCTGAGCTTAAGCGTATAGAATTGAGAAAAAAAGGGGATGAATAAAGGATTGAATGGAGGGGTGTCATAAGTCAGAAAATGTGTACATGTGGGGAACTTGGGAATAAAAGATGAAAAAAGAGGAAAATACTCACAAATGTCGAAAAAAACGACGCATTTGCAAAGTGAGTCGGCCCAGAGAAGTGAAAAATAGGCTGAGAATCGTGATGTAAGGCGAAGGGAATAATGTGTATGAAAAAGAAGGGAGAAATAGAAAAGTGAGAGGATATAAGGCGATTGGAAGCACATAGTCGAGTGGAATTAGAAAAATGGTTAGAGAAGAACAAAGGTGTTTTCCAATCTATACGCTAGAGTTGAGTCACTTTATCCATATTTCCCTACCTTAACCAAAGAGCCTTCATTACAACCTTAAATAAAGTCCGTTATGATTTGTGAATTGCATACAAACGAGTGGCGGAGATGTGAGACGATTCGCAAGCATATGGTAATTCTTCAGCATTGATATGACTTGAGCGAATACACGTCCCTTATCATTCTAGTGAGAAGAGTATACACTTTACCCTTGAGAGGCGTCATTTGAAGTGTTTTACCTTGATTTTTATAAACTTGTGCTCCGTGTTAACTCTTTGAAACTTGGTTGATTTGTGCTTGATGTCTATGGATAGATGACATGAATTATAATGCGGTGTTCTTGAGTTGCTCTTCTTTGCCCCAGTTGTGTTGTCTTGTTTATAAAGTTTTGACCGGGACTGTCAACAGTTTAAGTTTGGGGGTTTGATTGACTGGTATTTTGCATGTATTTTGGGCTTAATATTGGCTAGAATGTGTGGATATGCATGCGTTATATGAGTAAATTGGGTATTATTCTTGTTTTGTGGAATTGGATTACGCTTTGCTCGTTTTGTAGGAATTTATCTATATTTGTAGCATAGTGGCAATAATTCGGGCATTGCAACCGCCAATACTTGACATGAGTGACGAAGTTTGGAGTCGAATCGAGAAGAAGTTGGACGAACCGGGCGAGAAACGGAAGAAAATAGTCTATGTGCATATTGTTCCAGGTGAGCACGGGCAGGGCGTGCTCCTCTAGCACAGCCCGTGCTCAACCCAAATATGATGACTCAAGGTTCGGCCTAGGGCACGGGCAGCCCGTGCCATATGGGCACGCCCGTGCTCCTCTGAAGAAAAATTACAAATTGTTCGGCACCCAGCACGGGCTGGGCGTGCCAAAAGGGCACGGCCGTGCCGTGCTGCGGGAAAAACAGAGCTTATCCAATTTCAACTAGGTTTCGACCCGAACGGAGTACAAATAGACCCGGGGCGGCCACAAACAGGGACACGCTGATTTTTACCCTAGAAACCAGAGAAAAAGCGTTTTCCACGGATACTTGAGAGATTGATCAAGACCGCAACCACACCTTCGAGGATTGAAGATAGATCGAGAGATCGTCGTCATCCCCGAGTCACTCATTCCATCGTATCGTTATTTCAATTAGTTAGATTTTGATTATGAATAATTTGTCTATGAATTGTTTATCTTCAATGTCGGCTAAAGATCTTGTGATTCCGGGTTTGGGAGTAGATTAATAAACACTTTTATGTGATGATTAAGGATAATTGAAGTTAATGTTTTCTTTCTCTATTCAAGTACTTTGCTTTCATTCTTGTTTTATCAAAAGGCCTTTGATCTAAACTTGTTTGATGTATTGATTCATAATTCTAACCGATGAGTTTCAATACTAGATCTTGAGTACTTGACACAAATAGATTGCATGATTGAGAAGTCTGTGAATATTTGTGAGATCTTTTAATCTTTTGAACTTTTGGGAGTTGGATATCTCATGTTGAGTAGAGATGCTAACATAGATATTCCAATCAATGCTTTTACATACATCTCGAGAGAGGGGGTAAATTACTTTGGTGATTGGTCTATAGAGAAGAATATGTTTAACCTTGGTTTGCTTAACCTGAGCATAAAAATGGGATATTAATTGAAACCATAACCCAGGAATCCATCCATCCATACTTGATCTTTTAATCGCTCTTTGCTTTGTTATTTTAGGATTAATTTCTGCTTTAGTAGTAATAAAACCAAACCTTCAAATTTCGATAGTTTAGATAAAAATAGGACTATTATAATCCAATTCTTAGTACTTTAATTTATTAATCCCTGTGGATTCGACCTTGCAAACCCTATTCTATAAATTGATCCGTACACTTGCGGTGAAGCTAAGAAAATAGGCGAACATTAAGCATGTAAAAAATGATGTTGTTACTATGAAAGACATCATTTTACAAAACGATGTTGTTAACTTTGGGGGACGCTAACCTAAACATCTTTTCGTTTTAGGAGATATTAGTTTTTGACTGATGTTATTGGCAACCTTTTAGATCAGTTAAGAGATCGGTTTTGCACCGATGTCATATGCACTTAACACATCATTTTCTAACCAATTTTATTTTTTCAAAACCGATGTTATTATCGTTTTAGTATGGCGGGTTCAACATCAGTTAGTAGATTAAAAATGTACTGGAATTTTATTAAATCAGTTTTTAACTGAACATCAACAATCATCTCCCTCACATTTATACAAATATTTTATCCACCATCAAAGCAAGACACAACTATCACCATCAAAGCAAGAAACGACCATCTACCCTCAAACATTAAAAGCAAGAAATAATTAAATATAGCAACACATTGGTGACAACATTAAAATCGTTTCCAAAAGGGTCATTACATTGTCATCAGATTCAAACAACATAAATAGTAATTGATCTTGAAAACTTATTAAAACCAATAATTAGAGTATTACTAATTTATCACATTGACAAATTCACGCTAGAATTAAAATGTATGTTCATAACACGAGTATAGAATTGAAGGAACACCACTGTCGCTCGTCACAGATCTTCCATCAATCCTATAAAACGAAAGAAAAAAAAAAAAAAAAAAAGATAATTAGAATTAAGAAACCTGGAATAACAATTAAGAAATGAATTACCATAAACAACTCATGGAGAAGAAAAAATGCTTACCCGGCCAATTCTGTTAATATAAACAGACACTACTTTCCAATGTAGATCACATGCATTAAGCGTTTGGGGGTAGAATTGTCAAGAAACAAATACATATACAATAGTCTAAAGTTTAATAGATCAATAATAAACCAACATTTAAGCCTCCTAGTATCATTAATGAAGATAGACAGCTTTGTGTTGTACAAGTATCACATTTTAAACTAGTCAACGGAATTACATACCTTGACAATTTTGAGGACAGAACGCAATTACATACCTTGACAATTTAGTTACTTGTATTCAAATGAAGTTTCTTTTGTAAGTATCCCCTTATAAAATCTCGACCAACTCATTGGAGTTGTTGAGAAGCTGACAGCCTGACACGTACTTGATTTTCGAACAAGTTACCCATCTAATTCATGTTGTTGGCCTTGGCAACAAGAGAACTTATAACTCTCGACATTCATCGTCAAATGATCAGTTTGAATTGGGATATATATATATATTGTCTTCAGGACATGTTTGTGTTTGACATGCAGGGGGGATGATGGCCTTGAGATCAGTGTTTGTTGTCACAAACTCACTGCTTCTGCAGTTACATTTTGGGACTCAAAGGAAGAAAAGAAATAGCAAAGCCAACATTTATTCTCGATAAAATCAAAGAATTATCCGGGTGAGTACTTAAGCTTCTTTGAATCGACTCTACCCTTGTCGTTTCCCATACATACCTCTCTCTTTCTAGCAATTATACTTTAGAGTGTCAAACAACCAATGAGCAACCAATGTCAAAAAAAAAGAGATTGTATGTCTGTTAAAACCGCTTTCAATGCCACTTGGCTGTAGCCTGTATGTATATCTTGGAGATATACAAATAAGAAATCAAATTACTCTTCACTAATCTCCACTAGCCTTTAAATGCTCCAATTTTGGTGATTAAACAAAAAAAGAGGAGAGCCAAAGCAATGAAAACATGTTCAGTAGGCTGAAGTGGTCATTGTGAGATGCAAATTGAGTTAGCTCATCGTTCATTCTCTTAGCCAGCTAGTTGTTCCTTAACTGTCTCAAATGCTGGTTCTAAGTTCCTCACTTGTGTGTTATTTGTGTAAATCAGATTTTTCAAGTGCAATAGATATATTATATATGATGCAAGTAGAGCCACACCATACCTGATTTTTTCCGATTCTATTATGGATATTTCTTAGCCTAAATCTAAAACATCTAATTCACTTACATTGGAACCCTGTGTGTGTATTTATAATCTCTGAAGCCGGCCTCAATTAAAACAACATTAATGGTTCAGGTTAAGGACAGATCTCGAGAATACAGATTCTTTACAGTTTGCTTTAAGAATTTTGCCTCAGTAAATTATATGTATGTTGTCATGCAACGTTACCATAATTAATCAAGTTCATCAAATAAGTAGCATGATTTCAATAGAATTAATTCATTAGGTGTCATCATGAATTACTCAAATATAACCATTTCCAATATTCAAATTTTGATGGATGATGTAATCCTCATTATTATCAGTAGCCTCTATATTAATCTGGCATGCATGTACATGCTATTTTAACTGAAGGCTGTCAAATTAAGGAAGCTCGTTCAAATCGATAAAGTGCAGAGCTCAACAAAAGTATAAATCACGGACTGATGAACAATTTTTATGGATAGGCATCAAAAGTAATGAATCTTAGGTTCAAATGAGGCCGGCAGACTATGAAGCTATCTCACGTCTAATGCCTATTGTTTAGCTCACTAAAAGTGTAAAAAGTACCGATAAAACAGAACCTACATGACTTGTTAGAAGAAACCTGGGCTTTAAACACATGCAATTTAAAGGCAATTGGAAGTTGGTGAACAACGCTTCTTCTTGCTTCCCTTTGCAGCACTAGATTTTGATGGAGTTGCAACCAGGCACACAAACAAGATAACAATAGATACCATTAAACTAAAAAGATTCAGGCTTCAAAAAGTCCTCTGAAGAGTGGGGATGTTGTTTCAATTTCAATAACATGACCTCTACAAGAATATATAACATGAAACATTATTCAACTGTAGCATACAAATCTTGTTGAGCCACATAGATTATCCATGGTAACTAGATTGATATTCTCCAGAAGTCAAGTACTTAAGTATAAGCAAAACTGTTCATTTACTTACTCAAGTGTGGAAGAACAATATTATCTAATACTCTCAAATCATCTATGTTCCTCTTTCTCTGCTCCTTTCCCTCAGTCCATAAAGCTGATTGGAAACAAAATGAGTTGTTTCAACAAATTAAGCAGGTTTTAAGAAAGATTAACCTTGTTTCTGTAACGTCCCAGTTTCCAAAATATAAGAGTAACTTAATTTATTAAGAAAGCACATTTAAAAGCGTATGAATAAGACACATCTCAAAAATAAGCGCAACCATTTTATTAATAAACCCAAAATAATCACTGACTCTTCCGCTGCGCCCCTCTGATTTCATAAAATATAGTCTAATTATAAAATTTTGCGTCCAAATAAATAAAGTATTCAAACTAAAATATTGGTCCTCCGAAAATAAAATACTAACTGTTAATAGTATCTTAAATTCATCAATAAAATAAGATTTTCCAAAAAAATTCAAATTAACTAAAAATCATTGACTTTGCATCCACCACTTCCAATCCTCGCTCGGGCACCTCAACCCAAAAAGTGTTAATAAATATGGGGTGAGCTTTCAACTCGCTCCGTGGGAACACGTTTGTCAGAATTAAATACAACAATAGGCATATTCATAAACATTCAACATGTAATTTACTCTGTACTTTTACTCTGACTGACCAGTTACTCTACAGTACTGCGGGTACACCCCGATGATACATTTGATCCCGGACCTTCTTACGGCCCCCGACTAACATGATTTACTCCGTTCCACATTGCACATAAACGGAAATACATATATGAAGCAGTTAATAATGACAAACAATAAGTGAATAAAAATATTCCCACCTTAATATGTAGTTCATCAAGTTGAAAAATATGCAAATGTCTGAGCTTGAAACCCTAGACCTTGAAATCTTCGTTTTTCTACAATAAATTATAAAATATAAAATAAATAAATAATATAGTAAAATAGGATAAGTATAAAAGGAAATTTGAAAACTAAAGTTGAATAAGAAATACCAATTTGTCTTGAATATTGAATCAAATGGCTGGTCAATTTTCTCATATAAAGAGTCAATGACTGACTTGTAGACAACTGGGAATTTGAAGGGGTCATTTTATAATTTATGGAAGCTGGTGGCTTAAATCCCCATATGTTGGACTGAAAGTCCCTAATTACTAAAGTTTGTAGAACTCCATCTCCATTTTTTTTTTCAAAAATCCCTAATTTATTTTCTTCCTCAAATACATCCCTCTCTCTAACTCTTCTCACCGACCCCTCTCTGCCACATCCATTCTTTCTATTCCTTTATTCTCTTTTTTTTTCCCTTTCTTTTTCCTTGTTGCTTTTCCTCTTATTTTTCTTTCTCAATTTTCCTACATGGTGCATATAAACGCCAACCGACAATTGAAGATGGAAGGGATTAATTCAAAATTCTGGGTTTCTTTTTTTTTTTTTTGTATTGGTTATATCTTTTGGGATTATTTGGGATTTTCCGGCGAACAACGGCTTGGGTGGTGGTAGGAAAAGGAGGTTTGGATAGAGTTTTTGCTATGAATGGTGATTAACGATAAACGTGATTTTTGGGGAAGATTGTCTTGACTCGGTTTTTTAAAAAGGTAGATGAAAAATCTGTTGGAGAATACTGTGTATTTATAGGGCTAATTTATGGTATTTGATGATAAGTAGGATAATATAGTGATAAGATAAAATCTGATTTTTTCCTAATCAAATATGAACGAAATTTTATTCTAGTTGGGTTTAAAAATTTGGACTCTAAAAGGATAATGACTGAATTATATTTATTAATATATGATAAATAAAATAATTAAGATAATTATAATATAGATAATAATAATGAATAGTATTAAAAATACGGGATATTACAGTTTCATTGCTCCACTACATATCCTAATTTCTATAGGTTGTCTATTAATTTCATTCAAACCCAACTGGCAGATAATAAGGGATATATCTATTTCAAAAAACTAAATATGTTTGATTTTGGGATATACTCAAATATTCATCCGTCTCATGATAATATAATCTCAAGAACCCAAATGTTGCATTCTATTTAAAGTGAAAAATGAGGAAAACTAAAATAAGAAACCATAACATATCTAAATTCCTCATAAGTCATTGTCCATGCATCAGCACACACATTCACTTCCCAATAATTCTTAAACAATCAATTAGGATTTTCTCTGTACTTCATAATTTACATTGGTTGAACAGGTAATCCAACAAATTATTTGAAAGTTTTTTCAGCCCTAGTTAACACATTGTCCAGCATTAGCAACGAATTCAAATATGTGCACAGAGGTGCATATATTAACACAAAGTAGCTGGCTTTCATATGCAAAAAGGTAAATTGAACAATAATGAGAGAAACTTACAAATCTTTCAATATCTGATTTCTTTGGCAAACTCGTCGAGCTACGTTGACGGGTCTAGGTTTTTGATAGGAGCGAGCGTGGTTGTGGTTAACAGTGGCTATGGAGGTGTAGATGGACTGAAGAGATTGGCCCATGGTAGGAGAAGTGCAGGGGTGGCGATTGGGTCGTGGCGATGCCACGCGCTTGTAATCTGTGGGTGCGATGCTCAGTATCGTCTTGGATTTGTGTTTAACTGATTATCAGCTGGAGGAATTGGAGCAGCGGTGGAGCATGGGAAATTGGAGGGAAAAAAAAAGGTAAAACGCGGTAAGGTGGAAGAGAGAGTTGGGGAATTGGGGCCCGATCAGGTATGTGGTATCCTATAGGGCAAAACATTTTTTATTTTTTCCTTTTTTTTAATATTATAATGAAATAAACATCGTTTTCTCACAATGTTGTCTAAAGGCTGATGTAAAATTACACAATCCACATCGCTAATAATGTACCGATGCATAAACCAATGTCTATTAGCGGCGAAATCTGCTGATAGACATCGTTTCAATAAAACCGATGTTTATTAGCAGAAAATACGCTAATAGACATATCGTTTATAAAAATCCATGTTAATACAGAAAAGACAACATTAAAATCACAAAAATGATGTTTTTATGGCGATGTCTATTTGCATTTTTCTAGTAGTGAGATATCAAATGTTCTTTCCTAGTATAGTCTTCAAGTTCATAAATTACGGTGTCAAGGATATAATAGTGCTAGTAACATGCATGGACAATGGAATGAATTACAAGCATTGTTTCTTAATGATTGTCCATATGCATATTATGTCCATTATTTTACTCCTAGGTTGCAGTTGACATTAGTTGCTTCAAAAAAGCAATGTGATCCAATTTGGAAGTTCTTCTCTATATTGGATTATGTCATTACCATTGTTAAATCTTCTGCTAAGCGCAATACTGAGTTGGAGGTTGCCCGTAGAATAGAAATTGAGGATATGTTGGCCAGTGGAGAGCGTGAATCTAGTACAGGAGCTAATTATATGTCTCTTTACACCGTTCAGGTACTACTAATTGGGGTTCTTATTATGATTCTGTTATGTGTATGATAGAAATATATGCTCCAAATTTCAAGGTACTTGAGTGCATCACTTTTAGTGGTCAGAATTCCAATGCTCGAAATGAAACTGAGGGTGCTTGTACAAGTATTAAGAGTTTTAATTTTGTGTTTGGCTTGCACTTAATGAGGGTAGTTATGCGGATAACTGATTTTCTTTGTCAAGCATTTCAAAAAAAAATCTGTTGACATATTATCTGCACTTGGATATGTTTCAACTACAAAAAATCTTCTTCCGGAGTTGAGGGATGAAGGGTGGGAGAAATTGCTTCCGGAAGTAGAAGATTTTCTCTTAAAGCATGAAATTACTATACCCTACATGAACAATAATATGGATCTTGTCGAAGGTACATGAGTGTTGAGCATTATTACCACTGTGAAATTTTCAATCAATCCATAGATTTTCAGTTGGCAGAGTTGAATTCGAGATTTAATGAGACATCAGTTAGACTACTTGAGTTGAGTGCCGCATTGGATCCAAAAAATTCCTTTGAATCTTTCAATGCAAATAATATCTACAAGTTGGTTGTGGAATTTTATCCTGACGATTTTGAGCAGCGTGAGATGAATATTTTGATGAGTGAATTGCAATTTTATCATGCTAATGTAGTTCATAATACTCAATTTCAAGTGTATACTCTTGCAAATTTGTGTGAAAAGTTTGTGGAAACAAGAAAAGCAGAGGACTACAAAATGATAACAAGATTGATTTGCCTTTTGTTAATGTTACCAGTTTCTACAGCCATGACTGAGAGAGCATTCTCAGCAATGAAACATGTGAAGAGTACTGCTATTCGCAACAAGATGGATGATGATTTTTTTGCTGATAGCTTGACAATTTTCATTGAAATGGAACTTTTTAGCAAAACAGATATAGACTCTGTTATTGATGAATTTGCTAAAGTAAAAAATCGTCGGGTCCAACTAACTTTTTAGCCTAATGTGCTAAACTTTGAGTAGTTGTTAACTTTGTAATGCACTTGATTTGAATTTGCTTACTATTTTGAAAAATTGGAACTTATATGATTTTTTATGAGTTTTCATTCTGACCCATCCCATTTAATCGTCCTGGCTACATTATTGGTTATAGTTAGTTGAAAAAGTGGTTAAGTTAGTTGACATAAGTTAGTTACAACAGTAGCCTCTCTCTTCACGTATAAATACACTTTAGCTCTCAGTAAATGATTCAGGTCAAGTTTGCACAATTATTATAATGCATATATTTCTCCCAATTACTCATCTTCAATATGGTATCTAGAGTCAATTTTTCTCACCACGTCGATCTCTGGTGGAATTTCCGGTCATCTTTTCCGGTTATCACTCTCATCTCTCTTCTTTGATTCGATTAATTGCATTTTTGTAGTGTTAAGCTCATGACTGCAGACAATATCTCTTCAGTGGTTACTTCAGTTCCACATTTAACTCCGATGGTTTTTTGATTAGATCATAACAATTACAGTTACTGACGCATTCAAGTTCTAGAAACAACTCATGCTCACGGTTTTGATGGTAGACTTCTTGGCCCTGATTCAGTTCCCTGTCAATTTTCTTCTCATGATTCTGAAGTCAGTACATCTTTTTCTTCTTCATCCACAAATCCTCCATATCTTAGTTGGGTCTGTAAAGATCAATTACAATTCAGCTAGTTGTTGTCATCTATCTCGGACTCTATGCTTGGTCACATTACTAGGTCTACAAAATCTTGTGAAATTTGGATTGAATTAAGTAATCTCTTTCAAGCACAATTTAAGGCTCGTGCATTACTACTGTTACAAACACTTAAAGGGGGCATTTAGGTGTAGATGCATTGTTAGGAAAATTATTTGTGTAGATTTTAATTATTCTTAGAAAACTAGTATTAGAAAGTTGGCCCCCAAAAATGTTATAATTTCTATTTTTGTAATATATAGGAAGTAAGAGGTGTGAAACAACTTAGTCAAAGTGAAGAAGAGTCTCCCAAGACTTGCTGAAGAAGAACAAAAGATTCCTAGCTGAGTAGTGCAATTTTCAAAAGACTTTCAGCTGATCAGAGTAGTTTATAACACATAACAAAAGATAGAAGGCTGACATTCAAGTTGAGCCCAGAAGACTCCTAGAAAACTTGACATCAGAAGACTTTCAGTCAAGTGGGATTAAGAGCTCTATACCTTAAGTCAACTGGATTCATAGTTGTTGCACAAGCATAGATAAAATAATTCATTGGACAAAATCAAGGTACGATGTTTAACCAAAAGAAGCTTTGCATTGTAATGAACACTAAAAGAATGTGTCCAATGAGAAGCACCTGCATTGCTGCCAATTTTAGAATGCTATCAAGTCTGAAAAGTAACATGAAAGGTCAACTTCAAAGCTATAAGAAAGGACATGTGAACTGTCCAACAATGTGTTTTTGAATTTGCTTATCTATTCAACAGACAAAATTCAAATCTTACGTATAAAAGTTGAGGAATTTTTCAGAGATAAAGATACCCAAAAGATACAAGAAACAACAAGAGACACATTCAAACAATAAAGCAAACATTCTGTCTAGAGCTTAAAGCATATTCCTCAAGCAAAACTCAGGCATACTAAATGTAACACAACTATGAAGATAAAGACTGTTTATTCAATTAAAGAGGAACCTGTTGAAGAACACATATTGGGGTTCATATTTCCTTGGAGTGAATGACTTGTGGTGAGGTTTTCTTGAACCAGAACAGAAGCAAGAGATTGTGTGATCAAGTCTTGCCAAGTTTGTTTAGTATAAAGGAAAATTTTAATATAGAATATAAGTTCTCATTTCACTAGCCAATACAAAAATGTGTAATCTTAACTATATATATACAAATCCATATCCTTTCTAATCCTCCAAAAAAGCTTCAAATTTTATCATGCAAGTGGTAACAAGAAATCACGGTGATATAAATACAGAGTTTCAAGGTTATACTAAAGTAACTAGGTCAAAAATAAATTTTAAGATTGGCCAGAAAGTATAAAGGAAACTCAAAAGCAAATAAAACAAGACTCTGACCTCTAAAGTTTTATTAAGGTCTTCCTTTGTATGAGCAGCAGAAATTCATATACGAGCAGTAAGGGAGTCGCTGAGCAACCGTCACAATAACCGCCTACATTGCATTATCAAGGGTCATCACATGAAAAAGCTGTTAATTACAAAAATTGCCCTTAAGGTTTAGCTTAATTACAAATATAAGTTTCTATAAATATTTCTAGAAAAACACAAGAAAACAAAAAAAGAGATGACCGATCATTCATCATCAACATGTAACTAAACAGATGGACGAAGGTGAAGCAAAAACAAGAATGCTTACATTCAGTTTAAGGAACTCTCGTGAAAAAATAGGAATTTTTGCGGGATTATAGAGCATTATGGGAATTATAGGGGAGTCATTATCACCAAAAACCTCGAATCCCATTTTCCGCAATTCGGACCGGAAAAAGTTGCTATGCTCGCGAAGCTTTGCTAGTTTCTTAGGCCCTGCATTAACAAAAACGCACTTTATCATACAGAACGACGATAAAATTATGGTCTTTAGCAACCAAAGGGTAGATAAATTCCCACCTCTGCAAGAGCCATCTTCACCAAGCATAACCTTAATGGAAGAAATAATCTGATGTGCTGGTGGCGATATTGACGTGGCATAAAGATGAGCAGGGCAGTTATATTTTAAGTATTGAATAAGTTCCTGGATAAATTGGATAGAATTTTAGAATGCACAACAGAGAGATTAAGCAAATAATAAGAGCTCTCTATGTTACACAAAACATGTAAAGATAGTAGTCTTTTGTATGAATAAAAATGCTCTATTTTCCTTCCTCAATTTTTGAAAACGTGTCTAAGAATTATATGTAAAGATATAATTCACATAACGCAGGGGACCTAAAATAATAATTTATAGCTTATAATCAAATCAAGCAAATTTAATCTTGCAACTGTGCCACAACAATATGACTCAATGAGAGAAAAATAGTCTCAAATAACGTGTTGTACATCAAAACTCAACAATTGTACAACAGCAATATCTAATTTTCTCATATGCTTCATGAACATAAACAGATAACTTCGTGATAATTCTGAGGATAGAATTATTGAGTGGAAATACCCTTACTTTTGCAAGACCACCAATGGAATTACGGACTTCTGTTCTTTAAGACCCATCAGCCCAACATATGTTGCTTCAACATCCCTTGCTATCATCCACCCAGGTTACTCCACAAGCATCTTTGTGGACTGCAACAAGAATACTAAAACTTATGAGAAAATAGGTAAAACTTTGATTGGTAAACAATTATATGAAGCATCAGTATTCTACATAAAGAGTGATCCTCCTTTGCTGAATATCGGCTATGACGCTATGAGCCATAATATTTGCACCTATTATTCAAACTTCTAATCTAGTTGGAAGATGCTATTTTCTAAAAAGATAATGCTACTCACCAATTTTCATTAAATGAGGTTAAGCTCCGAATTAATCTAGTTGGAATGCTCTATTTTTCAGTTTTGCAAAATCTTGACTGCAAATGGCTTGCTTATTTATCAACCACAACATGTTTCTTTTATCAATAGCACAGCTATGATAAAACAGTCATATTTCCAGGCACAGAGGGGATGGTTAAGCCTGAGTATACATACAAATAGCAACAGAGATTTGCATCCGACTATACTTAATTATGCTGAAGGTATGCATAAAAGCACTCAATTAATGAAAACAAGTGTACACCTTGATAGCAACACAAAGATTTGCATCTGAGCATACATCCATATTCACTCACATTTATATGCATCCTAATAAGAATGTACTAAGCATAATAGATGATTTTTCACAATAACTTCAACTGAAACCTACAGAGCCAAAGTAGCTGATATCATCAGTGGTTGGAATATTTTGTATGAGCAGGTCAGTTATTATTTACTAGTCATTCTTCTAAGCTATTCTTCTATTTACTTTTGGGGATGGAGGGGATGGAGGCTGTTATCCATCAAAACATAAGTCATGTAGGATGGATAAATTACATCCTAGTCTTGGTTTTCCGCGGATGCAAATACACTGTTCCACAAAAAAGAATAACATGACTCATACACAAAGATTAATTGTCGAGGAATTTCACCTGATTCCTCATTTGCATGCGATCCAGGAATCACCTTTACGTCTACCTGTAAAATTAGTATATATGTTCTGCATCCTCATTTTCTCATACCCACACATGTTTGATGTACACTTATAGATTATAAAGCAAAATATCTACATTTTATTTTACTATCTACAAATCCAAGAGTTTAAAAAAGCATTAGAAGAAATAAAAACAGAAAAAGAGCACTATTAACAAGCCTCTAGAAATAAAAAGGAAACAATATATTAGGAAAATTGAAACAAATAAGCAAAAAAAATTATGAAGCTTACAATTCAGGGTCTTTGCGGCGGAGGTCATCGAGCATATTGCTTATAGGAGGTGTTGAAATCGTATACGTTGGGTTCTCAGAGGGAGAGACCAGGCAGCTTAACGTGTTGCCCAGTTCTGTTGGACGCCACGACGAAAGCTTCGTGCACCTCCATACTCCGATTCTAATTCGATTGAACGCGCTCGATTAATTAGTTTCTCAGTAAATAAAACTCTCACCATCCCGTATCTCTCTCTATGTTGACGTGCGTTCTGGTCAACAAGCAAAATATAAGGAAATTTAATACGTGGAAATGGAAATAAACTCTAACACGGGGCTAATTCTGCCTTTTATATAAAGTGTCGAGCAGAAAGTTTCTGGTCGGTTTTCCTTTTACAATTGGACTTTTACAAGTGTTTTTCTCTATTATTTCTCTTGTCTTTTTCCTCATAAATGAGGCCTATTTATACCATTTCATTAGTGGTTTTTAATAATCACTATTACACTTAACACTAAAATAATTACAAAGGGACACATGTCATTCCTTTAACATGCATGTTAGCCAATTATTTGCCACTTGTTGACTCATTTTGTTGTTATGCTGACAATTGGCAGTTTACTGTACTAATGGGGCACTTAACTTTCCTTAACTGGATGGTTATCCTTTTAACTTTCCCGCCATAATTGATCTTGGAGCGAGCCTAGCCTGGCTCGTGCCATGTCACGCTTTCTGGCCACGACATCACCACTCGGTGCATTTGGCATCGCCCGGGCCCCTCATACGCGCATTTGGCAATGGCCACGTGGACTAATTCATCTCCAGCTCGGCTCGGGTGTCGGATTTAAACTTTAATTCAGAGGAGAGAAGTTCTGGAGTCGGATTTAAACTTTAAATTCCAATCATGAATATTTAATAGGGAAGAAGAAACCTTAAAAGTCACTCATCCCTGAGAGCTGTCGTGTAGCCATTAATGCCTGAAACGACGCATTAATGCATGTGTGATAATGATGGACACGTGGTGTCTTTCGGTTGGACCAAACTTGCGCAGGGATCGAAGAGATGGAACAACCCTGCAGCGGAACGTGGGGATGCGACGTTTCTGACGGTTTTTTGAACTTGAAAAGACACGCCTTTTGAGTTGGTGTCCCATTTTTCGAGGGGATTTAACCTATAAATACCTCTTTTGCCTTTCACTTTACACTTTTTCATTCATAATCTTCCGAGCAACACTTCTCTGAGAGCGAGCGGAAATTCCGGGTCGATCTTTAGAGTTCAGAGATCCCAGAATCACTTAGGTATTTTTCAAAACTCTTTTTCTTTTTCTTCCTTCTCAAACAATGTCTTTATCTGAGGATAGTCAAAACCTCAACTTTAGTGTTGAGGTCGAGATTCAAGATCCGCCTTCTGACCTTTCTATTTCTTCTTTTCCAGTTAGAGAAATTCCACCAAACAGTCCCAGTATAGTCGAGCTTTCAAGTTCAGATCATTTGCCTCCTTTCGAGACTCCACTTGAGCAAACACATACTATATTTGAACCCGTTCCAGTTACCATCTACCGTGAGGGCATTATTTACAAACCAGGACTAGTTCGAGAAGAGTCCGGCAAAGGAGCAATAAACTCCGATCCCTTAGATGACCAACAAGAGGAAGAAGCGATGGATCCTCGAGGGCAAGAAGAGGAGGGCGACAGAGTCGCTGAGGATGCTGGGGCTGCGAGGCCCATAGGGTAGGAGGGCCATAGGCATGGGAATGTTAGGCGCGGAGGAGGACCCTACCTACGCGTAGAAGATGGGTGGGGGCCCTCCGAACAGAATAACCAGCCCAGTATGATGATGATGGGGGAGCTGGAGGCCCTTCGCCAAACATATATAATTTCGGCCGATGTTTATTTTTGGTTGTCGGATCATGCGGAGCGCCCTGAGCATCCGCCGGAGGGGTGTATGGATGTATATGCTGCCAGTCTTCTATACGGGTTGCGGTTCCCCTGCCACTGCCAATCACGAGATGGTTTCGTAAATGGGACCTCCCACTATCCCAGCACCCTTGACCGACGGGGTCGGATCATTGGATCTTCCGGTTACTTATTCGGCAAAGAAGAATGGTACGCCCGCCCCGATTCGGCCCGACCTAAACGACCTTTTCATTTGGAAGGCGACCCCTTCAGGCTGGTATTATGTACAAACCAGACCCAGATACCCAGACGGGCTGGTTGAAGGCCTTCCACAGTCTCTGAAAAAATGGAAGGATAAATGGTTCTGGGTGAGTGGCGAGTGGCAGACTCGCGTTGGGGAGGATGGATCAATCCTCTCAGCCCCTCGAATTCTCGATACAATTTCCATAAGTGTTGCTTGAGCGACTCGAAGGGGGCTTGCATCTGCTCGGTTTACTCGAAGTTCTTATTTTTCTTTATTATTTCGAAGAAGGGTTTACATTTATCAATACAATTTCCATGAATCGTTTTAGGGCAACAAGTCGGCTGTTAAACTTTGCACTTTTTTAACCAGTTTGGGGGGTTCAAGATCGATTTTGGCTTTGATTTTATCCTCGGGTTGGCCTCGATTCCCCTTTGACTGAATATAATTTCCAAATATTTACTCCGACCGACCCCAAAGGTGCATTTTTTCGGGTTTAACATCATCTTATACTCCCAAGATTGCAAACATTTTATTAAGATCTTTAAGATGATAAGATATGTACAAGGATTTCACAACATGTCATCTATATAGACTTCCATGGTTTGACCTATCAACTCTTCAAACATTTTGTTGATTAACCTTTGATAGGTTAACAGAGTTCTTCAAGATCGAATGGCATCATCTTGTAGCAGAGACACCCCATGAGCCGAGAAGAACGATGTATTCTCCTCATCGTCCGAATAATCCGAATTTGATTATAGCCGACTATGCATCCATGAAACTGCATTTTTGACCGGGTGGCATCTACCATATAGTTATGTTGGGCAAGGGGTAGCAATCTTTTGGTCATGCTTTATTAAGATCGGTGAAGATGACATAAAGGCGCCATAATCCATTACTCTTCTTTATTAGCACACAGAGGTTAGCCACCCCAATGCGAGGTAAAGGGCCTCACGATGAACCGATTATCGAGTAGCTTACCACCACGCCGCCTCGGGCAGCCGCCTGTCACCCCATGAGCTTACGCTTAACGCTCAATCACCGGTCGGAATGTAAGGTCTATATTAAGACGATGACACGCATGCTTGGGATCAATTCCTGGCATATCATAGTGCGTCCATGCAAAGATGTCAAGGTTGTTCCCAAGGAATTCGATCAATTCTGACCGGAATGGCTCTTGGAGGTCGTGGCCAATGCATAATTGGCATCATCCATGTCGCTTGTCGACATCAACTATGTCGACTTGTTCCACCGGTTCCGCATGCTTTCTTTTCTTACTCTGCCCCTCTTTTTTCTGTAGGGGTAACTCCTCTTCAACCGCCGGCCTACTCCCCGGCTCCACCTCGGTCACTGACTCTTTATTACCTTCGATTATTGGTTCTTTTCCAAGCCGTCTACCTGGGTCATTTTCTGGAACAACAGTTGCATCCTGCTCGATCTTGTCTTTTTTCCCCAAGTCATCTTCCCTCATCCTGCTAAACTCTCCCCTCTCTACCACGTTAATCTATGCAGGTCGGAGCTTGAGAGAACACTCCCGTGACTCCATTTGATTTCCTTTATAGATAGCTTCTCCATCTGGAGTTGGGAACTTCACACAAAAGTGATATATGGAAACGGCGGCTTTCAAGTGGTATAGTAGCGGCCTTCCAATTATTGCATTGTACTCGGAGTCGGCATTAATAATTTTGAACGTGGTAATAACAGTCCACTTGTGTACTCCCTGCCCCATCTGGATGGGCAGGTCGACCTCTCCAAGCGGGATGATTATCCCACCTCCGAAACCCAAAATACTATCATTACATGGATATGTATATAGTTTCATTCATCCACGTGTCATCTTAAAGCCCGAATATAAATGACCGATGAGTAGCTCAATCTATAAAATTATTGTGCATTAATGCCCGAATAGGTGCCGTGATGACCAGGGGATCGAAAGGGTGGACCACCTGGTCGGCATCCATGTCCGAGAAGACAAAGTGACCCGTCGTTGGCCTTCTCGATTTCCGCCACCGTACTTGTCTTTATGCGTGGCGGCTTGCATGAATCGCTTTTCTCTTTCGATTAGTCATGTTGGGCGGCTATCCTCGGCTTTATGTTGGTGTTGATTCTGTAACAGGACATCATCAAAATTTCCATTCCTTGATTTTTACGTTCGGTGGTAACGCGCAGCCCAGGTTTTGAGCGGTCGCTCCAGGTTTACACCGAAGAGCGCAGTGGTGGTGGTAACTCATGGACGTACCTCTTCAGCCCGCCCCTTTGCACAATGCACATTATTTCTCGATGAGCTCTCGGAACTCATCCATCTCATGGCCTGACACGACTTGTGGTAGGCACATGATCTTCGAAAGCATCTAACTGCGGCTCCATGCAAAGAGGCCGAGCACATGGTAACAGATTAAGACCACGTATCTCGTTCCATATCGTTGAAGGAGTGTGGGTGGAAAGACTCCTTTAGCTCAAAGAACCTCGGCTCGCACCTCCCCGGCGCGCCTTATACTATGGTCGGGTTTTCCGAAAAAGGCCTCGAACCCCCGACCCCGATCCTGGCAGATTCCTTTTTACCGTCCCTTCTTCGCGCCCCGGTCTTCAACTCAGACGTTGACCACCGGCAATCGCTTCTTTCTTAAATGTGGCATTCTGCGTGAATAAGAAATTCCTGATACGAGGTCGCCCCTGATTCATGGATAGAGTAATTGAACCATGTTTCGGGAGCGAGTCTGGCCATGGCCGCGATCAAAATGGCATCATCGTCTGAGACCGGCTCCATTTCTCAGACCTGCTTATTAAACCGGACTATGTAACTTTTTCCCCAGCTCATCCTTCCCCTGTTTGATGTTTACAAGGGAATCTTTTGGCGCGACTCAGACTTTGGATGTCAAAAAGTGTGTTGTAAATACGGGCTCCAAGCCGCCCCAAGATCGGACGGACACTTGCGGCATGGTCCGAAACCAATGGTGGGCTCGGTCGCCCAAGTGATCAATGGAAACGCCCGATAAGATCGCGTTATCGGGAAATGTTCTATCCACGCTACATATTTGTGGATGTGGGTCGTCGGGTCGGTCTCTCCAATTATACTGAGACCAACCTGCGGAATTTTGAGCTTTGGCGGTAAAGGAGTTGATAGAATCTGGGAGCAAATGGTGACACAACGCAGGGTGATTCTCCCACAAGGTGCGAAACCCAAAATGCTATCATTGTCGGACGGGATTTTCCTCCATGCTCATCCAGACGAAAGCCCGGCAAAATGACAGGATCTCAGCCTTTCGCTCTATAAGAATTAAGACCCTCGTTTGGTTGGCCTAGCTAGGTCTCTCTTCCCTCCGGAACTGGAGTCTAGAATTTATCGACCAAGTGGGGACGGATTGGGTCGATCCAACCGCCCGAAACAAGACAAAATGATGACGTGAGGGCTCGAAAGTGAATCGCCACCCGGCTTTGCTCTTTACATCGTCGCGTGGCGTCTTGCCCGGCGACCACGTTGTTCATTATGGGAGCTAGCCTTCTGGCCTTCACCGCCGGGAGGCACGGGGACTTGAGGATTAATATTAATATTTAGCGGGGGGTTAGGTTGGTGAGTATTTACAAGAGGTGGAGGCTGTATCTGTGAAGGGGTACTTGCCAGTATCTATAAGATGAGTTGATTCATCTGCTGAACAAAGGTGGGTTTGCAATGAGTTGAGCAAATGGAAGCAAGGCCGCGCTCCCTGCTTCGGTCAGGGGCACGTTCTGACCATTGGTATTTTGGCTAGTTTGGTTATTTACAAAGGTCTTCTTGCAGAACTCAACCATTTCTGGCCTTGATAAATGGTTTTATCATGATTTTGATGATTTTGTTTTTATACCAAAACAATGTTTTTAAAGGTTGTCCAAATACTCCTAAATGATTTAAAATGGTTTTAATATTTTCCATATTTCCTCAAGTTTATTTTCGACCATATTGGACAACACATTTAAGGATTTTATGTCAATGGGTTTTTACATTGAAACTATGTTTCTAAATGTTGTCCTAATACTCCCGATCGGTCTAAAATGTTTTCACTATTTTTCGGAGTATTTCTTGAAGTTTATTTTCGATATAAAATTGGACAACACTTTGGTTTTGAGGTCAATAAGAAATTCGATATAGGCAACCCGTGACGAAAGTTGAGGAAAACAGAAAACTTCATGTTTACAGAAAAATGGTCAGGGCAACCGGTCGCCCTATCAAAATGGCATCGTCAAGACTAGCTCCATTTCCGGACCGACCGCTTGGGCGGCCGGTACTGGAGCAAAAATTGAAACAGAATTTTTCCAAACCATCCTTCCTGGTTGATGTTTACAAGGAATCTTTTGGTAGACGTCGACCGGATGTCAAAAAGTGTAAATGTATATTCTCTTTTTCAAACGTCTATTTGTGATCGGATGGACCGGTCGCCCTTGGTTTGATGAAAAAATGTGGGCCGTTTGTCGCAGTGGAAATCTTTTCCTTAATTTGTGGGATTGATTTCTAACAAAGTCTTTTCTTCAATTGTCTTGCAATTTTTGCAGAATTCATGTCCCCAAGAGGAGCCTATCATGTACAAGACATCTTCTATAAATAGAGGAAGAATTGAAGCAACGGTAAAGGAAGAGAGAAAACTACAACACAACAAGATACACTCAAGAATACACTTGTTCCTACATTGTCTTATTTCTTGTTGTAATTTGCCTCAGCTATTCACTTTCACATCCTTGAGGTCTAGGCTATTCTTGATTACACTTGCACTCTATTGTATTATCAATTATCGAGTTGTAATCTTGAATTTTGGGTTATCATTCAACACAAGATATCCTTGTGAGTGTTCTTGTGGTAAGAGCACATTTGGGTGATCTAGGTGTTAGGTGTGAGAAGATTGTGGTAATCTTCTTGTTGAGGTGTTGAAGAATTTGGTATTCTTCAAGTTTGAAGATTGTGGTAATCTTCACAAGGTGCCACGGAGATTGTGGTAATCTTGAGAAGAGATTGTGGTAATCTCAAAGTGGTGTTGAAGAAGAGTGTGGTGCTTAATTTAAGGTGTTGTTGTAAGTTGGTGTTGTATTAATTTGTGGTAAATTAATAAAATCTTTTTCTTTTTGAAATCCATCCCTGATATCTTTGGGGTTGTAGAGGATTAGGCCCTAAGATGGTTGAACCTCTTTAAATCAAAGTGTGTTGTTTACATTCCGCAAATTTATTATTGTCTTTGAGCATTTGGTTCGAAAAAGAGGCCAAATCGAAAAGATGGAGATAATCTATTCACCCCCTAGATTATCGTAGCCGCTTGGACTTACAATTTCGAGATAGCTGACTCATTTTTTCCTTCTCAACGGAAATAATACCAGATTTACCTGAATTCACGTGACTTGATTAGCTGGGAATTCTGACTGGACCTAGACGGGCCCTCCTTCTAGCGCCAATTTGTTGACGTGCATTCTAGTCAACAAGCAAAATATAAGGAAATTTAATACGTGGAAATGGAAATAAACTCTAACACGGGGCTAATCCTGCCTTTTATATAAAGTGCCGAGCAGAAGTTTCTGGTCGGTTTTCCTTTTACAAATGGACTTTTACAAGTGTTTTTCTCTATTATTTGTCTTGTCTTTTTCCTCATAAATGCGGCCTATTTATTCCCATTTCATTAGTGGGTTTTTAATAATCACTATTACACTTAACACTAAAATAATTACAAAGGGACACATGTCCTTCCTTTAACATGCATGTTAGCCAAGTATTTGCCATTTGATGACTCATTTTGTTGTTATGCTGACAAGTGGCAGTTTACTGTGGTAATGGGGCACTTAACTTTCCTTAACTGGATGGTTATCCTTTTAACTTTCCCCCCATAATTGATCTTGGAGCGAGCCTAGCCTGGCTCGTGCCACGTCACCGACTAGGCTGCTGACGTCACTAGCTCGGTTTGTGCTATCCCGCAGGCCCCTCATACGCATGGGCTGAATGGCCACGTGGACTAATTCATCTCCAGCTCGACTCGGGTGTCATCACTCTATATCCGCACATACATGAAAATGAGATATTCTAGGTCCGGTTTGAATTTCTGAAACAAAGATAGGGGAAAACTAAATCCGGAGCAAGTAGAGAGAGAGAGAGAGAGATAGAGAGACGGACTTGAATGCGGAGGACTTGAATGCGGAGGCGGCGCATAGGAAGAGCACGGCGAGCCCGGAGGTCGTCTTTGAGTGCGAGATGAACTTGAGAGAGAGAGAGAGTAGATAAGGTTTCAGGGACGGGAACATTTTAAAACTAATTACAATTTTTTTTTAAGATGATAGTAAAATATTATTAACATTTAACAGCATTTATTAAACATTGTTAATTTTGTTTTGGGCAATTGACAGAAATACCCACTTTTTTTAAGTCAATTTCAACATTTTACACTTCCCGATGCAATTCTATCTAAATTTACGCTTCCCGGTACAATTTTACCTAAATTTACGCTCCCCGCTCTTTTTTTACACAACAATACGCTCCAGCAAAAGTTTCCGGAAAATTTTACGCTTTGTTTCAACATTGTTTATAACATATTTCAAACATGTTTGTGTTTCAACATTGTTTCTAACATGTTTCAAACATGTTTCTGTGTTTCAACATTGTTTCTAACATGTTTCTTTTAATAAAAATAGGTAAAAAAATTGTATTTAAACATCGAAAACTTCATTGAAACAACAAAGAAATATCAGAACAACATTAAAAAGGGTATGGAAACAACCCTGAAACAACGTAAAAAATATTTAAAACACAACATGAATAAAAAAAGTTTAAAAATAGGTAGAAATTGTATTTACACATTGAATACTACATGAAAACAAAAAAAAAATTATTAGAACAACATTAGAAATATTATACAACAACACCGAAACAATAGAAACAATGTACAAAATAATATATGAATAAAAAATAGCATAAAAAATTGGTTAAAGTTGTTTTGAAACATCGAAACAACAAAGAAACAATATGGAAACAACATAGAAGCAATAGAGAAACAAATTTAAACAACCTCGAAACAACTTATATAACATATAAACCAATGCAGGAACAAAAAAAAAAAAAAAATAAAAATAATCAAAAAGTAGCAAGGAGCGTAAAAAAAAATTAGGTACAAAAGTAAAAAAATAGACACAAGAATAATTGGAGCGTATTGTGTGGTAATGTTACAAAAATCAGCGTATTCTCTGTAATTTTCCTTTTTTTTTAATAGACAATAAGGGCTTTTCTAGAGGAACAATTATAAAACTTTTCTTTTACAAAGATTAATTTTTAATATATATTATTAACAATAGTATATTAAAAACTGAACACAGTTCCTTTTTTTAAATAAAGCTTAATTGACAACAACTTTTTAAAATGTTATCTTAGGTCCAAACAAACTGTTGTGCTAGACATCCATTTACAACAGATTAAAGAGCAACCTTGTGTTTTGACTAATCAATGTGTTAACGAACAACGATTTTACAAAATTAGTTGCCAATGCATCAAAAGACCACAAATTTCTGAATAACTGTTGTACTTTAAGTGTTGTCTTTCAACATTTTTCTTGTAGTGATATATGATTATAGCTATTATACCAAAAGAGAGCGATGACCATTTCTACAACCTCCAGAACTAAAAGTATAAGCACAAAACTGTATCTTCCAAAATCTAAAATATTCCTCTCTAAGTACTGAAACAAAAAGTTCCCAGGACCTCACCTTAGAACCAATAACATCCTGAACATGCATCTTCTTTACGAATTGTATAATGCACGTGAATTTCGACGAGATATTTCATGTCCGATCTCAATACACTCAACTTTAGCGCTTTAAAACCAAAGCTCTACAATCATATTCTACGATCACCGTCATATCTGTGATCATACCCCATAGCTATATGTGGTCTAAAAACATAACTTATAATGCACAAAACTCGTACTTTAAGAAAGAAAGTCAATTTAATTGGCTTGCCAGCAGGGCCGTGTCAAGGCAATATAATAAACCTAAATAAGAAACATTAGAAAGTATATAAAAGATTTTTTTTTTTTGCTTTTTTAAGTGCAAAATTACACATTAAAGTTTTATACTCAAGATATTATAATATATTATTTTTAATAAATAATATACATTATTCATTTAATCTATCTTGGGACACAATTGATCTTAAAGAATATTTTAATAATTTTAACTTTGAAAAAGCTTCTTTCAGCAGAAGCAACTGTCACAAATATGGTTAATAATATTCTATACGCAATACGCGTATTTGAAAAAGCTTCTTTCAGCAAAAACAATTGTTACAAGTATTTTATATAGTTTAATACCTCAATTAGAGTCTTACTTTATGTGTTCAAAGTTTCTTTTAACACTTGTAATATGACCAAATAAAATTCAAATTTGAATTAATATATTAAAAAGATGAAAATATAAAACTTGGAGAAAATTCAATTTGTGTCGTTTCATTTCGGTGGCTAATGAGTATGATTTTATTATGTAATATTTTTAATAGATAGTAGAGATGTTACCAAAAAGATAGTAGAAATGATGTATAGATTGTTTATGATATAATATTAGACTATTAGATTTATATAAAATCTTATTGAATATTTACACGTTAATTACACACCAGCTAATTCCTACTTTTTAGGCATTTATTTATCTAATAAACAAGAATTGAAATGTTATATTTTTTTTAACTTATAAAGTAATTAAAGAAAATAATTATCTCTTATTTTCTAGACACTTAATTGTCTCTACCATTTTCAAGTTACAGATCACTTTGTAATTTTTAATCCCATTATTTATGCACACAATCTTTGAATGTTGGAAACAAAATTAACATTACTCTTTATATATATGTGTGTTATATAAATAAAATTAGGGGCCCCAAAAAAATTGGGGGCATGAAGCAATTGCCTAAATGGCCAAAGCATACCACACGGCCCTGCTTGCCAGGCAATACTCTAATAAAAATACCACAATATGATAATACAATGTCATGCCCGCTCACCCAAACCCTCATTTGCACACATGGGCTCAACCAAACAATGTTCTCCGGCCTCACATGGTCTCACAAATAATGTGGCTCATCCACTAACACAGTATTAAGTAATATATAATAATTAAACTTCATCAAGTAATCTCAAAACTCAAATAAACTTCCAATCATCAACAATGTGTATTCATAATCAATCCAAATTTCAACCACTATCATCAACAATAAATAAATCACATCAATCACAAGTAGAGAAAAAAAAGGGTATTAAATATAGGTCGAATAAACGTCCATACAAACTTTTTCTTATGCTGATAGGATAAGGATTAATGTAACATGTATACATATATCTGACAAAAATATGGAAGATTCAATTCCATTTCAAAATAGAGCAAACACATCATAATTAGCATCGTAATAGCAGCAATAAAAATGCTTAGATACATGTAATAGCAGCAACATATGGAAAAAAAGGGAAAAAGTAATTTTTTTGTACAAGTAAAAACATATTGTTGCCAATGTTAGTTTTATTGTTGCCTCTGTAGATTAATCAACTTACAATACGCGCCATCTTTGTTCACTATAAGACTAGAGTGAGTCCCTTGCTCTATAATCTTCCCATCTTGCAACACAGATATTTGATCTGCATTTTTTATGGTGGATAGTCTGTGTGCCACCATGACGGTGGTCCTGTTCTTCATCAATCTATCTAGAGCTTGTTGCACGATACGTTCGGATTCCACATCAAGAGCACTAGTAGCCTCATCCAACATCAAGATTGAAGGGTTCTTCAAAATAGCACGTGCAATGGCTACTCTTTGCTTCTGCCCACCGGAGAGTTGAACCCCTCGTTCCCCGACTTTCGTTGAGTAGCCCTCTGGAAGGGCGCTGATGAAATTATGTGCATTAGCGAGCTTTGTTGCCTCGATTATTTCGCCTTTTGTGGCTCCCTCTTTGCCATAAAGAATGTTTTCATAGATAGATGTGGCAAAGAGAGCTGGCTCTTGCTGCACCAAGCCAATGTGCTTCCTCAATGACTTGAGCTTCAGTCTCTTTATGTCTCTCCCTATATAATTTTGACATGATCATGAGCGAATGATGAAAAATACTCAGTTCCAAAAATAAAATTACATATTTCTTGAAGTAAAATGCAGTTTGAGGAACTCACCATCGATCATTATTTCGCCCGAAGAAAGATCATATAATCTGAGTATTAGGGAAATGATAGAGCTTTTTCCGGAACCACTTTGCCCTACTAATGCCATACTTCTTCCTGCATGCACTTTTAGATTGAAGTCCTCAAAAATCAAGACACTGGGTCTCGAGGGATAGCTAAACTCAACATTCTTGAGCTCGATTGACCCTTCTACACTAAGAACATCTTCTCCGACATCATATAAAATCTCAGTCCTTCGGTCAAGCACTTCAAATACGAATGCCATCATTTGGTTACTCTTTAGGAGATTAGGTGCCATGGCAAGTGTTTCACCCATACCAAAGGCTGTTACCATCAATACCATAAATGATTTCATGATTGATTTAAAGCTAGCGAGCTCTTTCTCCATGAGAGTAGAACCATACCTTATAAGAAGTCATGTGAGAATAAGTCCCTTAATAATCAACTGATTTCTCATATCGTGTCACCAAACGAAGCATATGAGGTATACTCATCATACATTGAATTTTCAATTATATCGCTATTCAAAAATTGTTTGTTTTATCAGAATTCTTAAGTTCGTTTATAATTATAGCAAGTAAAATTTTCATTGAGGTGCACAACTCACAATCTGTGTATTTATATAGATCATATTTTGTACAAGTCCATATTCAAGATGCACAAGGTCCATTACATTTAAAGCTAGCTAGCCAATGTTTTCGTCGACAATTTTAGCAGAAAATCTAAAAGATTGCACTTAAGCAACATACCATAAGACAAGACCGAAGGACGAGAAGATGAAAAATTGAGAGACTCCATAAAATATCCCTGCAGCCTGCCCACGTCTGAATGAACTCTTAGATGGTTCAATAAGTTCGCGGGCATAAAAATCAATAACCTTTTCCTCTGAGCAGAATGCCACAACAGTTCTAATGTTAGATTTTAGATATGCTTTGTTCAAGTCAACACCATAACCTTTCATGAAAAGTTTCTGTAACAGTACACAAATCATTCAGTGAAAGGATAATGAATTTGCCTTTACTACTGAATGTAAGTGGAAATGAGGGATACCTCACTGATATGACCACTGATGATTAACGGATAAGTGGCGATAACAACAAGAGTGACTCTCCAGTTCAAGATGAAGGCGATAACAAATGAGGTGACAATTAGACCTACATTTTCTAATAGGATAGTTGAGTGATCAACTGCCACTATACGCAACAATGTTGCATCAGTTTCTAATTTTGATGCAAGCATAGCACTTGTATTGTTCATGTCATCAAACCATCCTATCTCGTTTCTCAACATAGCTGCAATGAAATAAACATGTATTAGTGAACTTGCACAAGATTGGATAACCCTGATATTCGTTGTTTATTTGATATCTTTTGAATCAGTAGCAAAAAATTTCTTTAGTCATATACGTGAAAGCCTACTTAGCTATTGTTGTAGTCTAACTGCAGTTTTTTGAAATGCTAGACAAGGCTATGGTTCTAAACCTTACCAGTAAACATCGTTTCTCTAACACGGAGGGTAAGCCTCTCTCCCATGATGCTAAAACACATGTAATAGCATGAACAATGACGGTTATAACAGCGCCCCCACAGAAGAGGAACATAATTTTTTTCACTTCCCGATGTGTTGTATCCCAGTCCATGTAGTAAGACACAAGAGCCTGGGTGATGCCCAGTGCAAAAAGAGGCATCTGTGCCCCAGCAGTAAATGCGCAAATTGTGCCAAAAAACCCATAATACCAGTCAGACCGCACCATGGAATACAATCTTTTTGAAGATATATGAACTGGTTTCATAATCTCATGTCCACTACCACCAAATCTACTTTCAAATTTCACAGAACGAAAACTTGCACCAAGACTTCCTGTCATGCGGGATAATTCCCGTGAATTCCCAATGCTACATTCACGAGAGTACCTAATGTTGCAGCCAAAATAAAAAATAATATGATATTACACTCAAAAATGTATAAAGGGATTCCATGAACTTATTTTGGCTTTGCAAATGAAATCAAACTTAGTAAAAAGCATTAAGCTTATCACGGATGTTGTACATTGTGAACTACTAAAATTAGGTCAGCTAGTACAATTATTAAAAAGCTGGCTTTTCAAGAAAGATAAAAGTATGGATCAATATCTTTTTTTTTCTTTAAGGAAAATAAATAATTGTTTAACATCAATAAAGTATCAATATAATCCAACATCTGCTACATAAACAATAAATCAAATCTGCATAATATTATTATGATATTATCACATATTATTTCCATCTTTTTCATGATGATCGCAATCCTCTCCATCTAGTCACTACATGGGACTGTGACATTGTCATCTTCATAATTTATCACTCCATAAAAATTGTGAAAAGCTGATTCATAGTCGTATATGAGGATATGTCCGCAACAAATTGATTTATTGTCGTGGTTCTGATTCTAGCAACTAGTAACATATCCAAATTAGCATACCAGTTTAGGCTCTAGATTCTAATTTGATATCCAAATTCAATTCTTTAGCAGAGAGTAAAAACAATGAAAGAGTAAATAATTGTTTTTTTAAAGTGATACTACCATTAAGTGACAAAAATTGTAGTACTGCTTGATAACCCTTTCTAGTGTGGATAAACCCTTCGTCCTTTTTTTGTCTTTCTTTTTATCAACATTTTCCCATCCATTAATATGAAGTTTATAGCATCGTTTCTAGTTAATAACATATCAGGTTCCAACTTTCCCCATTTAATTTCTTTGAATATTCTGTCACAAAGGGGAAGTACTACAATTTACATGTTCAAGCGCAAAAGAAGAAAGAAATTTAATATCGTAAAGTTGCAGGTAATGTTAATATTCTATAATTTTTTCCTGGGACAGTTGCGAACATAAGACTAATCCAATATAAATAAAAAAATAAATCTTTGTTGATGTTGAAAACTAATTGCTAAATCTTAATTCACTAAATGAAACATGAAGAAAGTATCTTACTAAATTATTCTACAGATATCCATTGATTGCCAAAGCTTTAATCCAAATCCCCACAAAATATCAGTAACTAGGAAGGATTAGCGCTTATCCAGGACATTAATGTCATACCTGAGAGGTTGGCCCATTGCAGGCCCATGAGATGGCAACTGATGTAGGGAAGCTTCCTCTTGTAGTTGAACAAGTGAAGCATATGCACTGTTTGGCCTTGAGATGAGCTCTTCATGGCTTCCGGTTTCTACAATCGCACCATTTCGTACAACAACTATCATATCAGCATTTCTAATGGTAGATAGACGATGAGCCACGATAACAGTAGTTCTTCCCACCATTACACGGTCAAGAGCCTCTTGCACACTCTTCTCCGACTCTGCATCAAGTGAACTAGTAGCTTCATCCAACAACAAGATTGAAGGATTTTTCACTATTGCACGTTATATCGCAATTCTTTGTTTCTGTCCACCAGACAACTGTATTCCTCTCTCCCCCGCCTGTACAATGCATTCAAGCTTCTTTCAATTAGTCCTAAACAAGAATTTCTTCCTTCCCAAAATTTCTGTTTAAAATTCGATAAAATTTAGGTGTTACAAGCTACATGAGAACATACATAAACTTTTGTTAGGCTAGTAAACGATAAGTTTGTACGCATAGAAGCATTACTCTGGCCAAGTTTTCACAATAAGAGAAGAAAAGTACCTGAGTTTCAAATCTATGGGGAAGGTTGTTGATAAAGTTGATTGCCTCTGAAAGCTTTGCTGCCCGTGTGATCTCTTCGGTAGTGGCATCATTTTTTCCATACAAAATATTGTCTCTGATAGTAGTCGCAAATAGGGCAGGCTCTTGATTTACCAAACCTATCTGCTGCCTAAACCACTTCAGATCAAGCTCCATGATATCAGTTCCATCTAATAGTATATGTCCTGAAAGGGGCTAATAGAAGCGTTCTATCAAAGCTATAATCGTGCTCTTCCCTGATCCACTTCCTCCAACAACTGCTAAAATTTTTCCAGGAGGAATTTCAAATGAGAGATTGTCGAAAATCAACACATCAGGACGTGATGGGTAGTTAAACGTTACTTTCTTGAACTGTATATGACCATCTAATTTACTTAATTTCCATCCACACATGGAGTTTTTACTGACTCTGTTCCTTTCAATCATTTGAAAAATGGGTAATGCAGCTTCCTTTGCTCGAATGAATGATGTGATGTATGGTGCAGCTTGCCCAAGTGACCTGAAAAACATAAACCTTGTATTATATCAGATGAAAAGGCCATGATATTAAATGCAATTAGCTTTCACTCAATGGAGAAATGTGAAAAAACAATGTGGATACACACATAATTTAAGTTGAATGTCATGGTAAGTATATAAACACAAAAAGGCTACAAATGTTCTAATAATGAATATCATTCCATATCTTATAGGAACCATTTAGAGAAAAAGAAACACAATTTTATCGACCTCCATAATACAAAAGCACCTTAGTGTTAACTCATTTTTATCACCAATGTAAACCAAAGCAACTGATTTTAGGTGATCTCATTGTTTTGAAAAGCATAAACGCCTAAATGGGAACCAAGGAGTTTTGTTTTTCCATTTAGCGGACCGTAAGCCTCGAGGCGGGTTCGAGGCATAAGTGTCGTCATGAAAGCTTTAAATTAAAATCCAAAGATACCAAAGCAATGCAAGAGGTTTTCCAAAGAAAATAACATAAATAAAGACAAAATAAACTTAATCAAACAAATGTTAGTCATTCGTCAGCAATCAATGCAAATATTAGTCTATTACTTCAGAATCTAGACAAAAATAAACTTAAATTCATAAATATCTAGTCATTAGTCAGTCAAATGCCAATATTTCTTTACCAATGGGTGCAAAGGCTATTTGGTCACAAAAAGTGTAAATATTTAATAGATTCTAATTTCTAAAATTTAGAAGTCAGTCAATCACAATAGTTATTATCACTTAAGTGTTTTCTCTCTTGTTTTTCTGTAGAAAAAAAGTTTCTTTTTAGGTTTGGGTAGCTTTTTTTTTGATATACACTTGAGTCCTAGAGCCCAAGTTGACTTCTAAGAACCTACCTTTTTATATTTCTATCAGCGTAAATGGATCACATGGGAGATATTGAAAGCTTTGTTAAGTAAAATAAAAGCTCATGCCATAAGGCGCGATCTTCTTCAACAGAGGCACATGCCTCCAAAAGAAGTAACAATCAAATAGGCATCGACTCCTTCAACATGTACCTCGATTCGAGGTGAGCCTCGAGGTGTACGCGTCAAACAATTTTCAAAGACATGGGTGATCTAAACTTCAATAGATATAATTCATGGTACTTAATTGATAAATAATAACATTTTCATCAATATTCAGAAAGTGAAGATTAATCCATTATGGATCATTTTCCATAACAGTTTGAAGGTCAATGTGTGTTTATTACTATATATGTTTTGATTAAAGACAAGGCCTAGTTATCTTCTAATTGGTAGCTCAAGCGAGTGGTTTATTATTGCCAAGGAAGGATGCGCAAACATCCTTGGAAAAGCTCAAGTAATCCAGAAATACGATATAATTCTCTGCACCACTAAGTCTTTACATTGTGCGTTTTTCTAAATTCAACTCTCACTCCAAACATGAATTTTGCAGTTTTATTAGCATAACATTTGAAAGTAAAGGAATAGAGAAACTTACAAGCCAGCAAAAACAACATTGAGCATTGTGGTGAAAGACTCTCCTCCATTGGCAATGTTCTTATGGACAACAATGCTGGTGAACCAGACGAGCAACGACCATGAAAGAAAAAGAACGCAATGCAATATTCCCAGTCCAAGACCTTTGGCCAGTCCTGCTTTTCTCCCATATTTGTAAGTGTTCAACAGAGATGACGTATACAATTTAACTGCCTTCTCTTCTCCTGCAAATGCTTGCACTGTTCTGATGTTACCAATCACCTGAAAGTCGCAGAAAATAAGTAAAAAAACAACGCAGAAGATGGATAGAAATCCAACAAACTAAATAGAGACTTTATAAATAACAACATTACATTGGGATAAATTCTCAAATTTCATTTTTACAAACTAACAATTACTTATCACACAATCTAACTGATAGTACATCCTTTAAATCCACTACAAATTGTTACTAATCTTTGGAAATAGTTAACTCAAATTATTACTAATGCCAAAAAGTGGAAACTCAACAATGAATGGAGAGCCAGAATAACTCAAACTAACAACTATAAAGTGACCAACATGGAAATTTAATTTTTTGAAAAATTTAATAACAGGGTAGCAGTCATTGCCAAAAACTGTGTCTCATTTTTATAGAAATAGAAAGTGACCAACATCCAAATTTGGCTAATCTGAAAAAAGAAAAATAAGATAATAGTATTGAAAAACTTAAATTAATGAGACATGTTTAGAAATTTTCCGAACCTCTTCCGTAATTTCTCCAGATTTAACATAAGATATTCGGACTCTGGCAATAAGCCCAGTTGCTACATATGCATAAATGCCACCAGCAAGTGCAATCAATGGCAAAATGGAAAGTGTCACCAAACTTATCTGCCAAACTGTGATGAACCCTATGACGAACCCAACTATGAAACGGCTTATATAATGCAAAAAGTTTCCCACCTGCCCAAAAATAACACAGAGCTTAAAATATTTAATTCACCGATATAAAGTGTCTGCAAGGTACTTAGCAATTTATTGGCCTTTTAACTCTTTTTTTTAATCAATAAAAAAACCTCTTTTTTTTCTCTTTTTCATTTTTTTAGCAACAGTTCAAAGTTCAAACATAGGGATGACAATGTATTCGGGTAAAACTTATACTGAACTCGAACCCACCTTATTTGAGATGAGTTTGGGACAAATAAATATTTAGAGTGGATAGCAGTTTCAACTTTAGACCCGGTCTGGGTCAGATAACAAGTTTAGTAGGCTCAATCCAACCCGACTCAGATAATTACTATTGTTAGGAATTTTATTGTTTAGATTTTGATGAATGCCATGTAAAACTTAGAATAGAAAGTTGGCACCCCAATTCTTGTTGTAAAATGCATAATAATGAATAGAGCTGGCCAAGCTAAGAAGATAGCCTACGCCCAACATGCAAGAAGACAAAATCAAGACTACGAAGGAAGACTCCGCTGCGAGACAACCGAGTATGGCAAGAAGAGTAGACATGAACTCTATCGGAGAAGCGGTGAGATGCAGTGAGTGGAGCATCATCAAGTCAACTTGAGAAAAGCCATGTCTCGAGTTGAAGTGACAAAGAGTCATCCAATGATTGGAAGGCGACTCTAAGTCACCTGGGAAAGCAAGGAAATGCAAAATCAAGTCGAGATAATCGTAAAGAACCGTTGCCGATTTAAATCAAGAGATTTACTTAAACAAGTAATATCTCCATACCACCTTTCTGAGTGCTTCGGTCCCGTGCAATTGGAATGAACGATGAGAAGCACCAAACCGTGTCGAACTGCGAAAAGGTGAAAGAACAATTCATACGAGGAAATGGCAATTCCAAGAATCGCAAGCAACGATCGCAAAAGTGACTTTCAAAAATAAGCCTATCTCTTCAACGGCAAATTTTTGAAAGTTCACTATAAAAGGCCGAGGAGTTTGTTTGAGAAAAAAAGGGATGCATGAATGACACATACGTGAGATAGACAAGCACATTAGAAAATCAAACAATCTCAATCCTCAAGCCTACATTTCAAGTACATCAATCCAACACTTACCTGTGAAGGAAAGAGAACTTCAACCAATTGAAGAGGAAACCTTTGAAAACAAGTGGGCCTACTTTCCGGGAAGGATTGTAGAAAAGTTCAAGGTTGAACTAAGTCTTAAGCATTTGGAGGGCTTCGTGATCAAATCCAAAGAGCTTGAGCAAGTGAGTCAGTAGTAGGCGCAGCTTGCCTGTGAAGAAGTCGAGTCGTACGGGAAGCCACCGAGTGATCAAGGCGTCTCATCGAGTCCCAAAGGATCAAGTCATTTTGTTGTGATCAAGCATGTATCCGACCGTTACCACTTTGTAAACCGATCATTACTTAGTGGATTCCTCCGAGTTGGAGAAGAGAGGAGTAGAAGAATTACCCCATCTTCGAACCTCTATAAAAACTTTCTTTGTCATCATTTACATTTCAAAGATTTAAATTCTGCACTTTTAACTCGCTTATATTTCTTTGATAAATTTGCTATCCAATTGATAATTTATAAAGTACTAAATCAAGCTCTAAAATCAAACTTAAGGGTGTTAAGTTTTTCATTTGAAAATAAAAAACCACAAATTGAGTTAAATTGTAGCCAACAAAATGAGTTACTCCATCAATGTAAATTCAACTGAGTTGATTGAGAGATTAACTCTCTTGAGTGACTAATTCGATTTGTCCCATCAAGGACACGACTTTGTAGAATTAACTCTGTAGATTTAAAAGGACTAAATCGAAAATTTGGTAAGGTTTATTCAACCCCCTTCTAAACCTTACACTTACACCCTTGGGACCTACAAGTGGTATCGAGCTGCGGTTGGTTCATTGAACCCTCCGCACCGGTTCTTGAACTAGATCTCCAAACTTTTCAAAGTCTCGCTTTAGTACTTAAACTTTCAAAACTCTTTTTTTAAAAGTCATTATCATGGAAGCAAATTTGACACGCATCCCTATGTTCACTATTGAAGAATTTGATGATTGGAAAATTCCAGATGCGGCTCACCTATCAAAGATTACGTGATGAGATGTGGATAGTAATAGAAGATGGGCCTCTACAAATATTAAAGGTGAACACAAATTGTCACGAAGAGTTGCAAAACAAGGAGAAGAAGATGTTGCTCTAGACTACCATGGTTGAAAACCAAGAACCGAGTGGACAAATGATGACAAAAAGATACAACCTGGATAATGTAGCCAAGGACATCCTCTACAAAACTCGGACAAAGCCATGTTCAACAAAGTCAAATCATGCAAAACGGCTAAAGAAATGCAGGACAAGTGGCATTGATTTGTGAAGGCTCGAGCAAATCAAAGAAAACAAATTATCAAATGGGCCGTACGAGAAGTTTGAAAATTTCAAAATGATCTCGGGAGAGAATTTGGATCAACTAGACGCTTTCGGTTTACGAAATCACAAATGAGTCTACACTTGGAAAGGAATATACACAGAAGAAATGTGTATGAAGATCCTAAAAAGTCTTCCAAATTTAATGGGAAATGAAGGTCATGGCACCGAGACATTCCATGGACCTATCAAAGACATCCAACCATGAACTATTCTCGGACCTCAAAGCCTATGAGTTTGAGCCGAGAAGAAAAGACCAGGAAGAGACAATTGACCCAAAATGTGCTCTAATTGTCAAAGATGGGAAGAGAGTCGAGGTCAAAGAGGCATTGACCCGGAAGAATAGCCCGATGGTTAAAAGATTTAACAAGTTCTTTAACAAGAACTACAAGAGAGGAAAGGGTGAATCTTCCGAGAAGACACTCGGCTCCCCTCCAAATCAAGGGATGATAGGCCAACCAAGAGAACAAATCATCAACAAGTTGAGTATCAAAGTAATGACAACTCAAGAGTAGAAAGAGTCGATCAAAAGGTGAATATCTATGTTGGAATTGTAGACAACCAGTCACTATGCCATTGATCGCTCATATCCTGTAGTCAACAAGTCTGCAGGAATGAAGAAAAAGAAAGGTCTTGAGAGAAAGAAGACAAGAAAAGAAAAAGGCAATGATGGCTGCAGAGATCTGCCGAGACAAATGCTCAAGAGAGATAGGGCGATTGAGAGCGGTGAAGCCGACTACTCGAGTGACTCGAAGAAGAAGCATTGATCCGCTTAATGGCCAAAGAACAAGATCAAGAAGATGAGGTACAATCTAATTCAACAAGCTCGACACTAGTGATAGTGATCGTGACACACACACTTCATCACCTACTTTGATCTTTATGATTCATTAGGCAAAATGATGAAAGATTTTGAGCACATTAAATCCTCACACACACTATTGAATGAGGAAAACAACTCTTAAAGGTCAAAACTCAAAGTCGACTAAGGAGCCGAGTACTCTAAGTCAAATAGTCATTGAAAATGAAAGTTTAAAGGCCGAAAATGCTAAATTAGTAGCAGAAATTGCTGCTATAGAAAAGAGGGAGAATGACCTCAAAATGTTATTGCCTCATTCACTAAGGCATCTAAATCACCGGATGATCTTATTATGAGTCAAAGAGAATGTGGAGACAAGACAAAGCTAGATTTAATTCCTTTGTGCCATGTCAAACCTCAAGAGTAATTTTGGAAAAAGGATCTTCAAGTCATGAAGAGTCCGAAAAATCCAAAACTCTAAATATTGCACACACTTTCACTCCAAAGCACAATACTAAGCAAACGCCTTGGTTACAAAGGAAAAGGAAAACGACCAGTTGAGTGTCTTTGGAAGGACAATGAGAAGAAATTCACCAAGTCCTCAAAGAACTCCAAACGAAAATACTCAGAAAGAAGAAAACAGAGCTACCAAAAATTCCAGAAAATCCATAAAATAAATACATATGATGGGAATGGTAGAAAATATCCAAGCCAAGCCGATTGGAACAATGTGAACTATCAAAGATAAACTTATGGAATATAAGCCCGAGGATGGCAAAGGCCTGAACTCAAAAAGGCCATTCCAAAAGCACAAGAGCTTTCATCAAAGACACATATGTACCTAGGCACTACACTCAAAAATACCACAATTACCTAAGGAAGGCAATTGCTAAAACACATATGCGGGAGCATACGACAAAAGAGACAACAGATGAACCTAGAATCCCCAAGCAATTTGCCAGGATTAATTATGATTATGGCACTAATAGATGGCAACCCCTTAGAGTCAAATCATTTGGCTATAGGTTGGTTGGATCATCTTACAATTCTAACCCCTCGGGGACCTGGACAAGTATGGGTACCTAAAACTTAATTTCCTTGATTGCGGGTTCAAGAAATACCGAGTGCCAAGGAACCTGGTACATGGATAGTGGTCGCTCCGGACATATGACAAGAAATAAGAGAAATCAAAAAATTCAAGGAAGTCAAAGGAGCCAAAGTCATATTTGGAGGAAATGAAGCTCTGGTGAAATAAGAGGCATTGGATCCATCAAAAGGAATGGATTAGAAATCACGATGTTGCATTTGTTGAAGGACTCAACTTCAACTTACGAGTATCGATCGGCTCTGTGACAAGGGCTACAATGTTGGATTCAACATGGATGTATGCCAAATCAAGGATATTGAATCAAATGAAGTTGTCTTTGCAAGGAAGTAGACGAGAAGAATATGTATGTAGTGGATTGGTCAACTGCAACACCCAAAGACTCCTACTAGCAAAGAGCACAATTAATCAAGTTAGGCGTGGCACAAAAAGCCGAGTCACCTGAATTTCAAAACAATTAACAAGCTAGCAAGAAGTCATCTTGTAGAAGGACTTCCGGACTCGATGATCTGAAGGAGAGTATATGTGATGCATGTCGAAAGGAAAACAAATCAAGTCGTGCGTTCAAAGAAAAGACATGCCCATCCTCAACAAGAATATTGCATCTGCTTCATATGGATCTATTTGGCCCGGGGAACCAAACCGGATAAGTGGAAAGAAATACACCTTGGTGGCGGTAGATGACTACTCAAGATATACATGGACAATATTCATGTGCAAGAAGAAAGAAACTCTACAAAAACTACCACAAATGATGAAGAGGATTCAAAATGAGAAGAGTCAAACCATTATCAAAATAAGATCGGATAGAGGAACCGAGTTTGTCAATGGAATAATAACTCGATCTTGTATTGAGAATGGTATTGGTCATGAACTATCACCGCAAGGACTCCACAAACAGAATGGAGTTGCGAAAAGAAGGAGCAGAACCCTCAAAGAAGCGGAAGACCATGTTAGGTTTTGCGGGTTACCAAAGATTTTGGTGAAGCAATCAACACGACTACACCCAAAACAGATGTATGATAAATAGACAAAACTAACAAAGACTCCCTATGAGATATGGATGGAAGAAAACCAAGTGTTGCATATTTGAGAATATTTGGATGTAAATGCTTCATTCACAACAATGGCAAAGACAACCTAAAGGCTTTTGATGCTAAAGGCGATGAGGGTATCTTCTAAGGATACTCAACCAGCAAAGCCTTCTGAGAATACTCAACAAAAGAACTATGGTTACGAAGAATCCATTCATGTAGTATTCGATGAGCCAAATGTAAATGGAGAAGACATTGAAGAGTCACCGATAAGTGAATCATCCAATCATACGAAGAGTCCCTATCTTTGTCAAGTTCAAGTCGGGATTATCAATTGAAAGAAGATGAGATAGTCAAATCTCAAAAGCAGTGGAAAATTTGCGGCTAAGTGACCACGAAAGAGTGACCACGACAACACAACAATACGTACCAAGTCGATCAATCAGTAACTCACTCCAACTTTGATGTGAGATGGCCGAGAGACCATCCACCGAAACTTGTCATTGGAGATATGAGAGAAGGTGTCAAAACAAGATCGAACTCAACAAGAAGCTATGTTCACATGCTTCATTTCGCAAATAGAGCCAAAAGATGTGTCACAAGCATTGGATGACACACATTGGATTCAAGCTATGCAAGAAGAGTCAATCGGTTTGAGAGAAATAAAGTATGGGAACTAGTGCAAAGACCATACATCAAAATGTTATTGGAACCAAATGGGTATTCGAAATAAGATGAACGAGGAAGGCTCGCGGGTAAGAAACAAAGCAAAGATCGTAGCCAAAGGATATTGCCAAGAAGAAGGGATAGATTTTGATGAAACATTTGCCCTGTAGCAAGATTGGAAGCTATAAGGATGTTTTTTGCCTATGCAGACTCACAAGAATTTCATTGTATATCGGATGGATGTAAAAAGTGCATTCCTAAATGGTTTATTGGAAGAAGAAGTGTGTATGTTGAACAACTTCCGGGATTTGAGCGAGAGAAGACTCTTGGAGACAAGGTATACAAACTCAAGAAAGCCTTGTATGGATTGAAACAGAGGCACCCAGCATGGTATGATACCCCATCACAATTCCTAATCAAAATGGATTCACAAAAGGAAAAGTAGATAGAACACTTTTTCGAAATTCAAGACAAGAAGAAAGTATCGCTTGTTCAAATATATGGATGACATCATTTTTGGATCCACTAACCAAGAGCTATGTGAAAAATTTTCAAACCTCATGCAAAGTAAATTTGAAATGAGCATGATGGGAGAGCCGACATTTTTCCTTGGACTTCAAGTGAAACAATGAAGGATGGAACCTTCATAAGTCAAACAAAATATACCGGAGATTTAATGAAGAAGTTTGGTATGGAAGAGAAGTCTTACAGAAAAATACCAATGAACACATCACCAAAATGGACATGGATGCGGATGGCAAGCACAGTAGATCAAACAAGATCTGAGCACTTATTGGATCATCTGCTTTATCTCACAAAGAAAGCGGACATCACCTTTTGTCAGAAGTGTATGTGCAAGATTTCAATCGCTCCAAAAGAGAGCCATATGACAAAGGCTAAAAGAATACTTGAGATACTTGAAAGGAAGCCAAGAAGTAGGCCTATGGTATCCAAGGAAGGAAGTGGATTCAGACTAATTGGCTATTCGACTCACTCGACTCTACGGATCGACGCAGTGGGCGATGGAAAAGAGCACTTGTGCACTGTCAAATGCTAGGAACAGACTAATTTCTGGTTTAGCAAGAAGCAAAACTCAATAGCCACCTCTCTACCGAGGCGGGAAATACATAGCTGCGGCAAAACAAGCAGCCAAGTCCTATGGATGAGACAACAATGAGAGACTATGAAGTTGAAGAAAAATTCCAATCATGTGTGATAACACAAGTGCCATTGAATCACTCAAAATCCTGTGTTGCACTCAAGAACAAAACATATTGATGTCGATATCATTTCATAAGAGATCATGTTGAAAAGAAGGACATTATCTTGGAATATATCTCAACTCGATAAACAACTAGTCGACATCTTCACAAAACCATTATGTGAGTCAAGATTTGAAGAACTCAAGCATGAGTTGGGGTTAATTGGTGAAATGACACTCAGGGGCGAATCAAAGAAGAGTATTAGAACAGAAAAGAAGTGAAAAAGAGTGAAAAAAAATCACTCGAAGAATCACCAGATCGGAAAGACAATGACTACACCGAGTCGGTGATAGTTGAGTCACTAAGAGAACTGCGAGGAGTAGAGCTAAATCAGCTAAGAGATAAGCTGAATAACTTATGAGCAAAGTGACAAAAACGCAGTCGTTTTGACTTAGCGGGAATGTTTTAAGGAACACGTCAAAGATAATGATGATGTGTACGGACATAAAGCCGCACACTAAGCTTATGATTGGATATAAATCTTTGCGCGTTTAAATACGACGTGAAATGCTCAATAGGCGTCACGAAATCCAAGCCGTTGATTTCGATCACAATTCAAAACCGCCTCGCACGCCCTTTCATAAACCATATTTAAACCATTTTCGTCCATTTTCTCTCTCACACTTCTAAAAACCTGCTCATATCTTTCTCTCAAAAGGCAAAAGGCAAATACTCTCGAAACCCTATCAACCTTCAAATCAATTTCTGAGATTTTTCTTGATATAATCCTGAAAAATGGCACCAACTTATGACTTTACCAAGCTAGGAAAGCAAATCCACACCGGTTCGACGGTGGATTTCGACGGAATGGTGAAGCAGGGGTCCGACGACACCCTGGTGAAGAAAATCGCTGAAAAGTTGGAAACGTCCGGACTAAAACCGTTTCTAACGCTGGAATATCCTATGACCTATGTGGAGGAGGTCGCACAATTCTCGTGAATGCCGAGATTCACGACGAAGAAATCAAGTCATCTATTCACGGAAGAACGGTGACTATCACGCGAGGATTTGGCTCAATATTGCTCACTACCCGCGGAAGGAGCAACCGAGATTAAGGAAGCGATGTAAACTTGGGTGACGCATGGAAAGAAATAGCCAAGTCCAACCTTGCCGATAAAATTATATACACAAAGAAACAAGAGATCGCACAAGGAGGATTATCACAAATTGTTGGACATAGTTGCCAAATGTATCGACATCAAATTTGGCGGCTTTGACCAACTATCAAAGGCAAAGTCTGGTTGTGATGGCCGCAATCATCGAAGAAAAGAAGATAAACTCGGGCTGAGTTTATCTACACAGATTCTGCCAAACGTGGGAACAAGTCCTTCAAAGAAGATGGCACATTTGGAGGATCCCCGGATATGGCCTGTGATTGGCTTCGGCTATTGGAGGTGAAAGGAGTCCTCTTAGACATGGGAAGGCCTTCCATGTTAACAAGAGGATGTTGAGCTAACCTCTCTGTGCTCGAAGCGAGCTTATGCCAAGAGAGCGACACGGTGAGGGGGAATCACCGACCAAGATACAAAACATTCTTCCTCTCCAACCGAAGAAGAAAAGCGCCCTGCACGCCAAGAAGATCACGCCCCCTGCAAAAAAGAAAACCAAACATGCTCCACCCCTCGCAGCGAAGTCACCGCTCCAAAGAAATAGTGTCACCCGCCTGCCCTGCGGCGGGCCGAGAAGGACTCACAAATGCCTTCTCCGATCGTCAAAAGAGGAGAACGACAAGCCAAGACGACGGCTCCTCGAAACAAACACCAAGACGCCCCCGCCGCCCACTCGAGAGGACACCGCCCTGAAATTCCCCAGTACAAACCAGAGACGAAGAAGACTCGTCAAGCGGTCGAGACAGGAAACCAAATTGAGTCAGTTACTCGGCTAGCACAAATACGGAGACTATTTGGAGAAGTAGAGTCTCCGGATGTAGTTGATGAAACAGACCAAGTCTGGGGCGATGAGCAGAGGCAACTCAAGACACACCAGAGCTCACACAAATGAAACACAAGAAGAACCAAAATTTTTGCGGATAGTGATGTAATGATCCTATCTCCACCTTACCCGACATCCAAAATCGTCTGCGTGAGTGGAGAAAATGGAAGTTGAGCAAGTCGAGGAACAGTTCCAACGGCCCGAGTTCATAGAAGAAGAAGAGGAACTGCTAAATTTCCTTGGACTAACTCATGCTCCCAAAGACTTGATGAAGACAACTGCTAGACATCCCGCAAATCTACAAGAGACAGGGGAGAGAGCAAAGCAAGTCAAGAAGCCAAGCACGTGAGAAGGCAAGCATCATCCTATCTCCTGCACTACGAACACACACATCCTCTCCTTGATGTCTTCTCCGAAAGTGACGAGGAACTGGAGAATGTCACGCCCGAAGAGTTGCAAATGCAGCAAAGCATTGCACGAATCAAGAATTCTTCACGAGCAAAGACTAATGGAGGGACCAGGAGAGTCCTCCGAACACACCGGTGAAATCGATCCTATGGGAGTGGTTCAAAAATAGCCACCGATGTTGCTTGCTACCACTTCCCACTCACTCGGAAGAAGGCAATAAGGAAATGGCGATGAAACCGGGCTAGTGGGGACCCCAAATCGAGCCAACCCCTATTGAAGGTGTGCTACCACCGCCCCAACGGCCGAACCATCAATTGCAACAAATGAGTCCGGGAGACGAGTGACCACACTTCAAGTCACTCGGTGGTGCGCCGAGGGGGAAACTCCCTCCACCGCAGCAAGGTCGGAGGACGCTGCAGATGACTCCACAAAGAAGCAAGGAGGCGAAGAAGAGAAATTACAATCACAAGAAGAACAACAAGTTGCCATCAACGAAGCTCGAGACTTGAGACTGTCTCTTTGAGGTGCCAAATCTACTACGAAGGCTAATGACGCTGGCGATGCAATCGAGGCACAAGAAGGAGCCACTGAGTTAACACTGCTGGCGATGAAAGTGCAATCCATGGGGTTGAGACTCCAATGGATGCCATCGTAGAAGACCCTAAGACACCGACACTTGTCGAAAGGGAGGACTAAGCCTCGCAGCAGAGAGACTGCCGGAGGAAATGAAGGCCACGGGAGGTTGAGACTTCCCGGGGTAAAGAGGTCAAGTAGAGAACATCCCTCCCGTAATCATCGACCCATCCGAGAAGGGAGATCGGCGCACTTCATGATTCCCGGACAACCCCGATGTCACTTTTTCCGGATCGGAAGGCGAAGAAGAAGTTCGAGTCAACCCCATGATAAATCCAAACGACTCACCAATGGGATGTTCCGGTGCACGAGCAAGTCTCGATCCCAAGACTACTCGTCAAACTTTTAACTTTGATGATGAGCCACCACTAGAAATCTCATCATCGTCCGATGACGCTACCGATAAGGCCGAGACAAGTTCATCGAAAAGGAAAAATCACCGAGACCAACGGTTACATTAAGGCAAATTGAGCTCGGCAAGTTCGTCTATTTCACAACCAAACCCAATTTGAACCAAAACCATCGCTCCGCTCCTCAAGCTACTGATCGATTCCCAAAAGAACTTCACGCGCACCGCTCATCATCGAATGCATCCCAGATCGGCGGTGATGAATCTTTTGTAGAATCTTTCCCTTTCTCACCGGAGATACCGAACTCCACGAAGAGTCGAAAATGAGCAAGCACGCTATCACGCACCACCTCCTATTTTTCACTCGGGCACCATTGTTCTAGCCGATTTTGATTTCGGGACATGAGTATGGCCATCACCGCAATGAAGAATCAAATCGGTGAAGTTCGAGAAGTGTTCAAGGCACTCTTTGCTTTGAGATTGAACGGATGGAGAGGCATCGAGCCTCTTTGGACATGCGCCGGACAACAGAGATGCCAACCTTACAAACCGACTTGAGAGGCATCACAATGGGATAAGGAATGGTGGCAACAAAGAAGAATCAATGCGTGTGGAACAGGTGAGATACTTGAACCCCCGTTCAACAAGTCGCCGGTGTGGAGAGTCAAAATGTTGATGCGAAAAACAAAGTGAGGAACACATTGAGCATATGCATGAAGCTCACACTGCCGAGATCAAGCTGCTGCGTGAGCGAAATGCAAATGATATACGCGTTTGGAAGAACACATGACAAGAAAATTCAGCCTTCTCATGGCCGAGATGAAGCTGATTTCAGAGAATCCAACGCTACTCGTTCAATTCCAAAGTCCGCATACAACGCAGCAGACTTGAAGCAGAATTCCACCATCGAAGATTCGACTTCATGCTTGCCAAAGATGTTCCCTGGGTTCCTCTATCCTTTGATGATGCCAAAAAGGGAAGAGAATACCTTAAAGCGGCAAAAATCAAGCCGAAAAGAAAGGAGCAAACAGAAGGGAAAATCAGCAGAGAAGTCTTGAAACAGAAGAAAGGAAAACTTGTTGAGGGGGAAGGATCGGAGATGTAACATTGATGATTGCACAAACCCCAACAGGTCCCGTCACATCACCGACATTATAAGCGGAAACTCCTCAGTGACTCGCCACTCCAACACTGCTGTATCTATGGCCGAGAAGAGAAAAAGCAATTGAAGCGAGGATGAAGGAAGTGGAAGGAAGAATGGATGCCAGGGTGATGAACATCTTGAAAGAACATGGAGGCATTCCAGTTGACAGAGACACGTATGCCATTTCAGATGTCGGGACAGAGCCAAGATCAGTTGACGAATTCAAAACGCTCGAATCTGAAGGATATTTTGCAAATATGTCCATGGCTCAAGCTTGGGACTTGTACTGGGAAAAGGGTCTCACATTATGTGAAGAAGCTGACAGACAAAACTTCCTATGAGTCACTCTGCTAGTCAATCACCGGGAAGAAGAAGACCCCAAGACAAAGATATCGCCCGCAGGGTAGAGGAAGAAGCAACAGTGGAGGAAGAAGCTTGGACCTAAGCCTCCGCCCAAGAATATCGAATCGTAGATCCCGGAAAGAAAGGAGGGATCTACTTGCCGGGGCTTGACCAAGTGGCGAATTTGCGAGTGGCTAAAACTAACGCTGAGTATGTAAAGAGAATAGAAGAAAACAAAAGACAAACTCAGCTATGGCAGGAGAGACAGGAAAGAACAAGGAAAGATGAAGCTGCCAGGAAGGCATATGAGAAGAAAAAGAAGGCAGCTGACGACGAGAAAAAGAGGAGAAGAGAAGAAGATGCTGATCAAGATGAAAGAAGGAGACAGCGAAGGAGATGAAGTGTTGCTGTCCAACCCTTCGTGTATTTTATCATGTAAATACATACAATGTAAGTCTTCTGTAATAAAGCTATAAATTCTTTATTTTCAATAGATAACAAAATGTACTGATACACCTTGTAAACAACAGTAAAGTACAAGAATGATATGATCAATAAAAAGATTGATTCTGCGCATACATTCTATGTCAATACACTATCTGTATGTATCTTTGTTATTTGCATCTTTGTATGATTTAAGTTTTGGCATCATCAAAAAGGGGGAAATTGTTAGGAATTTTATTGTTTAGATTTTGATGAATGCCATGTAAAACTTAGAATAGAAAGTTGGCACCCCAATTCTTGTTGTAAAATGCATTATAATGAATAGAGCCGCCAAGCTAAGTCAAGACAAATGACTACGCCCCAACATGCAAGAAGACAAATCAAGACTGAAGGAAGACTCACGCGAGACAACAGTATGGCAAGAAGAGTACAGAACTCTCTTGGAGAAGCGGTGAGATGCAAATTGAGTGGAGCATCGGTCAAGTCAACTTGAGAAAAGCCATGTCTCAAGTTGAAGTGACAAGAGTCATCCAATGATTGGAAGTCGACTCTAAGTCACCTGGGGAAAGCAAGGAAATGCAATCAAGTCGAGATAATCGTAAAAGAACCATTGCATTTAAATCAAGAGATTTACTTAAACAAGTAATATCTCCATACCACCTTTCTCGGAGTGCTCGGTCCCGAGAAGCGTGCAATTGGAATGAACCAATGGGAAGCACCAAACCGTGTCGAACTCGAAAAGGTGAAAGAACAATTCATACGAGGAAATGGCAATTCCAAGAACTCGCAAGCCAACGATCGCAAAGTGACTTTCAAAAATAAGCCTATCTCTTCAACGGGCAAATTTTTGAAAGTTTACTATAAAAGGCCGAGGAGTTTGTTTGAGAAAAAAAAGGGATGCATGAATGACACATACGTGAGATAGACAAGCACATTAGAAAAACTCAAACAATCTCAATCCTCAAGCCTACATTTCAAGTACATCAATCCAACACTTACCCGTGAAGGAAAGAGAACTTCAACCGATTGAAGAGGAAACCTTGAAAACAAGGGGCCTACTTTCCGGGAAGGATTGTAGAAAAGTTCAAGGTTGAACTAAGTCTTAAGCATTTGGAGGGCTTCGTGATCAAATCCAAAGAGCTTGAGCAAGTGAGTCAGTAGTAGCAAGGCAAACGCCTGCGTGAAGAAGCCGAGTCGCACGAGAAGCCACCGAGTGATCAAGCGCGCTCAGATCGAGTCCCAAAGGATCAAGTCGGCCGTTGTGATCAAGACTTGTATCCGGGATCGTTACCACTTTGTAAACCGATCATTACTTAGTGGATTCCTCCAGGAGTTGGAGAAGAGAGAGTAGAAGAATTACCCCATCTTCGAACCTCTATAAAAACTTTACTTTGTCATTTACATTTCAAAGATTTAAATTCCCGCACTTTTAACTCGCTTATATCTCACGATAAATTTGCTATCCAATTGATAATTTATAAGTACTAAATCAAGCTCTAAAATCAAACTTAAGGGTGTTAAGTCTTCCAAAAAAAATAAAACCACAAATGAGTTAAATTGTAGCCAACAAACTGAGTTACTCCATCAACGGCAAATTTCACTGTTGAGAGATTAACTCTACCGAGTGACTAATTCGACATCCATCAAGGACACACTGTGTAGAATTAACTCAGAGATTTAAAAGGACTAAATCGAAAATTTGGTAAGGTTTATTCAACCCCCCCCCTTCTAAACCTTACACTTACACCCCTTGGGACCTACAACTATATATTTTATATGTATATATAAAAATTGTGTATATTGTTGTTCGAAAGCTCTTGATTTATAATTTTTTATTTGTATTTATCTCATAACTTATATAATATCTATAAAATTACGTAAATATCATACTTGAAATAATTTTTTGTAGCAATATTATGGTAAAGATCATACTAATGGTCTAGCTTATCTTACCTGCTAGACACGGGTGTTGAATGGGATGAATCGGAGTCTAAGGTAGGGACATCAATATATGTTGGGTTTCGCGAATCCGAGATGAGCATGATCAATTAAAAATTAAAACTTTGTACAATGAGGTAAACATGCATAAAAATTATGCATTTCGATATTCCATTTGAATTACTAACATAATAATTTTTAAATTACCCTATAATACCTGCCCATTTATAATAGTATTTTAATATAAATAATATATATACATGTGTGTGTAGTATAATAAATTTCTTATTTATATTTATTTTCAAATCAATTTCGAATAAAATATTATATTCTTAATTTAGACGGTTACTTTTATTACTCGTAAATTTAAAAAAAAATCCATCAGATAAAAATGTATTGCATAAATTATCCTTAATTAAACCTAATACTTACCTCGATTAATACGTACCATAATTGTGTAACACCTGAGAAAAAAAAGGGTGTGCATTTAATTAGTTAAGTAGTCCATTAGTACTTTATTATTGGATTTATTATCCAATTATTTGGCCCAAGGAGAATCCTAAGGTGCTTGGGAAACTAGTTAGGTAATTATATTAGGAATCTTTTGTTATTCTGGTTTTATTATACCACATTAGAGAGGACAAAAAAAAATGTTCTAGTTCTATTTCTCTGCGCCATCACAGCCTCCATCGTCTAACATACAACCACGCCACAGTTTTTCTTCAATGCCATGATTTCTCAATTGCCTTCCCTATTTCATTCTCAACTCCAAAGGTAATTTACTTCAAAATTTTGAAACCAAAGATGTACTGTTCTGAATTTTCAGAGACTTTAATATATTATTTTTCATAAAGTTTTAAATTTCATACTAATCCTATGAGTACTCTTGAAGTTATTGAATTTTCAAACTAAGATGACATAATTTATGTTATTCCCTATTTTTATTTTATAAAATCCAAAACCCTACTTATACATATCCAAATTTTGTGAAATTTTAATATGTTATGTTATCGTATGTGTATAATATTAAGTTAAACTTTCATATACGTTTGAGGTTAATTTAATTTTATATAGAATTTTCATTCATGTTTTCCAAATCTGGAATATACTCTGTTTCTGATTTATAAACTCAAGAACCCATAGATAAAGAAATTAAAAATATTTGAATTTTTTTCTATGTTATATAATATAATGTATAATATTGTGTGGTAAAATAACAGATTATTACAACTTTTATTTATTTAAATATTAACTATTTTCTAAAACATTACAGTTTTAGTTATGACAGAAGTTTCAGTTTATGAAATTCAAAACCTAAAGTTTAACGAATTTCAAATGTTATGATTTTTCTATATGTTATACTATGATATGTATATTATACATCATTAAAATTTCAAATTCTATAGTACTATATTTATTTAAATAGGATTTTTGGTTCATAGCTATTCAGGATTTAGTGTTACAACAATTTCAGTTTCATAAATTCAAAACTCATAGCTAAACATTTCGAATCTTCGTGAAATTTTTATATGATATCTATTTTTGAATCTATTGTCTACTGTAAAAATATTAGATAATTACAGTATAGTTTTATGAAAAAATATTATTGGATCCCAACTACGCAGATATCTAGTATCGTTCAAACCTACCAATTGAGGTTTCGAGAATGTATTTTAGTGCTCCTGATATCGAGGTTAATACTTAATTTTTTACTCTTAGGACCTAAGATGTATATATATTCATGTTAGGCTACGAGGACGGCGAGTCTTGAAGTTCAATAAAGATATTGCATCAAATCATTCACAATTTTTCGGACAAAGTTTCGAGGTAGGGTGTGTTTTCTAAACTCTTATTGTCCTTGTTAAATGCTTAGTTATTTTGCATGATGTGTAGTATGGTTGCTTTTGACACCTATGTTGCCAGGGACTTAAGAGGTCTGGGGTCGATGTATCACTCGGGTGGAACCCTTGCAGTGCAAGCTATGTCTATGTCTATGGTTTTAAAAAGAATCTATGCTATGTTCTATTAGATTTTATTTGCATGTTAATGTGAAATTTTTGTGTATTTTGTTTGGACAATTTTGACTCCACTGAGATGTGTCGCTCACCCCAATTCTAATCCAACTTTTCAGGTTAAGGAGTCAGCAATGGTTATTGGCGGTGGATAATTGATGGCCTATGAAACTACAAGAGTAATGTCTTTATTGTTAAAATATTATTCTTCAATTAATTAAGAAATTTTTAAACGAGTTATAATTTTCTAAGTATTTATTTATGATGCTAGACTTAGTCGATAATTGTTGACCTATGAAAGTACTGAAGTAATGTCTATATTCTTAATGTTTTTCAATTGAATAATAAATTGTAAAAATATTACGATTTTCTGAGTATTTAATTATGCTATTAAGACTTAATGTGAATAATTCATTGTATTGAGAAAAATTTCCAACTTCTGGAATTTTTCGATTTGGGACAATAAATGTCGAATTACAATGATTTTCTAAGTTTTATTTATGTAAACAGACTTAAGGGGATTTTTTTTATAAAATTAGCAAATGTGCGAATTTTTTAGAAATAAATGAATATTTAAGTTTTCTACACTTTATAATCGGTTTCTGTTGTTGCTATTAAATTTTGAATGAAATAATATTTACATGCCAAGTTTCTCCTATGCAATAAATGTATGTACGTGATTTTCAAATTCTTTCACTGTCAAATTACCTGTTAGAATTATTTGTATATATTGAATTTCATAAAAAATATTTTATGTAATTGCATCCGCTGTACATATTGTTATTTTAAAAGTTAAATGGATTGTTATAACGAGATGTTTTATTTATGAAAAAAGAGTATTTGTTTGAATGAATGTATATGTATATTTTAGTTAATACTTACCTTAATTACAAAAGAGTATATATAATAACACCAATGTGTTACACGAAATTTGTCAAAAGAATTTTTTTTTGTCGCAATTTAGAAGAGTATATACAATGGAAATGATACAAAAAATGGAAGATGATATTTTATGGTACATGTTCTTTTTTATGGTTAGATCAACACAAAATAAGGGAAGTCTAATATTGCAGGTTGAATTCTTAAGCTTATATAAATTTCAAAAATCTTTTCACACTTGGAGAATTAATGTTGACATGGTAAAGCTTATTCTATAATTAAAACATATTGCAATAGTTGATATGTCATTTTTTTTAGTACAATGGGGGATAATAGGAGATGAGACACACGCACTCATGTGAGATCGAACCAGGGTTATTCACCCTAACAGCACAAGGCTCAATCATTAAAACACAAGGTTGATCCCCTGATACGTTATTTTTTGGTGTTTATTGATTTACTTAGTTAATTGTGATAATCTTATTAGTAAAAAGTATCCAATAAAAATATCTTTTATTTTAAAACATTTATGGTGTGTACTTTTTTAAGATTAGATCAACAAATAATACGGGAAGTATATTCTTAAGCTTATAAATTTTGCAAAATATATTTTTCACACTTTCAGAATCCATGTGGATATGGTAAATTTTATTCCATAAATAAAATACATTGCAATGGGTGATACATCATTATTTGGCATTTAAAGAATCAAAATTAATTTGTTAATTTTATTAATCAAAAGTATCCGATAAAAATATCTTTTCAATTTCCATAAGATATAAATAAGTGGACAAATATTATTTATTGAGCTTTGTATACAATGTAGCTGAGTAAAACTACTTCAGTTAAATTCGCATGATATTTGGTAAGAACAAAACAAAATTTATTATTAAAATTGGACCTATTATTTATTTTTTGTATTTTGGCTTGTCAAAATAACATGAATTTTTAGTTTTTAATTACATTGTTACAATCATTTTCACATTAATTTTCCATAATTTAATTGTATATTGCATTGTCGATATTTGATTTTTTGGATATTATTATTTTCGATTTATATGATTGTTTATACTAGCTAACAGGATAATTAGTAAAAAATTGAAAAATATGATAAACTCACTGTTACATAATATGATCAACTTTAAACATGGTTTATGACTAATTAAGTGCCCATTTTTTTCTTAGAAAAAATAAAGAAATAAGAGGGTACCTTTTCAGAAATGGCATCTTGCACAACAATAATGCCATTTGTAATTGTAGAAATAACTTCCCCAGTAGAGGCTTCAGTGTCAAAAATGCTAATATCTTGGTTTAGCAAAGACCTCATATACGCCATTCTCATCTTTGTTGCTTGTCTTTCCCCAGAATGCATCCAACAAGACACCTCTAGACATCAATATAATGTTAGAACATAATGTGATTGTCTACTTGAAAAATGGGTTGAATAACAGGACAGATTGAAGTCGCGACTAATATTCAATATTATATTTGCAAGACGAAATTCCCTTGTACTAAAATACTAAAGTTTCTGGCAATCGCCTTTAAAATACAATGAATTTCAAGTTTACAATATCACACTTACAAATAATAAACTTACAGTGAACTTACTAAATATTTGAGAAATTTCGAGGATAGAAAGTAGAATGGACAACAAGATACAAAAATATATGTCGGATGATGTATTTTATGTTTTGTAGGGATATCCTTTATATATACATTGAATGATTATATATTGTATAGACACAACACTATAGAAATTGACTGCATGAACTAACACTTCAAGCCATTTCCGCAGGTGCCAGTTCAAAAGGTGTGATTTGGCCCGAACAAGTGTGTCATTTAATTTGGACCAAATCAACATTTTGAATAACACAAACCTTTGGAATTTGGCTGCCTGAACAGACATTTCAAGCCATTCCATGAGGTGCCAGTCCAGGAGGTGTGGTTTGCCCAGAACATGTGTATTTTGAACTAAACCAGCATTTTGAACTGCACCTAACTGAACGGATGTGTCTGTAGGTCTCAAAAAACAGTTCCAGTCCATCAGATGTGTTTGTAGCCCTTAAAACACAAGTGCATATCATTTTTGGATTAAGTTTCGAACCAGATTTTTGACAAATAAAATAAATAAAAAAAATTATTTTCTAATGTATTTTGTCCAAACAAATAAGTCTTTAAGAAGTCAAAGCCCAAAGCCACGATCTTGCGGCCTGGCGCTCACATGTAAGTCAAACACACTAGCATGTAAGTCATTCCCTTCTAAAAATTCCTAGTGCCCAAGGGCACAAACCCATTATGCCAACTTGGGGTAAATAAAGTGAACTGTTTTTAGCTTACATATCCATGTGGGATGATGTCAATTCCATCTATCACATTTTCCAATTTCAAAGCTTATTTTGCATTTTAAGTGGCTCACTTTGTCTATTTATTTCTTATTCACCCGAAATTGATTTTGAGAAAAATCAAACGTTAATCTCATCAACTCACAACATAGATTAAAATTATATGATTTATTTCTATTTTATACTAATGGGATCCACTTATGTATTTGGTCAAATACCGATCAAAACCTATAATACAAAACCAAATTTCTAACATATAATTAACTCATCACTAATTATTATAAATACCAAGTAAATTAATCCGTCACAGCAGAACGGAAAAAACACACGCATGTGCTCAATATATATATATATATATATATATATATATTTTGTTATTTACCTGTCCATGAAGAAAACATTATGACTATGCTCAGATACACAAAATCCAATGAATACTGCAAAAAAAATGAGAAGGTAAAAATTGCAGGGAATGTTAATTACTCACCCCAAGACTGCAATGAAAATGAAAATCAGAAAATGTAGTATGTGTGTGTATTATATATATATATATGCATGTATGGCCTTGACGACTCTATGAGAAGTTTGTTTAGGGAAAAGATAAGCCAAGCCAATGACATTGATCAACTTGCCAAAGAAAATGAAGAAAACAGGAACAGATGCGCCGTGCACACACGCGCCAATTGATCCAACAAACATCAACAAATAATCATAACCATCCGCAAATGCAAACAGCTTCCTCATTCCAACACTTTTTGCTGCTTCTGTTTTCTTCTTTCCTGATGATTTCTGTTTTTTCTCATCATCATCATCATTTTCAATCCTCGAAACTGCTGCTTCTGATGTAGATTGGTGGCTCATCATTTCCAAAGAAAAGTGTTTAGTATAAAAGGATGAAAGCCATTGAGGCCCTCGCTGTCCCGGTCCTAGATTTTTATGGATCGGAGGGTGAATCGTCAGATATATCTCAACGAGCCAGGATCCTGAGACTGAATCACAATGCAAAAAATCCTCCTCCAATTTATTACCACACGGATTCGAACATTCACGTTGCGGATGCCAGCAAAGCGAACATCAAATCAGTACCCCAAATCCTTTGCATCAGTTTAGCTATGCGGGGACAAGAAAAGTGTTTAGTGCATATATTTCTATCATATGAGCAAGAAAGAATGGTTTTATCGGGTGGAACGGCAACAAGAAGGAGATATAGAGAGTTAAATGTTGTATGTATATGCTGTGTATGTATATATCTTCATTTCCAGCTTTACACAAACAATTCAAGTGTTGGAATTTATGATGAAAATAATTCTCACCATCATAGTCAATATACTAATTTATTCGATTATTTCTTTAACTCACAGATTTAAAAAATTCTTTAAAACCGGCGAAGGAATAATTAGCATTGAAAATTGCATTGAATAATATATTCTCAATATCAATTAGTAAAGAGTTGGTCTCCTGTCAGACGGTATAACGGATCTAAATCCGTTAGACGGATATCCAAAATTCGACCCAGATGTAAAAGAAGAAAAAAGTTGTGCTCTCTCTCTCTCTCTCTCTCTCTCTCTTCCAAAAAATAAAACGAATAAATTTGTTGTTTCTCCCTTGCACTTCATTGTCTGTCCAGCGAAATAGATGGGTAAAATTTGTCCGTGAAAACCAGGAGCTAAAAGTGGCAATAGAGAGAATGAGTTCCAGAGTTGGAGAACTCGAAGAAGAATTTGGTAAAATTAAGGAATAAAAGAAAAATAGTTAATCTAAGTTTTCCTCGTATTGTTGCTAAAGCCACCGGATGCAATTTACTGCAATTACTAAGTAATGTTATCTGCTCAATGCATATCAACTTCCTTGTACAAAAAAATTGTATTCACGCTCTATAAGACATTTAAAGATTCGAATTGAACCACTAAGAATGCCACAATTAATATGGTACATTTCAAGGGAAAATTATATTACTAAATATCTTTTAGGAAAAATCTAATACTTTTTAGGGAAATTATTGATACATTTCAAAGGTACTACTAATACATTTGAAGTAAAAAAAACTAATATTTTTCAGGGGAAAACAATTATGTTTTTACTAATATTATTTAGTGAGACTATTAATACTTTTCAGTTGGACTACTAATACTTTTTAGTGGGACTCGCTAATTCCTTTTAGTCGAAAAACTAATACTTTTAAGGAGAATATTACTAAATATCTTTCAGGGAAAAACTAATACTTTTTAGGGAAATTATTGATATGTTTCAAGGGTACTACTAATACGTTTGAAGTAAAAAAAACTAATACTTTTCAGGGAAAAACTAATATTTTTTACTAATATTATTTAGTGAGACTACTAATACTTTTCAGGTGGACTGCTAGTACTTTTTAGTGGGACTGCTAATACCTTTTAGGCGAAAAACTAATACTTTTAAGGAGAATATTACTAAATATCTTTCAGGGAAAAACTAATACTTTTTAGGGAAATTATTGATACGTTTCAAGGGTACTACTAATACGTTTGAAGTAAAAAAAACTAATACTTTTCAAGGGAAAACTAAAAGTGAGACTACTAATACTTTTCAGGTGGACTTTGCTAATACTTTTCAATTGGGATTTGCTAATACCTTTTAGGCGAAAAACAAATACTTTTAAGGAGAATTACTAAATATCTGTCAGGGCAAAGCTAATACTTTTTAGGAAAACGATTAATACGTTTAAGCGGTATTACTAATACGTTTGAAATAAAAAAAACTAATATTTTTAGGGGACTATTAAATAGTTTTCAGGAGAACTACTAATACATTTTATAGATACTACTATTATTTTTTAGGGAAAAATTAATACTTTTCAGGGAACTATAAAAATCCCACTGCCCTTACTGGTAATATGTCGTTTTCTAAAATTACAAAAATATCACCACCCCTAGTAATACTATGACAATCAAATTATATTATTTTGATCCGAATTAGGATGCATGGTATGGAAAGATTTCAAGTCTCTGGTTCCAGATTCGTACCTTTTGGGTGTATATGTTAATTTATATTGTTTGTCTTTCAAGTTGTAATTTTTTTGGGACATTAAACTCGTTTGGCCGATTCATAATGATTATATTCAAGTTTATGATGTAACCCTATTTACGGATGATCACCTTGGAGGTGATGAAATTTTGTAGTGTGGCGATAATCTTGTGCAGTTGTTCCTGCGTGAACCATTACTCTTTATCAAGGACGATGTGCGGCTTGTTGTGGGGGATGTGTGCGGGTTTTTTATTAAGAATTTGGGCATGGATCCGTCTAATGGATTTTGACCCGTTAGACCGTCTGACAAGAGTTTTTGTCATTAGTAAATGTTTGTTTAATAGCGTAGTAAATTGGGTTTGGATCCATTTTTTTCTTTAATAATATGTGAAGCTCGACTAAATTAGCGAAGATTAATAAAACCACTCGAATTCAGTGTTCAGCTCCGCTGAAATTCGTCAAAACTCAATCTGACTATCCAAACCAAACTCAAATATAATTCTTGAAACTCGAAAAAATCAAACAAATTAACTTGAATAATGACTTTGATGCTATACGTAAATGCAGATCACTCCAAGCAAGGTAGTTGAACAGTCTAAATTCCACTTCAAAAGCTGAGGAAATATCTAGGAGGGTGCTAGTTTGCATTACTCAGGGTTAGAAGGGTTCTGGGATTGTCCCAGAGAGACCCCTTTGATGCTTCAATCAGTACGTGTATGAGAATTAAACCAGAACAAAGGACAATAATAATGAGTAAATTAATTGAGAATACTTACAAATGATTAATGGTTTAGCTTTTATACCTAGGATGATGGGTCTCATAGGCTTAGAGTAATAAGTGGGCCGATTGGGTTGTAACAGGCCTCGTGGGCCGGTTAGTAATATTTTCGACCCGATGATAATTAAAGACAATAATTAAATAATTTGAATAAAATAAATGCGTAAAATAAAATAGGAAAAGTAGAATTTACCCCAACAGACTTGTTCACCTCTAATCGATTAATTCACGTACACCCATACTGTTAAAAGATAATCAATATTAAGCATATACTGAAAATTTATCATTTGATGTTAAATATAAATTATTACCGCTGACTATTGATAAGGACATATCTATTTCGTATCATCATAGAATTTTAATAAACCCACATTTTACGTTTTTAAATGTTTAATTGATACATTATTAATGAATTTATTTAATAGACCTATAGAGAAATATTGTTTTTTCGAGTTTAATAAAAATGAAAGAGAATATTAACTAATGATGATTGCATAGCTGCATTTTGAAGGTCATACTTTGAAATCTGTACGCAATGAAACAATGGTCGACAAAAGAGTGATGCAAACCAGGTGGCAGCCCACCTGGCCACCACAAGCAATTGTGGGATGGAGGTCAAGGGTTCAAATCCCTGCTCCATCAAATTGTTTGTGGGGTGGAGGTCAGAGTAGTATATCCCTACTCCATCAAATTGTTCCCATATGCATATGCGGTGGTGAAGGTCAACGCACCGGCCGAACACTTTTGGCCAGGTCGTCACAACTCCCGGGCATATGCGAGCCGGTGAAGGTCGTGACCCGCACGTCGGCCAGCCGCGCGTGCACATCCCGCGTTGTTGTCCTCGGGCGTAGTCGGGCGTGCGCGGAAGGCTGAGAAGTTATCAAAAAAAAAAAAAAAAAAAAGTGATGCAGCACGATGGATTTTAGTGGCAATTATATCACATTTTTAAAATTAAGTGAGTCTGAATAGTATATAGATTAAGTACATTTTACATTGCTGTACAGTTGACTTTTCTTTATTATAAATCTTTAAATATTCTCTTAAAAAAATTATATTATTGGACAAGAATATCTTTAGATTAATTAAACAAAATATTCGATCTCATATCTTGTCCCCTCTACAATTAAGTACCTTTACTTTGATCTATATTTTACTTAACTTTAATTTTACCATACAAATTTATTTTTAGTTAATTCAAAACAAAATTTTAAAAATATCAAAAAACTCAATATATAAATTAAAATAAAATTATCAATAAAGTAATATTATTCTTATGATGATGTTTAGAAAGCATTACATTGTTTGTTACTTTCGTTTGGCAGTTATTAACTGTAGTAGTATACTTTATAAGATTTTTTAATTTTTATTTTATAAAATTGGTTTCCGTTCATATAAATAAGTATATTGAAACTAAATTCAATAATATATATATATATATATATATATATATATATATATATATATATATATATATGGAGAATGATATGAGATCATTGCCCCCAGGTAAATACGTAGGGACAAATCTACACAACATAATAACTTTCTTCGATGGCCTGTATAAAACAAGGTAAGAAAAATATTAAATCCCTAATTATTGAGTGCAATTAGATTGCATCCATATTTGAGATAATAGAGAATCCTATTTAGATGAGATTTATCTAGAAACTTCTCCCATCAGGACTCTAATTGATATAGGGGATTGGGATATATATTGATATCTCTCCCTACAAACAAACTATGTAATTAGAACGTCTCCTACATATAGAAAGAATTATTTTTCTGCTAAAACTTCTCTCTATGGTTTTTTTTTTTGAGCATCACCAAAGTTCTCCAAGGGTTTAAAGTGTGCGTACCCAAGTAAATAACTCTTGTAGTTATTTACACCAACGAGAAAGGCAATTCGTGATCTTGTTCGTGGTTCAACCAATCTATGGGGTTCGTTTGTTGTTCGGGGTTCAACCAAAGAGAAGGCTTATAGATGGCATAATCATGGATCAAAAGGAGGCTTGTAGACGGGCTCAATTTTGGCTATGTGGATCGACAATTTCGCTACAAATAGGTATACTCGATCCACACTTTATGTGCAAATATGTGATTAATGTTTTGACCCATATTTGCTAACAGTGGTATCAGAGCCATTAAGGTTCGATCTCGCCTATGTGATATGCTTGAGTTTGATGATACATGTGATTTGGTTTTTTATTTAAAAAATACTAATTTGTCCTTTTATTTTTATATATGCTATAATGGTGTCAAACTGTAGAGCTCGAAAGACGAGAAAGTTATGGCGATTCAAAGTTTTTGAGTTAAAAAAATACCTTGAAAACCGTGCATTGGGGCCTGCCACCATTCTTCAGTGCTGATGTCAGCGATGACATTATGCTGCTTATTTTTTTTTAATTTTTTAAATTTTTTTTATTATTATTTTTTTCCAAAAATGCTATGGGAGCATCAGCCACGTGGCGCCAATGTGGCTGCTGGTGGCCTTCTGGGCGCTGACATGGCGTAGCGCGGCTGCCACACGGGCAGTTGACGTGTGATCTATTTGAACGCTACATGGGTGATGATCTGGCGCTGAGTAGTACCTAAGTGGTTTATCTCTTTATTAAAAATATGAAGGTATTGTTGGTCTTAAAAAGATTTAAACCCTAAACATTTTATTATGCTTAATGCATGTCCACCACCAGGCTAAGAAGACTATTTGTTCTTATACCAACATGTTTTGTATTTGTATAGAATCTGGATAGAAAGTTATATTTTTCGTGTTGGGACGCTTGCAAAATTATTTTTTGTGCATATTTTTGTTATAGTATTTTGCGCAATTTAGTGCTTGCAAAAATTATTTTTGCGCATGAGATGCTTGCAAAATTATCGTTGTGCAGTATGATGCATAAAGAATTATTTTTCACATATGTAGCAATGATATTTTTTTTCTTTCGCATTAGGTACATGAAAGAAAAATTATTTTGGCATATTAAGATGCCTGCAGTTTTTTGATGCATTGTGATGTATGTGAAAATTATTTTTGCACATTGGTGCATAGAAAATATTTTTTTCGCATAAGTTCCGTGAAAAAAATTATATTTTTGCGCATTGAGGTGCAAGAAAAAATATTCTATTTGATTTTTAATTTATGAGTTGCATGCTTTATTAATTGCTTATGTGTTTACAATTGTTTTGTGATGCAATTAATTGAGTTGATATGATGTGAATTATGGTACATTTTGAATGAATAGACATTGACATACGAGTGCTCATGTATGTGAATGTTTACTGTTTTATATTAATATTATTTGTGGGAGTTAATATTTGACAATGGTGGCAATTCGATGTCCTCATTTTTTTAATATTTCTAGATTGATGTAGTAGGCTTTGAAAATTTGTAAATTGTTTTTATTTTTTGAGGCATGTATTTATTGAGCCGAGTTTTGAGGTTATGTAACATCAATTTTACGAGGATATTTTTTGTTTTACCACCATAGGTCTAAATTATCTCCACATGATGCACCATATGTCAATGTCGCCGATGGGGGTTATTTTTTTCGTAATTATCCATATCGCATGGTTGCATGCATGATTTATTTATTGACATTGATAACTTTATTCATGGATCAATAATTTTTATTGTGATCTTTAATTCGATGGGAGATGATTACTAGCCTTGGTCAAATTTTCGATCTCACTGAATTGAAGAAAATAATAAATATTATTTGGATCCACAATAAAGTTTGTAGATCAGTACCTAATTATTTGTGCAATTTATTGAAATATTTTTAGACCAAAACCACCAACTTTAGTTTAGCCAATTTAGCATGAAAATAGACAAGGTATCCAATATTATCGCGAATTAGACGCGGACAATATTCTTGTGGATTAAAGAAAATTATTGTGCTTTAATTTATTTAAGCAGCAAATGTAAGAACTTAATTGCCCGAAATAGTCGCAGTTGAGATTCTGACAATATACTTATGGATCAAGAATTAAGTTTGCGCTTTAATTTGTTTAAGTTAAAAATTTGAAAATTTAATAAAAGAGTTTAAGCTCTATTTTTGGTATATAAGCTTACTCCCAAGTAAAGACTCTAGCTATCCAAATTCGCTATTTGAGTTGAATTAAGGATATTAGTAGCTTGTGTTATTATTAATGAAAATCGTCTATCTAGAGGCTGATTATAAAAAAATTGAGAAATACACAAGCGAGTGCACTTGTGCTGACCCACATAAACCAACTCGGGTGAATGTTGGAACAAACATAATGTAGCTTGACGAGAACAAAAGCTAAAACTAGAACTATAAATTGATCCATAAAGTGACAAGAAGTCATGTCACCTTATTGAATGAGGCAATTAAGTATAAATGTAACGACCCAATTTTATGAAATTAAAGTACTCTAAAATATTATTAAGAAAACACGAATTTATAAATTAAAGTGATGCCAATAATTATCAAAAAGTTGATTTAGAATTTTTTAATTCTTAAGAAAAATATAATGATAATAATAATAATTTTTCCAAATTAAATATCCAAAAATTATTCCAAGCATAAACCGGAAAAATTAAAGACTTAAATCTAAAATTTGGTCCGATCATAATTATTTAAAATATAAATATAGCATGATTTATTCCACCATCCACAACATCATATCTTCAGCCGGATTACTCAACCTGAAAGTCATGATAATAATAGGGGTGAGCTTCATCTCGCTCAGTAGGGATATATCTGTCAATATTTAATATAACATGAAAAATATTCACATAATTACAACAGTAAATTCATTCATTTCCTCTTTTTCCTCTGACTAGCCAGTTCCTGCATATAGCATTGCGGGTTCACCCCGAAGATACGTTTGATCCCGAACCCTTTTCATAGCCCCTAGCTTATATGAATTTAATTCTTCTTGACATATATTGTAATCAATGAAGTACAATCATGAAACATTAAATAATGACAAATAATATAGAAATCCCTACCTTAATAATCGCAGATATTCGATGTAGAAAAATGAACAATAAAAGTCCTAGTCCTCGACCCCTTCGTTTTCAATATTAATTAAAATTATATAATTAATATGTGATTTTAATAAATCAAACTAATTAATGAAAAAATTTGTGAAAAATATTGAAAGAAGGCTTGTGAATTGTGAATATATATATATATATATATAGGGATTGGTTCAAATGAGACCAATCCCTTTAGGTTAGTCCATAAGAACACTTATGGACTCTTGATTTAAAATTTTGGATGGTGTAGATCATTTTAGTTAATTTAGGCTTATAAGGGTATAATTGTCCTTTTATATTTAATCAGTTTTGTTAATTGGACGGTTATTAGCTATTTTTAAAGAAACATAATCCTACCTTTTCAGTTACCCGATTTTTAGGGAGGAAAAATCATCAACTTCAAGCGTTTTTTTCAAAATTGATACTTCTTTCTGCCAAATTTGTGAACAGTCGTTTTATTGTATACTTAGTTTAGTGGACTTGTATACTTAGTCATGTTTTATTGTATATTTAGTTCAGTGGATTTGTATACTTGGTTCAATGGAATCGTATTCTTAGTAAAATAAGTTGTTTAGTAAGTAGTTTAGTGAATTTGTATACTTAGTTCTGTGGATTTGTATACTTAGTTCAATGGAATTGTATACTTAGTTATATAAGTAATTAAGTGGAATTGTGTATTTAGTTCAGTGTAATTGTATACTTAGTTAAATGTTTCTGTATACTTAGTAATATTTTAATGTATAGTAAGTTCAATGTAATTGTATACTTAGTTAAATGTTTCAATATACTTAGTAATGTTTTAATGTACAGGGAGTTTAGTGTAATTGTATACTTAGTTAATTGTAATTGTGGAATAATTGCAGGTCAATTTGAGTGATAATGGTGAACACAGAGGTGTTGATTATGGCGATGCAGAGGTGTTGTTGAGAAGGAGACGTATTTGAGTGTTTATGGTGAATGGCGTGATTTATGGGGATGTGATCAATAACAGATCACGTCCCTATAATGTAGGAGGAGGTTACCATGTATAATTTTCTGGATTCCTATTTTACCTCTTCTATTGTATAATTACTTATGAAAAACTGTATATATTGTAATATATCTTGGCCATTGATTTACTATTTGGATGGTGTAGATTCGGTCCTATGGACTAACCTAGGAGGGTGGTCTCACATGATTAGAAATCAATGGTGTAAAATTGTGTATGAAATATGGTGTAAAATTGTGTATGAAATTACACATATTTATAGTAGTTAATTCCAACCCCTAAACCTAAATTAGGCCATAATAACTAACCCCTAAGTCCCCTAAAAATAACCCCTAATCTAACCCCTAAAATAACACCTAAATTAACCCTTATTATTTTTTTTTTTAAAATTGGGATATTACATACTATACCTCTTATAAAATTTCGTCCTCGAAATTCGTTAACTCAATAAATTTTCGGAAACAAAAATATTTTTTCCCCTTTTTTTTACACGAGGAGTTCTTTGTCTAATATGAAAAGTACAAATGCAATAATACTTTTAATACAAATGACGACTTGAATTCATAAAATATAATTCTAAAATATGATAATATGACATTTGAATAGCATGACAAAATAAATTGCATACCTTGAGAAATCTGACGAGATATGACGAAGGTGAATGTCACTAGACTATTTTCTTTTTAAAATATTTGAAAGAATTTTTTTTTCTAAACAAGTCTACAGAACCGTAAACCTGCTCTGATACCACTTGTAACGACCCAATTTTATAAAATTAAAGTACTCTAAAATATTATTAAGAAAACACGAATTTATAAATTAAAGTGATGCCAATAATTATAAAAAACTTGATTTAGAATTTTTTAATTCTTAAGAAAAATATAATGATAATAAGAATAATAATTCTTCCAAATTAAATATCCAAAAATTATTCCAACAATAAACCGGAAAAATTAAAGACTTAAATCTAAAATTTGGTCCGATCATAATTATTTAAAATATAAATATAGCATGATTTATTCCACCATCCACAACATCATATCTTCAGCCGGATTCCTCAACCTGAAAGTCATGATAATAATAGGGGTGAGCTTCATCTAGCTCAGTAGGGATATATCTGTCAATATTTGATATAACATGAAAAGCATTCACATAATTACAACAGTAAATTCATTCATTTCCTCTTTTTCCTCTGACTGGCCAGTTCCTGCATATAGCATTGCGGGTTCACCCCAAAGATACGTTTGTTCCCGGACCATTTTCATAGCCCTAGCTTATATGAATTTAAATCCTCTTGACATATATTGTAATCAATGAAGTACAATCATGAAACATTAAATAAAGACAAATAATATAGAAATCCCTACCTTAATAATCACAGATATTCGATGTAGAAAAATGAACAATAAAAGTCCTAGTCTTCGACCCCTTCGTTTTCAATATTAATTAAAATTATATAATTAATATGTGATTTTAATAAATCAAACTAATTAATGAAAAAATTTGTGAAAAATATTGAAAGAAGGCTTGTGAATTGTGAATATATATATATATATATAAAACTTGAAGTAGAAAAAATATTTATACCTTATAATTATTAGAAATATGGTGTAAAATTGTGTATGAAATTACACATATTTATAGTAGTTAATTCCAACTCCTAAACCTAAATTATCCCCTAATGACTAACCCCTAAGTCTCCTAAAAATAACCCCTAATCTAACCCCTAAAATAATACCTAAATTAACCCTTATTATTTTTTAAAAAAAATTGGGATATTACATTCAATAAATATTAAGTCCACTTATGAGATTGGTAACTTCGCTCGTAATAGTACTGAGATGAAGTTTGACTATTTAATTGCTGTTCGCCAAAAAATTGTTTTGGTTCATACAACTGCAAGTGTACATTGTAGTTTATATGATAATGGCAAGCAAGGTCGTATTCCTCAGGGATTGAAGCTCGAAACACTTAGGCTATAATAATATCGTATTCCAATTTTATTGAAGCGACCGAAAATCAAGTATTTTATCTAACTAAAAAAATCAAAATTAAAGAAATAAAAAAAAAACAAATTTGCGAACCCCACAGGTCTTTTCAACATCTTTAGGAGCAACCTTAGGCACATAATCTCAACATGCTTCTTCAATATTAAATACGAATAAAGTTTTAAAAACCAATTAATGCAATTCTATGGGTTCAAATTCCTAATATCATTTACTCCCCCTCCCGAGTGGTGCGTAAACAGTTGATTAATAACAATTGTAGTCCTCCCGGATCGTTACAATTCTTATTAACTCCAAAAAGATTTGTAAATTGAATGACTCCCCACAAATACGCATGTCACACATGTTTCATGTCTGAATTCGATTTCCGTCTTTGTTAAAACTCATCTCTCGAATTTTGCAATAACAAATATGACATGCTAATTATTGGTCAAATAAAAAGCCATTATAAATAAGCACTCGAATTCATAAAATAGAATGCATGAAGCAATTAAGAAAATAAATAATCATATTTAATACAAATTCACAGTTTCGATTATGGTCCTAAGATTCGAAAAATATGCCAAACATTGATTACAAACTCATAGACAAATTTGAATCAACATTAAGACATCGTATAAGCACAAACAAGAGTTCTTAAACATAGAAAGAAAACCCCATCTTGTCAGGATGGATTCCCCCTCCAAGCCTTCGAAGCTCTTGTGCTCCGTAGATGCGAAAGTCTAGTGGTGTTCTTCGTGACCTAGCCTTTTGCTTTCAGAAGCTCTTCGATTCCTTCGTTCCTGTGTTATTTGATGTGTTTTCTATGTAGAGTGTGATGTATTTTCGTGCATAGCCTTGGGTCCATTTTATAGATGCTTGGAGAGATCATTTGAAGAGTTTGAGTAGGAAAAAGAGAACAATTTAGCCCCAGTTACGTCGCACGCCCGTGTAATCCCACACGGTCGGGTCATGCTATTGGAATCTCGGGGTCTTCATTAACGTTGTAGCTCTTTCTCTTAGCTTTCTATAACCACTTGAATTACCTCAATATCAACTTTGTAGAGGAAGTAATGTCCAAAATACTAAACCCTGCCAGTGTTGGAAACTATTAGCGCGTTTTGACGTTTTTAAAGGAAATTATCTTTTCTTTGACCGTCCACGCTTTTTTCCTTCACATTTTTGCTCGTACCTTGTCTTTATATATATAATTTGAAACGTGCTATCATCTTTTTTCCAATTTAGCTCTATTTTCTGCAAAATTCACAAGAGTACGCAGTATCACGCCCAACAAGGGAAACCAAGTAAAACACACTAAATATGCGTGCAAATGCATCAAATATATATCATTTTAAACCTTCAAATACATGTATATTTTACACTCATCAAAATCCCCCAAACTTAAAGCATTGCTTGTCCTCGAGCAAATTTAGAAAAATAATATAAGGGGAAAAAAAAGAACACCCAAGAACACTATAAACATTAAACAACACTCGACTCCATACTCAAGGATACCATGTAACTCATTATCAAGAAGTTGTAATATAGGCTCTTTGGTAAGGGTAGAGAAAATTTAGATTAAGTGATTGACTTGAGCAAAGAGAACTTAAGCGCACAGACTTGCAACTCACCAACCCAATTTTATCATAAAACGCATTCTTCATTGTATTTTCTCTTTCAACTCAACTCCACCGTTATTTCTCCCTTTTCATTCTTAGGCCTTTGTAGGTCCCAAGGGGTGTGAATGTAAGGTTTAGAAGGGGGGGTTGAATAAACCTTACCAACTTTTCGATTTAGTCCTTTTAAATAATCAGAGTTAATACTTCACAGCTGAGTCCTTGATGGACAGCTAAGTTAGTTAATCAAAGAGTTAGTTACTCAACGCACTGATTTCGAGCCGTTGATAGAATAACTCACTTGCTTTGACTAAAGACTTAACTCGACCGTGATTTGTTTTCAAATGAAGACTTTACACCCTTAAATTTGGTTTAGTACTTAGAGATTATCAAGTGGATAGCAAATTTATCAGCAAAGTTAAATAAATAAGATGCAGGAATTAAAGTGTTGAAATGTAAATGGCACGATAAGTTTTTATAGAGGTTCGAAGATGGGGTAATTCTTCTACTCCTCTCTTCTCCAACTCCCGGAGGAATCCACTAGGTATTGATCAAGATACGAGTGGTAATGTCCGTATACAAGTCTTGATCACACAAACGACTTGATCCTTTGGGACTCGATCCGAGATGCCTTGGTCACGCACCGACTTCTCGTGCGACTCGCTTCTTCACAGGCAGCTGCCTTGCTACTACAACCCACTTGCTCAAGCTCTTTGGATTTGATCACGAAGCCCTCCAAAAACTTGAGACTGGTTCGACCTTGAACCTTCCTACAATCCTCCGTGGAATGTAGACCCCTTGATTCTTCAACAATTTCCTCTTCAACTGATTGAAGTTATCTTTCCTTCACAGGTGAGTGTTGGATTGATTTTCTTCGTAATATAGGCTTGAGGATTAATCTTGAATGATTTGAGAATATTTTTGGTTCTGATTCAAATGTTTGCTTGAATGTTCGTGGTTCGTAACCTTCTCTCGAGTCATTCCTCGCCTTTTATAGTGATCTTTCAAAAATCGCCCGTTGAAGAGATATGCTTATTTTTGAAAGTCACTTGTGGTCGTTGGCTTGTCTTGTTGCGATCCTTGGAATTGCCACTTCCTCGTATGAATTGTTCTTCTTCACTTTTCGAGTTCTCGACATGGTGCGAGTGCTTCCCATTGATTCATTCCTTTTGCACGCTCGGGATCGAGCACTTGAGAAAGGTAGTATGTAGGTATTACTTGTTTAAGTAATTCCCTTGATTTCTCGGCAACGGATCTCTTCCATTATCTCGACTTGACCGCATTTCCTTGCTTTCCCCAGTGACTTAGAGTCGACTTCCAATCATTGGATGACTCTTCCGTCACTTCAACTTGAGACTTGGCTATCTTGAGTTGACTTGACGATACTCTACTCACCAGCATCTCACTGTTCCTTCAACGAGTTCCCGTCTTCTCTTCTTTGCCATACTTAGTCAGTCTTGCAATGAGTCTTCCTTCTAGTCTCCGGTTGTCTTCTTGCATGTTTAGGCATAGTGACTTAACTCGGCCTTGACCACCTTATTTATTACAATGCGCTTTACAACAAAAATGGGGTGCCAACTTCCTATTCTAAGTTTTACATGGCATTCATCAAAATCTAAACAATAAATTTCCCAACAGCCTTTTTGCCTTCTTTTATTTTTCTTTAGCCTCAAGCTTTCATTTTTATTTGTTTTTCACAATTTTCAATTTTTTTTGGCTTTGCTCAATTTTCTCTTCTTTTTCAGAGATATTTCTTTCTCTTTCGAGCTTCATATATTTTTTTGGTTCACCCAGATACTGCTCATCCCTCTTTCTTTTACCAACTTCCTCTCCTTTTTTTTCATAATTTTTCTCACCACATCTCCCCCAAACCTATTCATTTTCTATAAGCTCAAGAAATTTAAGTGATAAAAACATGTAAATTTTAAAGATCAATGTGGCTCAGAATAAAAGTTTTGGCTCAAAATTGGCTAACTAGGGAATCATGAGTTCATAGGTAGGCTTTTTAGACTAAGTAGGCTACACAAAGATGGTCTTAGATCATTTTCAAAAATTGCACACACACATGGCTTCAATGAAGATACCAGAGCGAGTTCTAGAGTTCTATCAATCATGAATGACACACTCAAGAAAATATATGTCTGCATAATATAAAGCAGTTATAGGCACAAAAGCTCACAGACTTATTTTTTGCAACATGCTCAAATACCCAATTTTCTCAACACATGCCAAGCAAATAAATAACTTTCCTCCTAAGAATTTATTACATTATTCCCATAAGTATGTTATCCCATGCCATAAAATATTCATAGTAAAATCATAGGGAGCTGGGCATAAAAACTGAATTAAAACCACAAACAAAAGCAATGAAACGTGCTAAAGCGATAAACGTGTTAAACAGAAATAACTAAAAATCGATTTTTTTTTAATTTTTTTTATGCAAGTGCTTCTACATGCAGTCCTAAATGCAATGCAAAATGCAACAGTACTAATTTATGCATTCTTGACAACCCCCCAAACTTAAAATATGCTTCGTCCCGAACATATGAGGAAATTATCAAAAGGAAAGAGGAATGCGTAAAGTACTTACCTGGATCATTCCGGTGAAGTCGGGAGCTTGTCCGTCAAATTTGAAACTGGAGGAGCAGATTGCATGATCGGGTCGTGCGCGTCTTTTTTTTTTGTTTTTTCTTTTTTTTTACCCCCGGGATTTATCGCGATGTTTCTTGGGTTGCCTCCCATAAAGCGCTAAGTTTTTCGTCTTCAGCCAGACTCAGATTTCCAGCATCGCTTTTGTTGAACCGTGTCGGTTGAAATCATTGAGCCTCATATTATGTACCATTCATCAGACGAATGGCGTTGCTCTATTTTCTCGGATTCAGTATCGCCTGGGAGTTTGCCATTTTTGATGTTGGCCTCCCACTTCAGTAACGATTTGGGCTTCTTATATCAACAAAGATTACAGTCTCGCACTCAACAAAAATGATGTTAGAAACGAAGAAGAAAAAAAATAAAAAAAATCAAAAAATAAAAAAAGGAATAGAATTAAAAAAAATATTTACAAAAAAATGTGCTTCAATTAAGATTGGACTACTTATTACTATATCTATGTAGAATCTAATCAATCCCCAGCAACGGCGCCAAAAACTTGTTCGCCAAAAATTTGTTTTGGTTCATACAACTGCAAGTGTACAGTGTTGTTTATAGAATAATGGCAAGCAAGGTCGTATTCCTCAGGGATTGGAGCTCGAAACACTTAGGCTATAATAACATCGTATTCAAATTTTATTGAAGCGACCGAAAATCAAGTATTTTATCTAACTAAAAAAATTGAAATTAAAGAAATAAAAAAAAAATTTGTGAACCTCACAAGTCTTTTCAACATCTTTAGGAGCAACCTTAGGCACATAATCTCAACATGCTTCTTCAATATTAAATGCGAATAAAGTTTTAAAAACCAATTCATGCAATTCTATGGGTTCAAATTCCTAATATCATTTACTCCCCCTCCCGTGTGGTGCGTAAACAGTTGATTAATAACAATTGTAGTCCTCACGGATCGTTACAATTTTTATTAACTCCAAAAAGATTTATGAATTGAATGACTCCCCATAAATACGCATGTCACACATGTTTCATGTCTGAATTCGATTTTCGTCTTTGTTAGAACTCATCTCCCGAATTTTGCAATAACAAATATGACATGCTAATTATGGGTCAAATAAAAAGCCATTATAAATAAGCACTCGAATTCATAAAATAGAAAGCATGAAGCAATTAAGAAAATAAATAACCATATTTAATACAAATCCACAGTTTCGATTATGCCCCTAGGATCCGAAAAATATGCCAAACATTGATTACAAACTCATAGACAAATTCGAATCAACATTAAGACATCGTATAAGCACAGATAAGAGTTCTTAGACATAGAAAGAAAACCCCATCTTGTCAGGATGGATTCCCCCTCCAAGCCTTCGAAGCTCTTGTGCTCCCTAGATGCGAAAGCCTTGTGGTGTTCTTCGCGACCTAGCCTTTTGCTTTCAAAAGCTCTTCGATTCATTCGTTCCTATATTATTTGATGTGTTTTCTATGTAGAGAGTGATATATTTTCGTGCATAGCCTTGAGTCCTTTTTATAGATGCTTGGAGAGATCATTTGCAGAGTTTGAGTAGGAAAAGGAGACCAATTCAGCCCCAGTTACGTCGCACGCCTATGTAATCCCATATGTCCGGGTCGTGTGATCTGAATTTGATCTCGGGGTATGTATTAAAGTTGTCGATCGTTCTCTTAGCTTTTCATAGCCACTTGAATCACCTCAATATCAATTTTGTAGAGGAAGTTATGGACAAAATACTAAACCCTGCCAGCGATGGAAACTATTAGTGCGTTTTGACGTTTTTGAAGGAAATTATCTTTTCTTTTACCGTCCAGGATTCTTTACCTCACATTTTTGCTCGCACCTTGTCTTTTTATATATCATTTGAAACATACTATCATCTTTTGTCCAATTTAGCACCATTTTCTGCAAAATTCACAAGAGTACGCAATATCACACACAACAAGGGAAACCAAGTAAAACACACTAAATATGCGTGCAAATGCATCAAATATATATAATTTTAAACCCTCAAATACACATATATTTTACACTCATCAATTGCTCTCTTACTTTTCTGCTAATATTTCCAAATCTCTCCATGGGTGGATTATCGATATTGGTTGACTTAGCATACGTTTGAGATTGAGCAAATGTGTATGACTATTATCGGGTTGTGCAGCTTTAGAGCGCACAAGAGAAGGCTAATAAGAGTCACCTCAAGCTCAATAGTTGGTGTGAGCAACTTGATGTATTGATGTAGTCTTACTCGGATAAATGCACTTGTAAGAGTGAGAAGGCTTGTCTATCTTTTCTTTGTGATGCTTGGCTTTAGATAGTATTTCTTTTAGATCTTCTATTGATAGCGTGACATGTGAGGTTAGGAGGATGACTGTATTAGCTCGAGGAGGCTTGATTGTCTAACTCGCTAAGGTCAATCTCCCTCTGCATAAATATTTTCCAGCAGGATACGTTTGCTGGAAGAATGAAAGATGACTATTTTTTCATTTAAAGCTAAGTCTACAAAGTTGAGTGCAGACTTGTGAGTGTGAGGAACACAATTAATGCATTACATTTTCCTTTATTCCTATCTACGCTATAAGTTAGTACATCCCCACTCTCATTAGTTAGAAGCGCCAAATTTCTTTAAGCGATTCTTAATATACGGAGATCTGCTAATAGGGACTGGTAATAGGGTGGCCAATTAGTTTGGACACACAATTGAAGGAAATAAAGTTGCAAGTTGAATGATGGTTCTAAACACTTTGCAACTAGATGAGCTTGCGAAGAAGGGACAATCACTTTAAAACGGTTAGATTTATGATAGCGCAAGTTGATTTGTGTGTCTTCTTGCTGCCTACATCATAAAAAATGTACCTCCAAATGATTCTTCAATCCTGTATGAGCTTTAGTTCAGTAACAAGCCCAAATTAGTGGGTTTGTGCCTATATAAGTTTGAGAATATGTGTTCTCATGTGGAGAATCAAGTCACACAGCTAGGTTTCCCCTCGAAGGGATTTTTTGAGCACATGTGAGGTTATAAGAAATCTTGAAACTATGCGAGTTGTAAGATCCTTAGGAGGCGCTCATTTCTCAGGCGAGGATGTTGTATTTTATACTCATCTAGTAATCGATGGGATAGTGGGAGCGACACTAAGTCAGTGGGAGCTAGTATCTCACACGAAAAGGATTCTACCATTCCACGAGTAAAAAGGAGTGAATATGAAATATTTTCCATCATCTATATGAGATTGAGTGGGTATCCTTCACAATTACTTTTGTGGATGTTGATGAGTCGATAAAATATGTGAATTCACTTGATACCCTAAGTGGATAGTTGTTGCGAAGGAAAAGATGAGTTGAATGACTAAGAATAAAGTCTAAGAGCTTGTTAATCTTCTGTCTAGATGCAAGACAATTTGAAACATGTGGTTTCAGAAGGTCAAATGCAATATAGATGGGTTGATTAACATGTGTGTAGCTTGACTATAGACGAAATGTTTACGCCTGTTAGAAGAGCGTAATTTTTTTGAGATGTTCTCCATAAGTGGTGAGATTGCCTCAATTTGCCTGATATGTTATATATTATTGCCACTTTTGTCTAGAGTTGTCTTGGATGATTGATGTTGACATAGTTCAGTGAAAGTTGAATAAGGAGATCTGTGTGGATCACCCGATTGAATTCAAGAAGTGGAGTAAGTGCACATTGATTGCTGATCAAGAAGCTCTAGCTTGACTTGGATCATCATTGATTTCATTGATCTATCATTTTGGTAGGCCTACGATGGTCAATTAATACACTGAATGGATACTTGACTTTGTCCATTTCAGTTAGACAAAACCAAAGTCCCCATGCTCGCCTTGTAGAAGCTTCGTCTTCTGAGATTGCTCCTACTAGTAATGGTACTTCTTCAAGTGAAACTGCCTTAATGTTTTCCATCCGGTCTTCTAAGCTTGATAAAATAAAAAGCTTTATTGAAACCTTTCTTTTCTGGTTCTGGAGCTGCACTGATAAAATACCGTTCCAGAATGTCTCCTCTGGCCAAATGTGGATTATTGGCCCAAGTCTCGTAAACCTCTTCCCTAATCCATTTTGGTAACTTGAAAATTTCTGGGAATCCTGGTGACACAGTATATATTGAAGCTAAAGCTCCAAAAGTATACCATCCTTGTACTTCATTTGGATGACTTCCTGGTTTCATCCAAACTCTAGGATATTTGCCTGAGATATCAACCATGGTTTTTTCTGGGTTAATACCTCTTTTTGTTATCAATTTCTCCCATTGTCGCTGATATACCTCATTGGAGAAATCTTAATCACGTCAGTTTGAACCTTAGATTTGCCTATCTGTGGCCTAAGATTCAACTCTCCCTCTTTAACCGCAGAGATGGTAGGTTGACTTGAAGACTCGGGTTGTGACACCGGAGCTTCAACATTTGTTACAGTTTGTACACCTTCCGAGGATGCATCACCTGCAACACTTGTGATTATGGTATCTAAATCCATAACCTCCGGGTTAGAGTCCCATTCTCTAACCGCCCATTTTTGCATCATAGGAGATGCGGCCTGGAGGAGAGGCCCTTGCAGTTCTAAGAACAATTGTCCTTGAGCAAACTGGTATGCTCGTATTTGACTAGAAACAAATTTCTGGTCAGCCTATTGAAGTTGTGCAACAACTTCTGCATTGAGACATAGCGTCCCAAAATCTCATTCTAGACTCTCTAGGTTTTCACTGAGATGTCTTACTTGTTTAAGGACCTCGTCAGCAACGCGTCCTTCCATCTCATGTCAAAAAATCTGCAAGAACATTTTTATGAGATTTTATAATGACAATATCATAATCATAATATTGACATTCAACTTGCCATCTAAGCAATCTAGCCTTTTCTGGTTTTCATTCAATTTTATTTTTCAGAAAAGCCTTGACACTTGAATTATCAAATTTTAAAGTAAACTTTTTAGCCAGTAAAAATAAAGGCCATTTTTGAAAGCCTTTCTAACTGCAAAGAATTCCTTCTCGTTGATATGCCATTGATTTGCTTCACTGTCTGTAAATAGACCACTGCAATATATGCGTGCACTTCTCTGTTTGGTGTGACTTTCGTAAGGACTGCTTGCCACCAATAATCATTGGCATCTGTATATAGAACCAACTCATCCTCGTCTTATGGAATTGCAAGTTTCAAAAGCCTTTTTCAAACTTTCTTATGTTGTTTTAACCCTTCTTGATGTTCATCATCCCATTTGAATATAACATCTTTTTTTAGTAATGGGCTGAACACCTTCCTATAATGTGCCTCGGATTGTTTATGAACATTCCAACAAAATTCATAACTTCGAGAAAACTTTGAAGTTGCTTCTTATCTTTGAGCGTATCTGGAAATCATTGCATATTTTCCACAATATGGTTTTGTAGGACGATCCCAGATTCACCGATTTCAATTCCGAGGAATTCAATCTGTCTCGTGGCTATTACTACCTGTTTGATAAATGGTTTTATCATGATTTTGATGATTTTGTTTTTACACCAAAACAATGTTTTTAAAGGTTGTCCAAATACTCCTAAATGATTTAAAATGGTTTTTAATATTTCCCAGAGTATTTCTTCAAGTTTATTTTCGACAAAATTGGACAACGCTTTTAATGATTTTATGTCAAAATCTTTTTACATCAAAACTATGTCCCTAAATGTTGTCCTAATACTCCCGATCAGTTTAAAATGTTTTTACTATTTTTCGGAGTATTTCTTGAAGTTTATTTTCGATATAAAATTGGACAACACTTATGTTTCAGTTCTGGCCGCCATCGCCCTATAGGCAACCCGCACTGTTGAGTTTTGGAACAGAAAAAGGGACGGGAACAAAACTGAGGGGGGCGACCGATCGACCCGGAGATCGACCGGTCGACCCTAGGGCGGCCGGTGCCTGGGCACCCCCTCGTAGAACAGAAACTTCTGTTTCTCATTTTTGTCTCCCTCGACCGGCTGAGCAATGGGGTGACCGGTCGAAGCCTACGTCGACCGGTCGCCCTATGTAAAATTGCTGCATTATGTTTCAAACTTCTATTTGTGCGCGACCGGTCGCCCTATGGTTTGACAGCAAAATTCTGACCGTTTGACAGCAGAGCTCTTTTCTTCAATTGTCTTGCAATTTTTTACAGAATTCATGTCCCCAAGAGGAGCCTATCATGTACAAGACATCTCCTATAAATAGAGGAAGATTTGAAGCACAACTACATGAGAGAAAACTACAACACAACAAGATACACTCAAGAATACACTTGTTCTTACATTGTCTTATTTCTTGTTGTAATTTGCCTAGCTATTCACTTTCACATTCTTGAGGTCTAGGCTTTTCTTGATTACACTTGCACTCTATTGTATTATCAATTATCGAGTTGTAATATTGAATTTGGGTAATCATTCAACACAAGATATCCTTGTGAGTGTTCTTGTGGTAAGAACACTTGGGTGATCTAGGTGTTAGGTGTAAGAAGATTGTGGTAATCTTCTTGTTGAGGTGTTGAAGAATTTGGTATTCTTCAAGGTTGAAGATTGTGGTAATCTTCACAAGGTGCCGTTGGAGATTGTGGTAATCTTCAAGAGAGATTGTGATAATCTCAAAGGTGGTGTTGAAGAAGAGTGTGGTGCTCTTCAAGGTGTTGTAAGTTGGTGTTGTATTAATTTTGGTAATTAATAAAATCTTTTTTCCTTTTGAAATCCATCCCGGATATACTGGGGTGGTAGAGGATTAGGCCCTAGGTGGTTGAACCTCTATAAATTGACGTGTGTTGTTTACATTCCGCCCTTCTATATTGTCTTGGCTTGTTTTGTTTGAAAAAGAGGGTAAATTCGAAAACATGGAGATAATCTATTCACCCCCCTTCTAGATTATCGTAGCCGCTTGGACTTACACTACCTTCTTTTCTAAAAGCACTAATCCTTTCTTGTGACAAACATCTGAAAATATTTCTAAATATTTAAGATGCTCCTTCATGTTCTTTGATGCGATAAGAATATCATCGATATATACGAACATGAAATGGAAATAATCTTTGAACATATTAACCATCTTCCTTTGATATATCTGGGGTGCGTTGGCCAATCCCATATGCATCACATTCCAAATATAGTTTCATTGTGGTGTGGAGAAAGTTGTGAACATCTTACTTTCTTCATCCATCTTAATCTGATAAAATCCAGATTTGGCATCAAACTTTGAGAATATATTGGCACCTTTGATGCAGTTAACCCAATGCTCTCTACTTGGGATATAGTATCCATCGAATTCCAAAATGTTAATAATCCCCTTGTAATTAATAACCAATATTGGCTTTCCTATTTTGATTTCTCCATTATTTCTGACTAAGAATCCTGGACCACTGTATGGAGAAACTCCCGGTGAAATCAACTTAAGGTCAAGATGTTCTTTAAGTATTTTATGCATATCCTCACGATCCTCCTGGTTGATAAGGATTGGTTTGAATCTCACGAACTCATAAACCTTTCCTGGTTTCACCTTTAAGGACGTTTTGAGCTCATTCTTATCCCACCATGCCAAAGGATTTTCATTGTAATTCCTTTAGATCTTCTTCTTGACATTCTTGAGTGATATTTGTTCCTCTATGGTAACATCACTCTGTGTATTTTCCATTAGGCTCTTCAACAGTTTTGCAATAGCCTATAGGGGAACTCGTTCTTCTCCTTGTATCCTTAATGAATACAAATTATTATCCCATATCTTTGTATCTTTCTGTTTTGAACCATATTTCCAAAAGGATAATAATGCATCAACAAATCTTGATAGGTTATTGTCTTTTGAAATTATCTGTGATGCGTCTAATCATGCTGTAGGGGCCGTCTTAGGACAAAGAATTGATAAATTGCTCCGTGTGATTTACTATGCTAGTTTGACTCTTAATGATGCACAAATAAATTACACTACCACTGAAAAGGAATTGTTAGTTGTTGTTTTCTCCTTGGATAAATTCAGATCTTACATTGTTGGGTCTAAGGTAATTATTCATAGTGATCACGCAGCCCTGCGATACTTGTTGTAGGTCCCAAGGGGTGTGAGTAAGGTTTAGAAGGGGGGGATTGAATAAACCTTACCAACTTTCCGATTTTAGTCCTTTTGAAATTATAATAGAGTTAACTCAAACAGATGTGTCCTTGAGGGACAGCTAAGTTTGTTATTCAACTAAGTTAGCCACTCAACAGACTCGATAAAGCTGTTGATAGAATAACTTGGCTGTTTAACCTGAACTTTAACTTGGCTGTTTTGGTTTTATCAGCGGAAGACTTAACACCCTTGATTTGTTTTAAGCTTGTTTTAACACTTGATTTTTAGCACTTGGTTATTAATCAGTTGGAGAGCAAATATGAGTTTTATCAGCCGATGTGATGTAAGTATGCAGAAATGTAAATGTGCTGAAAAATAAATGACACAGATAATTTTTATAAAGGTTCGAAGATGGGGTAATTCTTCTAATCCTCTCTTCTCCAACTCCTGGAGGAATCCACTATGTAACAGATCAGTTTACAACGTGGCGAACAGTCTGGAGACAACCTTGGTCACACAGCTGGCTTCTCTTGCGACTCAGCTTCTTCACAGGGCAGCTGCCTTGCTACTTCAGCTCACTTCTCAAGCTTTTGGATTTGATCACGAAGCCCTCCAATAACTTTATACAGGTTCGACCTTGAATCTTCCTACAATCCTCCTTGGAAAGTAGACCCATTTTGATTCTTCAAAAGTTTTCTCTTCAACAGATTTGAAGTTGTCTTTCCTTCAGAGCTTTGTGTTGGAACGATTTCCTTCGAGTTTCAGGCTTGAGGATTTGCTTGAATATACTTGAGAATATTTGCAGGTTAATTGCTTGAATATTGCTTGCTTGTTCGTGGTTCAGGTTCTCTTTTCTCAGTAAATTCCTCAGCCTTTTATAGTGCACTTTTGAAATTTTTCCCGTTGAAGAAATAGGCTAATTTCAAAAGTCACTTTTGTTCGTTAGCTTTTCTTGTATGTTGTCCTTGATGTTGACATTTCCTCGTATTAAATGTCTTGCAGCATTTCAGACTTTCTGACACACGGTGCAGTGCTTCCCATTGGTTTATTCCTTTTGCACAATTCTGGGACTAACAATTTACACCTGACAGCTTTGACATGTTACTATTCTGAGTAACATTCTTGACTTTTAATCAACGGATCTAAGTCAGTTGTCTTGACTAGACTGCTGTCTTTACCCCAGGTGACTTGTGTCAGCTTCCAGTCAATGGATGACTCACTATCACTTCAACCTTGAGACTTGGCTTCTTGAACTAACTTGACTGACACTTCTTACAACTGTTCCTCAGCTGACACACCTTCAGTCGAGTCCTTTTCTTCCTTCTTGGCCATACTCAGCTGACACACAATAGAGTCTTCAATCCAGTCCACAGTTGACTTCTTGTATTCCTTGGCGTACCTGACTTGACTCAGTTTTTCCAGCCCTATCTTTTACAAAACGAATTACAAGGAAAATGGGGTGCCAACTTCCTAGTTTAAGTTTTACATGGTATCATCAAAATCTACAAAATAAATTTCCTAACAATTTCCCCCTTTTTGATGATGCCAAAACTTAAAAACATTCAACAAAATATAAACAGCAAAGATACATACAGACAATGCATAAACAAAGAATGTATGCTTAAGATAGATCGTTTTATTGATCATAACATTCTTGTCCTTTACACAGATGTTTACATTTGGTATCAGAGTATTCTTTATCAGAGCAAAATACATATCTAAGCTAAGATACAAGAATACATACAAAGTGAAAAATTACAGATAAATTCACTAAGTATATTACAGATGACTTACATGAGTGTATTTACATAAAATACATGAAGGGGTTTGCAGCGACACTTCAACGCCTTCATTGCTTTCTTCCTCTTTCTTCTTCAGCTCTCTTGCGCTCCTCGTCGTCATCGGTTCTTTTCCTCTTCTTCTCTTCTTCTTCTTCCCTTCTTTACTTCTTTTCATAGGCCCATTTGGAAGCATCATCCCTTTGCTTCCTCTCGAGCCATTTACGAGTTTGCCTTTCATTCTCCTCTTCTTGTCGTCTCACAGCCTCAACGTTCTTCCTTGCAACTTCTCGGTTGGCTAGGTGATCCTATCCAACCCAGTAGATCAGCCCTTTCTTGTCAGGATCTACGAATTCAACGTCCTTGGGTTTTGGTCGAGGTAGCTGACCACTTCCACCACCACTTCTTCCTCTGCCTGACTCAGCTCTTCCTCTGCCTCTGGGTGTGTACTGCACATGAGTCTTCTGCTTTCCAGCTGTGTGACTGCTGCTTTTCAGCTTCTTCGCACAAGGCTAAGCCTTCCTCCCAGTACAAATCCCAGGCTCGGGCCAGAGCCATTCCTTGGAAATAGCCTTCTGATTCAAGGGTTTTGAACTCTTCGACCGATCTAGGCTCAGATCCATCATCAGGGATAGCATCCTGATCCTTTCCAACTGGAAGACCACCATACTGTTTCAACACTTCCTGAACGCGAGCATCTTGCTTTTTAGAGAACTCCTCAAACCCTGCTTCAATAATCTTCCTTTTCTCCGACATTGGCACAACAGAGTGCTCAATGGGTAGGGTTACGTGGAGTTTGCTCAGGATGGAGGCAGTAACATGACCTTGTTGTGGGGTTTTGACTAACATCAACGTCAAATCCTTCGAACTTTCCCCCTCAGCAGCTTTACCTTTCTTCACAGCCGCGTCTTTCTTCAATTTTTCTTCTTTTAATCCCTTTAGGGACTCCTCTTCCCCCTTTTTGGGATCATCAAAGGAGAGAGGTACCCCGGGGAACATGCTTCCAAGAAGAACGTCCAGTCTGTTAATCGTGGAATTGTGCTTGGAGTCTGCTGCATCGGATGCGTTTCAAATCTCCGATCGAATCTCCATAGACTCAGTTATGAATATCTTCATTTTAGCCAAGAGTAGGCTGAATTTGTCATTCATCGCATTTTCAAGTCTTAGGATCTCATTCTTATGAAAATGTCGCAGCAGCTGCCTGATCATGGAGTTATTTGCACTCCATACGAGCATTCTTCCATATAGGGCTTTGAAGTATCGTACTTGCTTGCTTCGCATAGCAGTCTACTGTTGAGACCATTCCCGAATTCGCACCACGATTCCTCTCAAGTCTGCTGTGAGAGTGGCATCGCGATTGTCCAGGCGTAAGTCGAGTGAGGCCTAGTGTCGTTCAATCTTCTCAATCTTCTCGCAGATCTTCTTGAAGACTTCACGAATTTTAGCTGTCTCGCCCGAATCAGCTGTTGGCCATTCTTTGTCAAAATCAAAGTCTGCTGGCACAATCGTGTCGGTAGGAATGATGGGATCTTCTCTGACAGTGTATTTTCTTTGTTCAGCAGCTGTCTTTTCCTCGGATGCAGGCAGGTCCTGGGTGAATGGAAACATGTCCTGAAAGATATCATCACGAACATAGGGAATATCTAGGTCTCGATCCTTCAATGCCTTCCCTTGTAGTAGAGTGGAGTCAACTCTCGATGCCTCTGCTGCGGCAGCTTCATCGGCAATATTCACAGCTGTGTGAGCCTGTGACGGAGATGACGGAGTCGTTAATGTTGCAGTTGTGGAAGCCTGCACAGATGACTCGGTTTCAGCTGGGGCTTTTGGGACCTGACTTTTCTAGCATCTTTGCTATCTTTAGAACAAGGGTCTCATCAGCACCCTGCTTCACCATTCCGTCAAAGTCCACTGACGAACCTGAGTGGATTTGCTTTGAGAGCTTAACATAGTCGTGCTTTTGAGCCATTTTCAGAGAGTTTCACCATCGAAAAGTGTAGAACTTGCTTTGAGATAACTTAGGGTTTCTAAGAGAAAAACTTTGCTTTGCTTGAAGATGAACAGTTCGCGTAGTGAGAGAGATGAAAATTTTCATATATAAAGGTTATGAAAGGACGTGTCTTCGGATTTTGAATTTTTGATTGAGATCAACGACTCAGATTAAGACGTCAAAACCATATTTAATTCCTCGCATTTAATGCAGCAACATTAATATCCAATCATATGGGTTCATGTGCAGCTTTTACTGTGACTGTCATTATTGCGTTGATGTCATCCTTAAAAACATTCCCGGTCATTTAAAACAACTGCGTTTTTGTCACTTAGCTCATAAATGATTCAGATTATATCCAATGTGACTTAACTCTGCTTCCCTCTTCTCATGAAGTGACTCAGCTGTCAGCTAACTCGATACAGCTGACTTCCCGATAAGGCTGTTTCACTTGGTTGATGTGTGAAACTTGCTCTGTTCTAGTTTTCTCATCTTCTTTCTCTGCTGATTGCTGAGTTTCAACTCAACTCAATTAACCCTAACTCATTCTTGAGCTCTTCAAATCTTGATTCACATAGAGGCTTTATGAATATATCAGCTAACTGCTTATCAGTTGAGATGTATTCCAAGGTGATGTCTTTCTTTTCAACATGATCTCTTATAAAATGATATCTGACATCAATGTGCTTTGTTCTTGAATGCAACATAGGATTTTGAGTGATTGCAATAGCACTAGTGTTACCACACATAATTGGAATCTCTTTTTCTTCAATCTCATAGTCTCTCAGCTGTTGTCTCATCCATAAGACTTGGGCACAACAACTGCCCACATCTATGTACTCTGCTTCAGCTGTGGATGTGGCTATTGAGTTTTTCTTCTTGCTAAAACAGGAAACCAATCTATTTCCAAGCATTTGACATGTACCTGAAGTACTTTTCCTGTCAACTCTACATCCAACATAGTCTGAGTTTGAGTAACCAATAAGCTTGAATCCACCTTCCTTTGGATACCATAAGCCAACTTCCTGGCATTCCTTCAAATACCTTAGGATTCTCTTAGCTGTAGTCATGTGGCTCTCCTTTGGTGCATATTGAAATCTTGCACATACACCTACTGCAAAGGTGATGTCTGGCTTGCTGGCTGTTAAATAGAGCAATGATCCAATGAGTGCTCTATATCTTGTTTGATCTACAGCTTTGCCATCTGCATCAATGTCCATCTTGACTGATGTGATCATTGGTATTTTCACAGAAGACTTCTCTTCCATACCAAATTTCTTCATCAAATCTCTGGTATATTTTGTTTGACTTATGAAGGTTCCATCCTTCAATTTCTTGACTTGAAGTCCTAGGAAGAAAGTCAGCTCTCTCATCATGCTCATCTCAAATTTACCTTGCCTGAGGTTTGAGAACTTATCACACAGCTCTTTGTTTGTGGATCCAAAAATAATGTCATCCACATATATTTGAACAAGCAGTATACTCTATCCATCTTGAATTCTGAAGAGTGTTCTATCAACTTTGCCTTTGGTAAATCCATTGTCCGTTAGGAATTGAGAGAATGTATCATACCATGCTCTTGGTGCTTTTTTCAATCCATATAATGCTTTCTTGAGCTTATATACCTTATCTCCAATAGTTTTCTGCTCAAAACCTGGAGGTTGTTCAACATAGACTTCTTCCTCTAGCAGTCCATTAGAAAAGCATTATTCACATCCATTTGATATACAGTGAAGTTCTTATGTGCAGCATAGGCAAGAAACATCCTTATTGCTTCCAATCTTGCAACAAGAGCAAAGGTTTCATCAAAATATGTACCCTCTTCTTGGAAATACCCTTTGGCTACCAATCATGCTTTGTTTCTCACAACAGATCCTTCTTCATTCATCTTGTTATTGAAAACCCATTTTGTGCCGATTACATTCTGATGGGTTGGTCTCTGCACCAATTCCTATACTTTGTTTCTTTCAAACTGATTCAACTCTTCTTGCATGGCTTGAATCCAATGTGTGTCATCTAATGCTTGAGACACATCTTTAGGCTCTATTTGGGAAATAAAACAAGTGAACATTGCTTCATTTTGTGATTTAGATCTGGTTCTAAATGCCATCTTTAACATCTCTAATAACTAACTTTGGTGGATGGCCTCTCAGCCATCTCACATTAGGTTGGAGTAAGTCTGCTGGATTCAGCCGTCTCGCAGCTAAGTTGTCTAAAACAACTCTTTCATCTTCATTCAGTTGTCATTGAGATTCAGCTATCTCATCTTCATCTGGGTTGCTTGCTCTTACTTCAGCTTCAACATAAGGACTCTTCTGTATAGTTGGCTGATTTAGCTTGTCAGCTAACTCTTCAATATCTTCTCCATTTACATTAGGTTCATCAAAAACCACATGGATAGACTCTTCTGTGACCATATTCCTCTTATTCAGCACTCTATAGGCTTTGCTCTCAGCTGAGTATCCCAAAAAGATACCTTCATCAGCTTTAGCATCAAAAGCCTTCAAATTATCTTTACCATTGTTATGGATGAAACATTTACATCCAAATATTCTGAATCTTGGTCAATTGCCTGTTGATCATGCATCTATTTTGAGTATAGCATGCAGTGTTAATGGCTTCAGCCCAAAATCTCTTTAGGCAATCCAGCTTCAGCTAACATGGTCCTTGCAGCTTCCTTGAGAGTTCTGTTTCTTCTTTCAGCTACTCCATTCTGCTGTGGAGTTCTTGCTGCAGATAACTCATGAGCAATACCATTTTCAACACAATACTGAGTTATTATCCCATTGACAAACTCAGTTCCTCTATCAGAACTTATCTTTATAATGGTTTGGCTCTATTCATTTTGAACTCTTTTCATCAGCTGAGGTAACTTCTGCAAAGTTTCCTTCTTTTTGCACATGAAGATTGTCCATGTATATCTTGAATAGTCATCTACCACCACCAAGGTGTATTTCTTTCCACTTATACTGGCTGGTTCAACTGGACCAAATAAATCCATATGCAACAGATGTAATATCCTTGTTGAGGAAGGACTTGGCTTATCCTTGAATGAAGACTTTATTTGCTTTCCCATCTGGCATGCATCACATACACTTTCTTTTTTGTACACTGAGTCTGGCAATCCTTCTACAAGATGACTCCTTGCAAGCTTGTTGGTTGTCTTGAAGTTCAGATGACTCAGCTTCTTATGCCACAACGAACTTGATTCGGCTGTGCTCTTTGCTAGCAGACAAGTGCTTGGTGTAGCAGTAGACCAATCTACCACATACATATTCTTCTGTCTTGATCCTTGTAGCACTATTTCATTTGATTCAGCATCTTTGATCTGGCACACTCCCATATTGAATCCAGCCCTTGTCACAGAGTTGGCTGATGCTTAACAAGTTGAAGTTGAGGCCTTCAACATAAGCAACATCTGTGATTTCCAATCCAATCTTCTTGATAGATCTTGTGCCCTTGATTTCCCCTAGAGCTTCATTTCCTCCAAATATGACTTTTGCACCTCTAATCTCCTTGAATCTTGACAGGTTTTTCTTGTTTCCTGTCATATGTCTGGAACACCCACTATCCATGTACCAGGTTCCTTGGCACTCAGTTGTTCCTTGAACCTGCAATCAAGGAAATTAGTTTTTAGGTACCCATACTTGCATGGGTCGTGAGGGGTTAGTGCTATAAGATGATCCAACCAACCTATAGCCAAAGGACTTGACTCTCTAGAGGTTGCCATCTATTAGTGTCATAATCATAGTGCACATTAGCAAATTGATTGGAGGTTTTAGGTTCATACAACTGTCTCTTTTGTCTGTATGCCTATGTGTTTGTTTTAGCAATTGCTTTCTTGGGATAATTGTGATAATTCTGAGTGTAGTGCTTGGGTGCATATGTGTGCTGATAATAGCTCTTTTGTCTTTGGAATGACCTTTGCTGTTTTTTAGGTCTTTGCCATCTAGGTTTGTATTCCATAGGTCTTTGCTGATGTTTCACATTATTCCAATCAGCATAGTTTGGATAGTTTCTACCATTCCCATCATGCATGTTTCTCTGATGGAACTTCTGGGGTTTTTGGTAGCTCTGTTTGTTTTTCACAGAGTATTTTCTGTTTGGAGTTTGGCTTTGAGAACTCGGTGGATTGCTTCTCACCGTCCTCTCAAAGATACTCAACTCAATTGCTTTTCCTTTCCTTTGTATCAATGCCGGTTTGTTTGTGATTGTGTTAAGAGTGAATGTGGGTGCAACATTTGGTATTTTGGATTTTTGAGATGCTTCATTGCTTGAAGATCCTTTTTCCAAAATCACTCTTGGAGTTTGACTGTGCACAAAGGAGTTAAATCATATGCCTGTCTTATCTCCACATTCTTTTTGACTCATGATAAGATCATCCAATGATTTGGATGCCTTTGTAAATGAGGCAATCACATTTTTGAGATCTTTTTCCCTCTTTTCTATAGCAAAATAACTCTGCTATGATCTTGGCATTCTCGGCCCCGGCTTCAGTGTTCTCATCGGCCTTGTGACTCAGAGTACTCAACTCTTTAGTCAGCTGTGAGTTTTGACTTTTAAGCTGGCTGTTTTCCTCATTTAGAATTGTGTGTGAGGATTTTATGTGTTCAAAATCTTTCATCATTTTGACTAATGAATCATAAAGATCAGTGGGTGATGAAGTGTGTGTATCACAATCACTATCACTTGAATCTGAATGAGATGAGTTAGAGTGTACCTCATCTTCTTGATCTGTTTGATCTTGTTCTTTAGCCATAAGGCAGATCATAGCCTCTTCTTCAGAGTCACTTGAGTAGTCAGCTTCACTACTTTCTGAGTCTGCTGCTTCTTTGGACTTGGTTGTCTCAGCAGTCTCACCAGCCAACATGGCTTTTTTCTTTTCCTGTCTTCTCTCTCTGAAGACCTTTCTTTCCTCTACATTCCTGTATTTGTTGACTGGTGGATAGGAACAATCAACTGCAAAATGTCTTGGTTGTCTGCAGTTCCAACACAGGTTCTCAGCTCTTTGATCAGCTCTTTCTGTTCTTGGGTTATCAGCTCTTTGATATTCAACCCTTTGATGCTCAGCTCTCTTGGGTGGCCTATCTTCCCTTGACTTAGAGGGAGCTGAATGTCACCTGGAGGTTTCACCCTTGTTTCTTTTATAGTTCTTATTGAAGAACTTGTTGAATCTTTTAACCATTAGGGCAATCTACTCCTGGTCTATGGCTTCCTTGGGTTCAGCTCTCTTTCTATCCTTGGCTATCAGTGCAACTGTCTTGGGTACATCTGTCTCCTCTTGTTCTTTTCTTCTCAGCTCAAACTCACAGGCTTTGAGGTCTGAGAATAGCTCACGGTTAGATGTTTTTGAGAGGTCCATTGAATGTCTCAGGGCCATAGTCTTCATTTCCCATTCAGCTGGGAGGCTCTTTAAGATCTTCATACACATTTCCTTTTGTGTATATTCTCTCCCAAGAGCTGAAAGCTCATTTGTGATTTCAAAGAATCTGCATCCAAACATCCATGGTTTTACCCGCAAGCATTTTGAAATTTTCAAATTTTTGAACAGCAACAGACAATTTATTTTCTTTAATTTGTTCTGATCCTTCACAAATTAAAGTAAGTTTATTCCAGATTTCTTTTGCAGATTTACAAGATTTGACTTTATTGAACATTGCTTTGTCCAAAGTCTTGTAGAGTATGCCCTTGGCCACATTTTCCAAGTTGTATCTCTTCTTATCTTCATTTGTCCACTAAGTCCTTTGTTTTTCAACCATGGTTGGTCTTTCTTCAGCAGTAGCTTCTTCTCCTTCAACTACAGCTGCTCTTCTTACAGTCATGTTCACTTTCAGTATTTGCAGTGGCCCATCCTATATCACAAGCCATATTTCATCGTGTAATGCAGATAGATGAGCCTGCATATGAATTTTCCAATCATCAAATTCTTCAACAGTGAACATAGGAGTGCGTGTCAGATTTGCTTCCATGATAATAAATTTGCTTAAAATGAAAGATTTTGAAAATACAAGTGTTTAAAACCTTTTTTGAAAGATAGAGATCTAGTTCAGTAACCAGTGCGGAAGGCTCAATTAACCAACCGCTCTGATACCACTTGTAGGTCCCAAGGGGTGTGAGTAAGGTTTAGAAGGGGGGTTGAATAAATCTTACCAACTTTTTGATTTTAGTCCTTTTGAAATTATAACATAGTTAACTCAAACAGCTGTGTCCTTGAGGGACAACTAAGTTGGTTATTTAGCTAAGTTAGCCACTCAACAGACTTGATAGAGCTGTTGATAGAATAACTTGTTTGTTTAACCTAAACTTTAACTTGGCTGTTTTGGTTTTATCAGCGGAACAATTAACACTCTTGATTTGTTTTAAGCTTCTTTTAACACTTAATTTTTAGCACTTGGTTATTAATCAGTTGGATAGCAAATATGAGTTTTATCAGCATATATGATGTAAGTATGCAGAAATGTAAATGTCCTGAAAAATAAATGACACAGATAATTTTTATAGAGGTTCGAAGATGGGGTAATTCTTCTAATCCTCTCTTCTCCAACTCCTGGAGGAATCCACTATTTAACAGATCAGTTTAAAACTTGGTGAACAGTCTAGAGACAACCTTGGTCACACAAATGCTTCTCTTGACTCACTTCTTCACAGGCGTGCCTTTGCTACTCACTCACTTCTCAAGCTTTTGTATTTGATCACAAAGCCCTCCAATAACTTGATACAGGTTCGATCTTGAACATTCCTACAATCCTCCTTAGAAAGTAGACCCCTTTTGATTCTTCAAAAGTTTCCTCTTCAATAGATTTGAAGTTGTCTTTGTTTCACAGCTTTGTGTTGGATCGATTTCCTTCGAGTTTCAGGCTTGAGGATTTGCTTGAATATACTTGAGAATATTTGCAAATTAATTTCTTGAATATTGCTTGCTTTTTCGTGGTTCAGGTTCCCTTTTCTCAGTAAATTCCTCAGCCTTTTATAGTACACTTTTGAAATTTTACCCGTTGAAGAAATATGCTAATTTCAAAAGTCACTTTTGTTCGTTGGCTTTTCTTGTCTGTTGTCCTTGATGTTGACATTTCCTCGTATTAAATGTCTTGCAGCATTCCAGCCCTATCTATTACAATACGAATTACAAGGAAAATGGGGTGCCAACTTCCTAGTTTAAGTTTTACATGGTATCATCAAAATCTAAAAAATAAATTTCCTAACACTTGTTGAGTCAGCCACAAGCTAAACCTAGGTTAATTCGGTGGATTTTGAAGTTGCAAGAATTTAATGTTGAAATAAAAGATAGAAAAGGGTGCAAGAATGTAGTGGCAGATCACTTGTCTCGTCTTACTCTTACTGATGACACTCTTGCTTCTTCTAAACACGAGCATATAATTGATTCTTTCCCGTATAAGCAATTATTTGAGGTTACTTCAATTCCTTGGTATGCCGACATTGTGAATTATCTTGCATGTGGAATTATGAGAACTAACCTTTCATTTCAGGAAAAGAAAATATTTTTATCTACTTGTAGGTTCTACTTTTGGGATGACCCATACCTGTTTAGAATCAGCAAGGATGAAATCATCCGAAGATGCATTCTTGAAGACGAACATAATGATCTTTTGGATTTTTGTCATGAAATGCACTATGGTGGGCACTTTGGAGGCCGTAAAACAGCCTTTAAGGTTCTACAGTCATGACTCTATTGGCCAACATTATTCAAAGATGCACATAGTTTTGGGCTGACATGCGATAGATGCCAAAGAACTGGAAATATTAGTAGGAGGAATGAAATGCCTCTGAATAATAACTTGGTAGTTGAAATATTTGATTTGTGGGGTATTGATTTCATGGGCCCCTTCCTTAAGTCTTTTGGTTATGAATATATACTTGTTGTTGTTGACTACGGTCCTTAAGTCGTTGTATCTTGGGGACGAACGCCAGAACCGTAAGCACTTGGAATATGGGGCATTTTCTTCTTGTAGAGACTGTATCTAATACAAGCCTCGACTCAGCCTAAAATTGCCTAAACACTTAGCCATTTTCTGAAAACAGTAAACCAGCCTACCAACAAATGCAAGACAAAAAGTTACATTTTCTGTTTCAAGACGATGGCTTCAGCTTAGTTCACTCCGGTGGGCTGCTGCACCTGCTCACGGCAAAAAGCCGGCCAAGTTCTTCGGCGTTGAATTTAAATGCTGGCAACAAAAGATGTTGTTCTACCTCACTACGTTAGGTCTGTCCTGTTTCCTGAAGGTGGACCCCCTACCATTGGCAATGAAGAATCCGACAACCAACGGAGAATCGTTGTGGATGCTTGGCATAACAACAATTTTTTTGTCGAAACTACATTTTGAATGGGCTAGATGACACGCTCTAAAACGTCAATAGTTAATTTAAAACATCCAAAGAGTTGTGGGACTCTTTGGAGAAGAAATACAAAACAGAAGATGTTGACACAAAGAAATTTATTGTCGGCAAATTTCTGGAGTACAAGATGGTTGACACCAAGATGGTGATTAGCCAAGTCCAAGAGATTCAGATATTACTTCACGACTTAGTGTCTGAAGGGATGATTCTAAACGAGTCTTTCCAAGTGGCTGCAATAATTGAAAAATTGTTGCCATTGTGGAAAGATTTCAAGAATTACCTCAAGCACAAGCGCAAAGAAATAGAACTTGAGGATATGATTGTTCGACTTCGGATTGAGAAAGACAACCGAAAATCCGAAGTGAAGTCCAGTAAGTTTGGATTGGAGGCCAAGGCCAATCTTGCTGAATCGAGCACTAGTAAGAAATGCAAGCATTCTCGAAAAGACAAGGGAAAGGCCAAGAAATTCAAGGGGAACAACTGTGGCAAACCGAACCACATGGCCATGAATTGCCGACACCCGAAAAAGGGCAATCAAAGTGGCAACCAACAAGCCAATGTGAAGGAGGACAAGTCTGTTCCAATAGACATGTTGGAGCTCGATCTCACCGATGTTGTGTTTGAAGCCAATATGGTGGACAACCAAGGGAGTAGTGGATAGATATTGGGACTACTCGTCACATTTGTGCCGACAAGGAGATGTTCTCCTCCTACACTTCGATAAATGGAATGAAGCTTTTTATGGGAAACTCTTCGACTTCCAACATCGTGGGGCTTGGCAAGGTTATGCTCATGATGACTTCCGGAAAGGAGCTTATGCTTGTGGATGTGCTGCAAGTCTTGGATATCCGCAAGAATTTGGTTTTCGGTCCTTTGCTTAGTAAGGCCGGGTTTAGACTAGTGTTTGAGTCTGATAAGTTTGTAATGACCAAGAATAGTCAGTTTCTTTGTAAGGGCTACCTTGATAAAGGGCTCTTTAAGATGTCTGTAATATCTATTTTCAGCTAAGAGGTGAAGAAAGAAACTATTATTTATGTTTACTTGTTGGATTGTTCTAATTTATGGTATGATAGATTAGGACACGTAAACTTCAACAAAATTAAAAGGTTAGCGAATCTGGAATTAATACCTAGGTTTAAATCCGATTCACAAGACAAATGCAAAATTTGTGTTGAAGCAAAATTGGCCAAAGAACCATTTCATTCTGTAACGAGAAGTACCAAACTACTCGAGTTAATTCATATAGATGTGCGTGATTTAAAAGTTGTGCAAACTCGAGCTGGGAAAAAGTACTTTATAACGTTTATTGACGATTACACAAGATATTGCTACGTATATCTTTTGAAAATCAAAGATGAAGCTTCAATAGCTTTTAAGACTTATAAGAGCGAAGTTGAAAATCAGCTTAATTTGAAAATTAAGATGATTCGAAGTGATAGAGGCGGAGAATATGTTGCTCAATTTAAAGAATTCTGCTCGGAAGCGGGTATAATTCATCAAACGACAGCTCCCTACTCACCTCAATCAAATGGAGTTGTAGAACGCAAAAATCGTACTCTTAAGGAGATGATGAATACGATGTTAATAAGTACTGGCTTACCCCAAAACTTGTGGGAGGAAACCATACTTTCTGCAAACTACATTCTTAATAAGATCCAACACAAAGGTAAAAACGAAACTCCATATGAGTTATGGAAAGGACGTAAACCGTCATATAAATACCTCAAAGTGTGGGGGTGTTTGGCTAAATTCGAAGTACCTAAGCTGAAAGAAGTTAGAATCGGTCCGAAGACGATCGATTGTGCTTTCATTGGATATGCTAACAATAGTTGTGCATATCGCTTTTCAGTGCACAAGTCAGCTATTCCTGATATAAATGAAGGTATGATCATTGAATCAAGGAATGTTGTATTCTTCGAGAATATCTTTCTGAATAAAGAAAGGAAAGAAGAAAGCTCGAGTAAACGAACTTATGAAACTGCAAGGTTACCTCAAAGTGATGATGAAGAGGAACCAAGACGCAGTAAAAGGACTAAAGTAGCTAAGTCTTTTGGTCCTGATTTTCTAACTTATATGTTAGAAAACGAACCAAGAACTATACAAGAATCTTTGTCTAGTCCAGAATCTCCTCTCTGGAAAGAAACTATCAATAATGAAATAGATTGAATCATGCAAAATAACACTTGGGAGTTAGTTGATCTCCCACCGGGTTGCAAACCTTTGGGATGCAAGTGGATCCTTAAAGCAGATGGATCGATAGATAAGTACAAATCCCATTTGGTAGCTAAAGGGTTTAGACAAAAGGAGGGATATGACCTTTTCGATACATATTCTCCTATTATGAGGATTACGTCCATTCGTTGCTCAGCTTTGCATAACCTTGAGATACACCAAATGGACGTTAAGACTGCCTTCTTGAATGGTGAGCTTGAAGATGATATTTATATGGAACAACCCGAGGGGTTCGTTGCACCTGGTCAAGAGCAAAAGGTGTGTAAACTTGTTAAGTCACTTTATGGACTAAAACAAGCACCTAAGCAATGGCATGAAAAGTTTGAATCGACTATGAAGTCAAACGGTTTCAAGATCAATTAATGTGACAAGTGTGTCTACATTAAAGGTACCACAAATGATTACGTCGTAGTATGCCTTTATGTAGATGATATGTTGATTAAGGGTAGTATTCATGATTTAATCATGAATACTAAGAACATGTTAAAGAAGAACTTTTTTGACATGAAAGATATGAGATTATCTGATGTTATATTAGAGATTAAAATCTCTAGAACTTCAGATGGAATTGTCTTGTCACAATCCCATTATGTTGAAAGCATACTTAGAAAGTTTAATGCTTTGGATAGTCCTCCGGCTAAGACACCTGTAGATCTAAGTCTACACTTGGTCAAGAATAGAGATGGACCAGTTTCTCAGTTGGAATATGCAACGGTAATTGACAATCTGATGTACTTAACGAATTGTACACGTCTAGACATTGCATATTAAGTGAGTAAGCTAAGTAGGTTCACAAGTAACCTGAGTACGGATCACTGGAAAGCAGTGACAAGGGTACTTAGATACTTAAAGTATATCATAAACTATGGAATACTTTATACGAGATATGCAGCAGCATTAGAAGGATATTGTGATACCAATTGAATATCAGACACAAAAGACTCCAAGTCCAGAAGGGGATATGTTTTCACAATAGGTGGAGGAGCAGTGTCATGGAAGTCTTCTAAGTAGACGTGCATAGCTCAATCCACTATGGAATTCGAGTTCATTGCTTTAGATAAAGCTGCAGAAGAAGCAGAATGGCTTAGAAACTTCTTAGAGGATATTCCTTATTGGAATAAACCGGTGCCTACTATTTTGATACATTGTGATAGTCAATCAGAATACCATTAGACAGTTGATTTTGAATGGGGTTATTTCGGTTGACTACGTTAAGTTAAAGGAACACCTTGCGGATCCACTTACAAAATGTATAAATCGAGATCAAATGTATAAATTGTTAAGGGGAATGGGTTTAAAAATCGACAAAATAAAGAATGTTCATAGCGGTAACCCAACCTTGTGAATTGGAGATCCCAGGACCTTGGTTCAATGGGACAACTAAGTTATGAATGCCTGCCGGCCGACTCGGCCCAGCTTGGGTCAGGGTCGCGGGCTATGGGCCTGGGCTTGGGCTTCAAGGCCCTTATACCTTTTGGACCAAATTTATTTAAAACCTTTAAAATTAATTAATTATAATTAATTAATTAAAAGATTTCGAATCGAGTGCACGGCGCCGCTGCAAATTGCACGAAGCGGGCGACACGCACGCAATACTGATGAGCACGATCGGTCGAGCATGCAGGTGTGCGAAGACGTGCACGTTTTGATCTGTTGCACCAGTTCGAGCTACCAGGTGCATTTTTTGGCTGTAGACATGTCTTTTCGAGCCAAAAGACATGTTCTTTCCATCTGGGCACCTTAATACCTATAAAAACGAACTCCCTGCAGTTGAAACAACACACGAAATTACAAGCCTAAAAAACAAGTCACTGCATTCTGCATAATGCTATCCTTCCCGTTCAAAGCTTGATAGTCTTAAACATTTCATGTTCGCTGTAGTTTCGACTTTTGCGAGTGCTGCTAAGTCGAAACAGATAAAGTCTTTGTATCTTAGGGATGAACGCCGGAACTGTAAGCACTTCGAATACATATTTTTTCGTTTTGCAGAGACTGTATCTAATACTGGCCTCGACTCAGTCGAAAATTGCCTAAACACTTAGCGATTTTCTGAAAACAGTAAACCCAAGCCTACCAACAAACTACGTACGTCGGCTTGCTACAACTTGGTTACTATTCCCCCTCAAACCATGATCACTCAACAGACTAAAGATTGAGTGATCGTTCCTTTACATGTTTTTCTAACAAATGCAATTACACATTAATAGAAAGTTCTCTTTTTTATTACAACGAGTCTTATCATCATTAGATCCTAAACAATATTTTCGTAACAGTGATGTTGAGAACAGTGTTGAAACAATGGTGGAATATGAGTTTGAACTCCACAATATTTGAAGCACTCTCATTCCTTCCTATGATTTTTGGGAGCTCGGCGGCTGCCCTCTATGACTGGATGCATTCTCTAAAAATTGTTATGTAAAATTAGCTTAGACTTTTGTATTTATACACAAGCTATACTAGTATCTGATTTACAATCCAATTCCAAAACATAGATGGATTCCTAGTTTCCTGTTTCTATAACAAACTCAACATAAATCAATGACTTCCTTTACGAATCCTAACATAGAAAATGTTTCCATGTCTTTTAATTCCTATACAAATTCCTTCAATAAAGAATCCTCAAAATCAGGTGATGTGAATAGAGCTAATAATGGGTGGGACCAGGATGGCCCAATGTGATCCAGTAGCCAATTGATAAAATTGGATCGGGTTGGGCTAATCGAATATTTTATCGGGTCTCCATATTTTTAACCCAGTCCAACCTAGCCCATTAGCAATATTTACACATGATTTTCATTAGCGCGTTCGAGCTTGTCAGGCATTGAGTCAGTTCAAAGTAAGACTGATACATTTTGGGCATATAAAAATGAAATACAATCTAGTTGTGAAGAACTATCCTTGTTCACATAAGTTTTCATCTTCTGCATGTTCAATCCATGTTCCTTTAATCTATATCTATATCTATACTATTAAAAGTGTGAATATGCTGGATGGTAATGCAGGCGGAAGAGTGAACAAAGATACAACTCACCTCCTACGTTGATTCTATAAGACTACCGGAAGAGAGATAATAATTGAGAGAATATCCTTGATTTTTAATACAATAATCAACAACCTAAAAATAATAACAAAACAACTATTTATAGGATTAAACTCCCACCCCAATAAAATTCTAAACTATTGGAAAATCTTAAAAATAATAAAATAACCTACTAAAACTGATCTTAATAGATAATAATCTATCTTTAAATGTTATCTCTTGTCTCCGTCATTCTCTCTAGGGTCAAGATGATTCATCTTTGAATAGGAAGGGAGATCGTTACTAGAAGAATTGTCAAACCATGGAGGGCGCGAGGAAGATAAGACGAAAAAATATGATGAATGCTATCATTAATTGCGTACAAATTATCATATTTTGATTTTCCTTCATATGTTGAACTAGAAGAACAATTGGTGAATAATTTGGGAATAAAGAATGAATTGATGCCGACAAGATTAAGATCAAACACAATATCATATTCTTCAACAACCTCAATTTTCTTGTTTGAAATTGGTGGTCCATCATAACCATTATCATCCTCATGGAATTTCAGTGGCTTTTCGTACTCAACATTTGAAATTTTGTCGTCACCTTCCTCATTAAAGTTAGGTAGCTCATCATAACCACTAATCTCCTGGTCAAAGTTTGGTGGTTTTTCGTCGCCAACCTCCATTATATTGTCGTTGTTTTCTTCATAAAAAATTGGTGGTCTATTATATAACGACACCAGAGAATAAATCATCCATATTCGTGGAATTGGTTTTCCAATGGAGTGAACTGGATGGGCACAACATCGTTGGAAAAGTCACAACCACCAAGAAATTATTTTTCAATAGGTTTGTTGATTTTTTTATATTGGATGCACACGTTATAGAATTATTTGGCCAAAAGTCGATCTGCTCATTAATCTGAGCAGTGTCATTGCTCGTATATTCAAAATCCAAGGGGTGTCGAGATGACATATTAAGGATAATATCCGATCTCTTGATAACAATTGATGCAGTCAGAAGAATGAATAATGATATAACTCACCTCATACATTGATTCTACATGAATACCATAAGAGAGACAAGAATGAGAGAATACCCTTGATTTTTAATTCAATAATTAACTAGTTAAAAATAATAACTGGTCAGTTGTTTATACGATTAAAATTCTATCACAATAAACTCATAGCTATTGAAACTCTTCAAAGATAATAAAATAACCTACCAAAACTAATCTTGATAGATATAAGCTATCCTTAAATCTTATGTCTTATATTAATTATATGGGTTCTTGAAACTTTTGATCCAACCAAATTATCCTTTTGACATAGTTCATTTTGAGGGTAACTAAGTAATTTATATTTCCAGCTTTTTATTTATTCAATTATAAGACAAGTGACTTTTTATATTCTACACTTCGAAAATATTTCTTCTTTCTATTGTTACTCTTAAAATAGTTTGAATATTCAAATAATATCAGTGTCATATGCCATAAGCATATATAATAAGAGAATTTGTACGAGAAACATTTAATGGTTTAATGTGGGGCAGTATACAATACTGAGTATATATGACCTTTTATATTATTTAATAATTAAACTTACTACAGGAAAATTACATTTTATCGGGGAAATGTTTCCTTGCTAATATTGTTGATTTCTTCGCAAATGCAATTTAGTGAGGAAATACATTCGTCGCTCGTCTCGTTGCTATAAGACCATCACTAACCCACATTGACAACAAAAACTTGAAAATCGTTACAAATTTTAGCGAGGAAATGTTTAATTTGTCGGCTAATATTAACCACAAATTTGTAAATTTCCTCGCTAAAGTCATATATTATGAAGGTTTACCGCAAATTTGTATATTTCCACGGTAAAGTCATATACTATGAACTTTTACCGCAAATTTATAAATTTACTCGCTAAATTAGATTTCATAGTACATTTAAATTTATTCAATTTTTTAGGTTGTTTCTATCTATAAGTCATTCACTATGAATCAAATAATATAAAAGATATTGATGTGTGTAAAAAATACGTGCATTTTGGGGCTTAAAATGATAGATAATTGATGCAGTTTCACGCGTATTAACTATGTTTTTATTTGATTTCCTTAAAAGGGCATCATACTGCGTATTCTTGTAATTCTTGCAGGAAATGAAGCTTAAAATAAAGAAATGTCAAATGGAATGCCCGGATAAGATTACCGAATGCGAAGAGAAGATCAAAATGACGGATAAAGTGGACAAAAATACTTCACACAGTCGGACCGTGTGGTGTCACACGGCCGTGTGGAGTGCCGGTGTGAAAATCACATGCTTGTGTGAAGAAGGGAAGAAAACAAGGGACAAAGCAAGTCCACACGGCCGGACCGTGTGAAGTCACACGGCTGTGTGGAAACTGGGAAGCAACCGCACCAGCCACCCGTGCAAGCTCACACGCCCATGCGACCAAGGCTGAGCCCGTCACCACACGCCCGTGTGGGAGTCTATTTTGATGCGTTTTTAAGTGTTTGCTTCCCGTTCCAACTCTACACGTGATCTCTCCAAGCATCTATAAAGGGGGACCAAGTCTTGCACGGAAATACATCAATTCATACAGCACAAAAACATCAAAAAACATAGGAAAGAAGGAATCGAAGAGCTTCCGAGCAAAGAAGGCTAGGTTGCGAAGAACACCACAAGGCTTTCGCATCTATGGAGCACAAGAGCTTCGAGGGCTTGGAAGGGGAATTCATCCTGACAAGAAGGGGTTTTCTTTCTAAGTCTAAGAACTCTTGTCTGTGCTTATATGATGTCATAATATTGATTACGATTTGTCTATGAGTTTGTAATCAATGTCTGGCATAATCAAAACTGTGGATTGGTATTAAATATGATTATTTGTTTTCTTAATTAATTCATGCTTTCATATTTTATGAATTTGAGTGTTTATTTATTATTGCTTTTTATTTGGCCAATAATTTGCACGTCATATTTGTTAGTACAAAATTTCGGACGATGAGTTCTAACAAAGACAGAAATCGAATTCAGACAAGAAACATGTGTGACAGGCGTGTTTGTGGGAGTCATTCAATTTACAAATCTTTTTGGAGTTAATAAGAATTGTAATGATCCGAGGGGTCTACAATTGTTATTAATCAATTGTTTCAAATTTTTGGCGCCGTTGTTGGGGATTGATTAGATTCTAGTTAGATATAGTAATAAGTAGTTCAATCTTAACTGAAGCATATTTTTTATTTTATTTTTCAAATTTTTCGAAATTAATTTCGAAATAAATTTTTTTTCTTCGGTTTTAACATTGTTTTTGTTTAGTGCAGATAGTGCATGATCACGCGTTCTAGATCGACCTAGTCAATTCCCATTGATTTGGAAATCGAAAAGTCAGCTAAGCAACTAAGGAAAAGAGCCAAAGCATTGGCGGATGGGACTAGTCCGAACGCAGTGGAAAACAGAAACAATGAGGAGCGCCTACCAGGGACCAACGTCCAGGATGGAATTGTGGAAAGGCCCGCGAGAAGGGCAGTTAGGGATTACAGCCAGCCGGAGGTAAGCCAAACTTATGGGGCTGTGGCCCGTCTTCCGATCAATGCAAACTATTTTGAACTAAAACCGGCATTGATCTAGATGCTGCCACAAAACCAGTTTGGGGGTAGAGCCGTTGAGGATCCAAACGCGCATCTAGCGCACTTTCTAGAAATTTGCGATACTGTTAAGATGAATGGTGTTTTTTTTTCTGAGGATATCCTTCGATGCCGCCTATTCGCATTCTCTCTGCGCGATAAGGCTAATGGATGGTTATGCTCTTTAACACCACCAGCTGCAAATTGGGCAGAACTAAGTCAACATTAAGACGCTGCAACTGAAATCTGAAATCGCCCAGTTTAGGCAATTAGATGTTGAGCCGCTATATGAAGCATGGGATAGATTCCGGGAAGTGCCCTCAACACGGATATCCCGACTACCAACAGGTTCAATACTTCTATAATGGTTTGAGTGGCAACACAAGAACCATTATAGATGTTGCATCTGGAGGTGCACTACTAGGGAAATATCCTAAGTAAGCACTAGAATTATTGGAGGAGATGGCGAACAAAAGTAACCAATGGCCATCCGAGAGGTCGATTGTCCGACGAGTGGCAGAAGTTCAGGATGAGAAGGTCGCCATGCTCATAGAACAGGTATTTGTGCTAAATATGAAACTGGACACGATGCAACAAGTGACTCAAATAGATCCTGTTGTTGTTGAAGAGGAAGCAAACTTTGTGGGACAACAAAGAAACTTCAACGATAATTACAAAAATAATCAGATACCCAACTACTATCACCCAGGGTTGTGAAACCATGAAAATTTCTCTTATGCTAACAACAAAAATATTTTGCAGCCACCGTAGGGATATAACGTGGGTAATTAAGTCAGAGCGGAGTCCAATGAAAACAAAGCATCTGTTGAAGAGATGTTATCCTCGTTTACCGGAGAGACAAGGGCGAGACTGAACAATGATGAAGCCAAGATAGACAGGATAGAAGAACAGGTCACTCAGCTAAACACGAACGTAAATGTAAGACTGCAATCTCTGGAAACCAAAGTAGCCCAGATTGCAACTGTTGTGGGAGGCCAACATCAGAAAGGCAAATTCCCAAGCGATACTGAGCTGAATCCACGGGAGCAATGCAACGCCATTCGTCTGATGGATGACATTAAGGGTTCACAGGTTTTAAATAACAAAGTTTAGCAATAGTGATTAGAAATCTGAAGTCTGGCTGAAGACGTTAAACTTAGCGATGTATGGGAGGCAACCCAATTTATTTCATATTTTCCGTACATTTTGATCGCCTTCAATTTTAATTTTAATTTTAGTTTTGATTTTAATTTTTATTTATTAACTTAAATTTTAGTTTAGTTTAGTTTTCTTGAGTTGTTGTGTAGGAGGCGTCACGGCAAACTCCCGGATAGAAAAAAAATACGGAACCAACCCATGTGATATCACACGACCTGGCCGTGCGAGAGGGCGAATTGCCCAGCACCACATGGCCAGGCCGTGTGACCATCACACGACTGTGTGATCGAAGGCGGGGAAACAACACAACAGGCGTCTAACATGCAGGGCCACACGGCCAGCCCGTGTGATCTCACACGGCCTTGTGGCCCCAAAAATAGAATTCACGCAGACTCAAAATACCCCCTTTTTTAACCCCAAAATCCCACTTTTTTCTCCCACTTTATCCTATACAAACCCTAACCCACGAAAATTCTCTCCCCAGATACTCACACCAGTCTCCAAATTCACCTCCAATCTCAAACCAAAATCACAAATCCTTCACTTTCTCAAGAAACCCACCACCAAATACCTTCAATTTTTAACTTCTCCAAGTTCTACACCAAGTTTGGGGGTACTTCAAGAATTCCCAAATTTCAAATTTTTACTCTTCAAACCTTGAAATTCGTGGATTCTAGGGATGAAAGGGGAGCTAGGAGGAATACGAGAAGAAGAAGGGATCCGACCCGGAGCTCGAACCATTTTTGCAAGGGAGGAGAGTAGAGGGGCATTGAGGTTGATGAATTAGTTATTATTTGGTGTATGGCATCAGGGACTGAAGTGGTGCCAAACGCCGGGGCTATGATTGCCCGACAATTTGATAGGTTTAGAAAAAGTGAGAGGGGTGGAATTTGTATAGGGGGTATGATTACCCCTATTGCTGAATGTTTTAACATTAATTTGGAGGGGTATGCGGAGGCCGCTGGGCCTAAGTTGATTGATTTGAATGTTTTAACTGCGATAAAAATGATAAAACTTCAACTATAAATAGGGTAACTGGCTACATAGAGATGTAGAGGGGGATACTGCTCAAGAAGAGTAGGGTGAGCAAATCAGGGAGATGCCAGAATCCTCTCGCCAAGGAGGTGACTGACCATTTACTATGAGTGAAAGGCTCAAATGGCTAGAAGCTGTTGTGGGGAAATTGATAGATGACACATATCAGTTGACAGCCACCGCTGATGAGTATCACCAGGAGTACTTACAGCGTTTTGATGCCATCTCCCTACAGCAGCAGCAAATGTACGAGATGATGTCTCGTATGGACCAGTGGCACATCGCACAAGGCCACTACCATCCACCTCCACCACCACAGTAATCTCTGTATGTACTTATTACACATTCCTCTTTTCTTTATGATTATTTCCTCATATGTTTGGACGAAGCATATTTTATATTTTGGGGGGTTATTAAGAATCCGTAATCTAGTACTGTTGACTTTGCATTGCATTTAGGATTGCATGTAGAGCATAAAAAAAATTGAATTTTTGATTTTTATTTTATTTTTATTTTTAGCACCTTTACCGCTTTAGCACGTTTAATTACTTTTGTGTGTGGTTTTTAATTCAGTTTTTATGCCCAGCTCCCGTATGATTTTACAATGAATATTTTATGGCATGGGATAACATACTTGTGGGAATAATGTAATAAATTCTTAGGAGGAAGGTTATTTATTTGCTTGGCATGTGTTAAGAAAATTGGTTATTTGAGCATGTTGCGGAACATAAGCCTGTGAGCTTTTGTGCCTTAAACTGCTTTATGTTATGTAGACTTATTTTTTTCTTGAGTGTGTTATTCATGATTGATAGAACTCTAGAACTTGCTCTGGTATCTTCATTGAAACCATGTGTGTGTGCAATTTTTGAAAATGATAAGGCCATCTTTGTTTTAGCCTACTTAGCCTAAAAAACCTACTTATGAACTCATGATTCCCTAGTTAGCCAATTTTGAGCCAAAACTTTTATTCTGAGCGACATTGATCTTTAAAATTTACATGTTTTTATCCCTAATATTTCTTAAGCTTATAGAAAATGAATAAGTTTGGGGGAGATGTGGTGAAAATTTATGGAAAAAAAAGAGAGAAAGTTGGCAAAAGAATGAGGGATGAGCAGTATTTGGGTAAATGTACATGAAGCTCGAAAAAGAAATAAAATATCTGGAAAAAATATTATATAGAGAAAATCCAGCAAAGTAAAAGAAAATTCTGAAAATTGTGAAAAAAATGGGAGCTTGAGGCTAGAGAAAAAAAGAAAAGAAAGCAAAAAGGCCTAAGAATGAAAAAGGAGAAATAAAGGTGGAATTGAGTTGAAAAAGGAAAACTGATATCAAATTGAAATTGGGTTGGTGAATTGCAAGTCTGTGCACTTAAATTCTATTTGCTCAAGTCAAGTCACTTAATCCAAATTTCCCTACCCTTACCAAAGAGCTTACATTACAACCAAATAAAAGTCCTTTTTGATTCTTAGATTGTGCACACAAAAGTGGTAGAGATGTTAGACGATTTGCAAGCCTATGGTAGTTCTACTTTCATTGAATTGAATTTGAGCGTAAACACTTACCATACACCTTTGAGAGTAGAGTGATACACTATTTACTTGTAAGTCGCGATGTCAAGTACCCGAGATAGTATTAATTATGCCGAGTTTATAAATAATGACTTCTTGATGATGAATTACATGGTTTCTTTAAGTATGAAGTCAAATACTATTTAATGTTTATAGTATTCTTGGGTGTTCTTTCGTTTTTTTACCCCTTATATTGTTTTTCTAAATTTGTCGAGGATGAGCAATGCTTTAAGTTTGGAGGATTTTGATGTGTGTAAAATATACGTGTATTTTGGGGCTTAAAATGATAGATAATTGATGCATTTGCACGCATATTTACTATGTTTTTACTTTGTTTCCTTAAAAGGGCATGTTACTGCATATTCTTGTAATTCTTGCAGGAAACAGAGCTTAAAATGAAGAAATGTTAGTTGGAATGCCCAGATAAGATTACCGAATGCGAAGATAAGATCAAAACAACGGAAAAAGTGGACAAAAACACTTCACACGGCCAAACCATGTGGTGTCACACGGTCGTGTGGAGTGCCGGTGTGAAAATCACATGGTTGTGTGAAAAAGGGAAGAAAACAGGGGGCGGAGCAGGTCCACACGACCGGACCGTGTGAAGTCACACAGCCGTATGGAAACTGGGAAGCAACCTCACCAGCCACCCATGCAAGCTTACACGCCCATGCGACCAAGGCTGAGCCCAGCACCACACGCCCATGTGGTCCCACATGGCCTGGCCGTGTGGGAGTCTGTTTTGACGCGTTTTCAGTGTTTGCTTCCTATTCCAACTCTACAAGTGATCTCTCCAAGCATCTATAAAAGGGGACCAAGTCTTGCACGAAAATACATCACTTCTTACAGCAAAAACACATCAAAAAACACAGAAAAGAAGGAATCGAAGAGCTTCTGAGCAAGGAAGGCTAGGTCGCAAAGAACACCACAATGCTTTTGCATCTGGGGAGCACAAGAGCTTCGAGGGCTTTGAAGGGGAATCCATCCTGACAAGAAGGGGTTTTCTTTCTTTATCTAAGAACTCTTGCATGTGCTTATATGATGTCATAATATTGATTCGGATTTGTCTATGAGTTTGTAATCAATGTTTGGCATATTTTTCGGATCTTAAGGGCATAATCGAAACTGTGGATTTGTATTAAATATGATTATTTGTTTTCTTAATTAATTCATGCTTTCTATTTTATGAATTTGAGTGCTTATTTATAATTGATTTTTATTTGGCCAATAATTTGCATGTCATATTTGTTAGTACAAAATTTCGGACGATGAGTTCTAACAAAGACGGAAATCGAATTCAGACATGAAACATGTGTGACAGGCGTGTTTGTGGGGAGTCATTCAATTCACAAATCTTTTTGGAGTTAATAAGAATTGTAACGATGCGGGAGGACTACAATTGTTATTAATCAACTGTTTACGCACCGCCCGGAAGTGGGAGTAGATGAATTTATGAATGGAACCCATAGAATTGCATGAATTGGTTTTTAAAAATTTATTCGCATTTAATATTGAAGAAGCATGTTGAGATTATGTGCCTAAGGTTGCTCCTAAAGATGTTGAAAATACTTGTGGGGTTCTTAAATTTATTTTATTTATTTTTCTTTATTTTCGAGTTTTAGTTAGATAAAATATTCAATTTTCGGTCGCTTCAATGAAATTGGAATATGATGTTATTATAGCCTAAGTGTTTCGAGATTCAATTCCTGAGAAATACGACCTTGCTGGCCATTATTCTATACACTGTACACTTGCAGTTGTATGAATCAAAATATTTTTGGCGAACATATATTAACTACTAAAATACCATAATACTCATTAAACAGAAATTAAACAAACAAAGTTGAGTTTGAGCATTTTATTTTCAAGTGTTGATTGTAATCAACTACTAAAAATTTTATATTTTAGTTGGGTGAAATTTGTTCTAACGTTGTTTCAATACCAAAAGATATCGCCAGACCGCCTTGAAGAAACATCCTCTTCGATCTAGAAATGTAATGTAGTGAAGAGATAACTATAGCTTATCACAAAATTGATATAATCAGGATTGGATTGGAGATGTTTACCATGACAATAGAGAAACATAATTAAACACCACAAAATCATTTTTCGGCTTGGTGCCACCACAAAAAATATCTTTCGAGTCTTATGCTATTTTAATATTTAGCTTCCCCACTTCATAAACAAATATTGAAGCCATCTTATGTGGAATTATGATATGCGGATGCTAAATAGAACTCACTTGTTTTCTTCTACTATTTTTACTTTTTATTACAATTCAGAATGCATTAAGTATGCGTTCCAAAAGAGATAGTCCTCTAATTCGGCTAAACATCAAGAAAATAATAGCACGATATTTCTGTAATTCCTAGACTTTCTATACATTAAGAAAATCCATGTAAACATATAAGATGACATTCCAAAATGTACAAAGTGAAATATGTACCCAAACTGAATAATTTTAGTTCCTTTGCTCATAAACCTGCAATTGACATAGACTTTAGTCGAAGACCTTTTCAACTCATCAACTAACGAATGTTCAGTTTCTAGGAAATTTTCGAATTGAGATAATAAATGATGAATTACTATGATTTTCTAAGTTTATTTATGTAAATAGACAAAAAGTGATATTTCATTTATATAAATTAGTAAATGTGCGAATTTCCTAAAAAAAATGAATATATGATTTTTTAACACGTTATAATTTGCTTCTGCCGTTGCTATTGGATTTTGGATGAAATATATTTACAGGCCAATTTTCTCTTATAAATAAAAATAGGTACACGATATTTTAAAGTCTTTCACTGTCAAATGGTCTGTTAAAATTAAGTTATATCAAATTTCATTCAAATTATTTTATGCGATTGCTTCCACTGTAATTATTGTTCTTTTGAAAATTAAATGGCTCGCTATAACGAGTTGTCTTTCTTATGATAAAAAAAGTATCCATCAAAATAAATGTATGTGTATATTTTTATAGTCAAAAGTTTGGGGCGTTACAGGTGGTATCAGAGCAGGTCTACCTTCCTGTAGACTTGCCAAAAAAAAACATACATGTAGTTTTCGTGTTTGTGTACTCTGATAAATGAATAAATAAGTTTTTAAAATAAATGAAAAGAGCTACGAATCCACCACCGCTATGCCACGCCAACTCCACAGCCAAGGTATGAAGTTAAATTTTCAAAAGTTCTATTGCTACTTCTACTGCTACTGCCATTGCTACTGCCATTTCTACTTTGCTATTGCTATTGTCATTGTTATTGCTATCGACAAATTACATGATTTCTATTGTGAAAAAAATGATCAAAATGGATGCATAGCATATACAATATAATGTGATTATTGGACTACTGTGATATATTGATGAATTCTATAGACAGATAGAAAGAACAATACAAACTCTAGAGGGTCTTTGTGATATAATACTTGAGGTTCATTACGGATTTATAGGCGATCTAGAATGTTAGGATTGACAATAAGTCTATTACTAGCAAGAAAGATTTTTGGATGGATTTCAGTGGCTTTTGAGTTGAATATTCACGATTTATGTCATGTTCATTTTTCAAGAGTTAATGATAATACATTGATATTGTTATGATGTTAGTATATCATTTGGAAAGACAATAATTCTTCTTGGATGTCTAAAGTCAAGAAACTGAAGGTTAATGGAAATGATTTAGAATTGGATTTATATGTTATATGAATGGAAGATTTTGATGCGATCCCAAACATGGAATAACTTAGTAAGAGCCCAGAAAGTATAGAGTATTACATAAGGAGATAGTGTTTCAATATATATAAAGATAATGTGTTTATTTTATATGGAACAAAAAGGCTAGTATAGTACCATGGGTTGTGTTAGGGAAGAAAGCAATAGAAAATCTAAGAAAGAAAATTGTCTGAGGTATTTGGATAGTGAAATAAGCTACTAATATTTTTATTTGATAATAGTCAAAGTGCTTGTTATTCGAGACTATGTAATATGTTTTAAAAAAATTAGGATTTTACAGGATAGACTTATAGATTTCACCATTAACTTTCTACTTGGGATGACACGGTATCAAATTCACCAAATAGAATGACGACGAAGGAATTATAAGAGTTAAATGTGCAATTACAAGGGTTATTGGTCAATGGACTTATTCGACTTAGAATATCACCGTGAGTAGAGCTAATCATGTTTGTTAAGACAAGATGGAACTATGGAGTATATTGATTATATGGAGAATTTATTTGATTACAAAACAAATACCCAGTGCTAATGATAATGATTCACTTGATTACTTAAAGGAGCAAGTGTCTTATTTAGGATAGATTTGAGGTCTCGATATCACCCTTTGAATATCAATAAGTTTAAATTGTGGTTAGACTGTGTAATATTGATTTTTCTAATTGTTATCATATGAGGAATATGAGTTGACCTGGTTAAAGTTGAAGTTATTAATAAATGGAGTATAGTTATGATTGTGAATGAAGTTAGATTTTTCTAGACCCCTTTGGATATTACAGAAGGTTTATAGAAAGTATTTTGTTTTTTAGAGTTCAACACCAGGGACTAGAGTGGCAGAAAAATGTGAAGTTTCAATGGAGCGAGAAGTGTGCGGAGGATTTCTAAGAAGTTAAATAATGATTGACCAGTTTACCAGTAGAATAATTTGCTAAGCTGATAATCGAGGTTGTCACACCTTTTTGTGGATTGAATCAATTATTGCAACAATGGTTGAACGACTTGTACTTAGAGATAAGATTTATGAGGCACAAGTGACATATGCGTTTTAGGTAAGATGAGAAACCATGATCTAATCGTAGACCTCAACGTATTTGTTATAGCTGTTAATGGTGCATTAACCGACAAAGGAATTTTGGTTGTACTTAAGGAATAACAGTGATATTAGGTTAAACACATTGGATATCTTACACCGCTCACCTATAAGTTACAAAGATTTGTCTAGAGATGCGAAATATATTTTTGGTGAAGGAATATGATAGGAAGTATTGGAACTTTGTGGATAGATGCATGACGTGTCAACCAGTTAAGGTCAAGCACCAACGACAATGTAGATTTTTATTAGGACATTTGGTATCATTGAATGAAAGATGAGAGTATATAGATATTGACTTTATTGTAAGTTTATCACGATCAAATAAGAAAAATCACGATATGGGTTATTTGTGACCGATTGACCAAATCTACACACTTTCTGCAGATGATACCGCTCTGCCTTCAATAGTAAATATATACCCACTAGCGGAGTAGGAGTCCTTTGAATCTGAAATCCAACTAGCATCATTATACCCTTCAAGTACTGCAGGGTATCTTGAGTAGTGTATCCCATAAGTCAGGGTGTATTTTAAATTTCTTAATTCTCTAGTTAGTGCTTTCTAATGCTCTTGGCGTGGATTGCTTTTATATCTACTCAATTTGTTATGGGATAGACAAGGTTTAGACGTGTACAATTTGTAATGTACATCAATCTTCCAATCACTTTCGAGTATTTCAACTAAGCTACTAGTTCTGCTTTATTAGCTACCAGATTTATGCTCAATCAATGGGCATTTTGGATGTTGGACGATCAAAAGCATTGAATTTATTGAGTACTTACTCCACATAGTGGGATTGTGTCAAGCTAATTCCTTTAGATGTTCTGCTAATTTTGAATCTGAGAATCATATCAGCAATCCCCATATCTTTCATGTTAAAATCCCTTTGTAACATTTTCTTATTTTCTATGATATTATCAAGACTACTGCGCATGATCAACATAACATTTACGTATAGACAAGCAATGACAAATGCATTTGATGATCCTTTAACATAAACACACTTGTCATATTCGTTGATTTTAAACCCATTTGACAACATCGTTGTGTCAAATTTGAGATGCCACTGTTTTGGAGCTTGTCTAAGTCCATACAGTGATCTTATTGGTTTGCACATCTTTTTCTCTTGACCAGGTGTTGCAAACCCTTCAGGTTGTTCCATATATATTTCTTCTTCCAATTCACCATTTAAAAATGCAGTTTTTACATCCATTTGGTGAATCTCAAGATTGTGCAAAAGCAGCAATTGCAAGATTCACTCGAATGGATGCAACCCTTGTTAATATGTGTTGAAGATATCATTTCTTTTTTCTATTTGAAGCATGTAGCCACTAACCTGGCTTTGTATTTATCAATAGTTCCATCTGCCTTATATTTCTTTCTTAGGATCCATTTACATCCTAAAGGTTTACTACATGGAGGGAGATCAACCAATTCTCAAGTATGATTTTGCAAAAAGGATTCTATTTCACTATTGATATCTTCTTCCCAAAGCGGAGCATCTGGACTATACAGAGCCTCTTTAACTGTACTTGGCTCACTGTCTAAAAAGTATGTGACAAAATTAGGACCAAATGACGTAGCAGATTTAGTCCTTTTACTTCATCTTGGTTCTTCACTACCTTGTGAAGAACTACTTGCTTTCTCATGAGTTCTTTTATTAGAACTCATTTCAACCCTTTCTTTACAAGGATATATATATTTCAAGAACTATCACATTTCTTGATTGAATGATGGTTTTCTGACTTGTGTACCAAGAAACGATATGCACTACTATTGTATGCATATCCAATAAAAAAACAATCAATCGTCTTTGGGCCAATTTTGACTTGTTTAGGTTCAGGTATTGCTATCCTTAGCTAAACACCCCCACACTTTAAGGTATTTATAAGATGGCTTATGATTTTTCCATAATTCATAAGGTGTTCCTTTAAGTGGGGTTTTATTTAAAATATAGTTAGTTGTTAGAACAGCTATCCCCACATGTTCTGAGGTAATCCAATACTAAACAACATGGCATTCATCATTTCTTTTAACGTTCGGTTTTAGCAATCATCAATACTGTTAGATTATGCTGAATATGGAGCAATAGTTTGATGAATTATTCCCCACTGGTTACATAATTCTTCAAAAGATGCAACATATTCTCTACTTCTATCACTCTGAATTATTTTAATCTGACTGCCAAGTTAATTTTCAACTTCAGTTTTATAATTTTTGAAGGCTTCCAAAGCTTCATATTTGCTTCTTAATAGTGTGCAATCATTGATAAAAGTGATGAAATATTTTTTACCAAATCTAGTTTGCACAAATTTCAGATCACATACATTGTTATATAGAGGTATTGTATTTCTTTCCACAAAATGAAAAGGTAATTTAGAAATTTTAGCTTCAATATAGATTTCACATCTATTTTTTCTGCCCGCCGGACATAAAGCTTTATCATTATAATGAACAAAAGTACTTTCATGTTTCTACTTTGATGTTAGTGAATGCAGTTAATGGACATATATGGCCAAGTTCAGTGACCATATATATCCAAGGTCAATGACCATTTAGGTGCTCTCTTCAACAATGTCCATCTTTGTGGCTAAAACCCGGATGGGAGGGGCTTCCTCACGGGGGTCCTCATAAATAACCTCCTACGGCTAAGACCCTGAAGCGGAAAACCTCACCCAGCTAATACCCCGGGTGGGAAGACCCCTTCCGGCTAAGACCCTGGATGGGAGGGGCCTCTTCACGGGGGTCCTAGTAATTCACCTCCTTCGGCTAAGACCCCAGTGGGGAGACCTCACCCGGCTAAGACCCCGGGTGGGAACACCCCTTCTGGCTAAGACCACAGATGGGAGGGGCATCCTCATGGGGGTCATAGTAATTCACCTCCTCCGGCTAAGACCCCATAGGGAAATACCTCACACGGCTAAGACCCTTGGTGGGAAGACCACTCCCGACTAAGACCCCAAATGGGAGGGGCCTCCTCACAAGAGAGTCCTAGTAAAACATTTTCCTTCTCCAGCTACGACCCTATAGGAAGGGGCTTCTCGTAAGAGTCCCTGTAAATTCTTCTCCATGTTGAAAATGTGCAAGAAAAAGAAGGCGGAAAAGCTAACACGTGTGGAGAAGAGATGAAAGTGGTAAAGCAAATATTATGTAAGAAGCTCCAGAAGGGTGCCTCCTCCAGGCTCCAGAAAAATGCCCCATGAACTCCATGAGGGCGCCCACTCTGAGCTTCGGAATGGCACCCCACAAAATATTATTCCCCACCGAAAAAATAAGGCAAAACGTTTAACACCTGGGGGAAGAAATTAACAGCGATAAAGTAAAACTAAAAAGGAGATCCAAAAGGTTTCCTCTTCCAAGCTCCGGAAGGGCGCACTCTCCGAACTCCAGAAGGGCGCTCCTTGGGTTCTGGAAGGGCGCCCTCAAAGAGATGCAGAATGGCATAGTTTAACTTCAAACACAAATATTTTCGGCTATTCCAAATAAATCATGACTTCCCTCCGAAGGGAAAAGATCCACCTCAACGTGGGAAGTGAACAAGTCTTCCACAAAAATAAGTTATATCAAAGCACTACAAATAAAACATGAAAAAGGAAAGCAAATATGCATAGGAAAGACGGAAGATCATTCAGCCGTACGGGGCAAATAAAACATCTAAAGACCAAAAGAGAAAGAGAAATATCCAAGTACGTAAAGCTAGCCCTAAACTGGTGGGCAGGAGTTAATGGTCATCAGCCCAAGAAATAAACTATCACTACTCAAGCAGGGGGCACCTCATCTCTATCAGCAACATCAGCCTCTCGAGGCTCATCTCTATCGCCACCAGTATCATTAGGAAAATCCTGCAAGGTCTCTACCTCTCCTTCCTCCTCATCAGAGACGCAGCAATCTAAGATGTCAATCAGTTCGCTGGAAGCCTTTCCACTATGCTGTAAAAGTTTCCAGCAATGGTGCACCACCGTGTCATAGTAGGAGTAGGACTCTCTCATCATGTCTGAACGATAGGACAAGGAACTCTTGTAGGCCTCAACTAAACTGGACCTCTCCTTTGCCAACAACTCAACACCAGCAGGAGACTGCAAGAACAACTCACCCATCTCAGCCACATGGGCTAGCTGACTCATTTCCTGGGTACACTGCATAGAAAAATCTAACATCTCACACTTATGATGGTTAACCGCTATCGTAAGCGTCTTCACCTCACCCCGAAGTTGATGGTTCTTCGCCTCAGTCACCTTGCATTGATAGTTTGAAGCCGCTGCAAGGTTCAAAATCTACAAGAAAATTTTTACGAGACTTAGCCAAGTGAAAAGACAAAGAATGAAGAATGAAGATGTGAAGTAACCACAAAAGCTTACCCGAGCAATATCTCTGCAAAGGTGAGTCTCAATGTCCTTGAATGACAAAAACCCAAGACAAGACTGATCATCTGCCGACAAAGCTTCTCTAGTACTGGCATTGCCCAAGCCAGAATCTATGTAGTCCCAATGGGACTGGATCCTTTCACGACGGTTCACTCTGCCAAAAAAGAGAGCTCAAGGACCAAAAGTCTTGGAAGTAGCAACCCCAGGATCCATTCTGGGCCTCTTTCCTCTAGAAGGGCTTGAAGGAGGACGAGGAGCCAGAACAACATCAACACGTTCACTGGAGTGTGAGTCTTGGCGCTAATCACCCTCCTAGCGATGAAGGTGTGGCCTATCACTCCGGGGTGGGGCGCTCGAGCTCCCACTAGCTCCAGACTTTCCCTTATCTTTCTCTTTTTCCTTCTTCTTAAACGCCATCAGTTCCGTAATGCTATAACTCTCCTTACCAGAAAATCAAGCAAGAAGAAGTATCAGAAAATGGGGCAATCAAAATATACAAGTAAAGCAGGAAGCAATGTAAAGAAGTAAATCAAGGTGGGATACCCCAAAACTCCCTAGTATTCAGAAGACTCTTAAACAAGCCCCGGGACCTATAAAATTTCTCCATCCCTTGCGGGGAAGTGGAATACCTCAAGCAATCATAACTTCTGAAACCCACTCGTGAGGGAGCTCCCAACCATTATCCCTCATGTAAATCCAAAACACACCAGAAAAAGGAAGTCCTTTAAGAAACTTGCACTGGGGCGCGGGAGGAAGGTGTAACCAGGAGACTTCCTGGCATAGAACGGAGAATGAAATCCATCTACAGTAAGAGTCATGCCCAACTATCACATCGCATGCTCACAACCCCATATACATGCATAAGCCTGAGGAATCAACTAACCAACATATGCTCCCACACATCTAAGTATCGCGATGAGGAAATTATCTAGGGGAAGAACAAAGCCAACAAAGAAGTTATAAAGGTACACCGTGATAAAGCCCTCGGGTGGATAAGTAAGCATGTTGCTTGAACCTGAGGCCAACATCACAAATGATGAATGAAGCTTTAGCTGCTTCCGCAGCCTACCAAGATAAACAAATGACACTCGACTGGCCAACTCTCTCAGAACAACTGCCCGACTCTCGGGAGGAGGCCTATGCTGATACTTGAGACGGTGGACTTCTTCGGGAATAAGCTCATCACTTAAGCTCAAGCCCAGTATAAGCTTGACCCCTCATTCTCCATCAAAACACAACCCTGGAGCGATAGGAGGAATATGAAACTCCATGGATAAAGGTGGAAATGGAATGACAGAACCATAAACTGAACGCCGAGTAACACCTCGACCTCCAAGCGGAAAGGAAGAAGTACTTGAATTCGTGTTGGGAAATTTATGTAATAGATTTGGATGATACCATGTATAACATAGATTAGAAATTTGGCACCCCAATTCAACTGTAAATCAACATGTAATAGATAGGACTATGTAAGCTGAGTGGAAGCAGCCAAGTTGAAGATTGGAGGACTCGACTGAAGATCGAAGAGAAGACACAATTATATGGCAGCTGTGTGAAGTGAAGTCAAGTATCAGTTAAGTGACATAAAAGTTGTCTCTGTCAGCTGACTAACAGTAAAGTCATTTAAAAATCATTGTAGTTGACAGTCAAAAGAGGTTATGCAACATAAAGGATCAAAAAAAACTGAAGAGATCCATTGGCAAGCAAAGTCAAGTTTTTGTTGGAATCGGCATGTATTAGACTGCCTACCTTAAAGTTGTTTTGTTGAAAGAGTGCAAAAAGCAAGGAGCCAATGAGATGTAGCTGAAATCCTACAGAGTTTAAGGAAAGGCTGCAAATCATTAAATACAAGGTACAGTCTACATCAAAGTTCTAAGACAAGACAAGATAAGCCAACGACCTAAAAAGTAGAGTTTGGAAATGCATCTATCTCTTCAACGGGTACATTTTCAAACCACCACTATAAAAGGCTGAGGAATAAACAGAGAGAAGCTTACCCCAAGCAATCTGAGACAAAGAAAGAGAAATCAAGCAAAGCAAAACAAAATCTCTCAAGCGTTCAAATATTATCCTCAAGCCTAAACTCGAAGGAAATTGATCCAACACATTTAGTGAAGGAAAGGCAACTTCATTTGTTGAAGAGGAAAAACTTGTTTCAAGAACAACAGGTCTACTCTCCAAGGTTGAAGGAGGTGTTGTAAGATTCCAGATTGAACCAGAGCTTTGAACCTATTGGAGGGTTGTATGAACAAATCCAAAGGTTTGAAGGAGTTGAAGTAGAATGGCAGCAGACTTGTGAAGAAGCTGAGTCACAGGAGTAGCTAGATGTGTGATCAAAGTTGTCTCGGACTCTAACCATTTTGTAACCAAGTCAAGTTACACTAGTGGATTCCTCCAGGGGTTGGAGAAGAGTGGATTAGAGGAATAACCCCATCCCTGAGCCACTATAAATTGTTTGTGTCTTTTACATTCAACATACTTACTTTCTTGCTTATCATTATTGATTTTTGTTAAATTGCTAAGTCTAATGATAATAACCTAGCTTAAAAAAGTGTTGAAAACATATTCCAACTAAGGGTGAAAGTCTTCCGCTGTTTAAAACCAAGTCAACTGTATTTTTAAAGTGTTAGCTAAATCAGCTAAGTTATACTATCAACAGCTCAGTTGAGCTGTTGATTGGCTAACTCTGTTGTATAAGCAAACTGAGTTGTACACCAAGGACTTAGCTGACTTGAGTCAACTCTGAATTTCTTAAATGACTAAAAATGAAAAGTTGGTAAAGTCTATTCACCCCCCTAGAGTTTACTTATCACCCCTTGGGACATACAAGTGGTATCAGAGTAGTTGATTCATTGAGCCTTCCGTACTAGATCTCATTCTTTTTCAAAAGAACAACACTTGCAGTTTTAAAGCTTTCATTTTAAACCAAAGTTATTATCATGGAAGCAAATCTAACTCGTATTCCAATGTTTACTGTTGAAAAAATTGATGATTGGAAAATACCTATGCAGGCTCACCTTTTATTCTTACATGATGAAATGTGGTTTGTCATTGAGGATGGACCACTACAAATAATGAAGGTGAACACAACTGTCAGGGCTCCTGCTCCTGAGGCTGCTGATGTACCCGAATGAGAGGTTATTGCATCTCCAGTTGCACGAGGCGCATATGTTGCTACTATTGTACCTACACCTGGTATGGTGGAAAAGTCACGTTGTGAGTCGGCAAACGAGGATAGAAAGAGATACAATTTGGATAATGTTGCTAAGGATATGTTTTATAAAACTGTTAAAGTTAGTACAGATTTGGTAGCCGAAGAATGAAGAAAACGACGAAAAATGGCACGAGGAAAGAAGAAGTCGTGTTTCAAGAAGGAGAAAATCGCATTTTGGCCTTAAGACGGGCGGGCGCTGCAGCGCCCATAGCCTTACCAAGGCATAGCAGCGCCATATGACAGTAGCGACAGTGCAAGATGCGCGTGGCGCTGCGCGCCAACGCCCGCGCTGCAGTGCCCAGCGATATTTTGTGCCTTTTTTGTTGCGCTGGCGCGCCGCAGTGCCATGCTTGGGCGCCCCGCAGCCTTAACGGAAATTCCTATGTTTACCTACCTTTTTCTTGGATCTTGAGGGGGTTATAAATAGAGACATATGGGCGAGAATTCAGGTATCTTGGACCATTTTTGGAAGACAACAAAACAACAAGAAGACAAGGGAGAAGAATAGAAACATCTTGGGACAAGCTTGGAGAAGAAGATTGAAGGCTCTTATCATCTAGAAATAGAGAAAATCCCTCAACTCTTGTTCTTATTTTGTTATTTTCTCCCCATCTTGTAAGATGTATTGTTATGTTCTTATGGATTCATTTTCTTCAATCATGAGCTAAACTCTATAATTTTAGAGGGATGATGTAATTTATGTTTGAACTTATGTCTTGAGATTGTGGTTTGTCAATCTAGATTTATCAATTTATTTGTGCTATTTGGATCTATTGCTTCTAAATTACTTGATCAATAATTTAGATTGTTTGGTGTATTTGATTTGACACTTGAGAGAGGTAATTGAATACATGACCTTGAAATAGCATAACCTAGGATTTCATAAAATTGAGAGATTTGTGAATCCTTTGAAGTCATTTATCTAGATTCATAGCTTTTATTGAGATTTCAATTGGTGATTTTTATAGAGATATTGATTTCCCAATTGAAATCTAAAATCATTTGGCACTCGAGAGAGGAAATGTTTATTGTAGAAATCTTGACTTATAAATTGGTAATTCATGATTGATAAACCATATTGATAACATAAGGGATAACTAGATTCATCACACCTCTAGAATTCATTTAATCATTTGGATAAACTCATTGATATTTTCATATTCTTGATCTATTTTTGGTATTTTTAGTATAATCAACTCCATCAAATATTGAATTTCTAAATAAAGTTAGACTACTATATTATAGTACTTAGCGATAATTCGATAATTATTCCCTGTGGATTCGACAACCTTACTTCTCTATATTAAAACTTGACACCGTAGACTTGCGGTTAGAAAAATCTCTAACAAGTTTTTGGCGCCGTTTCCGGGGAATAATTCATCTTATTTGCGCTAATATTATTACTTAGTAATTTTACTTTAATTTAGATTGGTTGTTGTTACAATAGGGTTATTGCCGTTTTTGCATTTTCTTGTTGATGCGAAGAAATAAAAGTGCTAATTTAATCTTATTTAATCCAGAAATTGAAAGAACACTTCGAAAGATTAGAGCCGCACGAAGAATCGAATTTGCAAATATGGCAGAAAATGGTGATGATGAAAACCGCATACCCTTTATTGCACCACTAGAGAGGGCCATTCGTGACTATTTTAGACCAACAACCAATCAAAATTATTCGGGCATTGTTCGCCAACCTATCAATGCGAATAATTTTGAATTGAAACCGGCTCTGATAAACATGGTGCAACAGAATCAGTTCGGGGGAAGTGCCATAGACGACCCGAATGCTCTTCTGGCTATTTTTCTCGAGATATATGACACTATCAAAATGAATGGGGTTCCCGATGAAGCTATTCGGTTGAGGTTATTTTCGTTTTCACTTCGTGATAAAACTAGACAATGGCTTCAAACCTTCCCACCTGGAAGTATCACTAGTTGGGATGATCTCACTGAAAAAATTCATGGAAAAATTCTTTCCACCTAGCAAGACACTTCAACTGAAAAGTGAGATTGCTCAATTTCATCAACTCGACTTTGAGCCACTCTACGAAGCTTTGGAGCAATTCAAAGAATTATTGAGGAGGTGTCCACAACACGGGTGCATTAGTTGGCAAAAAGTTCAGTATTTCTACAATGGTATGAATGGGCATTCGAGAACTATAATAGATGTTGCAGCGGGAGGTACATTGATGGCTAAAACTCAAAGTGAAGCCATGCTTTTACTAGAAGAAATGGCTGCCAAAAGTTATCAATGGCCTTCTGAGAGATCTACGCCAAGAAAAGTTGTCGGTGTTCTTGAACTTGATATTATGTCTGCATTGGCATCTCAAATTTCCGCCTTGTCAAAGCAAATTGCTACTCTAAATTCGGGTGGAAAACAACAACCAGAGGCAGTCATGGAGATAAGTTAAGAAATGGTGAATCCTGATACGGAACAAGCGAATTATGTGAACAATCGGGGTTTCAACAATAGAGGGAATCAATTGCCAACGCATTATCATCCGGGACTTCGCAATCATGAGAATTCTCGTATAGCAATACGAGAAATATGTTGCAACCACCTCCGGGATTTCAAAACCAAGCAAGTACGAGTACACACGTAGGAGAACAAAAGCCGTATTTGGAAGAATTACTTAGTTCATTCCTTGTAGACTCAAGAGCAAGGATGAACAAGGCCGATTCTAACATAGAAAATTTGGGTTCAAGGGTTACAACAATTGAAAGTCATCTCAAATCTTTGGGGACACATGTGGGTCAATTGGCCACGGCTATTAATTCACAATAGAAAGTTGATACGCTTCCAAGTAACACAGAGGTGAACCCACGTGAGCATTGCAAGGCCATTAAGTTGAGAAGTGGAACGGAATATGATGAACCAAAGATGCCTACTCATGCCACCAATGAACCAGAAGCAAGCTCTGAAACACTCCACAATGAAGAGGGCATTGATAAGCAATCAGAAAATGCAAAAACTGAGGTAAAACCAATTTCCAATTCTGATAATGTGTTACCGAATTCTCTTCCTTTTCCACAGAGATTTCAGAATAAAAAGTTGGACGCTCAATTTTCCAAGTTCTTGGAAATATTCAAGAAAATTCACATCAACATCCCTTTTGCCGATGCACTTGAGCAAATGCCAAACTATGCAAAATTCATGAAGGATGTGATGTCGAGAAAGAGAAGGTTGGAGGCATACGAGATGGTCAATCTCATAGAAGAGTGTAGCGCCATTTTGCAAAGAAAACTACCACAAAAATTAAGAGATCCGGGGAGTTTCACTATCCCTTGCACTATTGGTGATTCTTATTTTAATAAAGCTCTTTGCGATTTAGGTGCTAGCATTAATCTTATGCCGTTATCTGTTTTCAGGAAACTTGGCCTTGGAGAGATAACGCCGTCCACCATCACATTGCAATTAGCCGATAGATCACTCACCTACCCAAGAGGAGTGATTGAAGATGTGTTGATCAAAGTGGATAAATTCATATTTCCGGCGGACTTTGTGGTGTTGGATATGGAGGAAGATCATGAAATGCCATTGATTCTTGGAAGACCTTTTCTAGAAACGGGACGAGCTCTAATTGACGTGCAACGAGGAGAGTTAACATTACGGGTAAATGATGATGAGGTATTGTTTAACATTTATAAAGCAATGAAATTTCAAGAAGAACCTCAAACATGTCATTTTATTGATATGATCGAACAATGTGATCAAACGGAGGTTATAAAACAAGATTTAAAAGATCCGTTAGAACATTGTTTGATTAATTCAATAATGAAATGTGATGATGAAGTTAGTGATGATATTGATTTGCTTGAGTTTATTCTTTCCCTTAAGGCTAAAGAAATTGTAAAAGAAAAACAAAAGGAAGAATTAGAAAATGCTAATATTGAAAATATTCTGAAAGGTACTTTAGAACTAAAGGAACTTCTGGAACATCTTCAATATGCATTTTTGGGAAAAGATAAAACTTACCCGGTAATTGTTTCTGCTTCATTATCTTCACTCGAATTGGATAAGTTGTTGCGTGTGCTTCGTGAGCATAAGTCGGCTTTGGGTTGGTATATTTCTGATTTGAAAGGTATAAGTCCTTCCATTGTAATGCACAAAATTTTAATGGAAGAGTCTTATAAACCATCTATTGAGCACCAAAGACGACTTAATCCCGCAATGAAAGAAGTTGTGAGAAATGAGGTTTTAAAGTGGCTAAAGGCAGGTATCATTTATGCCATTTCTGATAGTTCATGGGTGAGTCCGATCTGAGTTGTTCCTGAAAAGGAGGTATGACAGATTGTGAAAAATGATAACAATGAATTAATTTCTACACGAACTGTCACAGGATGGCGAGTATGTATTGATTGCAGGAAATTGAATAAAGCTACTCGTAAGGATCATTTTCCCCTCCCCTTTATTGATCAAATGTTAGACAGGTTGGTAGGGTACGAATACTACTGTTTTCTTGATGGCTATTCAGGGTACAATAAAATCGCCATTGCCCCTGAGGATCAAGAAAAGACTACTTTTACATGTCCTTATGGTACTTTTGCATTTCGCAGGATGCCATTTGGATTATGTAATGCACCTGCTACTTTTCAGAGGTGTATGATGGCGATTTTTCATGGTATGGTTGAGGAAATCATGGAGATTTTTATGGACGATTTTTCTGTTTTTGGTACTTCTTTTGACCATTGTTTGCATAACTTATCTCTTGTTTTGCAACGTTGTGAGGAAACTAATCTTGTACTTAATTGGGAAAAATGTCACTTTATGGTCAAAGAAGGGATTGTACTTGGGCATCGTATTTCTTGTACAGGTTTGGAAGTTGACAGGGCGAAAGTTGTGGCTATTGAAAAGTTACCCCCACCTTCAAATGTGAAAGGCATAAGAAGTTTTTTAGGCATGCAGGATTTTATAGGAGATTTATAAAAGATTTTTCAAAAATTGTTAAACCACTTTGTAATCTCCTTGAAAAAGATGCTATCTTTTGCCTTGATGAGTCTTGTTTGCAGGCATTGAACAGATAAAAAAAGGCACTTGTTTCAACTCCTATTATGATAGTGCCGGATTGGACCCAACCATTTGAGCTTATGTGCGATGCAAGTGATTATGCAGTGGGTGTCGTTCTTGGTCAGAGGCGAGACAGAATTTTTAAAGCAATTTACTATGCGAGCGGGACCATGGACAATGCCCAACAAAACTACACCACCACAGACAAAGAGATGTTGGCGGTAGTTTTTGCATTTGATAAATTCCGAGCATACTTGGTGGGTACAAAAGTGATTGTTTATACGGATCATGCGCAATCCGATATCTTTTCTCAAAAAAGGATACAAAACCTCGATTAATTCGATGGATTTTGCTCTTGCAAGAATTTGATATTGAGATTCGGGATAAAAAAGGAAGCGAAAATGTGGTTGCCGACCATCTATCCCGCATTGAGCAACCTCACGAGGTGATTGAAAACCCAATAAAAGAATCATTTCCAGATGAACAAATCATGCGTGCCGAGACATCATTACCTTGGTACGCAGATTTTGTTAATTACCTTGCGGGAGGAGTTTTGCCACCGAACTTGACTTCACACCAAAAGAAAAAACTCCTACATGATGTTAAGTCTTATTTGTGGGATGATCTGTTACTGTTCAAGAGATGCGCTGATTCTATCATTCGTCGTTGTGTTCATAAGGAGAAAATTGGAGAGATTCTTCAACATTGTCATTCCTCATCTTACGGGGGACATTTCGGGCCAACCCGAACAGCTGCAAAGGTATTACAATCTGGTTTTTATTAGCCAACATTATTCAAAGATTGTTATGCTTTTGTAAAGACTTGTGATCGATGCCAAAGGGTTGGTAATATTTCACGGCGTCATGAGCTTCCTTTGACAAACATAATGGAGGTGGAGTTGTTTGATGTATGGGGTATTGACTTTATGGGGCCATTTCCCGTGTCCTATGGAAATTTGTACATTTTGCTTGCGGTTGATTACGTCTCCAAGTGGGTTGAGGCGATTGCTACACCAACGAATGATGCTAAGGTAATACTCAAATTCTTGCACAAGCATATTTTCACCCGGTTTGGTACTCCTCGGGCTATTGTAAGTGATGAAGGTACGCATTTTTGTAATAAATTATTTAATAACCTTCTTGCTAAATTTGGTGTGCGTCATAAGATTGCACTTGGTTACCATCCGCAATCTAATGGTCAAGCCGAAATTTCTAATCGTGAAGTGAAACAAATTCTTGAAAAAACGGTGAGTTTTAATCGAAAGGATTGGGCACAAAAGCTCGATGATGCTTTATAGGCTTATCGCACGGCTTATAAAACACCCATTAGTATGCCACCATATCGATTGGTATTTGGTAAAGCGTGCCATTTGCCGGTTGAACTTGAGCATCGAGCTTATTGGGCAATTAAGAAATTGAATTTTAACTTAAAAGAGGCCAGTGAAAACCGATTACTTCAATTAAACGAAATGGAAGAATTTCGTCACGAATCATATGAAAATGCCAAAATGTATAAAGAAAAAATGAAAAAATGGCATGATCAAATGATTTTGCGACATGAATTCTTACCCGGCCAACAGGTGTTATTGTTCAATTCTAGATTGAAACTCTTTCCAGGTAAACTCAAATCGCGATGGTCCGGGCCATTTGTGGTTGAACGTGTGTTTCCCTATGGTGCCGTCGAGTTAAGAGGAAACGATGGGAATTCGTTCTAAGTGAACGGACAACGATTGAAACACTATTTCGGGAACGAAGCAAGGAAGATATTAAATCTTCCACTTGGTGATGAGATTTCTTGAGCCCGAGTAGTTAAGTCCGGCTAACGACTTTAAATTTAGCGCTTCTTGGGAGGCAATCCAAGTGAATTTTTTTTTGTGTGATCGCATTTTTAGTGTGATTTTATTTTCTTTATTTTGGCGTGTTTTTATATGAATTTTGGTGTGATTTTTGTGTGAATTAATTTGTGTGTGATTTTAAATTTTTAGTTAAATTGAGATTTTAATTTGTATATTTATATAAAAAAAATGAAAATTGGCAGTTATCGGGCTGGCGCTGCAGTGCCCATGACAGGGCGACAGAGGAAGCAGGCGTGCGCGGGCGTTGCAGCGCCCGACCGGGTGGAAGGCAATTTAAGACTGATTCAACCTTATGTTTTAAAACACAACACACACACACCCTCACGCCAATTTCATCTTCTTCTACAAAAATTCCACCTAGTCTTCCATTTAACATCATTCAAGTGGGCAATTGAACAAGTTGATCATCAAATTCACCTTGTTCATCAATTGGGTAAGTGAGCTTCATTGTACATCATCTTTTGCAAAATTTTCAAGCTTAGGTTAAAAATGTGGGAATTTTCATTATCATTATAATTTCGAAATTCTTGATAAATTCTTGATAAATTGTGATGATATATGACTATATTGTGCTTGAATTGGTTGGTGTTGAAAATTGGGCATGAATTGAATTTCAAATTTGGTGTTCATCTCTTCTTTGCATATATGCCTACAAGGTGTTTGTTAAAATGTCTCAATGAAAAATATTACACCTAGGCATTTGATTCTTGTCATCATTGTGTACTAAAGGTTATTTGATCATGAATTGATGACAAGGATGCATAATTCTTGAGTAGTTGCAAAATTCCTAACCCCTAACTCGTATTGTGCGTTCTATGTGTTATTTTGCTTGTGTTATTTTCCAGGTGATTTCCAGATCAATTATAATGCCAAGAACAAAGAACCCAAGCAAGGGCAAAAGCGTGGCAAGTACTTCCGAGGAAAATATTGAAGACCATTTTCTTAACTTGGAAGCACAACAGTTGTATTATGACACATTATGCTCGAAGAGTATAACGGCGGAACGGGGGTTACAACCGGGGCCGAATGATGGTGAACTTGCACAAATGATACATCAGAAGCAATGGAAAAAACTTTGTGCCCAACCTGGACCATTCGCACCTAATATTGTCCGAGAGTTTTATGCGAATGTGAAGTCCAAAACTGGCTATCACTCGGAGGTTTTCATACGTGGAGTACAAAGAGCATACACTGATACAAAAGCGATAAGAAGATATTATGGACTACCGGAGGTGGATCACTCACCGTATGTTGAATTCATCTCGCAACCACCGAGTATGGAGGCGATTTGTAATACCTTATGTCAGCCTGGAACTGAGGTACGTCATATTAAAGTTGTGGGAGGTGTTTCTGCTTTTCCGCACACGACTCTTAGTCGGTATGGGCGAGCTTGGTACCACTTCATATGCAACAATTTGATACCAACCAAGCATGTCAGTGATGTCACTAAGGAACGAGCCCATCTTTTATATGCATTAGTTACTGACATACCATTCGACCCAGCGGTAATTATTGCAACGTCCCTTCGTCACAAAATGCTACACCCCAAATCCGGGGGACTAGTCTTACCGAGTTTAATTTGTGGGTTATGTAAAAAGAGGGTTGTTAAGTGGGATAGCTCCATGCCATTGGAAAAGCCTAAGGGACCTATAAATTCGGCTACTATTGCTTCCTATGACGAATGGGCAGGTGGTGTGCCTAATCCGAAGGGTGCGGGATATATCCTTGATCCCGAATTTGCCCTACCAGCTATTGAGCCTGATACTCATGCCCAACCACAGAATATCGACGCTCCATCCGGTTCAGCGGCAAGACATTCTCGTTCTAGACGCTCACATCACGATAACAACCCTTCAGACGCATTAGTTCGCGAAGTACGAGAATTGAGAAGGGCTTTTGTAGCTGAGCAACGCCACAGAGCGGCACGAGAAGAATATGTGAATGAGCACAACCGAGTACTTGCCCAGATATATAGCCAGACGCACCCACAGTTCCAGTTCCCGACACCACCACCACCGGGTCCTATTGCTCACTTTTCACCACACGACTCCGATGAGGAGTCCTAGGCGCTCCGGCTACTAGGAAAGTTTTTCTCACTCTCCATTGAGGACAATGATCAACAAATCGAGTTGAGTCGAATCGGGTAGTTTGCTGAACTGTAGAACTGCATGATTAAGTAGATTTGTTGATCACGAGTTGAACTGTCACGAGAGCATGCTTTTAAGTGGTGATCTATATTTTGCTTCATTGATTTCATATTCATGCATAATTTTGTTAACTTATTTGAAAATGATTAATGAAGTTGAGTGTTGCTTGTATGATCCCACCGGATTCTAAAACTTGTTCGATCACTAATTGAGGCGAAATCCTAGGTAAAATAACATTAAGGAAATGATTCAAGCCATCTTTGAATAAGCTAGGGCCAAAATGACTACCTTTGTACGATATAATTTCACTAGTGTCCCCTTTTGAGCCTATTAAATCTGTTCTTTGGCAACCAATCTTTTACCTTGAGCTTACATGTGAAAATCCTAATTACCCATCACTCATACACACAAAATGATTGAAGGTTGAGGAGGATGTGATAAGTAGGATATGTGTTCACTCGCATGAAGTTGCCGAGAAAAAGAAAATATGAAACCCCATGTGTTAAAATATGCAAAAGATTAAGTTTGGGGGTTTCGGAAGATCATATAAAAAAAATGTTGAAAATAGAGGCTCGCACTACAACATAAATGACATTAGGTAACACAAATTTTGTAGCACTTTTTACATAAGGTACATATGTAACACATGTTTGTAACACTTTTTACATTACAATATTTATGTAACACTTTTGTAGCACTTTATCAATATGTAACACTTATATGTAACACTTTTATATAAGTAACACTTTTTAAGTATCACTTTTTTTATTATTTCTTTTGTAACACAAATAGGTAACACTTTTATCAATATTTAACGCTTATATGTAACACTTTTATATAAATAACACTTTTTAAGTATCACTTTGTTTTTGTTATTTCTTTTGTAACGCAAATAGGTATCACTTTATTTAAAGAAGCACTCTTGGAAACACTATATTTTATTGATTGTAACACTTTTTAAGTTATATTTTAGTGACACAAAATTATATAACTATCATTAAATCATGTCAAAGATTTATTTAATTAATTGATGTCACCAAACCTAAAAGTTGTATACATCATGTACTGCTTTTTTTTAACTGGATTTTTATTTTCTTTTTGCAAAGTATTTTAGTTTTGCTTTTATTTTTTTATTTTTTACGAAGGCAACTAATTCCGTCTTGATACCGACGGAAAATGCGCATGTATATATTTTATTATTATTATTTTTTTTTTTTTAATTTTTACTAACGGAAACCAATTTCATCGTTAAACCTTTTTTTTTTACTTTTTTAAAAAACATTACCAATGAAAATAGATGTTGTCAGTAATTACTTAGAAATTTTTTCCGTTGGTAAATTATTTTTTCGTTATTTTCTTTATTATTTAATTTTTTTACTATTGGAACTTTTTTATCTGTAGGTAAATTAATTTTATATTTTTGTATATTTTTTATTTTTACCGATTGAATATTTATCAGTCGGTAAATTTATTTTATATATTTTCGATATTTTTAATTTGTTGTGTCCTTTAATGTATAATATAATATGATTTTCAAACTATATACTATACAATATAAAATTTGATATATACAGTGTATAATATAATTTAATACATATATTACAAAATATAATTTTTATTATATAAAATATATTATATATATGTGTGTGTGTGTGTGTATATATAAAACAAAGCAAAAGTTGTAATAAGAATCAACTTAGCTTAGTGGAAAATTGCCACTTCCATACATAACAGGTCGTGGGTTCGAATCTACTTGGTGACAAACAATGTATTTCTACGAAGTGCTACAAAAAAAGTGTTATATAAGATTCATATGTAACACTTTACAAGTATTTTTTTAAAAGTGTTACAAATATAAAAAGTGTTACAAAAATGTGTTACATAAGATTCATATGTAACACTCTAGAAATATTGCTTCAAAGTGTTACCAATAAAAAACTTAATGTAACACTTAGAAAAAGTGTTACTAAAAGTTAATAAAAATGATCCCTTAGGCTATAGGTAGCACGGGCAAGTGCAGCGCCATAAAAGTGCTACCTATTATCTACAGTAACATTTTATGGCCATTAGGTAACATTTTTTGAGTGTTACCTAATGTCATTTATGTTGTAGTGTCGTAAAGGGAGAATAATTGAAAATTCAACAAAAGTGAAGGTAGCCATTTTGTTTGGCAATTGGTGATTTGAAGAGATAATTGTGTGTTTGGGTGAGTTGAGCCACTTAATCCTAAATTTTCATACCTGACCCTAAGCCACATTACAAGCTTTGAAAGCCCTATTGATCCTTGTGTTATATTAGCCTACATTAGTGGAGATTAGTGTGAATAACAAGCTTATGGAATCCGGTAATCATTATCTTTTGATACCTAAAAGTGGATCATCTTGATAACATTCAATTGCGTAAATCAATTTGAATAATGTAAACGGAATTGTCATGAATATTCAACATTTTTGATCACAATGTCAAAACGCATGCTTGAGAGATAGTGAAATGAGTTTTGAGACAAATGTTATTGGTTGTGGAGTTTGCAGTTGTTTGTGTTGTTGTTGTATAATTTATTTTTCATTATGGAGTTATAATTGTTCGAGGACAAACAATAGCTTAAGTTTGGGGGTATTTGTTAAGTTGGGATTTTACCAACTAATCGAGCATTTTAGATTAGGATGTTTTATTATTTTTGGGTATTTTAGAGTCGTTAGAGTCCGATTTATGTCATTAAGTGTCGATGTAAAGTTAATACAGATTTGGTAGCCGAAGAATGAAGAAAACGACGAAAAACGGCACGAGGAAGGAAGAAGTCGTGTTTCAAGAAGGAGAAAATTGCATTTTGGCCTTAAGACGGGCGGGCGCTGCAGCGCCCATGACAGGGCGGACAGGGTGCAAGATGCGCGTGGGCGCTGCAGCGCCCAGGCGGGAAAATTCCTATGTTTACCTACCTTTTTCTTGGATCTTGAGGGGGTTATAAATAGAGACATATGGGCGAGAATTCAGGTATCTTGGACCATTTTTGGAAGACAACAAAACAACAAGAAGACAAGGGAGAAGAATATAAACATCTTGGGACAAGCTTGGAGAAGAAGATTGAAGGCTCTTATCATCTAGAAATAGAGAAGATCCCTCAACTCTTGTTCTTATTTTGTTACTTTATCCCCATCTTGTAAGATGTATTGTTATGTTCTTATGGATTCATTTTCTTCAATCATGAGCTAAACTCTATAATTCTAGAGGGATGATGTAATCTATGTTTGAACTTATGTCCTGAGATTGTGGTTTGTCAATCTAGATCTATCAATTTATTTGTGCTATTTGGATCTGTTGCTTCTAAATTACTTGATCAATAATTTAGATTGTTTGGTGTATTTGATTTGACACTTGAGAGATGTAATTGAATACATGACCTTGAAATAGCATAACCTAGGATTTCATAGAATTGAGAGATTTGTGAATCCTTTGAAGTCATTTATCAAGATTCATAGCTTTTATTGAGATTTCAATTGGTGATTTTTATAGAGATATTGATTTCCTAATTGAAATCTAAAACCATTTGGCACTCGAGAGATGAAATGATTATTGTAGAAATCTTGACTTATAAATTGGTAATTGATGATTGATAAACCATATTGATAACATAAGGGATAACTAGATTCATCACACCTCTAGAATTCATTTAATCATTTGGATAAACTCATTGATTTTTTCATATTCTTGATCTATTTTTGGTATTTTTAGTATAATCAACTCCATCAAATATTGAATTTCTAAATAAAGTTAGACTACTATATTATAGTACTTAGCGATAATTCGATAATTATTCCCTGTGGATTCGACAACCTTACTTCTCTATATTAAAACTTGACATCGTAGACTTGCGGTTAGAAAAATCTCTAGCAAAAACCCTTGATAAAGCCATGTTCAACAAAGTCAAATCTTTCAAAACGGCTAAATAAATATGGGAGAAACTCACTTTAATTTGTGAAAGATCTGATCAAATTAAAGAAAATAAATTAACTGTTGCTGTTCAAAAATTTGAAAATTTTAAAATACTTACAGGTGAGAGTCTGGATCAGCTGGATGCCAGATTCACAAAGATAACCAATGAGCTCTCAGCTCAAGGAAAAGAATATACACAAAAGAAAATGTGTATGAAGATTCTAAGGTCTCTCCCAGCTGAGTGGGAAATGAAGGTCATGGCTTTGAGATATTCAATGAACTTTACAAGAACATCCAACCATGATCTATTCTCAAACCTTAAAGCCTATGAATTTGAGCTTAGAAGAAAAGAGCAAAAAGAGACAAATGTACCCAAGATAGCTGCACTCATGGCTGGTGAGTCCAAGAGAGCTGAATCTAAAGAAGCCGACCAGGAGGAGATTGCCCTTCTGGTAAAGAGGTTCAACAAGTTCTTCAATAAGATCTACAAGAGAAACAAGAGTGTATCATCTAGGAGACACTCAACACCCTCTAAAGCAATGGAGGATACACCACCTAACAGAGCTGATCATCAAAGAAATGAATATCAGAGAGCTGATAATAAGAGAGCCGAATGAGCAGACTTCCAGAAAGCTGAAAACCTGTGTTGGAATTGCAGACATCTAGGACATTTTGTTGTTGATTGTCCCTATCCACCAGTCAACAAGTACATGAATGAAGAAGAAAGAAAAGTCTTCAGAGAGAGGAGTTAAAAAAAAAAGAAAGCCATGTTGGCTGTTGAAGCTGCTGGCACAACCAAGTGTAAAGAACCAACTGAGTCAGACAACAGTGAAGCTGACTACTTCTTTGACACAGAAGAAGAGGCTTTGATATGTCTTATGGCCAAAGAACATGAAGATGATGTACATTCTAACTTATTTCATTCTAATTCAGATGATCGTGATAGTGACACAAACACTTCATCACCTACTGATCTTTATGATTCATTAGACAAAATGATGAAAGATTTTGATCATGTAAAAACCTCACACACACTGTTAAATGAGGAAAACAACCAGCTCAAAAGACAAAACTCACAGTTGACTAAGGATCTGAGTACTATAAGTCACATAGCTTCTGAGAGTACAGAGCTGAAGGCTAAGATATGTAAGATCCAGGTTAACTTAGCTGCAACTGAAAAGAGGGAAAAATATTTGAAAAATGTGATTGCATCATTCACTAAGGCATCTAAATTATTGGATGAACTTATAATGATTTAAACAGAAAGTGGAGCAAAACATGTAACACCCGAGCCTCTCACTACTCACTAGGCCAATATAGTTCATGCATTACATGTTGGTTATGTGCTATTTGCATAATCTGATTATTTTATACGATATAGCTAGTTTTATAATTTTGGAACTCACTTATGGTGATTATCGTTGGATTATTAATTTAAGTAGTTAAAAAATATAATAGTATTTAGTAATCGGACTACTAGATGCTAGCTATTAAGTTACACGTGGAGTTGTTCAAAGAGTTACAAGATTATGCGTGGTAAATTAGGGGTAAAAGGTGGCAACAATGTGTGTATCGAGATACCTGAAATGCGAACAAATTAATTGAACATATTAATGTAATATATGATCGAGAACCTGATAGTAAAATGATATATTACCTGAGATTAATAGTTTTATAATAATAATAATAGTAATAATAATAAAAACAATAAAATAATGATTGAGAAATAAGCTCAGGTCTTATAAATAAATATAAGAATTTTGTGCCAAACTTGTAAATAAAAGACATGTTTATAAATTATAAGTACTTAATTTTATACTTAATAATGTTAAACATTTAAAAAAAAAGGGGGTGTTCACATGTAGATATACACACACACGTGTAGCTATGTGGTTATGATATTTTGGACTCAAAAAGGATAAAGAATACATATGTATATATAGATATCTTGCAAATATACACAAGATAATATATATACAACTTGTGTGTGTTGGTGTTAGCCCCTAATTCATAAAGCTAATTTCCATATTATATAATACTTGGCCTATACACTAACACATCAACACCTAAACTTTATTATATAAAAAGTAACATTCCACCGCCTTAAGAAAACAAATTACTAATGTAAATGTATTTTTCCTCTTCGCGCTCCCGCCCCAATATTTTTAGGGATGGCAACGGGGCGGGTTTGGCCAAACCCGGGACCCGCCCGCCAAGGAGAAGTAAGACCGGGACCCGCCCGCCCCGCCGCATCAAAACCCGGGGGTCTAGACCCGCTAGACCCGCCAAATATATTTTTTAAATTATAATAATTTATATTTTTCTATTTGTGGCCAAATTTTTAAAAGTAATCAAATGCCAATAGATTTAAAAATAAATAAATATAATTATGCAACTTATTATAACTATTTTTTTAGAATTGGCTACTATTAAGATTTTTTTTAAAAAAACAAATACTATTAGTATACTACATAGTACTCAACTAATACTTAAAATAAATATTCAAAGTAGAATATTACAAGATATTATATTAGTAAATTACACTTTAAAAGTAAATAATATTATATTAGTATTCAACTAATATTTTTAAACACATAACACTCAAATTTAAAAGTAAATAATGCAAAAATATTTTAATATATATTTAAAAATTTAATAAAAATTAACATGCGGGGCGGGTCCTATAGACCCGACCCGCCCCGGACCCGAGCGGGTTTTGCAACCTTGGACCCGAAACCCGCCCCGGGACCCATTTATCCGGGTCTAGACCTGCCCCATCGGGGCAGATTTAAAACCCGCCCCATTGCCGTCCCTAAATATTTTTCCTCATTTTTCCCCCACTGGTTTTCTTTCTTCTTCCTTCACATCCACAGCCCTAATTTTTCTTCTTCTTCCCTCGCATCTTTCCCTCACATCCAGCGCCCGCCTGTCTGTCGATCTTGTAATATTCTAAGAACACACTGGTTCTCCTTCTTTGCCAGCCACAATTCTCCTTCTTCGCCCAGCCACCGAGCACCACAACGCACGGTCAAAAGTTGGAAAACGGCCTCAGTCTTGATTTTGTAATATTTTAAGCCTCACTTCATTATTGGTCGTTTCTTTTGTTTTTGTGTAATTAGGGCATAATCTGAGAGCTTGCATATTTGTGTTTTTGTATTTTTGTGTAATTGTGGCTGAGTCCTGGACAAGGAACTTTATATTGAGGAAGAGTTGGATTCCTTTTGCTTCCTTATTTCAAGTGGCATGTATGAAAAAAAAAATATTATACTTGGTTATCTGCAGGATTTTACATAGTGTCGATTAGGAAGATTAATTTTGCAGGTTTTAGTACTATTTAGATGTTTTAGGGGCTGATTTCCCATCCATTTAATTTAGTGGTCAATCCCGAGTACCACGCTTTAATTTACCAAGTACTCCATCCTTATCGAGCACTGTCTCAGTAAGTGTATTCTCCGAATACAGATAGATTCTACAATGAGTTAACTGTCATTTGTTTGATGTTACAATGAGTCTAATGTTAATTGTGATTTCAATTTTTGTGCATCTCTGAGTAAGAGGTGCCAGAAGACTTTGATTGGATATGACGTCTCCGATCAAATTGGTTTTATCTCTGTATAAAATCTTGCAGTTGTACTTGTCTGCAATGTGTCTATTATAGTTTTCCTTCGGAAAATTGAAATCCTTTTAGAAACTTAAAACTTGTATATTTTACACTAAGAGCAACTCTGCAAATTTTAGGATGCTTCAGGATGCTGGCATGAACAATGCAACACAACTAACTTGGTAAATCTGTGGCTTGGCTTAACTGTTTGTTTTTTATTGTTTAATGGTCACTGCCTCACTGGATTATGATGGAAAATTGATTTTCAAGCGAAATTTTCTGAACACTTGACTTGAGCATTCAAATCCTCCAGAAATAGGGAAAATTTTATTTACTTTGTGATCTATCTGGCATAGTTGATAATTATCAGGCCCTGTTTTATTGACATTCTTGATTTCTATGTGAAGAGAAAAAAACTAAAATTATTTCGAGGAAAATAGGACCACAGTGAGTAATGGATACTAGGCCTAGCTATCTGAAGTTATGCCTCCCTCCACTTTTTGATAATTTACTGAAAGTAGAATATTTGGTTCATCAAGATGAAGTAGAATCAGCCATTCCATACACTGATGAATGAACCTAAGTAAAATTTTGCTCAATATATAAAATTTTCTATTTAAATCAGATTCTTGGACAGATGATGAAGATGATTCGTTGCTTGTGATATATGTTCCTGGTAGAGACAAGGCTGGTAAAGGGCTGTTGTCTTATAATTTGAAAAATAAGAAATTAAAGAAGGTACACTCACCTGTGCCTGGCTGGGATTTGATATTATTGGAGGAAAAAGGATTTTCAGTTGTCCATCCTGTTATCTGAACTAGATATGCAATTTAATGGGTGTATATATATCTTTTTCCTTATTATGTTTTATTTATTTATTGCATGTTTAGTTTTGGCTCTTTACTATTTACCTTGTGTTTAGTTAATGTCTATTCTTTGACTTTTAATGAAGATTCTTATAGTTCAGAGCACAAGAGAACTACATCTTTGGGAGTTTAGAACAGATTTTACCTTCATATAATTGTTCTTTAGGGTTAATTACAAAAACTACCCCTTAGGTTTAGCCTAATTACAAACTATTAGATTTAGGGATAATTACAAAAATTACTCCTGGGTTTGGGGTAATTACAAAAAACTCCCTGAGGTTTGATTCTAACTGTAATATTTTTACAAATATAAATGGGGTGTTTGAAATATTTTTGTTTATGAATGGGGTAAACCGTAATACAGAATCAAACCTAAATGAGACTTTTGTTATTTTCAAAAACCTGTGGGATTTTTGGTTATTAGCTCAAACCTCGGGTAGTACATTGTAAAATGTAATATATTAAGTCTTATTCAAATTGTACTATTATTTCATTACAGTTGTACTTGCGTGGCATTTTTTTTATTTTTTTATTTGTCATATTGTCTCAGCTGATTGGTTTACATTGTACCGTGAAGGAGTTTATTACGTTTTGAGTTGATTATTGCTCACTAAGAATTTTCTGGTTCAGATGCCCCTAACTGTGAGACAGTGCTTCTTGCTGGTCTTTGCGGGATCTTTGTCACACTTTTCTTAAATCATTTGTTTGAGGTAATACTGCAGTTGATGTATGGCCTTGTTGCTGGTCTTTGCGGGAAGAAAACTGTTTCCCTCCTTATTTTTACGCCCTGCCTACTCAAATCTTTCTCTCTCTTTTCAGGCGTCACAAGAGGAAAACACTCAAGAAAATACCTGGCAAGACCACCACCTACCCTTTTCACAAGCCCGAAGAAAAGCAATCTCCTGGAAAGGATGATGACTACATGTATTTGGTACAGTTTTATTGAATCATTTGTAGGATTTCTTACTTTTTCACAATCTTGAGAATTAAATTTAATTTAGATAACACATGAAACCATAGTTTTATTAAATCTAACTCTCCTTTTTTTCAGGTGGCAAAGGAAAACAAATCAACTTTGCCCTCAGCTGGTCTTTTTATCAGATACCACTCATTTTATGGTAAGCAAAAAGAAATAAACTTGGAAATAATTGGATGAATTTTGTAGTGTAATAATAAATTAAAGATTTCTTACTATAGTCCGTGCTATTTTCCAACTTTCTGACGAAATTCCTTTTATCTCTGTAGTTATCGTTGCTCTACTTGCTGAGGTACATTCTGCTTATCATAGCCTTGATTCCAATACATGTTTAACTTTTTGTGTAAGAGGTGTAGGCTTTGCAAATTAGTTGTTTTATGAAGATTCTCAAACAAATACAGAAGAGTGGAGATAGTACAGTGATGACATCTTGTGTGAAGTCTGATAATGTCTATTGTTTAAATGTGGTGATAAAGTCAGAATCAGTTAAGTTTGACGAAATATTGCATCTTGACTCTTAACCATTATTACATCATTATAAATCTGGTACCATATATAATCTCAATTTTCCTGAAGTCATAGGTTCATTTTTCAGAGATTTAACCTTTATTATAATCTATTGTTGTTTGTGTATGATCAATTGATGTGATTTGTGTTTTTCTGTCATTCAGCCAATGCCGCAAATTGATTACACTCTGAAGGCAGGGAGTAATGTTTGCACTTCCAACTGTTCACTCTGATCATTCACTAGTTATTTAACTACATTTATCACCACAGGTTACACAGGTATGTAATTGTGTTTCAAGTCCATTTATCATTCACTATGGTTTCTTGCCAGATGACAACTCTATTGCAACCAAATGATAATATTATGCTTTTTTGTTGCCTGTCTGTGTGTGTGTGTGTGTGTGTGTGAGTGTGTGTGTTGTTTTGACAGCTTCCACCCAAATGGTTTATGTTAACTGAAAGTAACAAGAACTGATACTACAGAGTTTTACTATTTTCATGGAATCACTTTCATATTCAAACTGATTGATGGCTAAAAATGATTTTTTTCACCTGTTCGCCTAGGCCGAATTAAAAACACTGGAATGACCAATAAATCCACCATTGCACGACTGTTATTACCTAGGTTTTTATATGCATTTTCAAGTGGAACCATATTGAACAATATGTCTTGTCTAATTTTAGGAAGAAAAGAAAAACAGAAAAAGAAAAAAGAGGACATAAAATTTGGACAATGTTAAGTTTGATCTGATATTTTTTTTCATGGCCAATTTGCAGTTTGCAGAATGAATGAAGTTTGCTCGCCTTAATATGTCTTTTTCCCTTCAGATTATAAAAATAGATAATTATAAAAGATCTGTGAGGTTTGGGCTAATTACAAAAAAAAATCCAGAGATGTTTCAAAATTACAAAAAGCCCCATCATGTTTCATTATATCTTAAATTTAAGGGAGTCATGGTAATATTTCCAAAAATATTATTGAGTGAAGAGAGAAATGTAAGTAGAATCAAACCCCAAAGGATTTTTAGCAGTTTTCTAGAATCTCTGTTTTTTTTTTTTTTGTGATTAGCCTCAACCTTAGTTTCTTTTGTATTCATGGAATCACTTTCATAGAATCAAACCACTAAGAGGTCATGTTCATGCTTATGAACTGATACTACAGAGTTTAACAAGAATCACTTTCATATTCCGACAAGTTTGGGGAGACAGCTGAATGGGAAGGTTTATTATTTTCATGGAATCAAACGGAATGACCGGAACTCTCTTCTACATTCCGTCGTGTGCATGTCAGATTTTAACCTTTGAGAAATAGTTTGAAGTTGTAGTAAGAACAATGAAAAATGGTTGAAATGATACTTTATTTGGACAATGATTCTTTATTGTTTGTGTTGACTATAATTTTGTGGATGTAACATACAATCAATTCAATTGTAACAGATTTGCTGCATTTCTTACTCTTAACTACTTTCTTATTTTTCTTTAGCTTCTCAGGTTATTGTATTTGATACCTCGTATCACATTTCATGAGTTTGATGGTTCATTAACTTCTCAAATGCTATGAGATGTTATGCCTTTTTTTAATACATAACTTATTGGAAAACAATTCCGACGGACGAACTATTTGTCACAACATGTCGTCGCTAATACATTTGCGACAACACATGTTGTGACAAAAACATTTTTTGCGTCAAAATATTCGCAACAACGTGTTTGCGACAACAAGTTGTCACAAAAAATACATTTGCGACAACTATCAATCTTTTGCGACGACGTTTTGTCGTCACAAAAATGTGCTTCTCCAGTAGTGGATAAAGCAATTTGTAGAACAGAGAGAAGAGAAATAAGACAATAAAAGGAAAAAAAAAAGGAAAGAGCTTAGAAAGAAAAGGTGAGTTTAAGATTGGAAGGGTCTGCTACATCTCTCTCACTGAAATTGGTAAGATTTAGTACTATTCTTTTTATATTTGAAGTAGATTGAATTTCAAAGTTTCAAATTTGCCTCTAGGATTGAGAAAACACCATGGCAACCAATCAAGTTCTTTATCAGGAACTAGCATATATACAATTAGTGGGAATACAAGTCAACTGATAGAATAACAAACGTTTTTCTTAATAGAAATATCGGATATGCTTGTATATATGTGTTGTTTTTTCTTAACAAATGCACTATAATGTTAAAAATCGTATATTATGAAAAGGAAAAAAAATAACAATAATAATAAAATAATGAAAGGTATATTCAAATAATGTGTTCTCTATTAAATCATAAAGAATGATTCTATGATGATATTTAAATATACGGAATTCAAATAAGGTTGTAATATATCAATTAATAAAAATGAGAAATTAGAATCGTAGAAGATTTGATTAGATTACGATCAGAAGAACCAAATTTTTGATTGATGCCTAGCTAGATTAGAATTTAAGGCGCATTTACGAGATTAGGTGATAAGTTGGTTGATTAGGTATTAGAAATTAATAGCTTGTATGGTTCCAGATTATTCCCATTTGAGGTTTAAGGGACACAACTAACAAACCTATAGGTGAGGCACGACTGCTACAAGGTAAGAAAAAATCCATCTGCAACTGTAATGCATGAACACAGTATTGTTTGAATTGATGGTATTATATGTGATTGGTACCTTGTTGAATATACGTGGATATTATATATTGCATAATTGGCTTGTATGATGTTACAATATGGTGCTTGGTGAGCCATTGAACATGTCATTCACAGCATTTGCATGTGCATGCATATTACCAGAGGATGTTTGCATGAACGAATATATTTTCTGGAAGAAAATGAACGTTTATTGACCACTGCTAGTGCACTGAGGCACGCTGGGCGTGCTTATGATATATATTTAGGTATATCAAGTGGGGTACTTCCTGGTGAATATATGACTAGATAGGAGATGGGCTCTCGGTGGGTTACAGGAGGATGGACCACTGGTGGGTACCTATGTTATGACCTTGCGGGGTGGGATACTTCTTGGCGGACACAAGAGATGCAAGTAGGGGACCCTTGGCTGGGCCACGGGAGGATGGTCCACACGTAAAATCATAACGATATTATTGACTATTTGATTATTGCTATGTGCAGAGCTCTTTTCCGGTGCATAGTAATTGGGTTAGGGGCCCAAATGATAGAAAATGATTTGAGAAAAGTTTTTTGAATTCATGGATTTTACATGTTAGCATTACATGTTGGAAAAACATCACTATTCTTTGGACATGCAGGATTTTTACTTGATGAGCTTTAGCTCATGTAGTTCGTGCATTGCAGGTGAGCATGAAAATGCCTGAGTCTTTGGCTTACTGTGCAATGCTCGAGCTTTGTCAGGTATTGAGGATCATGGATATGGATGACGACCTGTCGCGATTGGTTTTAGGTTCATTTTGATTTTACTTCTGATGTGTTATATGTAGGAACTCGTACCATACATAACTTTTGAAACTCTGTTGTAAAAATATGTAAATAGTGTGCTGGTATTGAGTTTTGCGTTTGTATATCTAGTCATCATGTTTACGTACAAACAGGGTTGACTAGCCTTTTGCCTCTAAATGATAAAGTCTTTGTGTGCAGTAAAAAAGGTTTTCATTGATCGTCTGTTATTAAAATTACACAAGAAAAAGAAAAAAAAATTTACCTGTTTTAAATAGAATTTGTGGTCGAATTGTACTATTTATTATTTCTAATAGTAGCAATAGAGATGGGCGTCACAGAGTGGTATCAGAGCTCGGCTACAGGTTCTGTAGACTATCTATTACATGAACTCAAAACTCGTGGAGCTCAGCAATGCCAGTAAGTTTTACTTTATTGCCTAATGCATTTTATGTTTCATGAAATTATATTAGCCATGTGTTATTAGGTTATCCTAAGACAGTGTTTCAGTCATGGTGAGAACTACAGGTGAGAGTAGTAGTGGGGATAAAAATCAAGGAGGGGAGACACCTATACCAATGGGTGATCAAGATAATGTTATAAATAGGCTTACGGAGCTGATCCAGCGACAATCCGAACAAATTCAACAACTTATCCATCAGAGGGATATAGTTGGAGAACAAAGAGCAGAAATGAATCAACCACACCAAAGATGAATCAACCACACCAAAGATGAATCAACCACACCAAAGATGAATCAACCACACCAAAGGGCGGATCAAGTCGAGATAGTAGGGGAAAGATTTCGAAAGTTAAATCCACCAACCTTTGAAGATACAACAGATCCTACGACAACAGAAGATTAGTTGCGAACTTTAGAGAACATGTTCCAATACAGTAGGGTCCCAGAAGAAGAGAAGGTAATGTGTGCTTCGTTTATGCTTCGTGGAAGTGCGGGACATTGGTGGGATACGATGAGGAGCATAGAAGATATTATGACAGTCTCCGTGAAGATGCGGAGTACCAACGGCTAGACGTAAACTGGGAAAGATTTAAAGAACTATTCAGAAACAAGTATTGCACGGCTCCTGTTCGTGTGATGAAGATGAACGAGTTTATACAACTACGCCAGGAAGCTATGACTGTCGGGGAGTATATTCGCAAATTTGAAGAATTGTCCAGGTTTGCCACTCATATGGTTAGCACTGATGCACTAAAAGTAGAGAGATTCCTTGAAGGCCTAAGGCCGGAAATATACAGAGATGTCAGTATGGCGAGAATTCAAGGAGTAACCTATTCACAAGTTGTTGAGAGAGCATTGGTGGCAGAAAAAGCTGAGTTAATGATTTTTCGTGCCCAAGAAGTTAGACGCCAATTCAAACAAGGACAGGGATAGAGATGGGTTGGAGGTCAAAAGAAGAGAGTTTTCCAAGTTCAGTAGCAACAAAAACCTAATTTTCAACCACGTCAAGGTCAACAACAATGGGAAAAAATTAAGCACCAAAGAGTCGATCAGGGTTGGGCACCTATACTACTACCTTTTTGTCATAGGTGCAAGACTCAACATACTGGAAACTGCCCAGTAGAGACGAGAAGATGTTTTACGTGTGGGATGACAGAACATCTTGCTAACATATGCCCAAAAAATCTGAATGCTACTGGACAAAAGAAAGTGCCAGCTAGGGCATTTACTATCACCAGAGTAGACGCAGAGGCAAATCCATCTGTGGTAACAGGTAAATTTCTTATCTTTGACTCCCCAACATTCGTATTATTTGATTCGGGAGCGACACATTCATTTGCATCCACTGAGTACGTGACGAGACTGGGTAGGACACTTGATGTAGCTGAAGTAGGTTACAATGTAACAATTCCCTCGGGCTATTCCAAACAGACTAATCAAAATTTGAAAGCTTGTGCTATTCCAATCGAAAATAGAGAACTTTATACCGATCTAATTGTGTTAACAATGAATGACTATGATATCATATTCGGTAGATTGGTTGTCAAAGTATGGTGCTACAATTGATTGTCAGAAAAAGACAGTGAAATTTCGACCCCAAGGGGAAGATCCATTAACCTTCGTTGGAATCTCGACACATTTTAGATTTCCAATGATATCAGCACTAAAAGCACGATATTTACTAGACGCTGGCTGTGAAGGATACTTAGTAAGTGTTATGAGCATTGACGAACAACACCAACCAATCCTTGATGAAGTTCCAATAGTGAGAGAGTATCCCGATGTATTTACAGATGATCTTCCTGGATTACCACCCGACCGCGAGATCGAGTTTGTTATTGACTTACTTCCACGGATGTCTCCAATCTCTAAAGCCCCATATTGCATGGCTCCATTAGAACTGAAGGAACTAAAGACACAATTATAGGAGTTGCTAGATAAAGGCTTCATTAGACCCAGATTCTCGCCATGGGGTGCGCCGATCCTGTTCGCGTGAAAGAAGGATGGTAAGATGAGATTGTGTATCGACTACCAAGAATTAAACAAAGTTACAATCAAGAATAAATACCCGCTACCTCGAATTAACGATTTGTTCGATCAACTTCAAGGTGCAGCAGTATTTGCGAAGATTGACTTGCAATTCGGGTACCATCAATTGAAAATAAAAGAAGATGATATACCCAAGACAGACCTTCAGCACGAGGTATGGACACTATGAATTCTTGGTGATGCCGTTTGGGTTAACGAATGCCCCAGCCACTTTCATGGACTTGATGAATCGGGTATTTAAAGATTTTCTAGATAAATTCGTTATTGTCTTTATCGATGATATCTTGATCTACTCAAGAACGAAAATGAGCACACTAAACTTTTGAGAATGGTATTAGAGGTTTTGAAAGCAAAACAATTATATGCTAAATTCAAGAAATGTGAATTCTGGCTAGATCGAGTAGTATTCTTAGGACATGTTGTATCCGGAGCAGGAATCTCGGTTGATCCAAGTAAAGTCAAATCTATCAATAATTGGCCACAACCTACGAATCCTTCAGAAGTACGTAGTTTTCTGGGATTAGTCGGCTACTATCGCCGATTTGTGGAGGGATTCTCCAAGTTTGCTTCACATTTAACGCAATTGACAAGAAAGAGTGTCTCATTCAAATGGACGGAGGCAAGCGAACGAAGCTTTCAAGAACTGAAGAAGAGATTGACTTCAGCACCGATTCTATCAATTCCATCAGGTACTTGAGGTTTTGTAGTTTATAGTGACGTGTCGAAGAATGGTCTAGGATGCGTATTGATGCAAAATGGTAAGGTTATTGCGTATGCATCTAGACAAGTGAAGGACTACGAAAAGAATTACCCTACACGTGATTTGGAGCTTGCTGCAGTGGTGTTTGCACTTAAGATATGGAGACATTACCTATACAGGGAACGATGTGAAATCTACACAGATCACAAGAGTTTAAAGTACTTCTTCACACAGAAGGAATTAAATATGCGTCAACGACGGTGGTTGGAGCTAGTGAAAGACAATGATTGTGTGATCAATTATCACCCCGATAAAGCCAATGTTGTAGTAGATGCGTTGAGCCAGAAATTAATACAAAGCAATCCAATTGCGATTCGCATTCGGAAACCAGAGTTAATGGATCTTCAGAAAATGAACGTAGAGGTTGTATCATTAGGGTCTGTTTAAGCTAAACTAGCAGCGTTAACACTCCGACCTACGCTACTTGATCAAATTCAACAGGAACAACAGGGTGAGGATTTCTATGCTAAAATGAAGGAAGATATTGTCTCTGGAGTGTCTTCTGATTTCAATATATGCGGATGAAGTACTTCAATTTAAAGAACGATTATACGTACCCAACAAGGAAAATTTTCGAGAGGATGTTCTAGCAGAAGCACATTCAACACCATATTCTGTACAACCAGGAGCTACCAAAATGTACAGGGATTTGAAAATACATTACTGACGGCCAGGTATGAAAAAGGATATTGCGCAATACGTGGAACAATGTTTAACCTGCCAACAAATAAAAGCAGAACACAAAAGGCCAGCTGGAAAATTGCAACCTCTACCTATTCCAGAATGGAAATGGGAAAGAATCACCATGGATTTTGTGATAGGTTTGCCAAAAACTGTTAAGGGGCACTATGCTATTTGGGTGATAATAGATAGATTAACCAAATCCGCTCATTTTATTCCTATTTGCTCAACTTATTCCATGGATCGATACGCACAGCTTTATATACAGGAAGTGGTTATACTTCATGGTGTGCCACTATCCATTGTGTCAGATAGAGATTCTAGATTTTTATCTACTTTCTGGAGAAGTTTACAGAAGGCACTAGGAACACGATTGTCATTTAGTACTGCTATCACCCTCAGACCGATGGACAATCAGAACGAACGATACAAACTTTAGAAGATATGCTTAGAGCCTGTGTTCTAGATTTCCAAGGACAATGGAGTAAATATCTCCCTTTGATAGAATTCTCCTATAACAACAGCTATCAAACAACAATCGGGATGGCTCCCTATGAAGCACAGTATGGTAGAAAGTGTAGGTCACCGGTCCACTGGGACGATATTGGTGAAAGAAAACTCTTAGGCCCAGACATGATTCGAGAAATGACAGAGGTTGTGGCACAAATTCGACAGAGGATGGAGACTGCTCAGAGCCGACAGAAAAGCTACTCAGATAAAAAAGAAGAATGTTAGAATTTTTTGTAGGAGATCGAGTATTCCTTAAGGTGGCACCAATGAAAGGGGTAATGCGATTTGGGAAGAAAGGAAAACTCAGTCCTAGATACATTGGTCTGTTTCATATTACTGAAAGAATCGCTGATGTTGCCTATAGACTCGACTTACCCGCGTCAATGGCTCAAGTGCACAATGTTTTTCACGTATTCATGTTGAGAAAATACATTACAAACCCATCTCATATTTTGAAACACGAACCAGTAGAATTAAAAGCAGATTTGAGCCATGAAGAAATACCTGTGGAGATATTATTACGAGAAGTAAAGAAACTCAGAAATAAGGAAATTCCATTAGTTAAAGTACTCTGGAGGAATCAATCAGTAGAGGAAGCTACATGGGATAGAGAAGATGAGATGAGGGCTAAGTATCCTAACTTATTTTGGCAAGAAAAATTTTTGGGGATGAAATTTATATGAGGGGAGGATGTAACACTCGAGCCTATCACTACTCACTAGGCCAATATAGTTCATGCATTACATGTTGGTTATGTGCTATTTGCATAATCTGATTATTTTGTATGATATGGCTAGTTTTATAATTTTGGAACTCACTTATAGTGATTACCGTTGGATTATTAATTTAAGTAGCTAAAACAAATAATAGTATCTAGTAATCGGACTATTAGATGCTAGCTATTAAGTTACATGTGGTAGTTGTTCAAAGAGTTACAAGATTATACGTGGTAAATTAGGAGTAAAAGGTGGCAACAATGTGTGTATCGGGATACCTGAAATGCGAACAAATTAATTGAATGTATTAATGTAATATATGATCGAGAACCTGATAGTAAAATGATATATTACCTGAGATTAATAGTTTTATTATTATAATAATAATAATAATAATAATAATAATAATAATAATAATAATAATAATAATAATAATAATAATAAAAGCAATAAAATTATGATTGAGAAATAAGCTCAGGTCTTATAAATAAATATAAGAATTTTGTGCTAAACTTGTAAATAAAAGACATGTTTATAAATTGTAAGTACTTAATTTTATACTTAATAATGTTAAACATTTAAAAAAAAGGGTGTTCACATGTAGATATATATACACACACGTGTACCTATGTGGTTGTGATATTTTGGACTCAAAGAGGATAAAAAATACATATGTATTTATAGATAACTTGCAGATATACACAAGATAATATATATAACTTGTGTGTGTTGGTGTTAGCCCCAAATTCAGAAAGCTAATTTCCATATTATATAATACTTGGCCTATACACTAACACATCAACACCTAAACTTTATTATATTAAAAGTAACATTCCACCGCCTTAAGAAAACAAATTACTAATGTAAATGTATCATATATGTATATATAATACTTGTACATACGGAATAAAAAGAGAAAGAAACAGAGATAAAGCAAGTTGTAGAACAGAGAGAAGAGAAATAAGACAATAAAAGAAAAAAAGAAGAAAGAGATTAGAAAGAAAAAGTGAGCTTAAGATTGGAAGGGTCTGCTACATCTCTCATTGAAATTGGTAAGATTTAGTACTATTCTTTTTATATTTGAAGTAGACTGAATTTCAAAGATTCAAATTTGCCTCTAGGATTGAGAAAACACCATGGAAACCAATCAAGTTCTTTATCCGGAACTAGCATATATACAATTAGTGGGAATACAAGTCAACTGATTGAATAACCAACATTTTTCTATAATAGAAATGTCGGATATGCTTGTATGTATGTGTTGAATTTTCTTAACAAATGCAATATAATGTTAAGATTCATATGTTATGAAAAGGAAAAAATAATAATAATAATAATAAAATAATGAAAGGTGTATTCAAATAACGTGTTCTCTATTAAATCATAAAGAATGATTCTATGATGATATTTAAATGTACAGAATTCAAATAAGGTTATAATATATCAATTAATAAAAATGAGAAATTAGAATCTTAGAAGATTTGATTAGATTACGATCAGAAGAACCAATTTTTTATTGATGCCCAGCTAGATTAGAATTTAAGGTGCATTTACGAGATTAGGTGAAAAGTTGGTTGATTAGGTATTAGAAATTAATAGCTTGTATGGTTCCAGATTATTCCCATTTGAGGTTCAAGGGACACAACTAACAAACCTATAGGTGAGGCACGACTGCTACAAGATAAGTAAAAATCCATCTGCAACTGTAATGCATGAACATAGTATTGTTTGAATTGAATGTATTATTTGTGACTGTGGTACTTTGTTGAATATACGTGGATATTATATATTGCATAATTGGCTTGTACGATGTTACAATATGGTGCTTGGTGAGCCATTGAACATGTCATTCACATCATTTGCATGTGCATGCATATTACCAGAGGATGTTTGCATGCACGAAAATATTTTCTGGAAGGAAATGAACGTTTATTGACCACTGCTAGTGCACCGAGGCACACTGGGCGTACTTATGATATATATTTAGTTATAGCAAGTGGGGTACTTCCAGGTGAACACAAGGCTAGATAGGAGATGGGCTCTCGGTGGGTCACAGGAGGATGGACTATTTGTGGGTATCTATGTTATGATGCTGCGGGGTGGGATACTTCTTGGCGGACACAATGAACGCAAGTAGGAGACCCTTGGCTGGGCCGCGGGAGGATGGTCCACACGTAACATCACAACGATATTGTTGGCCATTTGATTATTGCTATGTGCAGAGCTATTTTTCGGTGCATAGTAGTTGGGCCAGGGGCCCAAATGATAGAAAATGATTTGAGAAAAGTATTTTGAATTCTTGGATTTTACATGTTAGCATTACATGTTGGAAAAACATCACTATTCTTTGGACATGCAAGATTTTTACTTGCTGAGCTTTAGCTCATGTAGTTCATGCATTGCAGGTGAGCATTAAAATGCCTGAGTTTTTGGCTTACTGTGCAATGCTGGAGCTTTGTCAGATTTTGACGATCATGGATATGGATGACGACCTGTCGGGCTTGGTTTTAGGTTCATTTTGATTTTACTTATGTTGTGTTATATGTAGGAACTCGTATCATACATAACTTTTGAAACTCTATTGTAAAAATATGTAAATAGTGTGCTGGTATTGAGTTTTGGGTTTGTATATCTAGTCATCGTGTTTACGTACAAACAGGGTTGACTAGCCTTTTGCCTCTAAATGATAAAATCTTTGTGTGCAGTATACAAGGTTTTCGTTGATCGTCTGTTATTAAAATTACACAAGAAAAAGAAAAAAAAATACCTATTTTAAATAGAATTTGTGGTCGAATTGTACTATTTATTATTTTCTAATAGTAGCAATAGAGGTGGGCGTCACAAAACATGCATTGGATTTAATTCCTTTATGCATGCCCAAGCTCCAAGAGTGGTAATGGAAAAAAGAATCCTCAAGTAATGAAGCATTCCAAAAATCCAAAGCACCAAATGGTGCACCTACATCCACTGACAAACACAATCACAACCATGCTGACATTGGATACAAAGGTAAAGGCAAAAAGCCAGAGTATGCTGAGAGGAAGCAAAATTCAAAAAGTCCATCAGCAGACTCCAAACAGAAAATACTCTGTAAAATCTAAATAGAGCTACCAAAAGCCCAGAGGTTTCAGCAAAGAAAATCACATGATGGGAATGGTAGAAATTATCTTTGCCAAGCTGATTGGAACAACCAAATGAGACATCAGCCAAGTCCAAAGGGATACAAGCCCAAGTGGCAAAGACCTTAGACTCAAAATAGGTCATTCCCAAGGCGAAGAAATTATTATCAACACACATATGCACTCAAACACAAAGCCTAATATGCACAAAAGTTTCATTACTATCCCAAGAAAGCAAATGCACAAGCTCACACACAGGCATACAGACAACAAAGACAGCTGTATGAGCCCAAAGCCCCTAAGCAATTTGCAAATGTTCATTATGATTATGCAACTGATAGGTGGCAACCTCTTAGAGTCATACCATTTGGTTATAGGTTGGTTGGATAATCTTATAGTGCTAACCCTTCAGGACCTAGGCAAGTATGAGTACCTAAAAACTAATTTTCTTGATTGCAGGTTCAAGGAACAGCTGAGTGCCAAGGAACCGAGTACATGGATAGTGGTTGTTCCAGTCATATGACAGGCAACAAGACAAATCTTTCAAAATTCAAGGAAATAAAAGGTGCTAAAGTCATATTATGAGGAAATGAAGCTCCAGGGGAGATCAAAGGCACATGATCCATAAAGAAGAATGGACTAGAGATCACAGATGTAGCTTATGTTGAAGGGCTCAACTTCAATCTGCTGAGCATCAGCCAACTCTGTGGATACAATGTAGAATTCTACATGGGTGTTTGTCAAATCAAGGATGCTGAATCAAATGAAATTTTGCTACAATGATCAAGATAGAAAATCGTGTATGTAGTAAATTGGTCATCTGCTACACCAAGCACATGTCTTCTAGCAAAGAGCATAGCTGAATTAAGTTGTTTGTGGCAAGATAATCAACAAACTCTCAAGGAGTCATCTTGTGGAAGGATTGCTAGACTCAGTATACAAGAAGAAAAACATTTGTGATACATGCCAAATGGGAAAGCAAATAAAATCTTCTTTCAAGGGCAAGCCAAGTCCTTTTTTAACCAGGATATTGCACTTATTGCATGTGGATTTATTTGATCCTGTTGAACCGACCAACATTAGTGGAAAGAAACACACCTTAGTGGTGGTAGATGATTATTCAAGATATACATGGACCATCTTTATGTGTAAAAAGAAGGAAACCTTGTAGAAGACCCCTCAGTTGATGAGAAGAGTTCAAAATGAGAAGAGTCAAACCATTATCAAGATAAGGTCTGATAGAGGAACTGAGTTTGTCATTGGGATTATAACTCAGTATTGCATAGAAAATGGTATTGCTTATGAGTTATCACAGCAAAATGGAATAGCTGAAAGAAGGAACAAAACTCTCAAGGAAGCTGCAAGGACCATGTTAGCTGAAGCTAATTTGCCTAAGAGATTTTGGGCTGTAGCCATTAATACTGCTTGCTACACTCAAAATAGGTGTATGATCAATAGGCAGCTGTCGAAAACCCCTTATGAAAGTTGGACATGGAGGAAGCCGAAAGTTGGATACTTTCATATATTTAGATGTAAGTGCTTCATTCACAACAATGGCAAGGACAACTTGAAAGCTCTTGATGCTAAAGTTGATGAAGGTATCTTTTTGAGATACTCAGCTGAGAGTAAAACTTTTAGAGTGCTGAACAAGAGGACTATGGTCATAGAAGAGTCTATCCATGTAGTTTTTGATGAATCTAATATTAATGGAGAAGACATTGATGAGTTAGCTGACAAGATGAATCAGCCAACTGTTCAGAAGAGTCCCTATATTGAGGCAGATATAAGAATACTCAACCCAGATGAAGATGAGATAGCTCAATCTCAGAGACAACTGAATGATGATGAGGAAGATGTTCAAGACAACTTAGCTGCGAGACAATTGAATCCAGCAGACGTACTCCTACAATATGTGAGATGGCTGAGAGACCATCCTCCAGAGCTTATCATAAGAGATGTTAGATAAGGAGTAAGAACAAGATCCATAACTCAACATGAAGCTATGTTCACTTGTTTCATTTCCCATATTGAGCCTAAAGATGTGTCACAAGCATTGGATGACACGCATTGGATTATAGTTATGTAGGAAGAGTTGAATCAGTTTGAGAGAAATAAGGTTTAAGAATTAGTTCAAAGGCCTACTCACCAAAATGTTATTGGTCATAAGTGAGTATTTATAAACAAGATGAATAAAGAAGGATATGTAGTAAGAAGAAAGCAAGATTGGTAGCCAAAGGGTATTGCCAAGAGGAGGGCATAAATTTTGATGAAACCTTTGCACCTGTTACAAGATTGGAAGCTATTAGGATGTTTCTTGCTTATGCAGCACAAGAACTTCACTGTCTATGAAATGGATGTGAAGAGTGCATTTTTAATGTACTTTTGGAAGAAGAAGTCTATGTGGAACAACCTCCAGATTTTGAGCAGAAAACTATTTGAGATAAAGTCTTCAAGCTCAATGAGGCATTATATGGTTTGAAACAAGCACCAAGAGCCTGGTATGATACATTGTCCTAGTTTCTTATTGACAATGGATTCACCAAAGGCAAGACTGATAGAACACTCTTCAGATTTCAAGATGGGGAGAGTATACTGCTTGTTCAAATATATGTGGATGACATCATTTTTGGATCTACAAACAAAGAGTAGTGTGATAAATTCTCAAATCTCAAGCAAGGGAAATTTGAGATGAGTATGTTGGGAGAACTGACTTTCTTTCTAGGCCTTCAAGTCAAACAAATGAAGGATGGAACCTTCATAAGTCAAACCAAATATACCAGAGATTTAATGAAGAAATTTGGTATGGAAGAGAAGTCATCTGTGAAGATTCACATGAATACTTCAGTGAAGATGGACATGGATGGAGAAGGCAAAGTTGTTGATCAAACAAGATATGGAGCTCTCAATAGATCTTTGCTCTATTTGAAAGCAAGTAGACCAGACATCACCTTTGTTGTAGGTGTATGTGCTAGATTTTAATCTGCCCCAAAAGAGAGTCACATGACTGCAGCCAAGAGAATCTTAAGGTATTTGAAGGGATGCCAAGAAGTTGGCTTATGGTATCCAAAGGATGGAGGATTTAAGTTGGTAGGCTACTCAGACTCACACTATGTTGGATGTAGAGCGGACAGGAAGAGTACATCCAATACCTGTCAAATGCTTGGAAATAGGTTGGTTTCTTGGTTCAGCAAGAAAAAAAAACCTCAATAGCTACGTCCATAGCTGAAGCAGAGTACATAGTTGTAGGCAGCTGTTGTGCCCAAGTTCTATGGATGAGGCAACAACTGAGAGACTATGATATAGAAGAAAAAGAGATTTTAATCATGTGTGATAACACAAATGCTATTGCAATTACTCAGAATCCTGTATTGCATTCAAGAACAAAGCACATTGGTGTCAGATATCATTTTAATAGAGATCATGTTGAAAAGAAGGACATCACTTTGGAATACATCTCAACGTATAAGCAGTTAGCTGACATATTCACTAAGCCATTATGTGAATCAAGATTTGAAGAGCTTAAGAATGAGCTACGTTTGATTGAGCTGAGTAAGGAGACTAAGAAGACTAAATTAGCAGAGTTAAAGAAGAGAGAAATGAGAATTAGCAAAGTTCCATTTCTCAGTCAAGTGAAACAGCCAAGACGGGGAATCAGCTGTATCGAGTTAGATGATAGCTGAGTGATCATCATGTCAAGAAAGAAGCAGAGTTAAGTCACTTTTAGAAGATAGTTGAGTTATTTATGAGCTAAGTGACAAAACACAGTTGTTTTCTGCGAGCGGGAATGTTTTTGGGCATTACATCAGCAAAATTATGGTGTCAGAATAAAGCCTGTACACATTTAGCCTATGATTAGATATAAATACTGCTGCATTTAATGTGGTTTCAAATGTTTAATCTTGACCGTTGATTTTGATCAAACTTTTCAAATTTTAAAAACCGTCCCCTCACGTCCTTTATATACCAAAATCAAATTTTCTCTCTCCTCATAAAACTATCATCTCCCTCAAGCAAGCTAAAGTTTTTCTCTGCAAACTAAATGAAACCCTAGTTCTTACAGCGACCGCTCTACTAGTTTTTCTCCATTCATTTTCAAGAAATGGCTCCCAGCTATGATTTCGTCAAAATGGCTGAAAAGATCCACTCTGGATCAACAGTAGATTTTGAAGGTTTGGTGAACAAGGAATCAATAAGGCCCTGGCTCAGAAGATTACAGCAAAGTTGGAGAAATCTGGGCTCAAAGGATTTCTCACTATGGAGTTCTCGCACACATACCTTGAAGAAGTGGTTATGTTCTACGTGAACTTTGAGGTTCACGACGAGAGCGTCATCGGTCCACAACAAGGACATCAAGATAATTGATGCAGACTTAGCTGCTCACTGCCACTTGCCTTTAGAAGGGATGAAGGAGATTTCTGAGAAGGATGTAAACCTGGCTGCGGCATGGAAGGAGATTGCCAAGCTAGAGTCTACTGCTAAGGATGTTTACACAGGCAAGAAGTCATTGATCAAGGACGACTATCACAAGCTGATGGATATCGTGTCCAAGTGCATGGACATGAAGTTTGGCAGCTTCAATCTGTTGTCTCGAACAAAGCTGACTGTCATGGTTGCGATAATGGAGGAGAAGAAGGTGAACTAGGCTGAGTTCATCTTCAGCCGAATCTGTCAGAATGTTCTAAACAAGACTATAACTTATGATGGATTGTTCGTGAGCTCACTGGGGTATGGCTGATCCTTGGCCATCTAATGGAAGTAAAAGGGGTTGCGCTCAGACATGGGAAGTTGTTCCATGTAAATAAGAAATTAGGCTAACCAATCCGGTGCTCAGAGGCAAGCACATTCACATAGAGCTGACACTAGCGAAGGTGAGTCAGTTTATCCTTTCCCTGAGAACATTGCTGCAACTGTCCCAACTCCTTCTCCGAAACCCATTCAGAAGAAGAAGAGAGCTGCTGCAGCAAAGCATGCACCTGCCCCTGCAGCCATTCCGAAACAAGCACCTGCACCTGCAGTCGTCCCAGAAGTTGCGCCTGCCCCAGCAGCCGAGATGGAGAAGGACACGGCTGCATCTTCTATGGTTGTGAAGAAAAAGCGCTCAGTTGTGCCTCGCAAGCCAGGTGCAGCCAAAATGGTAAAGATGGTGGAGCCAGAAGCCATCAAGGAAGCTGAAGAGGAAGAAGTTTCCTCTTGTTAAAACAAAAGGAAGGAGATTGGTAAGGAGATCGGCCTTGGAGAACCCATGAAGGGGATTAATGAAGCTGAAGTCGAGCAGTCTAATGAATTTGAAGTTGGTGAATCAATCACCACTGAAGTTGAGAAGACCGCTGACCAATGTTTTTAAAACCCGACCGGACATCGAACCGGACAAATAATTGGGTTACTGGATCACTGGTCCGACCGTTTGAACCATTTAAAAAAAACTGGTTGACCCAAATATATATATATATATATATATATACAAGTACAAATGTAACAAAACCAACAATACAAATGAAAACAAAAACTAAATTAATAAAGTGCATATCCAAACATGTAAGTCTAACATAAGGAATTTAAGAAAAAAAGGTCCAACATAAGGAGAGATTATTTATGCAAGTTTACTAAACATCAATACATCGTTTTAATATATAACTTCAAAACACATGTCCAAGAAAAAATAATCAATTAAAATAGTTGAAAACACTATAATAAAAGACAATCTAACTAGAATTCTTATCAATTCCAATCATCATCTCCCTCGATATTATCAATCGTACCTCCACCCATGCTAGTTTGACCACCAAAGCATTCAAGATCAAGATCTTTCATTGTCGTAGTACCATTCTCCTTATCTAAAATAAAACATTAAGAAAAAATCAATATAAATTAATAATAGGAATAAAAATATAAAAATTAAATTTTAAACCAACCTATAGAAAGATTAGAGGTTGACTCTTCAACGTTTCTCGGTGATTCCTCCTCGAGCACATTTTCAAATTCATCATAATCAAGTTCACTATCATGTGATTCTTCCATAACCCAAAACTCGGTTTTATCAATGCACTCATAATCGACAGGATCATATGGCCTCTTGTTGTACTTAATCCTGTAATAATCACAATTAAAATGAAAAGAAAATCTAATGAAATACAAGTAGCATTAAGTACGCCAAAAAGTTTTAATTAATAATACTAAATATTTTTATACATATTTTGCAAGCGTAAGTTGTAATGCACGTAAACCAAATCATTCAATCATTGAAGCTCCAATCTATTTCTCTTCTTAGATTGAATCCGTTCAAATACACTCCAATTACGCTCATATCTCGAAGAAGAAGCTGTTTGACTTAATATTTAATTGCTAATTTCTATAAGTTAGGAGCATCAGTGCCGAACAATTTCCACCAATCATCTAGCATGGTAAATATCATATAAATATAAGAAGACAAATGCATATAAAAAATTTAAAGTAGAGTGAAATAAATATATAAACTATCAAAAGTTCAAAGTTACCTGGCCTAGATGATCTAGCAATAGACAAAACGGTTGGTCTTGAAAAGCTTTTTTGCCTATCCCGGAAGAGTGATATTTCATCATCTATTCTGTGATCTCTATTGTCAACTTTTCTATCAATAATGTCCAACAACCGACTCATAATTTCCGGTTTACTACAAAAGGATTCTTTGTCATATTGAAAAGCCGGATTCAAATAATATGCTGTAGCATGTAGACTTTTTCGCAACATCCTATCCCATATTTGATCAATAATGTCAATATATTGCTGATAAAGTCTTTTTTTTTTTTGAAATAACTCTTTGATACTCTTTCTTATCCTATACATGCCTTCATACACATAACCCATGGTCGGCTTGTCATCAGAATCACAAATCCGCAACAAACGTAAAAGAGGAGCTCCAATTCTCACAGTAATGGAACAATTATTCCAAAATATTTCATCTAAAATAATCAATTTAACTTGCTTTGCAACATCCTTTTTCAAATATCTCTTGAAATCTTGAGATGTTACAATAGCTTGCAAATCCTCTTTATGGTCACTTAAGCTTTTCAAAGCAATAAAAGTAGTTGCAAAGCGAGTATCTCCAGGATGAAGAATTTTCTTCCAATTTTCTCTTTTTCTTAACCAATTAAGTGGCCATTTATTATTATACACAAAACACGTGATCCTAGATGCAAGAATAGTCAAGTCACTGACGTGGCAACTCACCAATATCTTTCATAATCAAATTAAAGCAATGACCTACACAAGGTGACCAAATAATAGATGAATATCTATCACATAATAAATGTCCAACTGCTTTATAATTACTTGTATTATCAGTGACCATATGAACCACATTACTTGCACCAACCATTTTCACAATTTAAGCATATAAATTGCAAAGATTTTCAGCAGTTGTCTCAATTCCAGTAGGACAATAAACTAAGAATTTGATCAATTGCCTCTGTCTAGAATCTTTCCCCCCATCAGCCATGATAGTACAACCAGTTTCCATCCACTTACTCCTAAATGAATCAACAATCAATTCAACTTGTTTCTTGGCATCGCTTAATAGAGTAACTCGCAAAGCATGATAACTTGGTCCATTATAACCATGACCCATGGATGCAACTTTACTTATAGCAATTTGAAAAAAAGGAGAATTGCAAGCATTTAAAGGTATACATACATCGTAAAACCACATTGCCAGTGCCAAATTAGTATCATGCCATTTTTCTTTACTTTGCAAAGAAGCTTTTATAGTAGGTTGAGAGGGATCAAGAATACCATGTTTAAAATAAGTGTCCAATCCAGATGTGGCTTTTTGTTTCCCAGGTGATGCAGGTTGCTCAACCTTGCGGCCTTCTCTTTGGGTTGATATTCCTTTAGTTGATGGACGAGTAATCTCTTGAATATCATCATTTCCATAAAACTCAAGATCTTCATCAGCTTCTATAGCTCCTCGTCTTTCTTTTGCTTTTTCGATATTCTCCTTCAAAGATCCTTGAATCATAAATTGAACATCAGGAGGAACTTTCTTGCAAGAGATAACATTCCCTTTTGCTCCTGCAAGATGTTGCTTCATACGATTAATGCCTCCACCTCTAATAGAAGTGTGACAAAATCCAGAAGCCAAAGTCTTCTTTCCTCCAGCATTTGTTGCCTCTGTTACATATCTCCATGCAACATCTCTTTTTTGTCGTGGATTATTTTCAGATAATTGTCTTTGACTTTCAGTAGTCGGAGATTCAAACGGCGCGAATTGAGAGTTTGAAGGCTCCATTAACTACAAAACTAATTTACATAAGAATAAATAAAACAAAATATATTATACATACTATATATCTAATAATCATCATAATATATAAAATAATAATAGTATGATAATAATAACACAATCTGGTAATCCTCTTGTTTATAATTGTTCTTTTTTTCTTTTCTGAAAGACACAAAGATAAAATAACTTACTTATAAGTAGTCAAAAACTCATGCCAACTTGCCAAGTCATCAAACTGGAATGATTATCAAATTAAGAAAAACACAATTAAGCATGGTTAATCAAAGTATTAACTAATATTCTGTTTTCAGAAGAATAAAAGGTGTTCACGTTTAATATGATGGTATTAACATTCAAATATGATGGTATCAAAGGAGCATAAAACATTAGAATATTTAATAAAATACTATGATTAACAAATCAAAAAAAAAACATTATGGTTTTTAATACCTTATTTTCTAGTTGAAACTTGAATATGAGAGCACTAACAGAAATAGATGGATTGATGCTAATTGAGTTTTGCAGAATATTGCTAACAATGTCAATGAACATATGGCTTATTATGGAATTTTAAATTCTATCTATTGTTGTTTCTACTTTTTAGAGTCCTAGGTTTAGTAATTTACTAGTCATGAAATATGTCATTACCTATTTTATTATCTTTCCCTTCAAATTTTGTAATAAACAAAGAAAGTTTATCTAATCCATAAAAAAAAGGGTCAAAGCGGTTCGCCGATTTCCGGTTTTAGGCCGGTTTTTTCCGGGAGGCATCGGTTTTTTAACCACCCAGACTCGATAAATAACCGGACCGGACTCGAGACCGGTTCCCGGTTTAACCGGTGGAACTGGCCAGTCCGGTCTGGTTTTAAAAACATCGCCGCTGACGAGGTCGATGGGATCGAACAAGAAAACAGATGTTCGAGAGACAATGAGAACACTGAGGCGACTGTCGAAGAATTAGTCAAATTCCCTCAAACTGATGCTCGTACAATTGAGGAGGAACATGCTCCACTTGCACCTATTCGGGAGGATGACAATGACCTCGAAATGTTGTCTCCTACCTACCCTGACATACAAGAACGACTAAGGATCTGGAGGCATTGGAAGCTAAGTTATGCGAGGCATCAATTTCAAAGGCCTGAGTTTGTGGAAGAAGAAGAATAAGAGCTTCTGAGCTTCCTGGCAAACATCTCAGATAGCTCAACTCTTAGCCCCGATCTATGCACAACTATCTATTATGAAAAGAATGATGAAGAGAAGCTTAAAGCTATTGAGAAGGCGCTATTGAAGAGTCGAAGAAGCCTCATTCATGTGCCTTCACAGATGCACCTGAATTTGACTTGGAACCAACAAACAACAGTGATAGTGGCATTGAAGAAATTGACCCTGCTGTCACAGCCGAGAAACCTGAGTTCAGGCAAGCAATAAGGGAATCTAAAGAGCTGCATGAGCAGAGTTTGAAAGAGGGCACTTGAGAATCCTCATCAGTCTTGGTTTCTCCCAGCCCGATATCATGGAGGTGGTGCAAACCATTGATGCCACCACATCTCCTGTGCAATCGGAGGATAAATATTCCAGGAAGATTAGCGATGAATCTAAGGAAGGTGATGAAGCGGACACCTTAGCCAAGCCACTCCTTACAGAAGATGTTGAAACACCTGCCCCAATGGCTGAACACTCATTTGGACAAACAGCCGTTTCTCAAGTTTCGAGTGACCCCATTGCTCGAGACTCAGCTGGTGCGCCAGCTGAGGGGAAAACTCAAACCACCACAGCTAGGTCGGAGGAGGCTGTGGGAGACCAACCACAAAAGGAGTTAGGATGCGATGGTGAGAATCTTACAATTCAACAGACTGAGGTTGACAAAGCTCGGATGGGTCCGACTGTCTCAACTGAAACTTCAGCTGCCATACATGCCGATGAAGTTGCTGATGCAGCTAGGGCAAATGATGGTAGTGAGGCCACATGAGTTGAGACACATGGCCCTGAAAGTGCAATCCAAGGAGTTGAGTCTCTGAACGATGCCAATGAAAACCCTAAAGCAGCTCCGTCTGCTGAAAGGATAACTATTGAAGACCCTATTGCAGTTGAGACTGCAAAAGGGAATGTACAAGGCCCATCAGCGGTTGAGACTGCTGAGGGTAACGAAGGCCTGGTGGAGGTTGAGACTTCCCTAGGTAAGAAAGTGGTTGAAGAAGTATCTACCCCTAATGAACAGATCACCGAAGAAGAGGAGATCAGTGCTCTTCACGACTTCCAAGAGAATGTTGATATGGAATTCTTGGGAACCGATTATGAAGCTGAGTCCAGCCCTAACAAAAAATCAAAAGAGGACACAACTGTAGGGGAGGCACAAGCACAAACGAGGCAAGCCAGTGATCAGGCTACTCCTATGAATTTCACAATGGTCGATGGCCCACCCCTAATGGTGCCATCACCCTCCAATGACGCTGATAAGTCAGCCGAGGACCAGACTACTCAATAGGAAGAAACACTTGATACTGAGGAAGTTGTTAAGGCAAATGAGGATCGATCGGCTGATGAGATAACACAAATACTCAAGATGCCGATGACGCTGAAACAGCTGAGGCACACAGAGCTGAAGAAATTTTGAAAGAGAAGGGAAAAGCTACACAGGTAGAGGACGTGGAGATTCCTATTTTCCCTGAGGATCTGTTTGTTGAATACTTTACTTTCGGAGCCCATATACCCTACGAAGCAGAGTCAGCCGTGGAACGTGCCATATATACTGTCCAAGTCTCTCCAGATGAAATTGGAACTCTAGCTGAAACCACTATGGTGCTAATTGGATTCGACTTCGATGTTGTATGGCCAGAGGATCAGTCCGCTGATGCAGCCGACTTCCGTAAATCCTTCAAAGCTATCTGTGCAGAAATTGAGTGTATGGAGCATGGATTAGCAGTATTAGACGAATGGCTAGACAACCGTTATGCCAATATCACTGGAGATATCCGAGGAACTGTCTTAAGAATAAGAGAATGATCGGGCAGACAAAGGCATTAAGGTGTAGCAGGTCACCTACTTCAAAGCCTTATTCGCAAAAATGGTGATCTGTAGCTCAAACAACGCCAAATTCCAGCAGCGTCAAAGGGACCACATGTTTAGGATGGATCAATCCCACAAACGTGACATGGAGTTGCTCAAGGCTTAGCATAAATCAGAAATTCATAGGATGGAGGCCAATGTAGAACAACAAATAAAAGTGCTCCAAACTGAGATGAAGCTGATGGCAGCTGAGACCATGGCTTTGAGATCCGAATTAAGAACAGCATACTCCACGACTCACGATAAGCATGACATGACAAACAATAATATTGATCTACTCCTAAGTGGAGTATTCCCCAATCTGGCTCTACTCCTTGGTGGTGATGCCAAAAAGGGGGACGATGAAAGGAATGAAGAAAAGCAGAGTGATAAGGAAGGATTGAAGGGGAAGCAAGCAAGGGGGAAGGCAGTTTTATGAAGAAGACACCCTTGAAAATCATGCTTGCTAAGACCCCTCTGCAAGGTGATGTTACAGCCTCAATTCTCAGCAAACTACCGAAAGAGCTGTCCGTAGAAGGGAAGCTGATTTGGTAGTTAAACAGTCAAGAAAAGCCATTGAAGCTGAATTCAACAAGGTAACTGAGAAGCACTCCGAGAGGATAAAAGATATAAAAGCAAGGTATGACGGCACCCCAGCTGGTTTATTGAAAGATTCCCGAACTGTAAGATCCCCTTGAGAAATCACGATCTCGGATGCAGTATCTGAACCCAGATGTCTAGAGGAATTTTAAACTCTAGCTGCTAAAGGATACTTCAAGAAAATGACTCTACCACAGGCGTGGAATTTGTACTGGGAGAAAGAACTCGACTTATGCAAATCAGCTGAGACGCAACAGAGTTCGAGCAGTCAGTCGACTGGGAAGACACCTGTACAGTACACTCCTAGGGGAGGAGTTGAGTCATATCGAGGAAGGGGAATATTTGGAAGTTGTGAAAGAGGCAGAGATACTCCACCACAACCAAGACCCAAAGATGTAAGGTATGTTTATCCACAGAAAAAGAGAGTCAACTACTGGGCTGGGTATGATACACTTGCAAATATTGAAGTTGACAGGAAGAATGAAGAGGCTAGAAAAAAGCCATAAGCTAAAAACGAGAGGCTTACGCGTGAATGGGAAGAAAGGCAGAGAAGGGAGGACCCTGCTTCAAATGTATTTTACTTAGATGTAAATACAAATTTGTAAGTTTGTACTAAATCCTCATAGCTCTGATACATGTGTATTACTTTTATATAATAAGCTCTGATACATTTGTATAGATAGTATAGCTCTGATACTTACTTTGTAAGAGCATTGTAAAGTGCGTTGTAAAGTACAAGAATGATATGTTCAATAAAATTGACATATTTCACGCATACATTCTTTGTTACTGCACTATTTACTTTGTTGTATTTATTTAAGTTTTAGCATCATCAAAAAGGGGGAAATTGTTAGGAAAATTTATGTTTAGATTTTGATGATACCATGTAAAATTTAGAATAGAAAGTTGGCACCCCATTTTCTTTGTAATTCAACTTGTAATAGATAGATCGTATAAATTTGAATTAAGTCACTAAGTTGAAGATTACAAGAATCGACTGAAGATTGAAGAGAAGACCAAGCTGTGTGTCAGCTATGTGAAGCCAAGTGAATGATCAGTCAAGTGACATAAAAGTTGTCCCAGTCAGCTGACTGACAGCTAAGTCATTCCAAAATGATTGGAATTGAATGTCAAAGGGGTATGCAACAGACAAGACTTGAAGAAAGCTGATGGAGATCCGTTGTCAACACAAGTCAAGGTTTTACTGGAAATAAGCATGTGTCAAACGGCCAACAATAAAGTTGTTTTGCTGAATGAGTACAAAAAGCAAGGAACCAATGGGATGTACCTGAAAACCTGCAGAGACTAAGGAAAGGCTGCAAAGCATTAAAATCATGGTATGATCCTCATTAATGTTGCAAGGACAAGACATACCAACAACCTGTTAGATAAATATTTTTATCATGATTTTGATGATCCTGTTTAACTATGTTTTTACACCAAAACAATGTTTCTAAATGTTGTCCAAATACTCCTGAGTGATCTAAAATATTTTTACTATCTCTTCGGAGTATTTCTTGAAGTTTAATTTTGAAAAATTGGACAACACATAAATGTTTTATCATGATTTTGATGAATTTGTTTTGTTGTGTTTTTTACACTAAAACAATGTTTCTAAAATGTTGTCCAAATACTCCCGCTTGTTCTAAAATATTTTTATTATTTTTTCGGAGTATTTCTTGAAGTTTATTTTCAACTAAAATTGGACAACACTTCTGTCTCGAGCTCGACCGATCACCCTATAGGGCATCCCATGTCTGAAGTTGATTTTAGAAACAGAAATGAGGCAAACACAAAATAGAGGGAGGTCGACTGGTCGATCTAGAGGTCGACCGGTGGCGTCGACCCATCGACGTGTAGATCGACCGGTGTCTGAGTTTGATTGAAATTGTTCAAACTTCTCTGTATTAAAACTTTGAGGACGTCGACCGATCGGACCCCCCGTCGACCGCTCGCCCTGTGTAAAATTTGTGAAATTATTTTCAAACTCTTCTCTCTATTCGACCGGTCGCCCTATATGTTTATCAGTAATTCTAACCGTTGAACAGCAGACAGCTTTTCCTTAAATTGTGGGGTTGATTTCTAACAGCTATAATCTTGACTTTAATTGCATATTTTTTGTAGAAATCAGTCCCCAAGAGGAGCATGTCCTTGATCAATCATCTTCTATAAATAGAGGAAGCTTTGGAGCAACAAGTATAACAATTACTACTACACAACAAGAGACATACTCAAGCATATATTGTGTTCTTCATTTTCAACATTCTTGTTGTAATAGCCTAAGGTCTTTCACTTTCACATCTTGAGGTCTAGGCTTGATTCTTGATTACACTTGCACTTTTGAGTTGTAATATTTTTTCAAAGTGTAATCTTGATTGTAATTCATCATCCAAACACAATATATCCTTGTGAGTATTCTTGTGGTAAACATACACTTGGTGAAAGAAGGTTGTGGTAATGTTCTTGTGGTGCTCTTCATAGGTGAAAGAAGGTTGTGGTAATGTTCTTGTGGAAGAGTTTGGTGCTCTTCGAGGTGTTGGAGAGCTCGGTGCTCTTCAAGTCGGAAGATTGTGGTAATCTTCAAGGGAGATTGTGGTAATCTTCAAGGGAGATTGTGGTAATCTTCAAAGAGGTGTTGTAAGGTGTTGTTGTAATAGTTTTTGGTAACTATTAATAAAATTCTTTTTTCTTTTTGAAATCCATCCCGGAGATACTGGCTGGTAGAGGATTAGGCCCTAGGTGGGTTGAATCTCTATAAATCAACGCGGGTTGTTTACTTCCCGCACTTCCATTCTTGTCTTTGCTTATTACATTCAAAAAAGAGGGCATAATCGAGAAAATGGGCATAATCTATTCACCCCCCTCTAGATTATCGTAGCCACTTGGACTTACAAGTGGTATCAAAGCCAAACTCTTTGGCAAGCTCGTTCCACATTGCGAGTAAAGAGGAACGATCATTGGCTACGAACGAAGTCTACCTTACTACCGGCGCCTCCACCAACAAGCCACCACTATTTGATTCCAAAAATTATATATTTTGGAAAGAAAGAATGGAATGCTTCTTACAAAGTTACGGGTTCGATATTTGGAACACGGTCATAAATGGAGAATATATCCCATTGAAAGATGGAACTCAAACTTCCAAAGTTCTCAAGGAGCTCAATGATGAAGACAAGAAAATCCTCTCCTTAAACAGTAAAGCTCTTAATATTCTCTATTGCTCACTCACCTCTTCGGAATATGATCATATTCTAGGAATTCGATCGGCACATGAAGTATGGAGAAAATTAGAAGCTATCTATGAAGTGTATGCAAATGAAAGGAGCTATTCAAAAGCATCTACTTCTCAACTGGATACAACATCAAATCTAACGACATGGGATGAGCTTACAACTTCCGATGATGACGAAGCCGAGCAATGTCTTATGGGCATCGAAGAAGAAAATGAGGTACGCTCTAATCCCTCTACTTCTTTTGATAATGAATTGCAAAATGATTATGGTGAATTGCAAAATGATTTTGATGAGCTTCAAAATGAATTCCAAAGCTTGCTTGTTAAATACAAAAATTTGAAAAACGAATTCAATGTTTTGAAAAATGATAAGGATAGCTTATTTACTTCTTATGAATCACTTTCTTGTGCTCACACTACCACACTTGATAAGGTTAGAAACCTTAAAAAGGATAATGAATCTCTTGTGAAGGATATTAATTGCATGAAAAATGATTTGACAAAGTTTAATTTGAGTGCCAATAAAATGACCAAAATACTTGATGTTCATTGTTGTGATCATTTGAAATTAGGACTTGGTTATAAGCCTAATGTTGTCAATCATAAGAAAAAGAATCAAGTATTTAAGCATGTTGGTCATTATGCTCCTAGAATTATTACATGCTTATTGAGGTAAAAAGGGTCGCACGGCAAATTATTGTCGGGCTAGAAATAACTCTAATTATTATTGAAGACCTAAAAGTCTCAATGCTAATCCTGATTATTGTCGGGCTAGAAATAGCTCTAATTATTATTGAAGACCTAAAAGTCTCAATGCTAATCCTGAAGGACCCAAACACTTGAGGGTACCATAAGAAAATTTCATGATAGGTACTTGGCGCAACAAAAATCAAAGGAAATTCAAATTGTCAAATCGACAACAAACATTTGCGCCACTTGATCAAAGGAGAAGACATTATCAACAAAATCAATTCCCAAGAAAAAGATATAATCAACAATGGGAAGGACACAATCCTTGGAAATGGCAAAATTGGAGAAGGCATCATCAACAAGATGATTTTCCAAGAGGAAGATACTATCAACAATGGGAAGGACATAACATTGGAAATGGCGTAATTGGTAAACCGTGTCTCCCTATTTAAAATACGCATAATATTTTATTAATAAGCATGCTATTATTTTTGCCTTAAAAGTGTCAAAATGATTTTTCAAAGATATTTCTTAAAAATGAGGTCTCTACTAAATACTCTAGGATTTTCAAAAACTCTTTTAAAGGAGACCTTGAATGGACATTCTTTTTAAACTCTTGTATACTTACAAGTTTTATCACTCTCTTGTGAATTTAAGCGAAAGCATTGTATACGTGTGTTATTTCCTAAATTGCCTTAGCCATTTTTGTCCATTACCATTTTTACTATGTTTTTGTGCAAGACGTTTTGTCAAAGTTTTAAATATCTTGATATACATGTTCATCAACATATTATCTCATTTATGACTTATCAAGATTGACATAAACATTTGAGGCATGATCATTATTTGTATCTTACTCTCATAGACAAGATATATTTGGGCTATTTTTCTTGCTAATATAAGTGATGCCGTTTATGAGTTTGTTAAGTTGTGTAGACTTATTGAGGATGAAAAAGGAAGTACTCCAAATATAAGTTACTTCAAAATATTTTGATGTAAATGTTTTATTATGAACCCCAAAGATCAATTGGATACCCAGTGATTCACAGCTGGTCCTAAGACATATTATACTATTTTTTGTAGGAGACGAGATTGAGCCGACAACTAGGACTTGCATCTTGCACTATCATTCTGCACGTCATTAAGGTAGGGTTACCTTTACACTTAACCATATATATGCTATTCAATGCACGTTGACTATTTAATTAATCATGATTAGTATGTTTTGCATGAATCCCATGTTGCGGTTGTACCATACATGTTACATATTTATGTGTTGTGGTGACGATCACTTCACATTATGAGCTCATACATATTACAAAGTTACGGCTTGTCCGTACAAATGCCATGTATGATGCATCTCTGCTATATGTAATTAATTACGCAGTCGCTTAAGTGTACCCCACTGAATGTAGTGCAAAATACTTACCCCACTATTTAATATTTTCAGATACAGGCAAGGGCAAAGTATATGTGACGACTTGGGCTCCACTATTTCTTAATTATTCCAAGATCCCTATTTTCTTTTATTTATGATGTAAGAAGTTAATTTTTATGTTTAAATTAAATGTTAGCTTATTTACATTTTGTAAAAGTAATGTGTCAAGTTGTGAGTCGAAACTTGTGTTGAAACTATTTTCGTTGCTTATTTATGATAAACATGGGTATCTGAGTGCGAGGAGTTTATGTGAATTACAGGTTGTTAGTGTTGAGATCCTAAAGGAATATTAAATGTCGGTCTGGTAAAACTTGATTTCTATTTTTGGTATAAAAGTAATTTGGATCTCAACACGTAAATTTTCCAAAATAGTAATATATCAAAAGTAGCTTTCAAATATTTTGGCAAATCGGGGCATTACAAAATGGTATCAGAGCAAGGTCTCGGACCTTGTTATTTACTGTTTAGTTTAAAACACGAAGTTGGGACATTTATTCCAAAATCGTAGAGTCAAATTACTTATTGTGTTCATATAGTCTTTTGAGCCAAAATTTTTCTTTAAGAATAATATTATTTGTGATTCGACTTTTGTTTTTTTAGAGACTTTAGTATCAAAGTCATTTAGCAAAACGTGTACAAAATTTTAAATTCCGGTTTTCGAGTTGTGCGCGTTTAAACTTCTTTCGTAATAGTTCTAAACATGATATGAGGTTTTATTTTCTAAATGTCTTGCGGGTCTAAAACTTTGTAACAATGATTCATAGTACAAAATAAGATTTCGAGTATCGAGACTTCTTGAGACAATAATATTTTTAAAAGGGTGATTTAAAGAGTAAACGTGGCCCAAAGGCGACATGTTATACTAAGCCCTGAAAGACATGCATTACATGACTATGATTTCACATGCAAATTCACATGTTTTACAATCTCAAGCCAAGTTACATATACAACTTATGATGGAGACTACGTCTCCCATGTTATGCCATGATATGCAATATTTCACCATGAACATGTGATATGTAAAGCTATGTTTCAAATGAGGATTTAATCCTATATTTTTACGGTAATCTCAAAATTTCTATGTATTTTACATATTCAAAATGTGATGAATGGACACGGTCAGGTCTTTGCAGACTCTCAGACTCTTATTATGCTTGTTTGACATAACTTTGTCCGCGTCTGGCCAACGTTTGAGACATGATTTCGTTGGCAAGGAGCATGTCTGCTCACACCATGATACATTCAAATATGCTCATGATTGTACAATTATTATTTTATGACATATTTCACACCAAGTACATGGATTTACCTTTCATAAAAAGGTTTTCACATGAAATATGCATCATGATTTTTCAAACTTCACTACACGCCATAACATATTAGCTCTAGAGATAGTACTCTAAGATGTGATCACGATGAACTTTAGTCTAGTCTTTGGATTTTGTATTGTTACTTTGAGGACGTTATTATGTATGTACTAGATGAAGTATGGACCTTTCACCGCCAATGATGCCTTAGAAGAATTATCTTGATGATGTAACAATACTAGCTATCGTATGAATATTATTTTATAATGTACTATGATAAGATCTGATATCTTGATTCACGTACACTTGTGCAACTTGACTTTTGGAGATATTATAATTACAATTGATCGGTGTGTTGAATATGAAATGACCTATATGTTATTTTGAGATCTTGTTGGATCATAAATTTGATTTATATATTATGGTATTACACACGATTAGGTTCTTGACTTATCTGTACAAGGTTATATGTATTTAAGATATACATGGGTTATTAATTTAACATGATGTTTGATGAATGTTTGTACTCGAGTAGAGTAAGATTTGACGCTTGTATTTCTATTTTGGGTATTGATCACGATATATGTGAGACATGTGTTAACTTATATTAATGAGACTAATGAAAAATGTGGATTGGTTTTATTTGGATTATGCGGATTTTCTGACGTTAGTTTGGGACTTGAGTAGTCTAAGATATCTGATCAATATATATGCGACATGCATAGTTTGAGAAGCTTATAATTTGTGGATATTTGAGATAAATATTTGGTTGATATATGATTATAATGATAGTGTGAAAGTCTGGATCGTGACTACTGTCACGCCCCAATTTACATACCCAATAAAATAGAATAGCATCCAACATGGTACCACCCAAATATTCAAACTTATGCTCGACAAGAGATATTATCTAAGTACAAATAACAAGAAAACCAATAAATACAGCGGAAACTTATAACTCATGACATATAATTATTCTAGAGTTGTAACTTACGTAGCTATTACAAGAAGATATGGTTATATTGTTCAAGCCTTGACAGATAAGCCCTTCAAACATAAACTACCATGTAGAGTCAACTCTGAGCAAGAAGTCTCGTGTCAGTCTCGTCAATCTCAGAACATTCGATTTCTGAAAAGTTTTTATAAAAATCGTGGGGTGAGCTAGACGAGCTCAATGGGTTGGGGTAGATGAATGCAATATTTGTTTAATGAAATATGAAGTGTTTCTTTGAGAAAAGCACTTAGTGTGTCTAAAAATATTTATGTATGCATGATAATGATGCACATAAGAATTATTTGTCGTAATGATCAAGAATATATTGCAATTCAATATTGAGATATTAATGTTTAATTCTATCAGTGATGCAATGCACATTGGACAACAGCAGTCAAGACGGTAAATATTTTACTTTTCAAACAAATAATAGATATCCCAATTTTTAAAACAAATAGTGGATATCTCATTTTAAAAATAAAGTATAAACATTAATCAATCAGTTTGTCGTCGACGAAATAAGAAACGTAGGATCGGTGTTGATCTGGACACCGCCCTGTCGCTTCTCCTTGTTGCTTCCAACAATATTTGGTCAAGCCCTGTCACCTTATCCCTCCCACTAAGCTCGATGTCTCTTTGGCGCCTGGGCTTTTGCCTGAGATCGTCATATTCATGAATATACCGCTCTACGACCCAAGTTACTCACCGCCTCCCGCCGACCCGAAAATGGGATTAGGCATATGGGTAGTTAAACAAGGACCACAGGCAACCTGTTCATTCCATTGTCTAATCTACTCATGCCACAATAGACTCAAACAGTCAGTATTTTCGTCAATATGATATTTATTTGCACAAAGGCTGAGTCAAACAGTTACAACAGTTAAAATGCAAGCAAATATGATCATGAATGATATACTTTATGTATTCTTAAACAATCTTATATTGTGAACCTCATGAAAACGATGTATATCCTAAAATCATGCAATTACTTAATGTCATGAAGTTCATGAAATCAATAATGTCATGACATTTGTAAAATTATAAGCAAATCTAATTTTCTTTAAGAAACTGAAATTTTGCCCACCTTCATTTTGATCACCAAATTTCTCCAACAAATTCCTTATGCAAGCTTCCAAGATTTCCTACAATAAAACACAATTATCACATATTATCTTTTATTATTTTATTTGAATTTATTTAAGTATAAATATCAACTTGTCCCAAACTTGTGGACAAAATTACTAGAATCCATGACTTAAAATTTTGAACTAATCAAGTATCATACAAATTATACAAATTAGCCTTTTTATAGTAATCTTATAAGCTCAAGATTAGTTAATTGATTATCACAATTCACAAGTCACACTTTTACCCAGTTGACTAACCTCCCACACAACAAAAAGGATGCATATATTTCAGAAAAATGAAAGAGGAGATACAGATTGATATAAAACAATGCAAATTTATAATTTTCCTTCAAAATCGATTTTAAAGAGGTGATCTACCCACTCTTGTTTATGTCTTATCCTTATTTGGATCAAAAAAGTCACCAAATAAAGCCTCTGGCTAGGCTCAGCCACCTACATCAAAATAGTCCAAAATTTTTACTCTGGGACTTTTGAAAGGCCAAAATGAAAGGAAAAAGAACAGATTTTCAGATGTGTCGCATTCTGTTTTGGTGGTTTTGAGGATCTAATTGAACTTGAGGTGCAAAGCACTTTTTCTTTCACTCCCAACCTCCCAATTCTTGGGTTCTACAAAGATGAACCCACAACAATGGTTTTCTTGGTTTCAAATGAAAGAAATATAAAAGAAATTAAAGGAAACGAGAGAAAACAAAAAACTTCCTCAACCTTTAATGGTCTTGGCCGAACCCCTATAGGGGTGTTTTGGACTAATTCTTTCGAAAAGATGAAGAAAAGAATAGCGCGGCTTGCGGTAGTGGTGATGGCGTACAGGCGCAGCAGATAGGGGTGACGTGGTGGTATGAAGTAAAAGTGCAAGAAAGAAAGAAAATTGGAGAGTATAGTCATATGGCGTGTGACTGTGTGTAAATGGGTGGCTACGTGGAAAAATCAGATAAGATTTGGGATTTGAGATCCAAGTGGTAGTGGTCAAATGGGTTAAGAGATTGGGCTAAGCTTATTATTAGTTGAAATTAAGTGGGTTGGGTCAAGTGTTGGAGTATTCTCATTAAATTAAATCACTACCCCATAGATTAAGACTAGCCTAGTCTTAAAATGCTGAAAATTAAACTATTAATGGCTAAAATTTAGTCTCAAAAAAAAAAAAAAAATAATTTCTAAAATCTCGATGATCCAATACTTCAAATTAATCAATCTTATTTATTTCTAAATAAACCCAAATATTTATCATTTGATATTTACTTTGTTATCTAAATATGGGGTCTCACAACTACGAATTACTGTCAGAAATATTTGGATGATATATTATTTGATGTTTGATCTTATTTGTGATTTGAATGTTGGATTGTCAACGGACTGTTTTGTGTGATGTGATTTTGGGAGTAAGGATGTGTCTATGAGATTGGACATATACCATGAAAGTAAATGTGCAATTTGAGGGGCTTAACAGGACTATTAAACATGTCAATGTGTGGAAAAAAAATTGATGACAAGTGTATTGGTTATTGATATATTTTAATGTATAAAATCTCGATGCATTTTTGGGTTTACCTTTGCCTAAAGAGAAACGACAGTAATTGAATGTCACGAACTAGTAGTAGTGTTTCAAAAGTTTGATGTGCAAGAATTTGTCTCCGCATGGCGAGATTTATGTCAGTACGACAAGAAGTGTGGTGTTTACTTTGAAAGTTATGAGAATGATGAGCCATGAGAATTTCGGACTTATTTGAATAAGATGAGGAACGATATGCCAATGAATATTACCATTCATGACGTATCAATATTATGATATATAAAAATATTTTATACGGACGAAATGCTCAGTATACCATAAAATAGACAAGTGAAATTTATATTAGGTCTGATATTGAAAATAAGTTATTTAGACCAGTGTATTACCATGAACTACAAGGACTAGTTTGGTTAGTGGAAATGCGCATGTGTATGTTTGAAGGTTGATCACATGGTGAAAATTAAGGACATTGACTTATCAAAAATGAATTTATTAAGCTAGTATATGCATCATATGTTTGTCGTGATGCTATTTAATTTATGAGCAAGCACCAACATTATTAATGGACCTGGTGAATTAAATGTGTCATTCTTACTTGGGTAAATTATGATGGTATGTACATGCAATGTTTTATTTTATTCAATGATTGAGGAATGACATGAGGAAATATATGATGATGTTATTGGAGGCACTCGATGGAAAGAAGTTTTGGAGTACATTTAAGAAGTTTAATTTTTGACTAGACAAGTGGCATTTCAGATATTTTGTTTCAACATGAGGAATCGAAGTTGGTCATGTTAAGAGCATAGTCGTAAGTGAACAGAAAAGCCAACCAATAAGTTATGATTGATGCACAAGAGCATGAAATATTTGCAGTCAAGTAAGCCATGTAAGGAGAATTATCTGACTCGCGATTTAGAAATAATAATGGTAGTGCATGCCATAAAGTTTTAGTAACCATATTCTTATGGAGAAAATTGTGAGAAATAAACTAATCATAAGGACCTCAAGTATGTTTGGAGAAGAAAGAATTGGAAATTATGATTTAGAAAGAAAAAAAAAAGAGGGGATTGGAGTTAGCGATGAATTATAACTGTTCAAATTATGTGTCATACGAGGAGAATGAATGCTATAAGTGGTGCTTTATACATGAACAGTTACAGAGAGCTAACTTGTATGATTTTGGTAATAAGAAAATACATATCATGGCCTTACTAAGTTAAGAATTAAAGGCAGTAGTGACAACAATACCGGTATAATCCACCCAATGAATCATAATAGTTAAAACTAAGACAATGATACGTTTTAAGTAAAAACTAAATTGAGAAAGATACCATCAAAGGATTTGATGTGATCAATGATGATGCACATAGATTTTAAACCATTTAAGCATTGAAATTTTGCAAAGACTTTGTCATGTTTGAATTTCGAGGACGAATTTTTTCTTAGTGGGGGAGAGTCTAATACCGACATTAAAATTTGAATCTCGGAATTTTAGAATAATGTTTTCGCAAATTTAAGGATCTAGATTATTAATTTTATTATTTAGGATTTTATAATTAGTTAAGAATTTATTATCTCGAGAATATAAATTCGGATAGAAGACCTAAAATTAAGTTACGGGCTCTCTATTTATTTCAAGCCAAATTAAAATATAATTGATCCTTATTTTAGTGTATTTTTGGCCCAAAGCGTAAACCCATTCAAAAAGCTCATCAACCCATCTTTACTATATATAGTTCGTTTTTAAATTTAGAAGTTTCCAAAAACAGAAAATTTCCAAAAGAAGTTAATATTTTTCTGTCTCTTTTTGCCAGCTCTACCGGCGGATCCACTGCTGGCACCACCGCCGACCAACGGTCTCTGGTTGTGGATGTCATGCCCCAGACGGGACGCGACGATAATCAATAACTTAAACAGAATTAAACCCAACAGTCTAGACAAATGATACAATATAACCCTAAGTGAAACAGAATCTAAAGCAGTGGAAAATAAAATACAAGTACGAGATACAACTTAAAGTCTAGCAAATATCCAAAATAACCCATCAGAAATGTTCGAATTAAACTTACAGTCCAAAACTAGAATAAAGTGCACAACATCCCAAGCCTAAGTGTCAAGGGTCCTACGCCCTTAAGTTAGAGTCGAAAATAGAAAAGAGAAGCAGAGTAAAAGGAAGTCCAACATTAGTTGAAGCACAAGAAACAAGTACAATCAACAGTAAAAAGGAGCAAGTCCGACAGGCGGAGCACGGGAAATCAGTCCGTGGTATGATTGGCGTCTTCAACGTAGTCCCCATCTAGCTGTTAGAAAACAGGAGGGGATGAGACAGAAATCTCAGTGGATGGGGTGATCGTGTGCAAGTGTGGCGATATATATAGTTAATGCAAGAAGAATAGTTGTATGAAAAATGCGTGAGTTACAATGAGTGATTTCACACACAGTTCACAAGCGACGTGATAAATATACTTAAGGTAATATACTTATACAATTTTGAAAAGAGTTCATGATCATACAGGCACTATGTGATACAAGCAAGACAAGTAGGATTGCATACGGAAAGTAACGCCAATCCATGCAAGACAAGTAGTGGTTGCGTACGGATTTGTAGCGCCAACCAATGTAATACAAGTAGCGGTTGCGTACGATTTTGTAGCGCCATCCAAATGGGTCCGATTAACTCTAGAATCGTGTGGATCGACACAATGATTCCTTCGTTCTTCCTTGTAACTCCCCGAGCAAGATGGTCCAAGACCACACCTTATCGCTCCATAAGCAAAGACAAATCCACAAAGAGAGCTAACTAGGCCCTGATTGTCATAATCATGATTATACCTCAAGTACTACGACCCGCTTCTCTTGACAAACTCCGTCCCCGCCTGGGATTAGGGCGATGGGCCGAGAGTGGAATAGCGGCCGAGTTGCCCGGTTCCCATTCCCCGACGTATCCATTCTCGATCGTGAGCTCGACACACTAAGTTGACTCGAGCGGAAAATAATTACAAGTTCGTGAAGTCAACCAGCAATGAGTATATTGATTACGTAAGCGATTCAGAAACGTTTTGAAAAACGCGCGGCATTTATCAAGGCGTTGGTGGAGTAATTTGGATGAAGATAATTATCGAGAGGATAAGTAATGTTCGATGTCTTGAAGAATTAGGTGGAACATAAGTCCCGTTATAAATTCGAAATCGCAAGACGAGGAAGTCGCCCCGCGATCGCGTATTAATCGGTCAAGACGATCCGATAAGTCAAGGGATTTTTGAGAAAATAAAATATTTTAATTAATTATTAAAGTCAGAGGGTCTAGGACTGTTTTAAAGTCAGTGGGATATTGGTACAAAAATAGTTTTAAAAAGAAATAAGTATAGGTCCCTTCACGTTTGAAAATCTCATTTTTGTCCCATTTTAAAATAATTGCCTTTAAGGCTTTTAGGGGTCCAATTGTTATGAAATTTGAACCTTGGGCCCAAAATATCATTAAGTTATAGTTAAATTAGTATTTCCAGGTACATGGACTGTATAAGTCCTGGAAATTTCATTTGGGTCCTCAAGTTTAATCTTTTACAATTTGGTCCCTCAATTTTAATAAAAAAATTACTTTCCAAGCTCTAAACACTTGAATTTTGGAATACACTTAATATATGTTATTTACAGTCCCTTAAGAGTTAAAATTTCAAATTTCAAAATAAGGGGCTGGTACAGTTTCGAAAATTGCAATATAGCCCTTAAACTTCTAAAATTTTTACAATCTAGTCCTTGGGCTTTTAAGGGTTGATTTTATTTATCTCAAAACTCTTAAAACTTTATTAAAATATCCAAATATCATTTTTGAACCTGAGTACAGTCCTAAAACTCGAAAATTACAGTGGGGTCCTTTAAGTTTTATTTTCTTGCAATTAAGTCCACCAACTTTCTATTTTTACATTTTAAGTCCAAAAATTGAAATCTAATCAATTATGCTCGACTTTTCCAGGTTATAGGTCATAAAAAACATGGATTTCAAGGATCATAAACATGCATGTCCATTTCATACAAGAATTCATCAAATACAACAATAAAGTGTACATGCATGCACCTAAATTTCAATAAATAGCATTTTTGAGCCATACTTGAGAATTTTTTCAACTTGATACAAGAAATTGACATGCAATACATAATATATATATCTCAAGTGCTCAAAATTAAAATACTACATGTATTTAAATAAAAACACCTAGAAGTTGAAAGGATTTTTCCACCCACCTTAAAATGAATTGTTGTGAAATAAAAAGGATAAATCACAAGTGGATTTAAGAGGTCACTTAGGTTATCCCCTAAGTCAAAAAAATACCAAAAATTAAGAGTTAGAAAATGAGGTTAAAAATTTATGGAGAAGAAGAAAGAGGTGAAGAAAATTGGTAAAACTACCCTTACCTTGTGTAGTAGATGAAATGAGACTAGTAGAGGTCTCAAAAATGGGTCTCCTTGCTCACTCTTAAACCAACTCTTAAGGTCAGCCCCTAAAACTCCAAAAATGAAAATGGAGTATCAAAATTTTGGAAAATAGAAGAGAAGAAGAAAATGTACTAAAAATCCCATTTCTTACCTTATGGTGAGACTCTTAGTACCTTCCAAGTCTTCTAAGTACACCTCAAAATCAAAATCTAAACTTAAATTAAGAGGTGAAAAGGGATGAGCTAGAAGATAACAAGATGAATGAAAGAACAAAATTTCTTACCTTGTATAGTATAGTGTTCGAATTTTATGAGTGATAAGGAGAGAAGTCTTGAAAATTTTCTAAGTGTTGAAGAAGAAAGTAAGAAGAAAAGAGTAGAGAGAGGTAGGAGGTTTAGAGAGAAAGAGGATTATTTTGCTTGAGATCAAATGTGTTGGTGAATTTTGAAAAAAAAATATTGTTCCTTACATAGAGAGAGAGAGAGAGGGAGTGTTTGATCAAGTTCCATGTCTTGAATTATGTCTCTTGCATGGAGACAAAATGGATGGTCAAAGGTATGGCTTGCATGGAAGAATGGAGGTTGAGAGAATAGAGGGAATGTTTGAATGGAATGTTGGGAAGACTCCAACATGTTGGAAGATTTAATATTAAAGAATTGATGTATAAGATATTGTGTATAAGGTTTGTATTAATGGTGTAATTATACACAAGATGAATAATATAAGGTGTAAGTGTACAAGAGTTGAGAGATATTTCTACACCAAAAATCCTATGTTGGCCATCCACTATAGGGGTATTTGTGTCCATATATATTTTTGTTGTCCCGGAATTGATGATAATAGATGAATAATATCAATCTCCAAAATAAATAGTGATTTCATTGATCACTTATAAGTCTCATGATCACTTATTCTAAATGAAATTCTTATTTCTATAAGGTATAAGTATCTACAATAAGTAGTCTCTTAAATTCTAAGGTGACTAATAAATACAAAAATAATAATAATGATCAATCAAATGATCATTAATGTGAAATAGAATTGATAAATGATCATGATCACAAGTAATAAATATAAATGAAATTAAATACGAAATATATTTATTATTAATATTTACCCGTCAAAGTGGCGCGGTAAAATAGTCATATAGTATATAGGAGATAAGTGAAATAAATACACGCTCGAATAAAATCGAGGGCTTCACATCCTCCCCTCCTTAAAAGAATTTGGTCCCCAAATTCTCTTCAGAATAGCTCTGGATACTGATTCCTCATGTCTTCTTCCATTTTCCACGTTGCGTCTTCGTCTCGGTTGTGATTCTGCCACAACACTTTAACTATCGGAATCTCTCTCTTACGTAACTGACGTATCTGCTGATCAATAATCCGGATTGGCTTCTCAGTGTAGGATAAATTCTCCATCAGAGGAGAAGTATCACGAGTGTTGATATGCTCGGGATCTGGTCGATACTTTTTCAATCTCGATAGGTGGAATACATCGTGCATTCCTGCATACTGTGCTGGTAACTCGAGTCGGTAGGCTAACTTCCCGATCTTCTGCAAAATATTGTAAGGTCAAACATATCTCGGACTCAAGTTGCCTCCTTTCTTCGGATTGATCAATCCTTTCCGTGGCGAGAGCCTGAAAAATACTTCATCTCCGACCTCAAATTCCAAATCCTTTCTCTTCTTGTCCATGTAACTCTTTTGGCGGCTCTAAGTTGTGCGCATCCATTCCTTGACCAGCTTGACCTTCTCCATGGCCTCCTGAACTAGGTCAACCTTTGGAATCGAGGACGACTTTTGTTTCCCTTTTGGAGTCCATTGATCATCAATCTCCCAGTGTAGTGGAGATCTACACTTTCACCCATATAGTGTCTCGTAGGGTGCCATCCCAATCGTGGCCTGATAGCTGTTATTATAGGAAAACTCGGCCTACGGTAAGTGCGAATTCCAACTTCCTTGGAAATCTAACGTGCAGGCTCGCAGCATATCTTCCATGGTTTGAATCGTTAAACGAATCGGCCCATCAATCGGTGGGTGTCTTTGTTGTCTTCTTGTCTTGAAACTTAGCGAGGTTCCCAATTCCTCGTTCAAGCACTTCCAAAATCTGGAAACAAACCTCAGATCTCTATCTGATACTATGTCGACTGGCACTCCATGCAGTTGAATGATTTCTCGGTTATAAATCTGCGCGAGTTTCTGCAAGCTGTCGATTTTCTTGATGGGTAAGAAGTGTGCAGATTTCGTGAGTCGGTCTACGACTACCCATATAGCATCATGGCCTCCTTTGGCCCTCGGTAGATCCGTCACGAAGTCCATCGTGATGTGTTCCCATTTCCATTCGGGAATTCTCAATGGTTGTAGTAAACTAGATGGTCATTGGTGTTCTGCTTTTACTCGTTGACAAGTCAAACACCGCGCAACGAACTCCGCTACCTGGTTCTTCATGTTTATCCACAAATAATTCCGTTTCAAGTCCTTATACATCTTGTTTCCTCCAAGATGTATAGTGTACTTCGAGCGGTGTGCCTCTGCTAGGATTCTATTTCTAATCTGCTCGTCACTCGGTACACAAACTCAATTTTGGAATTTAATAATCTCCTCATCGGGAATCAAGAATTCTGGTCTCTCTCCTTTAAGTATCTTCTCTTTCAGCTTTTGAAGATGCACATCTGTCTCCTGTGCTGCCTTGATCTCGTTCAGCAGATCGGGTTTAACTGAAATGTTAGTACATGTAATCTGAGTATTGGTTCTCGTTGGATTCCAATTGTTCAGTTCTTCTAATGACTTCCACTCTTGGATCATTAGTCTGGCTAAACTTGCCTTTCTGCTCAAGGCTTCAGCTACTACGTTAGCTTTTCCGGGATGGTATTGACTATCAAAGTGATAGTCCTCAATTAACTCCATCCATCTCTGTTGCCTCAGATTGAGGTCTTTTTGAGAGAATAGATGCTTTAGGCTCTTGTGATCTGTGAAAACCGTGAATGTTGCTTCGTAGAGATAGTGCCTCCATTTCTTTAACGCGAATACAATCGCTGCCAATTCCAAGTCATGTGTCGGGTGATTAGCCTCATACGGCTTGAGATTTCGTGATACATAAGCAATGACATTCCCTTCTTGCATGAGCACGGCTCCCAGTCCTTCTATTGATGCATCATTGTAGACGATAAAGTTTATGTTCCCCTCGGAAGGGCTAAGACTGGAGATGTAGTAAGTCGTTTCTTCAGTTCTTGGAAACTAGCCTCGCACTTGTCGTTCCACTCGAACTTGACTTGCTTCTGGGTTAGTCGAGTGAGTGGTCCAGCTATCTTGGAGAAATCCTTGATAAATCTTCGATAATATCCAGCCAATCCTAAGAAACTCCTAATTTCTGTTACTGACTCGGGTTGTTTCCATTCAACCATTGTTTGTACCTTTGATGGATCTACTGCGATCCCATTGCCGGATACTATGTGTCCCAAGAATGCGACTTCGCTAAGCCAAAATTCACACTTGCTGAACTTGGCATACAACTTATGCTCTCGTAGTGTCTCTAAAATTATTTTCAGATGACGTTTGTGCTCTTCTCTAGACTTAGAGTATAGGAGAATGTCATCAATGAACATCACTACGAACTCATCCAAATAGGGTTGAAAGACTCGATGCATCAGATCCATAAATGTTGCTGGTGCGTTCGTCAGACCGAAAGGCAACACTACAAACTCGTAGTGTCCATATCTGGTTTGAAATGCAGTTTTGGAAACATCTTCTTCACGGATCTTCAGTTGGTAATATCCTTGTTGTAAATCAAACTTCGAGTACACTGTCGCTCCTTGAAGTTGATCAAATAGTTCGTCTATCCTCGGGAGGGTATATTTGTTCTTGATGGTCACGCTATTAAGACCACGATAATCTATACACAGTCTTAATGTGCCATCCTTCTTCTTGACAAACAGTACCGGTGCTCCCCATGGAGACGTACTTGGTCGGATAAATCTCACATCCATCAACTTCTGCAATTGAGTCTTCAACTCTTGTAACTCAATAGGAGCCATTCTATACGGCATTCTAGCAATCGGGGCGGTTCCCGGTAATACCTTGATGGTGAACTCGACTTCCCTATCTGGAGGGACAATGGTGAGTTCTTATGGAAATACATCTGTGTATTCCGATACTATGGGTACTTGGTGAATTTGTGTCTCTATCAAACGCCAAGTACCCTTGTGCCCCTCTAGCGATTGCCTTTCTTGCTTTCATGGTGGAGATGATATACAAGACGTAGAGTCAACAGTAAGAGAAAAGGCATATCCATTAATGTAAAATTTGGAGTACACCGAAGGAAGTTCATACAACAACAGTACAAGAAATCGGGAAATACAAGGGAACACGAATAAACATCCAGTACAATCATCAAGTACAATCCGGGAAATAAAATCTATCTACTCGCCATGACTACAATTGTTGTCTCACTTCATCCATGTCAACGACCTGACTCGACAGGCTCGAAAATGCCTCGATGTCCGACCAATCGACGAACTCAAGCCACGCGTCGAGTGCTTGAGCATCACCAAGAGAGCGGCCTCAAATGCCTCGGGCTCGCATACTTCCGCTAGATCCTCCTCGGGATCCTTTTCGTTGTTCACTTCGGGGTCAGCCTCTGGTTCCACCTCGGGTGGTGGCAGTGTTAGTGCATTAGCTACCAAAGCAGTATCCAAAGCGGTATCCCGCTGAGACAAGGCCTGTGTGAGGTCCTCAATCACCGTCATCTGTTTGATGATAGTCTCCTCGAGGCGTTCGATGGTGTCCCTTGACATGTACGCGTCCATCTCCCACTTGGTGCGGCCGTCACTGGCGTGTTCCATCTTCTTGCGAGTATTGTCCAAGCATTCCTGGATCAACTGAATTTGATCTTCGCGAGCGTGGATGGTGTTTTCGCGATCCTTAGTAAGGAGAGTAAGGTTATTCTTCTCCTCTTAGCTCTTCGCCAGGAGGTGTCCTAGTTCGTGAGTGAGGTGATGTTCCCCGGTTAGCTCGGAGTTGGCCCGAAGGAATGCCTGGTGCCAATGTAGCTTTAACGCCTTATAGTAGTCCCGCTCAACACGGGCCTCAACTACTTCCCACCAGGTCGGGGGTGCTAGATCCATCCTGGTCAAACACAACTAAGATGGATTAGATGAATATTGATGGAAAGATAAGGAAGAATAAGGAAAGTCAGTCAAGAGTCAACTAAGTCAAGACAAGTATGACTATGGAATCTCCAAGAATAAAATTCTTAACCCAGTCTAAACATCAATAATATGGTTCTATGCCATTTTGAAATTGATTTCACACTTAATTAATCAAGTCGCGATACTACCCAACACAGACCGAGGGTCATATCCTAGGTCACCTCGGTGTAAGTTTCCATCTTACTAGCCAAGCCCTGATACCACTCTAATCTGTCACGCCCCAGACGGGACGTGACGATAATCAATAACTTAAATAGAATTAAACCCAACAGTATAGACAAATGATACATATAACCCCAAGTGAAACAAAGTCTAAAGCAACGGAAAATAAAATACAAGTACGAAATACAACTTAAAGTCTAGCAAATATCCAAATACAACCCATCAAAAATGTCCGAATTAAACTTACAGTCCAAAACTAGAATAAAGTACACAACATCCCAAGCTTAAGTGTCAAAGGGTCGTACGCCCTTAAGTTACAGTCGAAAATAAAAAAGAGAAGCAGAATAAAAGGAAGTCCAACATCAGTTAAAGCACAAGAAACAAGTACAATCAACAGTGAAAAGGAGCAAGTCCGACAGGCGGAGCACAAGAAATCAGTCCGTGGTAGGTTCGGCATCTTCAACGTAGTCCCCATCTAGCCGTTAGAAAACAGGAGGGGATGAGACAGGAATCTCAGTGGATGGGGTGATCATGTGCAAGTGTGGCGCTATATATTGTTAATGCAAGAAAAATAGTTGTATGAAAAATGTGTGAGTTATGATGCGTGATTTCACACACAGTTCACAAGCGACGTGATAAATATACTTAAGGTAATATACTTATACAGTTTTGAAAAGAGTTCATGATCATACAGGCACTATGTGATACAAGCAAGACAAGTAGGATTGCGTACGGAAAGTAACGCCAATCCATGCAAGATAAGTAGTGGTTGCGTACGGATTTATAGCGCCAACCAATGTAATACAAGTAGCGGTTGCGTACGATTTGTAGCACCAACCAAATAGTCCGATTAACTCCAGAATCGTGTGGATCAGACAACGATTCCTTCATTCTTCCTTGTAACTCCTCGAGCAAGATGGTCCAAGACCTGTCACCTTATCGCTCCATAGGCAAAGACAAATCCACAGTAGAGCTAGCTAGGCCCAGATTGTCATAATCATGATTATACCTCAAGTACTATGACCCGCTTCCCTTGGACAAACTCTCCCTCAGTTGCGGGATTAGGATGATGGGGCCGGAGAGTGGAATAGAAGCTGAGCTGCCCGGTTCCATCCCCGATGTATCCATTCCGACTGTGATCTCGACACACCAAGTTGAGTCAGGCAGGAAAATAATTACAAGTTCAGGAAGTCAACCAGGCAGTCGAGTATATTGATTCAGGGAAGCAGTTCAGGAAAGGTTTTCGAAAAGGCGTGGCATTTATTGGCGTTGTTGTAGTAATTTGGATGGAATTAATTATCGAGAGGATAAGTAATCTTCGATGTCTTGAAGAATTAGGTGGAACAAAAGTCCCGTTATAGATTCGAAATCGCAAGACGAGGAAGTCGCCCCGCGATAGCGTATTAATCGGTCAAGATGATCCGATAAGTCAAAGGATTTTTGAGAAAATAAAATATTTTAAGTAATTATTAAAGTCAGAGGGTCCAAGACTATTTTAAAAGAACAAAATAATTTGAGTTAGGTCCTTGTTAAAAAGAAAATTTACGATTAGCCCCGTTTGTAAAAATCAATACTTTTGGGGTTAAAAATTAAATAATTAAATGTCCCGACCTTGAAAAATTATGAGGTCAGTTCCTAAATTCTCTAAATTATTCAGAGATTCAGGTTTTTAAAGTTTTGAGGTCGAATTTTTATAAAATTCTCACATTGGCCCCAAATTCGTTAAAATTATCATTCCAGGCCCTAAGTTTAAAATAATTGGGACTCACAAACTGGTAGGGCTTTTAATGTGATTCCAGTTGTAAAATGTCACTAAGGTCAGTGGGATATTGGTACAAAAATAGTTTTAAAAAGAAATAAGTATAGGTCCCTTCACGTTTGAAAATCTCATTTTTGTCCCATTTTAAAATAATTGCCTTTAAGGCTTTTAGGGGTCCAATTGTTATGAAATTTGAACCTTGGGTCCAAAATATCCATACGTTATAGTTAAATTAGTATTTCCAGGTACATGTACTATATAAGTCTTGGAAATTTCATTTGGGTCCTCAAGTTTAATTTTTTACAATTTGGTCCCCAATTTTTATAAAATTACTTTCCAAGCTCTAAACACTTGGATTTTGGAATACACTTAATATATGTTATTTTCAGTCCCTTAAGAGTTAAAATTTCAAAATAAGGGACTGGTACAGTTTCGAAAATTGCAATATAGCCCTTAAACTTTTAAAATATTTACAATCTTGTCCTTGGGCTTTTTAGGGTTGATTTTATTTATCTCAAAACTCCTAAAACTTTATTAAAATATTCAAATATCATTTTTGAACCTGAGTACAGTCCCAAAACTCGAAAATTACAGAGGGATCTCTTAAGTTTTATTTTCTTGCAATTAAGTCCACCAACTTTTCATTTTTACATTTTAAGTCCAAAAATTGAAATCTAATCAATTATGCTCGACTTGTCCAGGTTATAAGTCATAAAAAACATGGATTTCAATGATCATAAACATGCATGTCCATTTCATACAAGAATTCATCAAATACAACAATAAAGTGTACATGCATGCACCTAAATTTCAATAAATAACATTTTTGAGCAATACTTGAGAATTTTTTCAACTTGATACAAGAAATTGACATGCAATACATAATATATATATCTCAAGTGCTCAAAATTAAAATACTACATACATTTAAATAAAAACACCTAGAAGTTGAAATGATTTTTCCACCCACCTTAAAATGAATTGTTGTGAAATAAAAAGGATAAATCACAAGTGGATTTAAGAGGTCACTTAGGTCAGCCCCTAAGTCAAAAAAATACCAAAAATTAAGAGTTAGAAAATGAGGTTAAAAATTTAAGGAGAAGAAGAAAGAGGTGAAGAAAATTGGTAAAAGTACACTTACCTTGTGTAGTAGATGAAATGAGACTAGTAGAGGTCTCAAAAATGGGTCTCCTTGCTCACTCTTAAACCAACTCTTAAGGTCAGTCTCTAAAACTCCAAAAATGAAAATGGAGTATCAAAATTTTGGAAAATAGAAGAGAAGAAGAAAATGTACTAAAAATCCCATTTCTTACCTTACAGTCCAATTTCTCTTCAAAAATCTTGAAGTCCTTTTCAAGATGATGGTGAGGTTCTTAGTATCTTCCAACTCTTCTAAGTACACCTCAAAATCACAATCCAAACTTAAATTAAGAGGTGAAAAGGGATGAGCTAGAAGATAACAAGATGAATGAAGAACAAAATTTCTTACCTTGTATAGTATAATGTTCGAATTTTATGAGGGATTAGGAGTGAAGTCTTGAAAATTTTCTAAGTGTTGAAGAAGAAAGTAAGAAGAAAAGAGTAGAGAGAGGTAGGAGGTTTTTTAGAGAGAAGGAAGAGTATTTAGCTTGAGATCAAATGTGCTGGTGAATTTTGAAAAATAAAATTGTTCCTAAAGGCCTAATGGCCGTCCAACATAGAGAGAGAGAGAGAGAGAGAGAGAGAGAGAGAGAGAGAGAGATGGAGATGGAGTGTTTGATCAAGTTCCATGTCTTGAATTATGTCTCTTGCATGGAGACAAAATGGATGGTCAAAGGTATGGCTTGAATGGAAGAATGGGGGTTGAGAGAATAGAGGGAATGTTTGAATGGAATGTTGGGAAGACTACAACATGTTGGAAGATTTAATATTAAAGAATTGATGTATAAGATATTGTGTATAAGGTTTGTATTAATGGTGTAATTATACACAAGATGAATAATATAAGGTGTAAGTGTACAAGAGTTGGGAGATATTTCTACACCAACAATCCTATGTTGGCCGTCCACTATAGGGGTATTTGTGTCCATATATATTTTTTTTGTCCCAAAATTGATGATAATAGATGAATAATATCAATCTCCAAAATAAATAGTGATTTCATTGATCACTTATAAGTCTCATGATCACTTATTCTAAATCAAATTCTTATTTCTATAAGGTATAAGTCTCGAAAATAAATATTCTCTTAAAATTCTAAGGTGACTAAATAATACACAAATAATAATAATGATCAATCAAGTGATCATTAATGTGAAATAGAATTAATAAATGATCATGATCACAAGTAATAAATATAAATGAAATTAAATGCAAAATATATTTATTATTAATATTTACCCGTCAAAGTGACGCGGTAAAATAGTCAAATATTACATAGACGATAATTGAAATAAATACACGCTCGAATAAAATCGAGGGCTTCACAGTGGAAATCAATAAATCTTATACCGTTGGACTCGTCTCGTCACCCTCGTTACAAATCCGTCTTTGGATTTTCGATATGATGCTCAGATCGCCGGCAAATTCTGGTAAAAGTTCAAAATTTGAAACCTTTAACTTTAGATCTACGGAGATCCGACCGTTGGATTTTTACAAATCTTACACTTTTAGAAAGCCCATTTAACAACGTTTCCAACTCAAGCTCCCACGCTAGAATCCGAGTTTAAGATCATCGGTAAATCACCAACGAAGTTCTGCAAAATATTTCGCAAGTTCGCCAGCGGTGCCAACTTCGGCGGTCAATTCCCGACTATCCGCTAGTTCAAAATCGATGAGCCTTAGCTCATTTTGTTCGTCTCTTCATGATCTTCATAACCCACCAATCAATTTAAAGATCGAAGGCCCCTCCAGTGAATATCGGAGTTTGGAAATTCGGTAAATTGAATTTATTTCTTATTTTCAATTGTCTCCCTCTTTCTCTCTCTCTCGTCCTCCGGTTGTCGCCGTGTCAGGTGAGGTTAGGTGGGTGAGTAGTGGCAACGCGGTGGTGCTCCGCTACTGTGCGTGTGTCTGTGTGTGTGAAGGTGTGATGAAAAAATATGGAGTTTTGGGGATGCCACTTACAATTTGAAGTTCTTTGGATTTGTTGGTAATTTTCGTAAACTTCAATTTGACCCCTCTATGGTTTCAGTTTAGTTTACCCAAATCAACTCTTTCTTTATTACAAATTAACCCAAAACAACTTGTACGAATTTCCAAATTAGCCCCCAATATTTTTAAACTAATTTTCAAATATCACAAAAATGCCCTCAAGTTTTTAATTTAAAATTCTTCAAGTCCTAACTTTCTCGTTTTAAACCCGAAAGGGGCCAAACGAACTCCAATTGAGCCTAAATTCGAACCACAATCTTATCACACCCTCATTATATGCAAGGTTATCTAAATTCCAATATTACCATTCCATCACCTAAATTCAATAAACAGGTTACGAATGCCCTTTAATAGCTCATTTCGCTAATAACTTTTTCGATTCACATCCAAATGCCCCCATATTTTAGGAATATCTTTTCCTAGTATATTTAAATTACGATAAAATATTATATTTCCATTTTAGGCTCCTAAGACATATTATACTATTTTTTGTAGGAGACGAGATTGAGCCGACAACTAAGATTTGCATCTTTCACTATCATTCTGCACGTCATTAAGGTGGGATTACCTTTACACTTAACCGTGTAATATGCTATTCAATGCAAGCTGACTGTTTAATTAATCATGATTAGTATGTTTTGCATGAATCCCATATTGCGGTTGTACCGTACATGTTACATATTTATGTATTGTGGTGACGATCACTTCACATTATGAGCTCGTACATATTACAAAGTTACGGCTTGTCCGTACAAATGTCATGTATGATGCATCTCTGCTATTTGTAATTAATTACGCAGTCGCTTAAGTGTACCCCACTGAGTGTAGTGCAAAACACTCACCCCACTATTTAATATTTTCAGATATAGGGCAAAGTATATGTGACGACCTGGGCTCCACCATTTCTTAATTATTCCAAGATCCACATTTTCTTTTATTTATGATGTAAAAATTTAATTTTTATGTTTCAATTAAATGTTGGCGTATTTACATTTTGTAAAAGTAATGTGTCGAGTTGTGAGTCGAAACTTGTGTTGAAACTATTTTCGTTGCTTATTTATGATAAACATGTGTCTGTGAGTGCGAGGAGCTTATGTGAATTACTGGTTGTTAGTGTTGAGATCTTAAAGGAATATTAAATATCGGTCTGGTAAAACTTGATTTCTATTTTTGGTATAAAAGTAATTTGGATCTCAACTCGTAAATTTTCCAAAATAGTAACATCTCAAAAGTAGCTTTCGAATATTTTGGCAAATCGGGGCATTGCAGGCGTCTTAGAACTTATATATACGGATATTTGTGGGTCAATCCTATGATTTCTAGGAATGGTCAACAATATATAATAATGTTCATAGCGATATTTTAGATATAGCTACATGTTCTCATTCATGAAAAGTCAAAATCACTAGATGTGTTCAAATCCTATAAGGTTGAAGTTGAGAATAAACTCAACAAATAGATTAAAAATGTCACATTTGATCGTGGTGATGTATGCAATGACAAATATGATAGTTTAGGTGAACAACGTCTAGGATTGTTTGCTAATTCCTAGAGGAATGCAGTATCATCCAATAGTACACTAAGTCAGGTTTGCTATTATGAATAGTATTGCTAAAAGACGAAACAGAATGCTTAGGGATATAGTGAGGAGTATGATTAACCATTCTACATTACCATATCCCTCTAGGAAGAAGTATTTATGACTGCAACATATATCCTTAGTAAGGTTTCCAACTAAAACGACCAACAAAATCTCTTTTGAACTTTGGACAGGCAAGAAACCTAGTCTGAAGCACTTGCATATTTGGGAATATCCAGCTGAGACAATGCCTTATAAGCCTAACAAGAAGAAATTAGACTTAAGGGCAATTAGTTGTTATTCTGTTAGATACTCTAAAAAATCCAAAGGGTACAAGTTTTATGATCCCACAACTAAAACTATTTTGAGGCGAGAAATGCTCGATTCTTTGAGGATGTTGAGTTTGTGGGGAAGATAGAGTTAAAGACTTTTTATTTGAAGAGGAATACATTAATATGACCACAGATGTTGATGGCATTGATCGAATTTTATTTATGAGCTTGTTCAAAACACAAATCAAAACAATGTTGGAGAACTCATGTTCCAGATATTATTTCAGATGAACACACTCTACAACTTCAAGAACCCCTGTCATTAAGGAGTTCAACTAGCGAAACAAGAAGTGCAATTCCAAATGATTACATTGTATTTCTCCATAAAAATGAGGTTGGCATTGGAATGATGGAAGATGATTCAATCAACTTCTATCAAGCTATGGAATGTTCCAACTCTCAAATATGGATGGAGGCCCATGAATAAATACATTAAGTCTATGCAGGACAATGACGTGTGGCAACTTGTCCCATTGCCATAGGGTGCGAAACTCTTTATTTGCAAATGGATGTTTAATACCAAGAGGGATTCAAGAGGCAATGAGGGAAGGTACAAAGCTCATCTTATCGCAAATGGCTTTACACAGAAAGAAGGCATCGACTGTAAACAGAATTTCTCTTCAGTTTCTTTGAAACACTCTTTCAGGATTATAAAGGCATTGGTTACACACTTTGATCTTGAGTTACATTAGATGGATGTAAAGACGTCGTTTCTCAATGGTGACATTGATGAGGCAATTTATATGGTGCAACCAGAAAACTTTGTGTCAGAAGACTCAAAAATATAGTTCGCAAACATAAAAAATCCATCTATGGGCTCAAGAAAACATCTTGACAATGGTATTTAAAGTCTCATCAACTGATCATCTCATTTGGTTTTGAGATGAATTTGGTCGATGATTGAATATATCATTGGTTTTGTAGAAGTAAGTATGTATTTCTGGTTTTGTATATCGATGATATTTTGCTTCCATCAACGATATAAACTTATTGCACAACACCAAGAGACTCCTAATAAGAATCTTGAGATGAAATATTTTGGTGATATTTCTTTTGTGTAAAGATACAAATACACTGAGATCATTCTTAGAGTACTATGGATTATCACAAAAAAGTTATATCGAAAAAGTCCTTCAATATGACATGCATGATTGTAAACCAAATAATAACTTTATGGCTTAGGGAGGTAAGTTCAGTCTCAAATGATGCCCTGAGAATGATTTGAGGAAAATAAAATGCATAAGATTTCTTACGCATCAGAAGTAGGGAGTCTGAAGTATGCTCATGTATGTGCGCAATCAGTTATTTCATAGATTCTATAGATGAATGATAGATATATGAGTAAGTCAGAAATAGAGTATTGAAAAGCAACCAAATACGTTTAAGGTATTTATGGATAAAGAAACGTTACATGCTCACATATCAGAGGTCGGATCAGTTTGAGATCATTCGGTATATCGACTCTGATTTTGTTGGATGTCAAGATATCGTCATATCTAAGTTGGCCTATGTATTTATGCTAGTTGTGGAAGAGTTCTAAACAGTCTACTATATAGATTCTTATACCATGGTAGCAAAATTCATACCGTGTTATGGGATATCCAAATCATGGGTTATAATTGTGAAAGTTTATCATGGGGCTGCGTATGTAGACGGTATAAAAATACCACTAAGCTTGTGACATTAGGCCAGCAACACCATATTCCAAACAACGGGAACTCGATGAAGACAAAACATAAAGAGATGAAGTTCCTAATTGTTAAAGAAATAAGTCAAAGTGGACATGTGTCTATAGAACATATGGATACAAACTCCATAATTGTGGATACGTTTACTAAGGTATTACCACCAAAAAGGTTTTATGAACTTGTTGTTCATGTGGGTGTCAAATTATTTCAGGATATACAGTTTTAAAGGATATTCAGTTCTAGTGGGAGTTTGTATTTGTAATGTTCTTTTAAGGTAGAGGCATTTTTGGTTACTTCAGTTTAAGATATTTTAGGGTTTAACATTGAAGAGATAAAGTTTCAGGTCATTTACACTTTGATTCTGCCATATAGTTTGATCTCACTATAGTAAGGTGGACCAGTTAGAAATAGTCATGTTAAGATCACATTGCATGAAATTTCCATGCTACACACCCACATCATGATCCATGTCTTTATATGTACTAGCATACATGACCATTGATGGATCGAGTTACAAAAATGTAACGAAGGCTGCTTTGATCCTATGTTAGTATAGTTAATGGATCGAATTGGTTATAGATGCATTTTGGTTATGACAACAAAGATGAGCTCATATGGTTATTTTTACAATACATATTTATAAGGTAACACATATAGCCCAAGTGGGAGATTATTGATTCATTAATCCAACATTGGGCGTATATATAAAATAACTATGTATTATGAACTGTCAATTAAGGTTAAGTCCATTTTATAAGTGATGAAATAAGGTTTACATAATTGGGCTTTAATGTATCTAATAGGGTGTGAGCCTTTAATATGTAAAGACTTAATGGATTATTCATATTTTTATGATGGGCTAAAATAGGATACCCAATATAACACGGTTATATAAGGGTTATGGTTCCTATGTCACACGTCTTCTTGCATTCTATTATGCTATCTCATCGTCAGAAAGAAATATACGGAGAACACTAAAGGATTCTCTGAAAGGGTTCGAGACATGTAGATCTTGAAGGCCAAATCCCATGATTCAACTGTTATGGATTCAGTACGCTTTCGCAATCTAATTTTGATTCTTGATACGCTAATGGATTAAAGTAATGTTATTCACTAAAGATTACTCCTAACATGTAACCCATTTCTGCACTGGTTTAGTAATATAGTATAGTACCACGGTTGAATAGTTAAGTTGCTTGAGATATTCATTGCTGCACTATTTCAATTAATGTCTCTTAGTTTCATTCATGTAAAAATTCCGTCTTTAGCTGATTGCATCTGTTTTCTAAATTTATATCTATCTATACTAATTATTATTACTATTATTATTATTATTATAGATAAAAGTGTGAATCGCTTAAAAGATTTCTTGAAACTTTTGATATACCTATTATAACTCTAATGAGTAGGTATTAAATAGTGTGAGAAAAGGGTATAATTGAACTTGTCTTTAATAGTATAACTTAAATATAATTTCAAGGGTCCATTAACCCTAATGAGTAGGTATTAAATAGTGTGAGAAGATGGTATAACTGAACTTGACTTTAATAGTATAACTTTAAATATAATTTCAAGGGTCTATTCATATACCAAATTCTTTTTCAAATACTACAAGCTTATTTTTTCTATCATAATTGTTTGAGTAACAAGAATTTTTAAATAAAATAAAATTCATATTAAAATATGATTCAATACCTTTCCAATATATCTCATAAGCATATATATGAAATTTATATGAGAAAATATAGGCATTCATAGATGAATGCAATACATAGTTGTATATTAATTTATAATACTTTATGAACAAATGATATATCTCTATTGTATTTTTAGAGAAAACAATAATAGGAATTTGTAAGAGCTTTGGTTGTAAATAAATAGTAAGATATTTTGGTATCTAAGTTTTGCATTAATCTTTATCTTTTATTTCTTTAAAATGGATATATCATTTGACCTTTTACAGCCTAAATTAGATCCAATCATCAATTTTATTTTATTTCTAATATACTCTTTTAAGAAAATAAATAATATTTATGGCAATATATATTCTAAATATAACACACAAATTAAAAAGTATATATATGTCTGTATCATATAAAAAATTAAAAGTAAAACAAAATATTTGAAAGCTATATTTCTTTTATTTAATGAGATTAGAATAAAAATTTAATTTTAATTTTAAATGTGATAGTTAAGAAAATAATAGAGATAATTACTTTCTTTGTTAGATTATTTTCTTGGCATATTTGTATTAACTAGAAGAAAATCTCACTTTTAAACTCAAGATATAGATTTTATTTTATTTTTCACGTGAAATATATAAATATATATATAGGATAGTTGATAAGTTTTTAGTTTCAGCATTTAAGTTATGTTCCATAACATATTATTAATTATTTATTTCTTATATATATGGAATTATATTGTTAGGAAACTTTAAATCTATTATATCAACATATAAAACTAGATTTAGTTAAATGAAACTTAAAACACAAAAAAAATGAATGTGAATAGAATAAAAAAATGGTATCAATGTTATAATAAGAAACTTAGAACGATTAAATTAACTAATTCATGATTGATCAATACATAAATGTGTTACTTAAAAAATACATCCTTAAAATTTGTAAAACCTTATATACTTGTATGATATTGTGAGACCCCGTATTTTCACGACAGTATAATAATTAGTATTTGAATTATTTGAATATAATCTATCTTTATTTCAATACTATGTGTGATTATATGTTTGTGCATTCATTACTTTAAATTTTTAGTAAGTAATTTATTTAGATAGTTTAGTAGAGTTAAGTGAGATTAGTTAGCTTATGTTCTAAAATTATTAATCTTGTAATTGAGAATTAGTAACTTAGTACTTTTATTTGCTTGTTAGATTTAAGTTCTTAGACTCATTCTAAGAGATATTAGAATTAAGATTGAGTAATGAACTTTGCTATTGAAAATAAGTGGTGATTTGGTAAGCTTTTAGGTTAATTTGAAACTCGACTATAGAAACTTCTAATTAGCCATTTCCCTAATTATTTCAACTCTCTTTCTAAACCATTGTGATAAAAAAATAGGGTTATTGATTTTTCAGTACCTGACCTATAGGCACTTTGCTGGTTTGGTACTTGATATTTCGGAGTTACCAATTTAGTACACATAATTCACATTTTTTTATAAATTGGTACCTATTAACTTTTTAGGACGAAAATACCCCCAAGATTTTTTATTTTTTGTTAAAAATTTAAGTTTTAATTAGAATTATTAAATTTAAAAAATAAATTTAATTAAGTAATAAATTATTATTATTTAAATTAAATTTTAAAATTCTAATAAAATAAATTAAATCATTCGATTAAAAAACTAATTAGAATTTATATATTAATGAAAAATATTGTTATAATTTTCTCATTTACTATCTTAATTTTAATTTTAAATTATTTAATTTTCATTTTATTTTTTAAAATTAGTAAACTAAACTAATTTTTCTTTTCAATTAACTAAATTTTATTTTATTTATTAATTTATTAATTTTATTTTTTCTAAAAAATTCATTAATATTTTTAGAAAACTTATTTTATTTTTTATTAATTAAATTAATTAATTGATTGATTTTATAATTTAAATAAGTATACTCAAAAATTTATTTTGAGTATACTTATGTTTCTTGGGGGTATTTTCGTCCTTAAAATTGAATAGGTATCAATTTATAAAATAATGTGATGTATGGGTACTAAATTGGTAACATGGAAATGTCAGGTATCAAACCAGCAAAATGTCTATTGGTCAGGTACTAAAAAATAATAACCGTAAAAAATATTGAATATCTGATTAAAGTCCATTAATCTTTTGAAACTATTCTTGTGCAAATTATTTAATAAAAATTCTTTCTAAACCATTGTGGTAAAAAATATTGAATATCTGATTAAAGTCCATTCTTTTGAAACCATTCTTGTGCAAATTATTTAACAAAAATTCTTCTAACCGTGTTACTATTTCACATAAACTAATTTCTTTAATTATACTCTAGCCGAATTGTTTAACCTCGGTTCTTTAAAAGCTAAACTATGCACACTCAATTTATAATTTTATTAGAGGAAATTAGATAAAATACCCTCTTTTTTAGAAAAAGGACAAAAATACGCTCTAATGGCTATTATGCCCACCAGTTCACACAAATTACATGTTGTTACCGTACTTGTTCTCCCTGTATGCTCTTTTACCTAGGGTTTTTCTTTCACCCAAGTTCTCTGTAAAACGAATCAGTCCCGTGTTTTTTGCTTTTCTCTCTGCGATCGTGGGCTCGTCGTTTTTGCCTCTCAGGTCATGGGTTTTTCAGTTTTCTGTCATTCCCTCTTTCATTAACTTCTCCTGTTGTAACTGCTTCAAACCGTTCTTTGAAGTTTGTTGTTTTAATGGCGCCTAAGAACTCCCCTTATAAGAGGATTTTGAGAAGCTCTCTGAAGTTGGAAGCACCAAATACTTCAAAAAGAAGAAAACTTCAAAAGTTTGTTGCTGGTAAAATGTGTTTGAAGAAAAGGAAAGTCGAAAAGAGTGTTGATGATGAAGTAGTTTCAGAGGTTAAATCGCCTCCTAAAATTGTAAAATCCAAGGTTAGTGTTAAAGCTTCGAAAAAGAAGACTGTTTCTTTTACAGAATCTAATATTGCTGAGGTATGATTTTTCTGTGTTGTTTTGTTATTTTGTGGTTTGAAGTTTTTTTTTTTTTTTCCATGATGTTTCGAAGTTGTTTCGATTATGTTTCTTTTGTTCTTTTGTGTATTTTAATTGAAGTGCTTGTTGATTTTGTGTTTTTGTTTTTTGTTTCTGTTTGGTTTCTTTGTTATTTCCGGTGATCCGAATTCTGCTATTAAAATAGTAGTGGTGGAATACATTCCATTGCAAACCAAAAAGTAAGTTTTTTCTATGTATTTTCCATTTGTTTGTTCTTTTTTATTAGTTTTGATTTGTTGCGTTATCTATCTGCTGACTGTGTATTTTTTTATTTCTTTTGTAGTGACTGTGGGGTTTTTTGTTGCTTGTTATGCGGAGTACTTAATGTTGGGAAGCCTATGGACGTTGAAGCGTTTGATGTAGAGAATGAACGAGCAAGGTTTAGCCATCTGTTTAAAATCATGCAAAGTTGAAGCAGCAAAATAGTGATGATGATGACAACGACATTGAGATTCTGTCTCCACTTCGTAATGATTATAGGGAATTATTGTTACGTAAATTTTAATGATGGTATAATCAGTTGAACAATATGTTTAAGTTTGGTATTTTTAGTAGCATGGAACTATTTTGTATTTGATTAGCTTTCTCGGGTCTGGATTGTTATTGGCTATTTTGATTTACTATAGATTTGTGGGTAGTAGGTTTTGGAACAATTTGTAACCGAGTTATGTGATTTTGTTCAGTTAATGTTTGTTATTGGTTGTTTTGGTATTCAAAATGTTGTGTGTTTTGTTTTATGTTTCTTATTGTTTATATTTCTAAATGGTTTGTTGTGTTTTATAAACAAATCTGAAACACATTCGCAACAAACATTTGTTTTGTCATCTTAGTGTTTATATTCAAGTCTTGTTTGTTTTAGTTCGAGTTTGTGTGGCGATATGTTTGTTTAGTTACTTTTTTGGTTCCCGCGTTTTTTAGTGTTTAGGAAAAATAAAATTATTCTATACAATATAAAGAACTCATGTTTTCACTAATTCATTACCAGTGTATAAGAATCATTCATGTTAGTGTAAGGAACATGTTGGAAACAATATAGAAACAATTTGTTTTTAATTTTCTATGTGTTGAACTTGTGTCAATTACACGTATATTTGTAATAGTAATATTCTAGTAGTATGAATCCTATTTTGTTTTTGGTTGATTCATGCATGTTTTTCTATTATGACAAAGCTTCCCACATCTTCCACATTTGGTTTTGGCCTTTTTCTCCCAAGTTGCCTTGTGTCTTCTTTTCTTTGGCCTTCTAGATTTTGACTTGCCTTCCAGCAGAAGAGTCGTCATTTATATCACGTGTCAGGATCCAAGTATCTTCATGTGGGATTGGATATATTATTTCCAAATAAGTCATTCCCATTGTTTCCTTCATGTACTATGCCGAATGTTCTAACAAATTATACTCTTAAATTTAGAGAAATGGTGTAGTTTTTCCTCATATACTCTTATTATTTCCAGTGCTTTCTCTTTTGATTTCCACGCCTTTTTGTAGTCGAGTCTTATTCCATACTCATCCTTCATGTCTCTAATTATATCTGTTGGCGTGTAAACTATTTTGATGTTGTTGAGGTACATTGATTTGATAAGGTATCCAACAATTTCTGCAGTAGCTTGTCGATTGTCATTCATTCTCTTACCGAGCACACAAGTGTGGTTTGTGTTGCATACCATTGCTGAGATTTTCTCCATGCAACTACGGAACTCGATGAAAATTTCCTATGTAAAACATATAAGAAACATAACTGAAACAAATATGAAACAGTGTTTCGTGTACGAAAAGAAGTAATGTGTTGTATTAGGTGAAGCATTCCCAATAGAAATAATTTTAAAATAACAAATAAACATATGTGAAACAATTACCAAATATATTGCATACAGATTTTTGAGATTCATACAGTTGAATTGTAGATATTCATGAGAATCAATTTTTGTAGAAGATTGGATTATATTTCGAATAAAGTAAGTATTTTATAAGCTCGAACTTTCAGGTTGATCGAAAATTTATGCAAAATTCCTGGTATAATGTCAATTTCATCCAGTATATATACAATTCTAATTTTCTATCTGGAAAATGATGAAAGTGATCTAAACAATGTTTTTTCAAAATAAAATAAGCAGATCGTGTTGCTTGTTACCTAATTTGTTCATCTTCTTCTTCTTGATTTGCCGTTTGATTATCTTCCTTTCTACTCGAACAACTGTCTTCTCGTCTCTATGACTGATTCCCGATGATGTGTTTGAGATGTGGAATAGCAGCACTATTATTCGTGGATGTTTTAGGTGCAATATATTGTGTCGGATTGAGAGAGCTGGGAGAATATTTTTTGGATTGTTGGAAGTGGCAATGTATTGTGTGAGATTGGTGGGTGAGATTTAGTATTTTGCAGGGATTTGGGATGAAATTGTGGGTAATTGTATCCTTTTCCCATTTTATTACCCCAGGAGGGAGTCCGATTTTAATTCAATCTTAAGCCCACAAAACAATCTAGTTTCTTAGGTCCTTTCTTTAGCCTAAAAAAAACTAGTTTTAAGGGTAATTGATATGAATGCCCCACTTTTTGGAAACAATGTCAGCCTTTTATGTTTTCCGCTACTATTTTACCCAAATTTACGCTCCCGCCAAAATTTTCGTACTTTTTTACGCTTTGTTTCAAGATTGTTTATAACATGTTTCAAACATATTTCTTTTAATAAAATTTTAGTGAAAAAATAAATTTTGTCCTCCTTAAATAATCTATTTTATACACGAAGTCTTATAAAAAATCAAGAAATATACACATAAATTAACACATTAAAACCGAACAAATTAAAAAATTATATAAAAAACTTGAATAAAAAAACATAATTCAATTTTTGATCCAATGCATGAGAACATAAAAAACATGGAAACAACTAGGCAATAATATAGAAACAAACCAGAAACAATATAAAAAATACCATATGAGCAAAAAGAGTTAAAAATAGGTAAAGATTGTATTTAAACATCGAAAACTACTTGGAAACAACAAAGAAACATCGGAACAACATTAAAAATGGTATGGAAACAACCCAGAAACAACGTAAAAATATTATAAATACCATATGAATAAAAAGATCTTGAAAATAGGTAAAAATTATATTTACACATTGAACACTAGGGGTATGCACGGTACGGGACGGTTCGGAGATTCATAAATCTCTAGAATCGTCCCGAAGTTTGGAGATTTTAAAAATCAATCTTGTCACGCCCCAAACGGGTAACGCGACGACGATCCACAACTTAAATACAATTAAACCAAACAATCTAGACGAGTATCAACGAAAATCCAATGGAACAGAGTAATATAGCAGCGGAAATAAAGAACAAGTACAAGTTACAACTTACAGTCCATCAAACATCCAAATTACATCCCCGAAATCAACTAAAGATAACAACTTAAGAGTCAAAGGGTCCTACGCCCTTCGATTTACAAACCGAAAATGAAAGGAGAATAAAAAGAGTCAACAACTAATACAAGAAACGAGTCAACAACAACAACAACAGGTAGTAAGTCCAACAAGCGGGGTACAAGAGCTCAATCCGTGGTCGGTTCAACGTCTTCAATGAAGTCCTCATCTAAAGGTTAGAAAACAGGAAGGGATGAGACATAAATCTCAGTGGATGGGGTGATCGTGTGCGAGTGTGGCGATATATAGTTAATGCGAGAAAACAGTTATATGAAAACGCGTGAGATATGATGCGTGAATTCACACACAGTCCACAAGCGTCGTGATAAATATACTTAAGTAATATACTTATAGTTTAAGAAAACAGTTCGTGGTCACACAGGCACTAAGTGATTCAGGCAAGACAGGTAGGATTGCGTACGGAATGTAACGTCAATCCTATGCAAGACAAATAATGGTTGCGTATGGATTTGTAGCACCAACCAATGCAATACAAGTAGCGGTTGCGTACGGATTTGTAGCGCCAACCAAACGGGTCCGATTAACTCCGGAATCGTGTGGATCAGACAGCGATTCCATCTTTCATCCTTGTAACTCCCCGAGTAAGATGGTCCAAGACCTGTCACCTTATCGCTCCATAGGCAAAGACAAAATCCACACTGGAGCTAGCAAGGCTCGGATTTGTCATAATCATGATTATACCTCAAGTACTACGACCCGCTTCCCTTGGACAAACTCCGTCCCTCAGTTACGAGATTAGAACGATGGGGCCGGAGAGTGGAATAGCGGCCAGAGCCCGGTTCCATCCCGACATATCTATTCCGATTGTGAGCTCGACACACCAAGTTGACTCGAGACGAGAAAGTAAAAACATGTTCGGGTAGTCAAGCGGTGATCGAGTATTATTGATTGACGATTCGAGAAAAAAATTTCAAAAATCGCGAGTGGCAATTATGGCGTTGGTGGAGCCGTTTGGATGAAGATGATTATCGGAAGGATAAGCAATCTTCGATATTTGGAAGGATTAGGCGGGACATAAGTCCCGTTATAGATTCAAAATCGCAAGATGAGGAAGTCACCTCGCGTTCGGGTATTAATCGGCCAAGACGATCCGATAAATCAAGGGGTTTTTGAGAAAATAAAATATTTTAATCAAAGTCAGAGGGTCCAGGGATGTTTTAGTAAAAGGAAATAATTTGAGTTAGGTCCTTGATAAAAGAAAATTTACAATTAGCCCCGTTTTGTAAAAAAACCCAATACTTTTGGGGTTAAAGATTGAATAAATAAATATTCCGACCTTGAAAAATTATGAGGTCAGTTCCTAAAATCTCTAAATTATTCAGAGATTCAGGTCTTTTAAAGTTTTGAGGTCGAGTTTTTATAAAATTCTCACATTGGCCCCAAATTTGTTAAAATTGTCATTTCGGGCCTTAAATTTAAAATAATCGAAACTCACAAACCGGAAGGGTTTTTAATATGATTCCAGTTGGAAAATGTGAAGCCCCGATTTTTCCGAAGCTATTAGTTGAACCTTATTGTTGTTTAAGCTTTTGATCGACTATTTTATCGCATCATTTTGACGGGTAATTAATAATAATATATACATTTTGTATTTTATTTCATTTTATTTAATTACTTGTGATCATGATCATCATTAATTCTATTCCTCATTTATGATCACTTGATTGATCATTATTACTATTTTTGTATTTATTAGTCACCTTAGAATTTTAAGAGACTATTTATTTTAGAGACTTTACCTTATAGAATTAAGACTTTAATTTAGTTTAAGTAATCATGAGACTTACAAGTGATCAAGGGAATCACTAATTATTTTGGAGATTGATATATTTCATCTATTATCATCAAAATTGGAAAAAAAAAATATATGGAATTACCATTTTACCCTCATAGTGGAATGGCCATGATGGATATTTTGGGATAAAAATATCATCCAACTCTTGTCTTACACATACACCATATATTAGTCATCTTGTGTATAATTATGTCATTAATTCAAACATTATACACATCATCTTATACACCAATTCTTTATTACTATTTTCCCCAACTTATTCCCACTTAACAAACATTCTTCTTATTCCTCTCAAATTCAAATTGACCCACACTTTGACTTGCATTTTTGTCTCCATGCAAGAGACAAATTACAAGACACAATTTGATCAAAATTTCCTCTCCCTCTCTCTCATACTACTACACGGCCATTATGGCAATTTTTGCACAAAATTTTCATTTCATTCTCATCAACACATTCTAATACTCAAAGCCTTCTCCTCCTTCTCTAAAAACTCCCAACATCTCTCTACTCTTCTTCTTACTTTCTTCTTCCATACTTAGAAAAAAATTCAACATTTTCCTCCTCATACATCAAAAAAATCGAACCACTATAATAAAAGGTAAGAAATTTTAGCTTCAATCCATTTTTGGATATCACATTGTTCATCTCTCTTCCACCTTCTTAACTTAAGTTTAAATTTGGTTTTGGAGGTACATTTAGAAGACTTTGAAGGTTAGAGCTTGACAATATTTTGAAGAAGGACCTCAAGCTTGAAGAAGAAAATAGTAGAGAAAATTTGACTACAAGGTAAGAATTGTGTACTAGACCCCTTCTTTTCCTACTCTTCCTATTTTTTCAAAATTTTAACACCCCTTTTCATTTTTGAGAAATAGGGGCTGACCTTAGGAGATTTTTGGAGTTGAACCAAAGTTCCAATTTTGAGCTTCAACTAGTCTCCAAACCTCTACTACACAAGGTAAAGTGTAGTCCTTTTCATTTTCTTAATTCCTTCTTTTTCTCCTTAATTTTTCTCTCATTTTTCTAACTCCAAATTTTGATATTTTCTTGACTTAGGGGCTGACCTAAGAAGCCTCATCCAAAAATTGTGAAATTATCCTTTTATTTCACAATTTCCAAAATTAAGGTGGGTGGAAAATTATTTTTCCAACTTTTAGGTGTTTTATTAAAATGCATGTAGAAAATTTGATCATGAGCCTTGAGATATATATAATCTATGTATTGCATGTCAATTTTATATATCAAATCATAAAAATTCTCAAGAGTTGCTTAAAATTACTATTTATTGAATTTTAGGTGCATGCATGTACACTTTAATGCTTTAATTGATGAATTCTTGTATGTATTGGACATGCATGTGTATGATCTTTAAAATCTATGTTTTGGATGACTTATAACCTGGAAAAGTCGAGCATAATTGATTAAATTTCAATTTTGGACTTAAAATTGCAAAAATGGAAAGTTGGTGGACTAAATTGCAAGAAAATAAAAGTTAAAGGACCCCTCTGCAAATTTCGAAATTTGGGACTGTACTCAGGTTCAAAAATGACTTTTGGACATTTTAATAATGTTTTAAGAGTTTTAAGATAAATAAAATCAACCTTTAAAAGCCCAAGGACTAGATTGTAAAATTTTGAAAGTTTAAGGGCTACTTTGCAATTTTGAAAACTGTACCAGACCTAAACTTTATAAATTGAAATTTTTACTTTTAAGTTACTGGGAATCCCATATTTTAAAAGTATTCCAAAAATCCAAGTGGTTAGGGCTTGGAAAACAATTTTACTAAAAATGAGGGACTAATGTGAAAATATTAAACTTGAGGACCCAAATGAAATTTCCAGGACTTATGCAGCCCATGCACCTGGAAATACTAACTTAACTATAACTTAATTGTATTTTGGACCCCTAAAAGCCTTAAAGGCAATTATTTTAAAATGGGACAAAAATGATATTTTCAAAAGTTAAAGGACCTACGCATATTGTTTCTAAAAACTGCTTTTGTCCCAATATCCTACTAACCTTAGTGACATTTTCCAACTGGAACCACATTAAAATCCCTTCCGGTTTGTGAGTTCCGAATTTTTAAAACTTAAGGTCCGAATTGGCAATTTTTACAAATTTGGGGCCAATATGAGATTTTTATAAAAACTCGACCATAAAACTTTAAAACCCTGAATCTCTGGACAATTTGGAGAATTTAGGAACTGACCTCATAATTTTTCAAGGTCGGGATATTTATTTATTCAATTTTTAACCCCAAAAGTGTTGGTTTTTACAAAACGGGACTAAATTACAATTTTTCTTTTATAAAGGACCTAACTCAAATTATTTTCTCTTTTACTAAAATAGCCCTGGACTCTCTGAAATTGAGATTTAATTTAAATATTTTACTTTCCCAAAAACCCCTAACTTATCGGATCAATTTGACCGATTAATACCCGATCGCGAGCGACTTCCCGCCTTGCTAATTGATTCTATAACGGGACTTATATTCCACCCAATCTTTCAAGATATCGAAGGTTGTTTATCCTTCCGATAATCATCTTCATCCAAAAACTCCACCAATGCCATAATTGCCACTCGCATTTTTAAAATATTTCCTAAACTGCTTCCCTGAATCAATAATACTCATTGCACGGTTGATGCACTGTAATTGTAATTACTTTCTGCTGAGTCAACTTGGTGTGTCGAGCTCACGATCGGAATGGATACGTCGGGGATGGAACCGGCAGCTCTGGTTTGCTATTCCACTCTTCCCCCCCATCGTCCTAATCCATGCAAATCGAGGAACGGAGTTTGTCCAAGGGAAGCGGGTCGTAGTATCTTGAGTATAATCATGATTATGACGAGATCAAGCCTCGCCCGACTCACTCTCTTTGGGGATTTTGTCTTTGCCTACGGAGCGATAAGGTCTTTGGTCTTGGACCATACTTGACCGGGAGTTACAAGGTAGAACGAAGGAATCGCTGTCGATCCACACGATTCCGGAGTTATCGTCCCGTTTTGGTTGGCGTTACATTCCGTCACGCAACCGCTACCGCTTTTTGCATTGGTTGGCGCTACAAGTCCGTGCGCAACCATTAATTGCCTTGCATAGGATTGGCGTTACACTTCCGCACGCAATCCTACTGTCTTGATCTTGTATCACATAGTGCTGTGTGACCATGAATCTGCTTTTTTTAAATCGTATAAAAATTATTATTTAAATAATTTATCATGACGCTTGTGAATGTGTGTGAAACCATGCATCATACTCATGCGTTTTTCGTATAAATCTGTTTTCTCACATTAACTATTACGCCACACTCGCATTACGATCACCCCATCCATCGAGAATTTTGTCTCATCCCCTTTGTTTTCTAACCTTAGATGAGGATTTATTTGGGGATCTTTGAACCTCTGGATTGAGACCTTGTACTACGCTTGTTGGTTTCTTCGTATCTTGTTGTTGATCGGACTCTTTTCTTATTATGTTGTTGTTGGACTTTTGTATCCTAATCAATTCGGGTTTGTAATTGAGGGCGTATGACCCTTTGACGTTAAGTTACTACCTTGTTGAATTTCGGATTGTAATTCGGTGATGGGATGTAGACTTTAAGTGATAACTTGTATCATTATTTATTTCATTTTGCTATTTAGACTACGCTTTTATTGGTTCTCATTGGTATTATGCGGATTTGTTAGTCCATTTGTATTTAAGTTGTGAATCGTTCGTCGCGTCCCGTTTGGGGCATGACAGAAAATGTCTTTAAGGTTAGTAGGATATTGGGAAAAAAGCAATTTTTAAAAGAAATAAGTGTAGGTCCTTTAACTTTTGAAAATCTCATTTTTGTCCCATTTTGAAATAATTGCCTTTAAGGCTTTTAGGGGTCCAATTGTTATGAAATTTGAACCTTGGATCCAAAATATAATTAAGTTATAGTTAAATTAGTATTTCCAGGTGCATGGGCTGCATAAGTCCTGGAAATTTCATTTGGGTCCTCAAGTTTAATCTTTTACAATTCGGTCCCTCAATTTTAGTAAAATTACTCTCCAAGCTCTAAACACTTGGATTTTTGGAATACATTTAAAATATGTCATTTCCAGTCCCTTAAGTGTTAAAATTTCAAATTTTAAAATTAAGGTCTGGTACAATTTCAAAAATTACAAAGTAGCCCTTAAACTTCTCAAATTTTATAATCTAGTCCTTGGGCTTTTAAAGGTTGATTTTATTTATCTTAAAACTCTTAAAACTTTATTAAAATGTCCAAAAGTCATTTTTGAACCTGAGTACAGTCCCAAAATTCGAAATTTGCAGAGGAGTCCCTTAAGTTCTATTTTCTTGCAATTTAGTCCACCAACTTTCCATTTTTGCATTTTAAGTCCAAAAATTGAAATTTAATCAATTATGCTCGACTTGTCCAGGTTATAAGTCATCCAAAACATGGATTTTCAAGATCATACACATGCATGTCCAATTCATACAAGAATTCATCAAATATAATACTAAATTGTACATGCATGCACCTAAATTTCAATAATTAGCATTTTTGAGCAACACTTGAGAAATTTCATAACTTGATACATAAAATTAACATGCAATATATAAAATATACATATCTCAAGTGCTCATGATCAAAACACTACATGCATTTAACAAAAGCACCTAGAAGTTGAAAGGATTTTTCCACCCATCTTAAATTTGGAAAGTTGTGAAATAAAAAGGATAAATTTCACAACTTTGTTTGAGGTCACTTAGGTCAGCCCCTAAGTCAAGAAATATCAAAATTTTGGAGTTAGAAAAATGAGTGAAAAATTAAGAAGAAAAAGAAGAAGATAAGAAAATTGGAAATACTACACTTTACCTTGTGTAGTAGGTGATTTGAAACTAGTTGAAGCTTCAAATTTGGGATTTTTGGTTCAACTCCAAAATCACCTAAGGTCAGCCCCTATTTCTCAAAAATGAAAAATGGGTGTTAAAATTTGAAAAAAATAGGGAGAAGAAGAAAGAAGGGTTCTAGTGTCCAAATCTTACCTTGTAGTCCAATTTCTCTAACACTTATTCTTCAAGTCTTCTAAAATTCACCACCATGCATGCATGTCTTCAAGTAGTCTTCTAAGTACCTCAAAATCCAAAATTTAAACTTAAATTAAGAAGAGAAGGTGATGAGTAGTAAGATATCAAGTTGAATTGAGGAGTGAAATTTCTTACCTTAAGATAGGGGGTGTTCGAATTTTTGGATTTTAAGTAGGAAGAATGTTTGTTTTGGTTTAGATGTTTGAAGAAAGAAAGAGTGTTTGATGATAGGAAGAAGATGTTCTTGAAGGTATGAAGATATGCTTGAAGATGTGAAGGACTTGTGTTTGAATATATGAAGATGTGAAGAAGTGGTACTTGAAGGTTTGAAGATATGAAGAACTTATGTTTGAAGATTTGAAGATGTGAATGATTTGGTGTTTGAAGATTTGAAGATGTGAATGATATTTAGAGAGAGGTTAGAGAGAAGGAGGAGAATTAGTTAGGGAATTAAAATGTGTTGGATGAAATGAACAAAATTTGTTCATTTTTGGCCATATTGGCCGTCCACTTTGGAGGGAGGGGGAGGAATTTTTTGTTTGATTTTTGTGTCTTGAATTTTGCTTCTTGCATGGGAGATATTTTGGTGGTCAAAGGTATGGGCATGAGATAGGTTTGAATGGAATGTTTGGAAGACTCCAACATGTTGGCAAATTTAATAATAAAGAATTTATGTATAAGATGATGTGTATAATGTTTGAATTAATGGTACAATTATACACAAGATGACTAATATAAGGTGTATATGTACAAGAGTTGGGTGGTATTTCTACACCAAAAACATCACTATTGCCGTCCACTTAAAGGGTATTGTGGTAATTCCATATATTTTTGTTTGTCCCAAATTTGATGATAATAGATGAATAATATCAATCTCCAAAATAATTAGTGATTTCCTTGATCACTTACAAGTCTCATGATCACTTATTCTAAATCAAATTCTTAATTCTATAAGGTAAAAGTCTCTAAAATAAATAGTCTCTTAAAATTCTAAGGTGACTAATAAATACAAAAATAGTAATAATGATTAATCAAGTGATCATAAATGCGAAATAGACTTAATAATGATCATGATCACAAGTAATAAATAAAATGAAATAAATTGCAAAATATATATATCATTAATATTTACTCGTCAAAGTGATGCGGTAAAATAGTCGATCAAAGACATAGACGTCAAAAAGATCAATTACATGCTTGGAAAAATCGGGGGCTTCACAAATCTTCAGAACCGAACCGTAGAGAACAAATCTCCATACCTAACCGTACCAAAAATTCGATACGATTTGGTACGGGGATTTGGTTCTAACGGAACGGTTCGGGACGGTACGGTGAAACGGAGATTAATCAAATGTAAAACACATAAAATAAGAAAAAAATAAAAAATGACTGTAAAAATCACCAGACAATTATAATTCATTCCTTTTTTAGTGAAATCTCAAAATATATACTACAACCATAACGGGCAACACAATATCAAATTATAAATTCATAATAAATAATACAATCCCAACTAGAATTACATCGAAAATATGTATTGTAATAGCACATATACTTTTATATAAGCTCTATCAGTGAAACATCAGCTCCATCAGTGAAATATCATCAAGATAATTAAAAAATATTAAATATGGGGTGTCACAATATAAAAAAACTTCAGCTCCATCAGTGAAATATTAATAAATTAAATGATATAAATTCTTAGAAACTTATATAATAATTATTTCAGCAAATTTTCTAGGTTAATTAAATGTGAGGTGTTAGAATTTCAAAATATAAATAAGATAAAAACAATATATATGTATGTATTAAAAATTTTTAAAAATCGGTTCTATCTTCGGATATTCGGTTTCGTACGAAGCAATACAGTTCGGTATGGTTCTCGATACGGATATTTCAAAAATCTCCAGAACTGTACCAGAAATTTTTTGGGACGGTTTGGTTCGGAGAAAGTCAAAAAGTCGACAGATATTTTTTGGTTTGGATATTTTAGTTCGGATATCGGTTCGGTTCCGGTGATCTCCAAGTCCCGTGCACAGCCTTATTGAATACTACATAGAAGCAACAAAGAACAATTATTAGAACAATATTAAAAATAAATAATGTACAAAATAATACATGAATAAAAAACAGCAAAAAAAATAGGTAAAAGTCGTTTTGAAACATCGAAACAACAAAGAAATAACATAGAAACGACAAATAAATAAATTTAAACAACATCGAAACAATATATATAATATATAAAACAATAGAGGAACAAAAAAATGAAAAATAATCAAAAAATATGCAGGAGCGTAAAAAAAGAAAAAAGAAGGTACAAAATGAAAAAAATAGGTACAAAAGTGATAAGAGCGTATTTTTTGGTATGTTTACTAAAAAGACGGTATTTTATGTAATTTCCCCTAGTTTTATGCCATTAAATGTCAAATTCCATGGAGCCTATGGTATGAATTAAATCAATTTTAGAAGATTTTCAAGTCCATTATAAAAGTCGGAAACACAACATTTTTCTCATTTCTACATGGATCAAGCAAGCAAACTCTGGTTCCTTTTCTCTCTACTTTCGACTGAGCTAAAATTAAGCAAAAACAATTTTTTTTTTGTTTCTTCACCACTAAATCATCATCAACTTAGCTACAAGACTCAGTTTTCTTCCATCACTATTGTGGCTTGAAACCTAAAAGAATTGCAATTTTCTTCCTTGTTTGTTACCTGGCCACCCACACCCATGAAACCCATTCACCTCATGTACAAATCACACATTCAATTACTATTGTCAACATGACAAAGATAACGAGCACAAGGAAAAACCAAAAAAGAAAGAAAATTCTTACTTTTCTCACTGGGAGCCTCGACCGAGAGCAGGTATTAGAGAGGAAGTTTAGTCTTTTCAATTTTCTTCCAAACTCTTAACCAATTTTCATCACCACACATCAACTAACCAATTAGCTATTGTTTAAAGGAAATGGCACTAGAACTGTGAGCTAGGGGGTCAATTCTGGAGGTCCAAAAGGTGTTGGATTGTACTTGCAACTTGGGATTTAGATTGCCCATCATCCTTAGTTTTGGATTTGGCAAGTTGATCATTAAAAAAGTTTTCTTGGACATGCAAGTGATTTTAGTTCGAGATATTTAGTCTAATTGATGAAACTTCTTGTAGGATTGATCTTGGAAGTTTGAATTGGAGTTTTGATGGTGGATTTGGTGATTATCTTGAGGTGGGCTAAAATTTATTTTATTTTTCAAAATGGGTTTCTTAAAATTGTTGTTAAATCATGAAATTGATTGAGTTATTGATGCAGGCGGAAGCCACAGATAAACGAGCAACGGACAAAAGCAATACGAAACTTCGTGAAGAAACGTAAATTGCAATGAAAAGAGATAAATCTCAAAATTTAATAATATTCAACCTCCTTAAAAATAATAAAATAGCAAGTATTTATAGGATTAAAATCCTACCACAATAAAACTCCTAACTTGACTAGGAAACTTAAAAGATAAACTGAATAGAATCCTAAACACAAAAATCACTATCTAAAATATAAGATATTCTAAAATCTTAAAAGATAATAAAACACGATATAATATTTTTATCAATATCTCCATCATTCTCTCCGGGGTCGAAACGATTCGTCCTCGAATCGGAAGGGAGAAAGAGAATATACATTTCCCATCAACGAATCAATATCCTCAATTTTTTTATCGAAAATTGGGGGGTCGTCATAACCACCATATTCGTCTTCATTGAAAATTGATGGGTCATCATAACTGCGATCTTCCTCGTCAAAAATTGGTGGGCCATCGTAGCCACCATTATCCTCGTCAAAGTGTAGAGGGTTTTCATAGCCAACATGTGGAACAGTGTCTTCATCTTCCTCATCAAAAATTGGTGGTCCATCATATCCACCATCTTCAATGTAAACATCCATGTCCGTGGAATATGTTTCCAATGGGATGGACTGAATGGGCACAATATCGCAGGCAAACTCACAACCATCAAGAAATCGTTTTTCAACAAGCCTTTTGATTTCTTGAAATTGGATGCGCACGATATTGAATTGTTTTGTCAACAAGTCGATCTGCTGACGGATCTGTGCGGTGTCGTTAATGCATTGTGGAATCAATCTGGACAACATGGTTCAGGGAGCGTAGACTGGTCTCTGAATACCAACTGATGCAGCGGAAACCACAGATAAACGAGCAACGAACAAAAGCAATACGAAACTTCGCGAAGAAACGTATATTGCAATGAAAAGAGATAAATCTCAAAATTTAATAATATTCAACCTCCTTAAAAATAATAAAATAGCAAGTATTTATAGGATTAAAATCCTACCACAATAAAACTCCTAACTTGACTAGGAAACTTAAAAGATAAACTGAATAGAATCCTAAACACAAAAATCACTATCTAAAATATAAGATATTCTAAAATCTTAAAAGATAATAAAACACAATATAATATTTTTATCAATATCTCCATCAGTTATTATGTATTTATATGTGTGATTATGTGCTCATTGTGATGGTTTGACTGATTGATGATTGGATTATTTTGTTAATTTAATTGTAATGTCATTAAGTTTGGAGGCTAATTTTGTAATTACTAAATTTGTGGGGCTGTTTTAAAACTTTAAAGAGGTTACTTTGGGGATAATGTTGATTTCTTTGATTAGTAGGGGCTAATTTTTAATTTATCAAGAGTTTGGAGATGAATTTACTAAAACTCAAGAATTTTAGGGCCAAATTGCAATTTTCAGAAACTGCCCTCCATTTTTTAAACTTGAAACTGACCTGGACTTAACTTATACTTTTAAGGAATTTGGAGTGAATTTTTGTAATTTTTAAAAGTTCATTTTGAGGTAATTTCATTAAATTAGAGATTCTTGGGGTGAATCAGGAAATTTTCGAAAATTGTTGTGTTATTCAAAAAATTTAGAACTGCTGAGGGACTGTCCAGATTACTTCTTAATGTTTGGGTGGTAATTATAAATTTTAAAGAGTCATTCTTGAGGATATGTGAAAATAAAGAGTTCAAGGGATATATTATAATGTTCTAAAACTGTGGGTCCATTTTGAAAATCTGAGGGCCTATTGTTGCATATTATAAGTCTTCTGGCTTTGATTCTTTCTTAATAATTCATTCAATTTATGAGTTCAATGAATCATTTGATGTCATGCTTCTATATAAATTTATTTGCACTACATGTGAAATTTGAATCTTTTGAAAAAAAATTCTTGTTAGTGTAATAAATATGTATTTACCATATACCGTTACAGCTATGAACTATTTCCCATTTCCCGTTTGGCGTGTGTGGTTCGGGAAATCAATTAAACAGGTCGTCTGTTGATGTTTGCTCGACTACACTTGTGCCTATTCCATTTTATGGTTGGGCGAAGACGGCGACATAACTTGGGTTTTAGTATTGGTATATTCCAGAATATGTCGAACTCTGTGTATAAACCTATAGCTAAAGTGTCGTCGAGCCACCCAGGAGGAATAAGGTGCATATTAGGCTTTGGACTGGTGCATCGGAGAATGCAATAGAGTTTGGTGTTTGATTAACATCGACCCTGTGATTTTTTTTTGTGTCCCGATTGTTGGTTTTTAAATGGGGCATAGAATCATTGCCCGTTTTAAATTCTGCTTGAATCCCATAATTTATTTTACCGTATTGTTGGTTTTTAAAATGAGGCATATAACCATGCCCGTTTTAAATTCGGCTTGAATCCATGTAATTTGTTTTTACCGTATTTGTTGGTTTTCAAAATTGGGAATAGAACCATGTCAGTTTTAAATTCGTCTTAAATTATTGTGATTCGTTTTACCATTTTTATTGGATTTTAAAATGGGGTATATAATTTTGTCCATTTTAAAACCGGCCTATTACCTAAACTATTTTTCTCGAATTTGAACTAGTGTTATATCTGCATGACCGTGATAATCCAATAATTTTAAAATACGGTATATGTCACGCCCAAACTTACGATACTATAATAATCAAAATCTATTATCTATTAACAAAAGAGCATGCTATTCGTATAGTTATTACAAGCCAAACGTACATCGTAACAAAATTACAAGCAAGAAGATAAGCTGACCAAGTCCCCAACTCCTATAAATAAGACTATTGTTACAATCATTATTCTAACCAAAACACGTCATATATATATATATATATATGTACAACGATGTCGTCAATGCTTATAGCAAAACGCCTCTGTCCTGGCACTAGCTAATCAGTTCAGGGAAATCTCTCAACCTCTTCGTTGTCGCCTGGATTATCGCCTGAAATATTTTTTAGGAAAATATATACGTGAGGGGAAAACCTCCGTGAGTGGGTGCAGGTGTGGCATTTTAGAAAAATTTAATGTTAAGAAAGATTCAGTTAATTTTTTTTATAAGTGAAATCATTTTCAATTCAATAACAACATGCACTCAATCAATCTGTAACACAATTAATTCAAATGTCACATTAACGGAGGGACCGTTCATTAACAGTAAGTGACCCCCGTTCTCCCTTATCACTCCTTTATTGTGTTGGCGTAAAGCCTTACCCCCTTATTGCACCACACTACGGCTCGACTCTCCACACTTTGGGGCTCGCGGCCCGGGAGAAGTCATATTCGGAATATACCGATCCTACGACCCACTTCTACCCTCGGAACACTCCGTCCTTAGGCGGTGGGATTTGGTTGTGGATAGCGTAGAACCTTTTAAGACCGCAGACCCTTGCCTGACCGGCCGAACTCAGCCCCTATCCACACCACACTCGGGCCCGACACTTACCAAATAATATACTTAAGAAGCGATGAGATTCCAAATGCCATAAATTTTCTTTTACAAAGGTATTTGGAATAATTATACAATAGAGTCATGTCTTATATAATAAGATTGACTTAACTATTTAAACTAGAATAAAAGAAAGCAATCAATGGGTTATAAAAATAATTCTCCATAACTTGGGTATCAAACCAAAACCTTACTGATTTATGCAAGATAATGAATTACGAGGCTAAACCATCAAAATTAGTAATATAATTTAATTGTATAATATCGATGCAATAGTTAGAAGTTAATGTATTTAAAAGCATTAATCTAGTTCAATTTATTTTCATTAGTTATCTATATTACCTAAACATCATAACATTTATATTCCTGCTAGGTAACTTCATAGAGTTCTTCAGGCTTCATATACAAAAGATTTCTATACTTGAAAATATAATCTATACCAATAAACCCAAATTTTCAGAAACTAATTAAGAGAATTATTTACAATCGACATGGGTTAGTTATGATTATTACATGCCTATACATAGTGCCTAAGAATAGTTATATATTAATATTGTATTTACAGCAATCATGGACAAAGTCTTAATAATGAAAGCTTTGCATTAACTCGTAGGTAGCAGTTGTCTTTGTTCAATTAATCTAAACCCACTACCTTTAATAAAAGTTAATTTTTAATAAAACCTTTGGATCAAGCAGTAATACATGGCTCAAACAAAGCTATGTTATTAAATAATGAAGACAATATCCAATTTATAATTTTATTTTAATCAATCTAATAGAATCTTTGTAAGATATGAATCAATGTAATTTATTATGATAACCCAGAGTTCTTATAAATTAAATTCTCTTAATTATAAAATAACTTATACTAACGAGTTCTATGTTGTGTAATTTAGGGTATTAATTTAAAATTTGTGATACATGACATAGAATCTCCCATGATACAACTATGCATACTTAAACTTCTTAGTTGCCTTCTTAGACTTTTTTACTTGTCTGCCATTTACATAACAATACTACAAGGCATGAATAAATATAATGTTTATATGAGGTATGATTAGATATCCACCTAATCCAAATCAATGTTTAAAGAAATCACTCACCTTCAGTTCTAATGTCCAGTTCACACTTCACTTTTTTTTTTTTTTTTTTATTCCTTTCTTCCTCTTTGCCACGCCTCACATCTGGTAAATAAACAAGGTAAGAGTTTTGCTTTTTATAGAAGATATCTCTCCCTGCTTTCTAACATGTATCTAGGGATGGCAACGGGGCGGGTTTGGGGCGGGTTTGGCCAAACCTGGGACCCGCCCCGCCAAGGAGAAGTAAGACCCGGGACCCGCCCCGCCCCGTCTCAAAACCCGACGGGGCGGGGCTAGACCCGCCAAATATATTTTTTAATTTATAATAATTTATATTTTTCTATTTATGGCCAATTTTTCAAAAGTAATCAAATGCCAATAGGTTAAAAAATAAATAAATATAATTATGCAACTTATTATAACTATTTTTTTAGAATTGGCTACTATTAAGATTTATTTTAAAAAACAAATACTATTATACTACATAGTACTCAACTAATACTTAAAATAAATATTCAAAGTAGAATATTACAAGATATTATATTAGTAAATTAAACTTTAAAAGTAAATAATATTATATTAGTACTCAACTAATATTTTTAAACATATAATACTCAAATTTTAAAGTAAATAATGCAAAAATATTTTAATATATATTTAAAAATTTAATAAAATTTAACATGTGGGCGGGTCCGGGGCGGGTCCTATAGGGCCCCGGACCCGGGCGGGTTTTGTAACCTTTGACCCGAGACCCGCCCCGGGACCCATTTGTCCGGGTCTAGACCCGCCCCATCGGGGCAGGTTTAATGCGGGGACGGGTTTTGACCCGCCCCATTGCCATCCCCACACGTATCTCCGTCCGCAGTTGATTTGGTGTAAAGGTAAGTAGGAGGTGGCAAATAAAATGACTATTGTTACTACTTTCTCCCGTAAATAGATATTCATTAAAGTATTTTTATTTTGACCCTTTAAGAAGTTAGTTTTATCAAATTAAGTATTAAAGAAATAGACTTGTTCATTTGACACCTAAAATTATCTAAACCTTAACAATATAAATAAAATAAAAATAAACAGATTATTCTTAATATATATTTTATAATAAAATTCAGGATGCACTCAAAACTTAAACATAAAAAAAAATACTACACAAAATGAATTCATGTACAAAATTTAATATATTACGAGTAGTCGAAATTCGGGGTCCTACAGTATATAATCCATGTAATTTATTTTTACCATATTTATTGGTTTTTAAAATGGGGCATTGTGACGCCCCAAATTTTAGCGATGTGAGATACGACGTTGTGTAGTGATTTATTTATTTGGTTAAGTAACACGAACCCATTATTAATGAAACGACCCGACTTTTATTTATTTCTTTCAACGTCAATTACGCCTTCCTCGTTTTCGAGCCTAATGATTGTATATTCTCCTCTGGTATTTTTACTTGGTCGGTTAACTACGACTTTAGAAATATTAGACCCTCAAAAATTTAGGAGTATATTTCAATCTTTATTCAAATATTTCTTCTTATTCTATAATTCATCCCAACCAACTTCCAGTTTATTTTTGGAATACACATTTCTTATTTCAAATCTTTATTTTAAATTTTTAAATATTTAATTATGAATATTTATACATTTTATTTTCCTCAATTTTATAAGGAAAAGAAACAAAATATTTGTTTTTCTTTTTCCCCTAATTTTCGAAATTACCACTTTAAATGGGGAAAATAACTCATTTTTTTATCACTATTTTTATCATTTTTAATCTCCCAACTAGTTAATTATTGGACAAAAAATAAATAAATGAAATTTTGATAATTTTCTCCCCGAAAATCGGTCACAAGATGAATTAGGGGGAAATGAATTCATTTTCTTCTCTTCCAAGCCTACAAGTAAAAATTTCTCTACAATTCCCACTACAAATTGGTCAAAGACAACAAATTGTAAACCCCCCTAAAACCTAGCTTTTGGCCAATTGTCCCTAAGAAAAGAGACTAGATAATTCTTTTGAATTCTTAAATCCTCAATTATTTCCCACTAACTTATTCTTTAACCAAACAAAAAAAAATTGTCCTCCAATTTTTCCCCCGTAATTCGGTCCATACTAGTGAGGGAGGAGAACCAATTTTATTTTCATCTTGCAAACATCCACTTTGTTCTCCCAACACTTAGACTCAATCCTTCCTAAAAGAAAACATCAAAAACTTCCCCATCTTGAAGCATTAGACCAAAAATTCCAAGAAGAAAGGTGATTAATTTTTACTTCTTTCAACACCATTTTCTTCTTAAACTTCAAGCCTATTCCTTCATCTTCTAACTTGATTAATCCTACTTGTTGAGGTACTCCTAGAGGAATTTTCTTGAAGAATTAAGATACTTATACTTGACTACAAGCTTGAAGAGGAAATTCAAGACTACACATTTTAAGGTGAGAAAATTATGGTTTTAGTATTTTCCTCTTGACAACATAAAAAATTAATTTTTGACTCAAGGATAAGAATTTTTGGAGCTTAGGGGCTGACCTACACCATCTCAAGTTGAAGTTAGAAGCTTGAAGGAAAATTTCCAATTTTAGAGACTACTTGAAGACATAAAGGTAAGTAGTAGCCATTTCATCCTATTAAATCCCTTTGAATTTGAAACTTTAATTTTAACACCAAAATATGGTTTGGATGCCATATAGGGGCTGACCTTCAAGAGTTTGAGTCAAGAAGTTGATACCAAGAAGAAGACTCCATTTTGATCAACCCGAAAAACTACTACGAGGTGGGTGAAAAATATTTCTACAAAAATGCATCATTCTTTCTACTAGTGCACAAAAATGCATGTTCATGTGATAATATGATATTTTATGAATTTTATCAAGTATTTATGAGATTTATGTTTTAATGAAATTTTGAGAAAATAAAAAGATGAGTATGATGTTTTCTTGAATAAAATGTTGATAAAATTGCTCATCATTATACTTTTATGATTTATGATGCTATGAATGTTCAAATATATTTTAGAAATGTTTAAAATAAGTTTTTATATATTATCGGAATTCTGGACTTGTAGCTTGTTCAAGAAAAATCGAAGCTTGGGTTATTTTTGCAATTATTGTGAAATATTGGGCCAAAAGTGTAAATATGAAAAACTATGGAGGCCACCTCTGAAAATTCAAAATATTGGACCCGATAATCTGTAAATTTCATATATAAAGTGACTTAAAAGATTGAGACCCCTCCCGGGCAAGAAAATACAATAAGGAACAAGTTTGATATCAAAATATAAAATTGTAAAACTAAAAGGACCAAAACTATAATTTTCGAAACTGGGACAGTCAAGGTATCTCAAAAACTTGCAGATTTATTTAATATGATATTTTAAACCTTTAGTTCAAATTTCATAACCATCCGACTTGAAACGAGCCTTTAACGACAAAAAATCGCTTTTGGGCCAAAATTGTAATTTGTGAAAATGAGGTACCTAACTTTCGAAATTTTCAAAACTATTTTAACCACAACTTATTACTGGCCAAAGAAGTATTTTAAAATTAGAATCACCTCAAAATCCTTTCCGGTTTAAGATTTACCTAATTTTAAAATATCAAGTCAAAAATTGAAATTTTGGAAACTAAAGGGCGAATATGCAAATTTTATAAAATCTTTCTCGAGCCTCTGAAAAATATAACCCTCTGGAAATTTGGAAATTTTTAGAACTGACTTTATTATTTTCCGAGTCCGGAATTGAAACTTATTGAATTTTAAAACCCGGCAAGGGAATGTTCTCCTTAGTAAAAATAATTTTTATTTTTTTTAAAATTGCTAAGGACATTGAAATTGAGATTTTCTAACTCAGTTGCCTTATAAATATTTTAAGAGATATTTCTTACTTATCTAATAAAAATATCGAGCTTGAACATAATGCCCGAACCGAATATTAAAACCAACTAGATTATCCGCCCGATAACTAGACCGCGAGTTTTGTTTTGAAATAAATACCAGATATCGTGTGACCAAGATCACACCGGACTTACTAACTGATTTTATCAAATTTTTCAAACGAGTAAGATAGTACTTGGAAGAGAAATCTTGAAGTGAAGAATTAAGTGAAACGTAAAGCTAAAGTGAAATGCGAAGTGGAGTGAAATTTAAAGTGAAATGTGAAATGAAATGTGAAGTGAAATGATAAGTGGAAGTGAAGTTGAGAATGAAAGTGAAAAGTAAAGTGAAAATTTAAAGTGGGATAATTTGCTTTGGCTTTATCCGAGTGGGATAATTTGCTTCGACTTTATCCAAGTGAAGTGGGACAATTTGCTTTGGCTTTATCCAAGTGATGTGGGATATTTGCTTTGGCTTTATCCAAGTGAAGTGGGATAATTTGTTTCGGGTTTATCCAAGTGATGTGGGATAATTTGCTTCGCCTTTATCCAAGTGAAGTGGGATAATTTGCTTCGGCTTTATCCAAGTGAAGTGGGATAATTTGCTTCGGCTTTATCCAAGTGATGTGGGATAATTTGCTTCGGCTTTATCCAAGTGAAGTGGGATAATTTGCTTCGAATTTATCCAAGTAATGTGGGATAATTTGCTTCGGCTTTATCCAATTGAAAGTGGAAGTAAATTTAATAAGACAATAATAATGCTTGACTAATTTTGACAATTCTAACATAATGGTTAATGGAAATTTTTATACAAACAACAAGACAAAGTCATATGCACTTCATGCATTGATTTCCATGAAACTATTTTCCATGCATAAAACAAGCCACACTCGCACACCGGCACCCACCCACTAAGAATTTTTGTCTCACACCCACCTTTTTTTTCAACGGCCAGCTGATGATCCACCATATTATGAAGACGTCAACAAAGACGACCAAGTGACGGATTAATCCCTAGACTTAGTTTGTCGATCTACCCTTAAATTTCGTTTATGAATAATTGTTATGTTTGATGTAATAGAGGGGCGTAAGACCTCTTTCGCTTAGACAAATGGATTGTAATAATATTTCCGCTGCGACTATTGACTCTGTTTCTGAGAGGTTATGAAGAACTATGTCTATTTGAGAATTAATATTGCTCAAATATTTGGTGGATTGTATTCTCAAATGGGAGAACTGGCGTGAGTTACCATTGGGTAGCGGCTCCAAATTTCTGGGGCGTTATAGGCATACAACCATGTCCATTTTAAATTCGGCTTAAATTATTCTGATTCGTTTTAATGTTTTTGTTAGATTTTAAAATGGGGTATATAATCTTGTCCATTTTAAAATCAGCCTAAATCACCTAAACTATTTTTTTCGAATTTGAACTAGTGTTATATCTACAAGAACATGATAATCATAAAAATTGTTTACTTAGAGTTATTCTATGAGTTTGTGAGTAAATTAGTGTATGATTATTTTGTATCTATTTTATGTGTACGAAAACTATTTTGCATACCACGTGCTCTGCTCGACATTTTATTTAAAAAAAAAAATATATATATATATATATATATATATATTTCTCATTTTCGTAACTACTATGCGTTCCCTTCCCCTATCCACTAGGCTCGTTTAGCTTAATCCACATTTTTGTAAAAATTTCACAGATTGATGAGCCTAACACCGAACCACCTATGCAAGAAAAACAGGAGGTTGAGATTGTTGGGGAATTTTGTAATTGTATTTTATGTATTATTTGTCATTATATAGTTTTGTAAGTTAAGACTTCCGCTATAATATTTGTAAAATACTTATTTTATGTGTTTGGGATTTTTTTCTGTATTTTATTTGGTAGACATAGATACTGTAGTATTATAAGTTTAAAATTATCGTACTTTTGGACAAATACACTGGTGGAGCTTAAGTTAGTAAATATTCAGAGTTGTATTCTGATAATTAGGATCACTGTGACTATTTTGGTCTAAGAATTTTGCGGCGTTACAGATATTCATGATAAATTTCAATGAACAAAAAATTTAATAAAATATAATATGAAAATTAGAACAAGAACTAAAATTTGACAAAGTCTATCTTAAATTATAAAATTATATAACCAATGTGAGAACAAAGCTTCATCTAATATATAAAAACTTGTCATTTACTACAAATTTCAGTTATTTATTACAATTTATTTTAAATCAAGTTTCAATATAATATTCTCAATGATGTACTCGAACAAATCGGTCACCAAAAAACTCACTGACTTCGACTTTTTCAACCAGTTGAAATTATGATGTTAATAAGTGAACTGCAAAGCGCTGGGAGTTGTTCCAGTGTAGCGCTTAGTCGCTCAAGTTGTAAATAATTAAAAAAAAAAGGCCAAAGATCTAAGATAAAAGTAAAAGTACACATAAAGTTTTTGGAACAAATATCACTCATCGTGATTTATACATAATGTTGTAAAGTTAAACTATGAATTCATTACATTGTGGATAGAACATATCTTCGAGAATCCATGTTCTAAAAAAAGTACAAATTGTCCTTGCATATCCCAAAATTTTTCTCAAAAATCCACTTTCCTATATCAAAAAGAATCTCACTTTGATTAAATTCCTTATTAAGTTGGTTGTTCAGAGAACATCTTGCCAATAACCGTCAGATCTGTAAGGGCACCAACCTAACCAGGTCGGCTAACCACAATATAGATGATAACATCTCCCATTTACATCCCATCTGGGTCCAATTCGAACGAGTCGAAGCAGTAGGCATGTCTAATGCCATATCAAAGACAAAAACTTATTTTAAAATTGGCCTTAAATTCTATAATGTCAAATCATGCATAGTAATAAGTTAACGGAATTATACCATGAGGTTTGAGTTTTTGGAAACTATAATTTTTGTTTGATAAAATTTAAGACAAAAGTATCATGTTACTTCATTTTGAATAAGTACTTAACTTTAAAAAAAAATACTAATTATCAATTATGTTTTACAGAATTTTTTTTTTTTTAGCAAAATCTATAATAAATATGTTAATTGAAAGAGAAATGATCAAGAATAAGTTTTAAAATTTAGCTTATATTCAATGATATAAAAAGTATGTACAAATATTTATATGTAAGAAAAACTTTAGTTTTTAATTCATACATGTTTCATAAACTTAAAATTCTCAAGTTTTTATATTCATACGTATTTTCTTAGAAATAAATAATAATTTATATTCTATGTAGTATTAAATCTAATTATTTTGATCTTGGTCGAACATTTCTTCTCTTCATATTTATAATTCAATTTAAAACTCTTAGTGTGTTTTAAGTTGTATATAATTAAAACATATAAAAGTTGATTTAACTTTTTTCCTTATATACTTGAACTTATTTTGATTTTCCACTTAAGTGCAAAAAACTTAAAATGAAAGGTATAATTAAACTATAGTTATTTTGTATAATATCAGTTGAATATATATTCGAGTGGCCAATGTACCAAGTTCTTTTTCAAGAATTGGTAGTCTATATTTGCATATCATAACTATTTCAATACTTCAAAATTTCAATGATGATCAATCTATTTTATTTTAAGTTAGACTCTGAATCCCTTCCAAACATATATATCTCAAAAATTTATAGGTTATACGTTGATGCTAATATTTGCTTATGGTATAACAGATTAGCCCTAACGTAGTCAGCCAAAATGGAAAGTCGCGAGGGTTGAACTAGTCCTGATCCGAGACACCGGATATAGACTCTAGGAATAGGGATCGGTCTCCTTTTATCAATCATTAGTGAAGGTGAAAACTCTGGACGAATATAAAAAATTCATAATATACTGATCCTTTTAAAATTCAATAACTTGCATAATCGTATATTAGTGTAATATATTTTCTATGTTATAAATAATATTACTCTTATACTTGAAGGGAAAAATGACTGCTTCATCCGACGAACAATTATCATTGCCTTATTTTGTGTCCTTTCCTTCCTTACGGTTTATGGAAAAAAATATAATATTAAAAACTTAATTACAGAAGAAGCTTTGTTTCTGAAATAAGAGTAAGTTTGGAAGATAAACAAATAAAATATAAAAATTTGAGTTCAAAATTAGTTAGTACATATATTAGATTTTATATATAGTGAATGAATTAGACCAATTTTCAATGTTATAGTCATTTCAAAACATAATGAATATAGAAAATATTTTTATACAAAGGGTATATTTGATTTTTATTTTGGTACACTATTCACAAATTGGCGATTACATAGGCTATACAATAAAATGAAAGAATCAAGTGTATTTGAAAAATATAGTTTATAAAATATTTTTACTTTAAGATAACATATTAAGTACCTTCTATATTCAAATTCTTCTTATAAAGTGGACGTTTTTTATATTGTTACTCTTTAAATGTTATTGAACTTCTAATAAAATTAATTTGTTATAAGCTACATTTATTATATTATCCAGTTATATGGTATCAACATATATAGAGGACTCTGCATTAGAAGATTTTAGTCATATAAAAGTAAGTATTATGCATTGTGACTTATTTTCTTTTTGCATATTTATTCTAATAACTGATAAATAACTATAGTAAATCTAGAGAAGAAAGAAAGATATGATGGTTAAGATATCACAGACATATAGGGAAGGTAGCGAGGTTGCCGATTTCCTTGCAAATTAGGCGATTGGTAATGGTTGTAATAGTGTTTCTAATCTAATTTTCCACCTCAGACAAGTCGATTAGCAAAGATGGATAGTTTGTCATCTTTTTATAAGTAATTTCAGGTTATAAGTAATTTCACGCTATATAGATGTAGAATCACAATATAATATTAGCATCAGGGTAATATAAACTTAGTTTCACGGTATATATATAGTTTCACGGTATGTATACAGTTTTACAATAATAAATTGTAATAAATGTGTGTTGGGGAGAGAGAGAGAGAGAGAGAGAGAGAGAGAGAATCGCAATATAATATTAGCATCAGGGTAATATAAACTTAGTTTCACGGTATATATATAGTTTCACGGTATGTATACAGTTTTACAATAATAAATTGTAATAAATGTGTGTTGGAGAGAGAGAGAGAGAGAGAGAGAGAGAGAGAGAGAGAGAGAGAGAGAGAGAGAGAGAGAGAGAGAGAGAGAGAGAGAGAGAGAGAGAGAGAGAGCTCTGATGCTAACTAAGAAATGATTAGTTTTAGTTACAATAAAATATAATAACTAAAGTATTGTCATTAATCTTTATATATTTTTCCCAATAAAGTTGGATATGCTTTTAACATTTGCACATCCAAATTTACATTCAATTGGCAATTTTTTATATTATACTATTTTTATTAAATCAATTCAATAATTATGAAAATATAAACTTAATAATAATAATAATAATAAAATTATTTTTGAAATAGGGTCTAGTTGTTCGTTGCCAACATAAGTTTTGATGAACCCGCAAGAATCTCCAACTATCTAATCTTTTGTCACATAATAGTTCTATTAGGCAGTTCCACTGGGAAGAGGTAGGTTCTGGGTGAGACTTTCATGCATCAATTCTCCAAGAAGACGCAAAACGGAGTCTTCAACTGCGGTACACCCATCGGCCTGCAGTTCTCTTTGCAACAAAAAAGATAGATTCTTGTACATTAAATTAATGAGATGAGATTTTAATTAAAATTAAAAGTTGGAGGTTTAAGAAAAAGAGTAGAGAGAATAAGATAAATAATTGTTTTTTATTGTATTTCTTGACATTCTTTGTTTTGATTAGGTCATACTAAATGGGTAAAAAGTCCAAAAGGTTTCAAAAGTAAAGGAGATTAGGCAAATTTATGTAACAAGATATCTAATATTTACACCCTAAAGTTACCATGATTTTTACAAATCTTGATACTTATTATACCTCCTAAATTTTATTTTCAAAATTGTTGCTTTTTTTCAATCTATTCTATTTCATTGTAACCTTTTTAGTTAAATACATGTTGGTTAAGGTACCAATATGATAATATATATATATATAATAACAAACCTATTTCCTAATTTATTTTCCCGCCTTTTTTCACTTGCTAAAAACGAAATTAGATATTTTTTTAATGAAATAAAATAGACATATATGTCCAATATCTTTATAATTATATCATTAATTTTTGTTAATCTTAATTATGGTATGCTTTAATATTTTAGTTTAGGTATGTCTAATTAGTATTAAATACTATACACTTGAATTTGGAAAGATTTAAAAAAAAATAGTTGTTGACTGATATTATTGCAATTTATCATTACTTTTGTCCATTTTAATATTGGTATGCATTAACAATATAACTTATATATATATATATGATTAATTAATATTAAATATTGTATTAAATAAATTCAAATGATCTAAACAAAAACATGAAAAGGAATTTGTATTAGTGACTCGATCTTCGTAATTGTAATATATAATTTTATCTCTTTTATTTTGAAACTATAAATTTGATAAGATTTTATTCAAAATATTTGGTGAAAAAGGAATATAATATTATTCCAAACTCAAAAAAATATATATGGAGTGTGCTGATATATAAAGTCCATTAACAAGTTATTATACTTAAAAATTATATATTATCATTGTATTATAATATCTATATTTTTATAATGTGTCGGTATATCTTAACATGTTCAATGTTTATGTTATATTCAAATCTATATATACGGTAATAATCTCACACCCACCGTCAATACAACTTATCCATTATGGATGATGCAACTTTTTTGTGGAACTGATCACCATCATTATAGGCTATTCAATATGGGTTGATATCAATACAAGTGTCTAATTATTAGAGATATCAAAATGGGCTCGGTCCGAGGGGCCGAGCTGTAATTTTGGTGTTCCGAAAAAGATTATACCTATGTGGCCCGAAAATCTAACTGACCTAGTCATTTCATGTGTATTCTTCATGGGTTGGGTCTCAAAAATAGCTGCCCAATTGAATTTCGACCCAGCTCAACCCAAATATTCTCCTTGGCCCGACGGACCAACACCTGTCAGCATATTTAATAGTTCTACTGGTTATTAAGCCTCAACTAGTTCATATAATAACACTATACCAAATTTACTTTTAAAATTTATTATATCAAATCATGCAAAGTAAGTTTAAGAGGTTTTTGCAACTTGAGATTCAAATATTCGTTGACCACATCTGATTAATTTTTATTTTTTTGCCAAAAACTCATTTAAAAATTAAGCTACTTTTGGATTTTTATTTTGTAATATAATTTCATGAAGAAAGTAGTTGAATTTTGATCAACTTTAAAATTTAAACATATAAGAGCTATAAATTAATTTTTTTTATTTAAAGAATAATTTTGATTTTGTAATTTTGCATGATTTATAAATCTATGAGTGCGTAAATTTATAATATAATAAATAGTTCAAAATTTATAAGGTGCATAATGTTTGTAAAATTCATCTAATGCAAAGACTTATCTTAAATCAATTAAAAAGAATTTTCAATCCATCAAAATCAAAGAAGTGAATGATTGGTGCACTTATAAATTCATATTACAACATTTTAATAATTTTATCATAAATGTTTAACAATTTTATTGAATCTGGTTCTTTTAGACTTATTTAACCGTGCATATTCATTATATATTTAACTAAACAAAACATTTTCAAATTCAAGAGCTTTCAACATATTTTAATTTATATTAATTTAAGTACTATTTAATCACATCTATGTATTTACAAGACCATCTATTATTCTATAAAGTTATTAAGTTATATTATATTTTACTAAAGTCATAATTGATACAAAATGAGTTGATAGAATAATTTTTTTCGGTATATTTCTTTTAGATTTTTTATTGTCTATTTGTAGGTCCCAAGGGTGTAAGTGTAAGGTTTAGAAGGGGGGTTGAATAAACCTTACCAAATTTTCGATTTAGGCCTTTTAAATCTACGAGTTCTACACAATTTGTGTCCTTGATGGACAATCGAATTAGTCACTCAAGAGAGTCAATCTCTTAACAGTACTCAAATTGAGTCATTAGTAGAGTAACTCAAATTTGTTGGCTATAATTTGACTTCACCGTGGTTTTGTTTTCATTGGAAGACTTAACACCCTTAAGTTTGTTTAAGCAAGTTTTTGCGACTTGATTTAAGATTTATAGATTATCAAATGGATAGCAAATTTATCGGCAAATATAAGCAATTAAAAGTGCGAGAAATTTAAATGTCAAAGTAAATGACACAAGAAAGTTTTTATAGAGGTTCAAGATGGGGTAATTCTTCTACTCTCTCTTTCTCCAACTCTGGAGGAATCCACTAAGTAATGATCGGTTTACAAAGTGGTAACAGTCCGAGATACAAGTCTTGATCACAACAAATGACTTGATCCTTTGGGACTCGATCTGAGACGCCTTGATCACTCACCCGCTTCTCGTGCGACTCGGCTTCTTCACAGGGCGCTTTGCTTGCTACTCTGACTCACTTGCTCAAGCACTTTGGATTTGATCACGAAGCCCTCCAAACGCTTAAGACTTGGTTCACCTTGAACCTTTCTACAATCCTTCTTGGAATGTAGACCCTTGTTTGATATTTTCCTCTTCAACTTGATTGAAGTTCTCTTCCTTCACGAGTAAGTGTTGGATTGATGTACTTGAGATGTAGGCTTGAGGATTGAGAGTGTTTTATATTGATAAGCTTGTATATTTCACGTGTGTGTCATCCACGCATCATCCATCTTCTCAATCAAACTCCTCGCCTTTTATAGTGAACTTTCAAAAATTTGCCCGTTGAAGAGATAGGCTCATTTTTGAAAATCACTTTGCGATCGTTGGTTTGCACTTCTTGGAATTGCCATTTCCTCGTATGAAATGTTTTATCACCTTTTCGAGTTCGACACGGTGTAGTGCTTCCCATTGGTTCATTTCTTTGCACGCTTAGGGATGAGCACTCCAAGAAAGGTAGTATGGAGATATTACTTGTTTAAGTAAATCTCTTGATTTACGTACAACGGTTCCTTTTCGATTATCTCGACTTGACCGCATTTCCTTGCTTTCCCCAGTGACTTAGAGTCACTTCAATCATGGATGACTCTTCTCCACACTTCATCTTGAGACTTGGCTTCTCTTGAGTTGACTTGATGATGTTCCACTCAATTTGCATCTCACCGCTTCTTGATCGAGTTCTGTCATGCTCTTTTTGTTGTACTCACTGTGTCTCACAACAGAGTTTTCCTTCAAGCCTTGATTGTCTTCTTGCAAGTTGGAGCTTAGTGACTTCACTCGGCTTGGCCACTCTAATTGTGACAATACATTTCAAAGCAAGAATTGGGAACCAACTTTCTATTCTAAGTTTTACATGGCATTCATCAAAATCTAAACAATAAAATTCCTAACAATTTCCCCCTTTTTGATGATGCCAAAACTTAAATCATACAAAGATGCAAATAACAAAGATACATACTGAGATAGTGTATTGACATAGAATGTATGCGCATAATCAATCTTTTTATTGATCATATCATTCTTGTACTTAACACAATCAACAAGGTGTATCGAGTATGTAATTGTCTCAAAAAAATTTATAGCATTATTACGAAAGACTTACATTGTATGTATTTACATATAAAATACACGAAGGGTTGACAAAGAACACTTCATCTCCTTCATTGTCTCCTTCTTTCATCTTGATCATCTTCTTCTCTTCTTCTCTTCTTCTCGTCATCACCGCCTTCTTTTTCTTCTCATACGCCTTCCGGCGGCTTCATCTCTCCTTATTCTTTCCTGTCTCTCCCGCCATAGCCGAGTTTGTCTCTTGTTTTCTTCTTCTATCCTTCTTGCATACTCGGCGTTGGTTTTGGCCACTTGCAAGTTCGCCACATGGTCAAGCCCGGCCCCGTAGATCCCTCCTTTCTTTCCCCGGATCTACGTATTCAATATTCTTGGGCGGAGAGGCCTGGGTCCAAGCTTCTTCCTCCATCGCCGCTTCTTCCTCTACCTGCGGGCGTATCTTGCCTGGGCCTTCTTCTTTTCCAAATGAGTGCCCGGCGGAGTGACCAGCAGAGGATCGCGGTTGTCTGGCATGTCATTGTCTGTCGCCTTCTTCACATAGTGTGAGACCCTTTTCCCAAGATCAGATCCCAAGCTTGAGCGAAGGACAAATTTGCAAAATAACCTTGATTCGAGCGTTTTGAATTGGCAACCGATCTTGGCTCATGTCCCGACATCCGAAATGGCATACGTGTCTCTGTCAACTGGAATGCCTCCGTGTTCCTTCAAAATGTTCATCACCCTGCATCCATTCTTCCTTCCACCTCCTTCATCTCTACTTCAATTTCTTTTCTCTTCTCGGCCATAGATACAGTGTTGGAGTGGCGAGTCACGGGGAGTTTTTGCTTATAATGTCACCGTGATAGGACCTGTTGGGGGTTTGTGCAATCATCAAGGTCATATTCTTTGATCCTTCCCCCTCGTGATTTTCCTTTCTTCGATTTCAAAATTTCCTCGGTGACTTTCCTTCTCAAATTTGTTCCCTTGTCACCGCTTCTCTTTCTTCTCGGCTTGATTTTTTTGCTTTAAGGTATTCCTCTTCCCCTTTTTGGCATCATCAAAGGATAGAGGAACCCCGGGGAACATCTTTGGCAAGCATGAAGTCGAATCTCCGATGGTTGAATTTTGCTTCAAGTCTGCTGCATTGTATCTTTGCGAATTGACAAGTAGCGTTGGATTCTCACAAATCGGCTTCATCTCGACCATGAGAAGGCTGAATTTTCTTGTCATGTGTTCTTCCAAACGCTGTATATCATTTGCATTCGCTCACGCAGCGGCCTTGATCTCGGCGGTGTGAGCTTCGTGCATATGTTCAATGTGTTCCCACGACTTTGTTTTTCGCATCAACATTTTCACTCTCCATACCAGCGACTTTTTGAATAATTGTCTCAAGCATCTCACCTTCCACACGCACGCATTGATTCTTCTTTGTTGCCACCATTCCCTTACCCTAACGTGATGCCTCTCAAGTCACCGTAAGGTTGGCATCTCTGTTGTCCAGCGCATATCCAAGGAGGCTGATGCCTCTCCATCTTTTCAACTTGATGAAAGAGTGCCTTGAACACTTCTCGTATTGGTGATTCTTCATTGCGGTGATGGCCATCTGTTGTCGAAATCAAGTCACGGGAACAATGGTGCCTGAGTGAAAAAGCAGAGCTGGTGCTGTGATAGCGTGCTTGCTCATTTTCCGACTCTTCGTGGAGTTACGTATCTCCAAAGGTGAGAAAGGAAAGATTCCACAAAGGATTCATCACCGCCATCCGGGATTTGTTCGATGATAAGCGGTGGGCGTGAAGTTCTTTTGGGAATCGATCCAGTAGAGCTTGAGGAGCCGGAGCGTGATCGCCGTTCACTTGGGTTTTGTGGTGCGAAGACTCGGCTTGGCGAGCCTCACATCTTAACTTAACTCGTTGGTCTCACTCGGTGATTTCTCCTTTTGAGTAGACTGGTCCTCGGCCTTATCGGGCGTCATCGGACGATGATGAGATTTCCATTGGTGGCTCATCATCAAAATTAAAGGTCCGACGAGTAGTCTTGGGATCGAACTTGCTCGTGCTGGAACATCCGCACCAATCTTTTGGATTTGTCATGGGGGTTGACTCGAACTTCTTCTTCGCCTTCCGATCCCGAGAAGGTGACATCGGGTTGTCCGGGAATCATGAAGTGCGCTAATCTCCTTCTCGGATGGATCGATGGTTGCAGGAGGGATGTTCTCTACTTGACCTCTTTACCCCGGGAAGTCTCAACCTCCGTGGGCCTTCATTTCCTCCAAATAGTCTCTCACTGCGAGGCACTTGGCCTTCCCTTTCGACGATGTCGGTATCTTAGGGTCTTCTACAGGTGGCATCCATTGGAGTCTCAACCCCATGGATTGCGCTTTCATCGCCAGTGTTAACTCCCGGGTACATTCCTTCCGTGCCTCGATTTGCATCGGCGTCGTCATTAGCCTTCAGAGTTGGCACCTCGGTGAGGCAGTCTCAATCGCCCGAGCTTAAGGTGGCAACTTGCATTCTTCTTGTGTTTGAGTATCTTTTGCTTCGCCTCCTACATTCTTTGTGGAGTCATCTGCAGATCCTCCGACCTCATTGCCGGTGGAGGGAGTTCCCCCTCAGGTGGCGCCCGGTGAGTGACTTGGAGTGGGGTTACTCGTCTCCAAACTCCCGGCCGTTGCAATTGATGGTTCAGCCGTTGGGGCGGTGGTGGCACACCTTCAATAGGGTTGGCTCGACCGGGGTCCCACTAGCCCGGTTTCATCGCCATTTCCCTTATTTCTTCCGAAAGTTAGTGGGGAAGTGGTAGCGGCAACATCGGTGGCTATTTGTTTGAACCACTCCCATTGGGTCGATTTCGGTGTGTTCGGAGGACTCTCCTGGTCCTCCATCGGTCTTTGCTCGTGAAGGATTCTTGATTCATGCAATGCTTTGCTTTGCATCCGCAATTCTTCCGGCGCGTGACATTCTCGGGTTCCTCATCACTTTCGGAGAAGACATCAAGGAGAGGATGGAAGTGTTACGTCACGCTGAGATAGGAGATAGGGCGGTACTTGCCTTTTCGCGTGCTTGGCTTCTTCACTTGCTTTTCTCTCTCCTGTCCTTGTAGATCTGCAGGAATATCCATGCGGTTGTCTTCATCTAGAGCCGGAGCACAGATATAATCCGAGGAAATTTAGCGATTCCTCTTCTTCTTCTATGAATTCAGTAGTTGGAACTGTTCCTTGACTGCTCGACTTCCATTTTCTCCACTCACGCAGACGATTTTGGATGTCGGGTAAGGTGTAGATAGGATCATTACATCACTATCTGCTTGGGCTGGTTCTTCTTGAGTTTGTTGTATGAACTACGGTGTGTCTTGAGTTGCCTCTGTTGATCACCTTCCGGCAGACTTGGTGTTTCATCAATTACATCTGAGACTCTACTTCTCCGATAGTCTCCTATATCTGTGCTTTAGGCGAGTAGGCGACTCAATTGGTTTTTCTTGTTCGGATTGCTTTACGAGTCTCCTTCGTCTCTGGTTTGTACCGGGGAATTTACAGTTCGAGGCGGTGTCCTCTGAGTCTTGGGCGGCCGGGCCGTGCTTGTGTTTGTTTACGAGGAGCCGTCTAGGCTTGTCGATTCTCCTCCTGACGATCGAGAGAAGAATTTGTGAGTCCTTCTCGACCGGCTAACTGCAGGGCGGTGACACATGCCAGGCGGTGACTCTGCTGGGGCGGTGACTCTCTGCGGGGCAGGTGCATGTTTGTTTTCTTTCTTTGCAGGGGGCGCGATCTTTTTGGTAGCCGCAGGGCGCTTTCTTCTTGGTTGGAGAGGAAGCATTTGTGTCTTCGGGTCACCGATTCCCCTCACATTGAGTGTCGCTCTCTTGGCGTACGACGCTTCGAGCACCCGGAGAGATTAGCTCAAACATCCTCTTGTTAACATGGAAGGCCTTCCCATGTCTAAGAGGTACTCTTTCACCTCCAATAGCCGGCCAATCACCAGGCCATATCCCGGGATCCTCCAAATGACCCATCTTCTTTGAAGGACTTGTTTCCCACGCGTTTTGGCAGAAATCTGCTGTAGATAAACTTCGGCCCGGTTTATCTTCTTTTCTTCGATTATTGCAGCCATCACAATTAATTTTGCCTTTGACGAGTTGGTCAAAGTCGCCAAATTTGATGTCGATACACTTGCAACAATATCCAACAATTTGTGATAATCCTCCTTCAAAGCGATCTCTTGTTTCTTTGTGTATATTATTTTGTCGACAACGTCGGACTTGGCTATTTCTTTCCATGCTTCAACCAAGTTTACATCAGCCTCTTTGATCTCGGATGCTCCCTCTGTGGTAGTGAGCAATATTCACCAAAATCTTGGTTGTGATAGTCACCGCTTCCGTGAGCAGATGACTTGATTCCTTCGTCGTGAATCTCGGCATTCACGTAATTGTGCGACCTCCTCCACATAGGTCATAGGATACTCCGATGTTAGAAACGGTTTTGATCCTGCCGTTTCTAGCTTCTCCGCGATTTTCTTCACCAGGTGTTGTCGGACCCCTGCTTCACCATTCAAGTCGAAATCCACGGTCGAACCGGTGTGGATTTGTTTTCCCAACTTGGTAAAGTCATATGTTGGTGCCATTTCTCGAGAATAATTTCAAGAAAAATTCGAAAATAGATTTGAAGTTTGATAGGGTTTTGAGAGTTTTTGCCTTTGCTTTTTGAGAGAGATTGAACAGGTTTTGAAGTGTGAGAGAAAGCGGATGAAAAATGGTTTAAATATGGTTTATGAAAGGGCGTGCAGACGGTTTTTGAATCGTGATCGAAATCAACGGCTTGGATTTCGCGACGCATATTGAGCGATTCATGTCTCGTATTTAATGCGGCGGCATTTATATCCAATCATAGGCTTTGTGTGCGGCTTTATGTCTACACATCATCATTATGCGACATGTCTCTTAAAACATTCCGCTTAGTCAAAAACATTTGCGTTTTTGTCTCTTTGCTCATAAGTTATTCGGCTTATCTCTTAGGTGATTTAACTCTGCTTCTCATTTCTCTTAGTGACTCATTGCTATCACCGACTTGGTATAGCCGACTTTTCCGACTTTTCGTCTGGTGATTTATTGAGCTAATTTTTGTTTTCACTCTTTTCACCTTCTTTCTGTTCCATTTCGTTTCTTTGATTCTTCCTGTCTCGGCTTAGCTCAATTAGCCCCAACTCATGCTTGAGTTCTTCAAATCTTGACTCACATAATGGTTTTGTGAAGATGTCGGCTAGTTGTTTGTCGGTTGAGATATATTCCAAGATAATGTCCTTCTTTTCAACATGATCTCTTATGAAATGATATCGACATCTATATGTTTTGTTCTTGAGTGCAACACGAGATTTTGAGTGATTGCAATTGCACTTGTGTTATCACACATGATTGGAATTTCCTTTTCTTCAACTTCATAATCTCTCAATTCTTTGTCTCATCCATGGATTTGGGCTGCACAATGGCAATGCCGCCCGCCAGCGATATGTTTTTACGCCTCACCGTAGAAGTGGCTATTGAGTTTTGTTTCTTCAAACCAGGAAATTAGTCTGTTTCCAAGCATTTGACATGTGCCTGAAGTACTTTTCTCTGTCCACTCTGCATCCAAAGATAGTCAGTCGAATAGCCAATTAGCTTGAATCCACCTTCCTTTGGATACCATAGCCCTACTTCTTGGTTTCCTTTTAAGTATCTCAATATTCTCTTAGGCATATCATATGGCTCTTTTTGGAGCAGATTGAAATCTTGCACATACACCTACGGCAAAGGTGATGTCCGGCTGCTAGGCGTGAGATAGAAGCGATGATCCAATAAGTGCTCAGTATCTTGTTTGATCTACTTGCTTGCCATCCATCCATGTCCATTTTGTGATGTGTTCATTGGTATTTTTACGAAGACTTCTCCTCCATACCAAATTTCTTCATTAAATCTCTCGGTGTATTTTGTTTGGCTTATGAAGGTTCCATCCTTCACCATTTACTTTCACTTGAAGTCCAGGAAGAATGTCGACTCTCCCATCATGCTCATTTCAAATTTACTTTGCATGAGGTTTGAGAATTTTCACACGGCTCTTTGTCGGTGGATCCAAAAATGATGTCATCCACATATATTTGAACAAGCAAAGATACTCTTCTTGTCTTGAATTACAAAAGTGTTCTATCTACTTTTCCTTTAGTGAATCCATTTTCGATTAGGAATTGTGACAGGTATCATACCATGCTCGGGTGCCTGTTTCAATCCATACAGGGCTTTCTTGAGTTTGTACACTTTGTCTCCAAGAGTCTTCTGCTCAAATCCTGGAGGTTGTTCAACATACACTTCTTCCAATAATCCATTTAGAAATGCACTTTTTACATCCATTTGATATACAATGAAGTTTTTGTGAGTCTGCATAGGCAAGAAACATCCTTATAGCTTCCAATCTTGCTACGAGGAGCAAATGTTTCATCAAAATCTATTCCTTCTTCTTGGCAATATCCTTTGGCTACCGATCTTGCTTTGTTTCTTACCACGGCAACCTTCCTCGTTCATCTTATTTCTCAATACCCATTTGGTTCCAATAACATTTTGATGTATGGGTCTTTGTACTAATTCCCATACTTTATTTCTCTCAAACCGATTGACTCTTCTTGCATAGCTTGAATCCAATGTGTGTCATCCAATGCTTGTGACACATCTTTGGGCTCTATCTGCGAGATGAAGCATGTGAACATTGCTTCTTGTTGAGTTCGGATCTTGTCTTGACTCCTTCTCTCATGTCTCCAATGACAAGATCTCGGTGGATGGTCTCTCGGCCATCTTACGTCGGTTGTTGAGTAAGTTAGCCGGATTCGATCGACTTGCGGTTGTGTTCTTTGTGGGTCGACTCTTTCGTGATCACTCACCGTGTGATTTTCCAAATGCTTTTGAGATTCACTATCTCATCTTCTTCAATTGATAATTCTGCGCTTGACTTGACATAGGGACTCTTCCTTAGGTTGGATGTTTCACTTATCACCGACTCTTCAATTTCTTCTTCATTTATGTTTGGCTCATCGAATACTACATGAATGGATTCTTCTGTAACCATAGTTCTTTTGTTGAGTATTCTGTAGGCTTTGCTTTGTTGAGTATCCTAAGAAGATACCCTCATCACTTTAGCATCAAAAGCCTTTAGGTTGTCTTTGCCATTATTGTGGATGAAGCATTTACATCCAAATATCCTGAAATATGCAACATTTGGTTTTCTTCGATCCAGGATCTCATAGGGAGTCTTTGTCACCGCCTATTTATCATACATCTGTTTTGGGTGTAGCAAGTCGTGTTGATTGCTTGACCCAAAATCTTTTTGGTAACCTGCTTGGCTAACATGGTCCTTTTTGCTTCCTTGAGGGTTACTTTCTTCTTTCGCAACTCCATTCTCACGTGGAGTCCTTGCGGTGATAGTTCATGACCAATACCATTCTCAATCTGATCGAGTTATTATTCCATTGACAAACTCGGTTCCTCTATCCGATCTTATTTTGATAATGGTTTGACTCTTCTCATTTTGTATTTTCTTCATCAATTTGTGGTAGCTTTTGTAGAGTTTCTTTCTTCTTGCACATGAATATTGTCCATGTATATCTTGAGTAGTCATCTACTACCACCAAGGTGTATTTCTTTCCACTTATGCTTCTTTGGTTCCACTTTGGGCCAAATAGATCCATATGAAGCGATGCAATATTCTTGTTGAGGATGGGCATGTCTTTTCTTTGAATGACGACTTGATTTGTTTTCCTTTCCGACATGCATCACATATACTTTCCTTCTTGTATCTCGAGTCCGAAGTCCTTCTACAAGATGACTTCTTGCTAGCTTATTAATTGTTTTGAAGTTCGGTGACTCGGCTTTTTTGTGCCCACGGCAACTTGATTCAAATGTGCTCTTTGCTAGTAGAGAGTCTTTGGGTGTTGCAAATGACCAATCCACTACATACATATTTTTAATCTACATCCTTGCAAAGACAACTTCATTAGATTCAACATTTTTGATTTGGCATATTCCCATGTTGAATCCAACATTGTAGCCCTTGTCGCAGAGTTGGTGATGCTTAGTAAATTAAAGTTTAGTCCTTCAACATATGCAACATCGTGATTTCTAAACCATTCCTTTTGATGGATCCAATGCCTCTTATTTCACCAGGAGCTTCATTTCCTCCAAATATGACTTTTGCTCCTTTGACTTCCTTGAATTTTGACAGATTTCTCTTATTTCTGTCATGTGTCCGGAAGACCACTATCCATGTACCAGTTCCTTGGCACTCAAATTTGTTCCTTGAACTGCAATCAAGAAATTAAGTTTTAGGTACCCATTCTTGTATGCGGTCTGAGGGGTTAGAATTATAAGATGATCCAACCAACCTATAGCCAAATGATTTGACTCTAAGAGGTTGCCATCTATCGGTGCCATAATCATAATCAATCCTGGCAAATTGCTTGGGAGTCCAGGTTCATACAAATTGTCTCTTTTGTCAGTATGCTGCATATGTGTTTTAGCAATTGCCTTTCTTGGGTAATTGTGGTGTCTTTGAGTGTAGTGCCTGGGTGCATATGTGTCTTTGATGAAAGCTCTTATGCTTTTGGAATGGCCTTTGTTGAGTTCTGGCCTTTGCCATTTGGGCTTGTATTCCATAAGTCTAGCCGATAGTTCACATTGTTCCATCGACTTGGCTTGGATATTTTCTACCATTCCCATCATGTGTATTTCTTTTATGAGTTTTCTGGGATTTTTGGTAGCTCTGCTTCTTCTTTACTGAGTATTTTCTGTTTGGAGTCTCGCAGGGACTCGTGAATCTCTTCTCACCGTCCTTTCAAAGACTCTCAATGTTTTTTTCCTTTTCCTTTGTAACCAAGGCCGCTTTGCTTAGCATTGTGCTTTGGATTGAAAGTGTGTGCATCATTTAGAGTTTTGGATTTTTCGGACTCTTCATGACTTGAAGATCCTTTTTCCAAAGTTACTCTTGAGGTTTGACATGGCACAAAGGAATTAAATCCTAAGCTGTCTTGTCTCCACATTCTCTTTGACTCATAATAAGATCATCCAAAGATTTAGATGCCTTAGTGAATGAGGCTATAACATTTTGAGGTCATTCTCCCTCTTTTCTATAGCGACAATTTACTGCTATTAATTTAGCATTTTTCACCTTTAAATTTTTATTCTCATCACTATTTGACTTAGAGTACTCGGCTCCTTAGTCGACTTTGAGTTTTGATTTTTGAGTAGGTTGTTTTCCTCATTCAACAGTGTGTGTGAGGTTTTAATGTGCTCAAAATCTTTCATCATTTTGCCTAATGAATCATAAAGATCGAGTGGGTGATGAAGTGTGTGTGTCATGATCACTATCACTAGTGTCCGAGCTTGTTGAGTTAGATTGTACCTCATCTTCTTGATCTTGTTCTTTGGCCATTAAGCGGATCAAAGCTTCTTCTTGAGTCACTAGAATAGTCGGCTTCACTTTGCTCTCGAGTCAGTTCTCTCTTTGACTTGTTGTCTCGGCGATCTCTGCAGACCATCATTGCCTTTTTCTTTTCTTGTCTTCTTTCTCTCGAAGACTTTTCTTTCTTCTTCGTTTACGTACTTGTTGACTACGAGGATATGAGCGATCAATGGCATAGTGACCTGGTTGTCTACAATTCCAACATAGATATTCAGCCTTTTGATCGACTCTTTCTATTCTTGAGTTTTCGACTTTGATACTCAACTTGTTGATGATCTGTTCTCTTGGTTGGCCTATCATCTCTTGATTTGGAGGGAGCTGAGTGTCTTACGGAGGATTCACCCTTTCCTCTCTTGTAGTTCTTGTTAAAGAACTTGTTAAATCTTTTAACCATTAGGGCTATTTCTTCCGGGTCAATTGCCTCTTTGACTTGACTCTCCTTCCATCTTTGACAACTAGAAGCAAATGTTTTGGGTGCAATTTGTCTCTTCCTGGTCTTTCCTTCTCACCAAACTCATAGGCTTTGAGGTCCGAGAATAACTCATGGTTGGATGTCTTTGATAGATCCATGGAATGTCTCGGTGCCATGACCTTCATCTCCCATTCAATTTGGAAGACTTTTCAGGATCTTCATACACATTTCCTTACGTGTATATTCCTTTCCAAGTGTAGACACTCATTTGTGATTTACGTAAATCGAGCATCCGGTTGATCCAAGTTTTCTCCGAGATCATTTTAAAGTTCTCAAACTTCAGACAATCATCGATAATTTGTTTTCTTTGATTTGCTCTGAACCTTCACAAATCAAAGTCAACTTGTCCCGATTTCCTTAGCCGTTTTGCAAGATTTGACTTTGTTGAACATGGCTTTATCCAAGGTTTTGTAAAGAATGTCCTTGGCTACATTGTCGAGTTGTATCTTTTTCTCGTCATCATTTGTCCACTCGGTTCTTGGTTTTCAACCATGACTGTCCGTGCAGTCTTTGCATCTTCTTCCCTTCAATGCAACTCTTCGTGCAAAATTGTGTTCACCTTTAATATTTGCGAGAGGCCCATCTTCTATCACTATCCACATCTCATCATGTAATCTTTGATAGATGAGCTGCGCATCGAATTTTCCAATCATCAAATTCTTCAATAGTGAACATAGGAATGCGTGTTAGATTTGCTTCCATGATGATAACTTTTAATGATAGAAAAGAGTTTAGAAAGATTAAGTACTAAAGCGGACTTTTTGAAAAGTTTGGAGATCTAGTTCATAACCGGTGCGGAGGTTCAATGAACCAACCGCTCTCGATACCACTTGTAGGTCCCAAGGGGTGTAAGTGTAAGGTTTAGAAGGGGGGTTGAATAAACCTTACCAAATTTTCGATTTAGGCCTTTTAAATCTCTGAGTTCTACACAATTTGTGTCCTTGATGGACCGATCGAATTAGTCACTCAAGAGAGTCAATCTCTTAAATGACTTCCGAAATTGAGTTTATTAGTAGAAGTAACTCACCACATTGGCTATAATTTGACTTCAATTTGTGGTTTTGTTTTTCATTGAAGACTTAACACCCTTAAGTTTGTTTAAGCAAGTTTTGCGACTTGATTTAGTACTTATAGATTATCAAATGGATAGCAAATTTATCGTGAGATATAAGCAATTAAAAGTGCGAAATTTAAATCTTTGTAAAGTAAATGACACAAGAAAGTTTTTATAGAGGTTCGAAGATGGGGTAATTCTTCTACTCCTCTCTTCTCCAACTCCTGGAGGAATCCACTAAGTAATGATCGGTTTACAAAGTGGTAATGATCCCGGATCAAGTCTTGATCACAACGGCCGACTTGATCCTTTGGGACTCGATCACGAGACGCCTTGATCACTCGGTACCTGCTTCTCGTGCGACTCGGCTTCTTCACAGGCGGCATTTGCCTTGCTACTACACTCACTTGCTCAAGCACTTTGGATTTGATCACGAAGCCCTCCAAACGCTTAAGACTTGGTTCACGCCTTGAACCTTTCTACAATCCTTCTTGGAATGTAGACCCCTTGTTTGCAGTATTTTCCTCTTCAACTTGATTGAAGTTCTCTTTCCTTCACGGGTAAGTGTTGGATTGATGTACTTGAGATGTAGGCTTGAGGATTGAGAGTGTTTCGAGATATTGATAAGCTTGTATATTTCACGTGTGTGTCATCCACGCATCATCCATCTTCTCAATCAAACTCCTCGGCTTTTATAGTGAACTTTCAAAAATTTGCCCGTTGAAGAGATAGGCTCATTTTTGAAAATCACTTTGCGATCGTTGGTTTGCACTTCTTGGAATTGCCATTTCCTCGTATGAAATGTTTTATCACCTTTTCGAGTTCGACACGGTGTAGTGCTTCCCATTGGTTCATTTCTTTGCACGCTTACGGGGTCGAGCACTCCAAGAAAGGTAGTATGGAGATATTACTTGTTTAAGTAAATCTCTTGATTTACTCGTGCAACGGTTCCTTTTTGATTATCTCGACTTGACCGCATTTCCTTGCTTTCCCCAGGTGACTTAGAGTCGACTTCCAATCATCGGATGACTCTTCGTCACTTCATCTTGAGACTTGGCTTCTCTTGAGTTGACTTGACCGATGTTCCACTCACCGCATCTGCATCTCTTCTTGATCGAGTTCTGTCGCTCTTTTTTGTTGTACTCACTGTCTCACGTGAGTTTTCCTTCAAGCCTTCGATTGTCTTCTTGCAAGTTGGAGCTTAGCGACTTCACTCGGCAGCGGCTCTAATTGTGACAATACATTTCAAAGCAAGAATTGGGGAACCAACTTTCTATTCTAAGTTTTACATGGCATTCATCAAAATCTAAACAATAAAATTCCTAACACTATTGTATTCAGTTCAATGATAAAATGTTTAAGATATAATTCATACAATATATAAGTTTAATTTTTATCTAGTGGATTTTATTTTAAGATAAAGAATACATGAACTACATTCCCAATAAATTCAAAATAATTTAGTGAATAATAATTTGAACAAATTAATATTTTAATTTAATTAAATAATTGAAATTATTTGGATCACATGCAATGCACATTTACCTTACTAGTATATGTAAATACTAATATCAGATATCATCAAGACATCAAAAAAAGTAACTTCTTTATGACTTAGCTAAATAAAATAATCTATTAATAGAACATCAATGTTTACAGGAATTCACTACACTTGTCACAAAACATACACTACTAGCAACAAGTTTCTTGAGTTGTTCATTAAAACATGCCAATTAAATTCCCTACATCACATGTCACCAAAGAACAAAGAGCTAACATATATCCACTGTCCCTCGCTAGTTTTTTGATTAGTTGTAAACCCTGCTTATAAACAACATATATCAGTATTTTATTACAAAAATTGGAGCTTCACTTACTTCCAAGTGACATATATAATTTATGCAAAACTTTTTAACTATCTTTTTAAGTTTGACATTGGGAATAAACAATTGTACTAGATGAAGGATTTGTTTATCTGTTGTCTGGATGATTGCTAGCTTGTGTTATGGAACTGGAAAGATAACATTCTTCTAATCACTTTGTCATGGTCGTGGAGGATGGTTGTCATTGAGGAACAACACATTGGAAAAATAATGCTAAATATTTTGTTGGCAATTTTTGGTTGCTATTATGTGCCTTTTTGGCATGCCTACTGAATTTCAATTAGCCTCTTCTAAACTCTCTTACATCTTGGGGCATGGGAAATGGGAGCGGGGGGCGGCCGTGTTTATTTACTTTTGTAAACATATGATACGTGTTTGTGAAATTAACTTTTGTGCAGCGGCGGAGTACGACGAAAAGGCAAACCACGGCCAAAAGCGATAGCACTTAAGGGCGTATACCATTCACTAGACGTCGTTTTAAGAAGGTAAAAATTTATTTTATATTTAAATTTAAGTTTTTATAAGAAATTGTGATACACGTATGTTGTTCAATCTTATTAATGTCGGGCTAATTGGCATACAAGTATATTCAACTGTGATACAGTTGCATCCGAACATACCCCTGGTAGTTGTCCCGCCTTCTCCACCCCTGGTTCTGTGCGTGTGCTTTATTGTCGTCGAGATCTTCTTGAGATGATCAAGCTGGGAATTTAGATGATTAGGCTTAGTTGAGACGGTATCCCGCTTGTATATATACACTTGTTATTTTTGGATAGATTTGTATTTATATGGATGGATGATTTGATATTTAATATGATGTTGATACTTATCTTTTGTGTTTAAATTGATATCATTAGTTGAATGAATGCATTCGTGTTGGGCAAATATTGATATTGTTGTTGGGGTAAATGTTGTTAGGTGAATACATGTTTCAAAATGAGATAAAATGAAAATAAAGTTTTAATAAAAGGGGTTGTTTGCGACGACAAAAGTCATCACAAAAGATATTAAATTACTTGTAACAACAGAGTTGACACAAATAAGTTCGAAGAAAATGTCCACATGGTGGACATTCCTGGCGACTTGACTTACTTGTGGCGAGACTATTGTCACTACAACATTTGTGATGATGGACAACGTCGTCGTCACAAATAAATTATGTGCGACAATTTGTTGACACAAAAAATCTTTTTTGTGGCGATATTTAGTCTTAATAACTCCGTGTCGTCACAAAACCTCTTTTCTAGTAATGTCTGCGAGTTGCTTGTGATTTTGTATGAATCTCTTTGATTTTTGTTCGAGTTACTCCAATAAAGATCTCAATTTATACGGCAGCATAAAAAGGCAAATCTCGTAAGAATATTTATATACAAAAACAAATACTGATGTTAAATATTAGGTCGACTGAATGTTCTTACCAAACTTCTATTATGTTGTAAGAAAAAGTATTTATGTCATATTTATATATCTAAAGAAAATATGGAACATTTGTGCAGCTTTTCCCATTTCAACATAAGGAAACAAGTAGTCATAATAAAATCAAATACATTTTTGGCAGTTAATATCATACGATCCAATAATAAAAATGCTTACATACATGTACTACCAGCAACACATGTCAAAATAAAGGGGGGAGGGGAGTAAATTCTGTATAAGTAAAAACTTATTGTAGTCAATGTCAGTGTTGATGTTGCCTCTGCAGATTAATCAACTTATAATATGCGCCGTCATTGTTCTCCATAAGACTAGAATGAGTCCCTTGCTCTATAATCTTCCCATCTTGCAACACAGATATTTGATTTGCATTTTGTATGGTGGATAGTCTGTGTGCCACCATGATCGTGGTCCTGTTTTTCATCAATTTGTCTAGAGCTTGTTGCACGATATGTTCGGATTCCACATCAAGAGCACTAGTTGCTTCATCCAACAACAAAATTGAAGGATTCTTCAAAATGGCACGTGCAATCGCTACTCTTTGCTTCTGCCCACCGGAGAGTTGGACCCCTCTTTGCCCGACTTTTGTTGAGTACCCCTCTGGAAGTGCGCTTATGAAACTATGTGCATTAGCGAGCTTAGCTGCCTCGATTATTTCACCTTCTTTGGCTCCGTCTTTACCATAAAGAATGTTTTCGTAGATAGATGTGGCAAAGAGTGCTGGCTCTTGCTGCACCAACCCAATGTGCTTTCTTAGTGACTTGAGCTTCAGTTTCATTATGTCTTTCCCTGCATAATTTTCACAAGATCATGAGCGAAGGACGGAAAAACCTCAGCTTGAAAAATAACATTACATTTTTCTTGAAGTATAATATAGTATGTTGAACTCACCGTCGATCATTATTTCCCCCGAAGTAGGATCATAGAATCTAAGTATTAGGGAAATGATAGAGCTTTTTCCAGAACCACTTTGCCCTACTAATGCCATACTTCTTCCTGCATGCACTTTTAGATTGAAGTCCTCAAAAATCAAGACATTGGGTCTCGAAGGATAGCTAAACTCAACATTCTTGAGCTCGATTGACCCTTCTACACTTACAACATCTTCCCCAACATCATTTAAAACCTCAGTTTTTCGGTCGAGCACTTTAAATACGGATGCCATCATTTGGTTACTCTCTAGGAGATCGGGTGCCATAGAAAGTGTATCACCCATACCAACGGCTGTAAAGATCAATACCATAAATGGCTTAATGACTGATTTAAAGCTAGAGAGCTCCTTCTCCATGAGAGTAGAACCATACCTTAAAAGAATGTTGGTGAAAAGTTATTAAGCTAATAATCAAACATTTTTGTAGATCATGTCACCAATCTAAGTGACGAGTCATAAATTATACAAAAGCAACATACCATAAGGCAAGACCATAGGATGAGAATATGAAAAATTGAGAGACTCCAAAAAATATCCCTGCAGCTTGCCCACGCCTAAATGAACTCTTAGATGGTTCAATAAGTTCGCGGGCATAGAGATCAATAACCTTTTCCTCTGAGCAGAATGCTGCAATGGTTCGGATGTTACCCATAGCCTCTCCAGCAAGCATGTTAGCTTTGAGATATGCTTTGTTCAAGTCAACACCATAACCTTTCATAAAAAGCATCTATAACCACATACAAAATTAATTCATCAAACGAAATGTGAAGTATCCTTTACTACATAATACAAATGGAAATAATGGATACCTGACCGATATGGCCACTAATGATTAATGGATAAGTGGCGATGACAACAAGAGTGAGTCTCCAGTTTAGGACGAAGGCGACAACAAATGAGGTGACAATTAAACCTACATTTTGTAATAGGATGGTCGAGCGATCAACCACCACTGTGCGCAATGAATTTGCATCACTTTCTAGTTGTGATGCAAGCATAGCACTTGTATTGTTCACGTCATCAAACCATCCTATCTCGTTTCTCAACATAGCTATAATGAAATAAACGTATATTAGTGAACTTGCATTGAAATGGACAACCCTGATATATGTTGTTTATTTATCATCTTTTGAATCTGTATCTTTAGTTTATTTAGTCAGCTAGGCAAGTTACTATTGCCACAATGCAACATGCATTTTTAATTTGCTACACAAAGCTATGGTTTTAATCCTTACCAGTAAACATCTTTTCTCTAACACGAAGGGTAATTCGTTCTCCCATGATTCCAAAACACAGATGTGTAATAACATGAACAATGACGGTAATAACAGCGCCCCCACAGAAGAGGAAGGCAATTTTCTTAATTTCTCTACGTGTCATATCCCAGTCCATGTAGTAAGATACAAGGGCTTGAGTGATACCCAATGCAAAAAGAGGCATCTGTGCCCCAACAATAAATGCGCAAATCATGCCAAACACCCCATATAACCAGTCTGGCTGCACAATGGAAAACATTCTCTTGGAAGAAATAAAAACAGATTTCGTAATCTTAGGTCCATCACCATCAAATTTGCTTACAACTTTCTCAGAACGGGAACTCGCACCAAGACTTTTTGTGTGGGATAATTCCCGTGAATACCTAATGCTACCTTCACTAGAGTACCTTATGCTGCAACCAAAAATTGGTATTAAACTAGAAATGTATAATGGGATTTATGGATCTTAGCAGATGTTGAAAACTAATTGATGAGCCTCAATTCACTAAATGAAACTATTCATTGTCAATACTTATCCAAGACATTAATGCCATACCTGGGTGATCGCCCCATTGCAAGCCCATGAGATGGCAACCGATTTAGGGAATCTATCTCATGTAGTTGAACAAGTGAAGCATACGAACTGTTTGGCTTTGAAATGAGCTCTTCATGGCTTCCAGTTTCTACAATGGAACCATTTTGTATAATAGCTATCATATCTGCATTTTTAATGGTAGATAGGCGATGAGCCACGATAATAGTCGTTCTCCCCACCATTACACGGTCAAGAGCCTCTTGCACACTATTTTCCGACTCTGCATCAAGTGCACTAGTAGCTTCATCCAACAATAAAATTGAAGGATTTTTCAATATTGCACGTGATATCGCAATTCGTTGTTTCTGTCCACTAGATAGTTGTACTCCTCTCTCCCCCACCTGTATAATGGATTCATGCTTATTTTAATTAGTAATTTAGTATAAACAACAATTTCTTCTTCTCAACCAATCAAGGGCAATGAATTTGCAAGCAGTCTCTTAGAAATTCGATTTAAAATTTAGAAAAAATTTACTTGTTCAAGCTACATCCGAACACACATACACTTTTGGTAGACTAATACATGATAAGTTTGTAACCATAGAAACATTATTCTGACCAATTTTCTCACAATAAGAGAATAAAAGTACCTGAGTTTCAAATCTATCAGGAAGGTTGCTAATAAAGTTGATTGCCTTTGAAAATTTTGCTGCCTGTGTGATCTCTTCAATAGTGGCTTCATTTTTACCATAAAGAATATTGTCCCTGATAGTAGTTGCAAACAGGGCTAGGCTCTTGATTTACCAAACCTATTTGTTGCCTATACCACTTCAGATTAAGCTCCCTGATATCAGTTCCATCTAATAGTATATGTCCTGATAGGGGATCATAGAAACGTTCTATTAAAGATATGACAGAGCTCTTCCCTGATCCACTTGCTCCAACAAGTGCTATAATTCTTCCAGGAGGAATATTTAGATAGAGCTTGTTAAAAATCAACACATCAGGGCGGGATGGGTAGCTAAATGTTACGTTCTTAAACTGGATATGACCATCTACTTTACTCAATTTCCTAACACTCATGGAGCTGGTTTTACTGTCTGTTTTCCTTTCAATTATCTGAAAAATGGGGTATGCAGCTGCCTTTGCTCGAATAATTGTTGCGATGTCTGGTGCGGCTAACCCAAGTGATCTGAAAGGAAACACTTGTGTGATTATCAAATGAAGATGACACAATAGTAAATGTAATAGTTGTCATTTAGTCGAATAATGTGGAAAAACAATGTGCATACATAAAGAAATTAAGCCAAATATCATTGTAAAGATTTAAACTCAAGAAAGCTCTATTGTTCTACCAAAGAATCTTAATTTGATAGGAAGCATTCGCAGAAAAAAGAAACATGATTTTGTCGACCTCCGTAATACAAAAGCACCTTAGTGTAACTCCTTTTGAATTTGACACTATATATGCCAAAGAAACTCGTTTTGGGATTAACAAACTTCAACCAATATAATTATGTCATGGTAGATAATTGACAAACATTAACATTTTCATCATTATTTTCAAAGTGCAAACTGATGGAGCATTTCATATAAGATTATGAAGGTTAATGTGTGTTAACAACTATAATAGAAATGCACGAAATGTTTTTAGTACATATATGGTTACCATATTTAAAGGCCTGGTTATCTTATTAATAGTAACTCAAATCGACGGTTTATTACTACAAAAAAAAGGATATAAAACATCCTTGGAAATGCCCAAATACTTTAGAAATGTGATATAATTCTATGCATCAGTAGGACCCTTGTTCAAAATATGAATTTTGCAATTTTAGCACGACATTCAAAAGTTTAGGACCAGAAAAACTTACACGCCAGCAACAACAACAGTGAACATCGTGGTAAAAGTCTCTCCTCCATTGGCAAGATTCTTATGAACAACAATGCTATTGAACCAAATAAGCAACGACCATGATAGAAAAAGAATGCAATACAAGGTTCCTAGTCCAAGACCCTTGGCCAGTCCTACTTTCCTCCCATATTTGTAAGTGTTCAAAAGAGATGTGGTATACAATTTAACAGCCTTCTCTTCTCCTGCAAATGCTTGCACTGTTCTAATATTACCAATCACCTGAAAATCACAAGAAATCAGTAAAACACGCACATATGGCTAGAAATCTAGCAAATTGAATTGAAACTTGCTAGCTAATTCTTGAGGTACATGGGAATATTACATAGGGATAAATCCTGACAAGTCAATCATGTTTACAAACTAGCAATAATTTACCACACATACTTAAAACTTTGCCACGCTTCATGCCCCATGAGGTGGGACCCACAACTCCACAACCAATCATTCTGCACTCATCCAAAATACTTTAGTTAGAAAAGTGAATTATACGCATTTTAAGACCAATCCTCCTCCCTCGTCCAATTTGAAACATCACAAATTCTAAAAATTGAAGATTCAACAACCTAGAAAAATTCAAACTAACATTTATCGTAAATCGCATCATATCGAATTACATGGTGATGTAGACATGGCCGATCCTATCAATTTTTTAGTCTGAGCCGAATTTTTAATACTGGGCCCTTTTTTTATATACAAAACTTAAAGGCAACATAAGAAAAAATGTTGGTGCAATATACAATACAATTCTATTATAATTAAAATAATAAGACATCTATGTTCTAAAATCAAAATAATAATTTAAATACAACTTATCTTATAGTTTTGGCGGCAAAAATATTAATCAAGTCATTATAATCAAGTTGTTCAATAATATCCTGAGAACTATGACTCACAACTGTGTAATGACTTTTTTAATTTCTCGCCTTAGCAATTTGAGTTATTTTAAATTTAGGGCCTTAAAATTTAAATGTGATAATTTAAATTATATATATATATATATATATATTATGGGAAACATGAACTTGGGTTATATATCAAAGTTTCAAGAGTCGCAAGTATTCAACAACTACAATACACTTACTTTTGGCGACATATTTTATTTATTTTGTATATGTATTATATATAAAAAAGTATAAAACAATTTGGGTCCCTAAATTTTGAAAAACATTTGGGCCCCAGTCAACTGATTTATTGAACTAAAGCAATGAGCGGCCCTGAATGGAGATCAAGTTGATCCATCTTCAATTATTTCTCCCTTTTTTTTTGAAAATTTTACAGCATGTAGCAGTCATTGCCAAACCCAATCTAACTTTAATACAAATGGAAATTGACCAACATTGAAGTTGGCTAAGAAGAACAAGGTAACATATTACTGAAAAACATTAATTAATGAGGCAGGTTTAGAAGTTTGCAAACCTCTTCCGCAATTTCTCCAGCGTTAACATAAGATTTCCGGACTCCGACAATAAGGCCGGTTGCTACATAAGCATAAACGCCACCAGCAAGAGCAATGAATGGCAAAATGGAAAGTGTCACCAAACTGATTTGCCAAACTCTGGTGAATCCTATGGCAAACCCTGCTATGAAACGACCTATATAATGCAAAGTGTTCCCCACCTGCCAAAAAATAACCAAGAGTTTGAAATATTTACTCCCGCAATATAAAGTGTTTGCAAAATTTGGGCCACTTTTATTCCCATTTTTTATTTGTAATTTATTTTTTTTGTCTTAGCATTATTTGAAGCAACTTTGCTATATATACATACATATATATATATATTCTTAAAATTTTATCAATTTATATCTTTGAATTAAATATATGTTCTAGTCTTAGGTATTTATTACCGAGATTATGCATGTTTTGTAATTTATTTATTTTTCTATTTTTTGAAAATGGAGGAGCATGGTTTATTTTTCCCCCTCTATTTTATTACATGTGGCAAGGGTGAAAATACAATTTCATCTCTATTTTAGTCCAATTAACCTTAAATTCATCGCCAACTAAATCATAATATACCAATTTTAATCCACCTCAACAATTCTAAAATCGAATTAAGATCCAGAAAATCAGACATAATGTGCAATTTTGAAAAAGGTTAGTACATATTTGGGAGTACTTACGCAAAAGTCCATTTGGAAATGAGCTTTTTAATAATTGACTTTTAAAAAGCTTCTAATTCTTATTCTATAGAATTGACTTTTTGAGGAGTGATTTATCCAAAATTCCATTTGAAATTAGGGGAAAAAATGTAAGCAACCTGTACTTAGACACTTTGCAACCTAATATATTTTTTCCTGGCAACTAACAACCGGAACTATGCGTGTTTTATAGTTAGAACCTCCGGCAGGCTGGAAGAGTAATATTCCAAGAATATTCTCTCATGTGACTCGCATGCGCCTTTTAAGGATGTTTTTGTCTTTTAAAAAAAAATAGTTGTTAGGAAATTTATTTGTTAGATTTTGATGATACCATGTAAAACTTAGACTAGGAAGTTGGCACCCCATTTTCCTTGTAATTCTATGTTGTAATAGATAGGACTTAAAGAGTTGAGTGAAGTCAGCTTAGTCAAAGAATGCAACAAGTCAACTGCAGACTAGAGTGAAGACTCTGTTGTGTGTCAGCTGAGTATGGCCAAGAAGGAAGACAAAAACTCGACTGAAGGAGAGCCAACTGAGGAACAGTTGTGTGAAGAATGATAAAGTATCAGTAAAGTCTGTAAAAGGAGCCAAGTCTAACAGTTGAAGTGACAGTTGAGTCATTCTCATGATTGGAGCAGACTCAAGTCAAAGGGATAAAGGCAGCATTCAAGTCAAGACAATTGACATTGATCCGTTAGAAGGAAGTCAAGAATATTACTCGATATAGTAATATGTCCAAGCTGCCAAGTCTTAAAGTGTTTGGCCCAGAAACATGCAAAAGTAATAAGCCAATGGGAAACACTGAAGCATGTGTCAGACCCTGTAAAGCTGCAGAGCCATTTAATATGAGGAAGAGTCAATATCACATCTCTGCAGACCAAGAAAAGACAAGCCAACGAACAAGAAGTGTCATTTAAAAATAGTCTATCTCTTCAACGGGAAAATTTTCAAATGAGCACTATAGAAGGCTGAGGAAGCATTTGAGAAAAGGTTACCTGAACCAAGCACGAACGAATCAAGCTATTATCAAGCAAGTATAACCTGCAATATTCACAAGCTTATCCAGAAAATTCCACAAGCCTAAAACTCGAAGAAACTCGATCCAACACACGCTGTGAAGGAAAGATTACTTCAACCAGTTGAAAAGGAAACATTTAAAGAACAAAAAGGGGTCCACTCTCCAAGTTGAAGGAGTTGTAGAAAGGTTCAAGGTCGAACTAGGAGATTCAAGTATGTTGGAAGGTTGTGTGATCAAATCCAAAGACTTGAAGGGAGCTAAAGTTGCAAGGCAGCTGTCTTGTGAAGAAGTTGAGTCGCAGAAGAAGCCAGCTGTGTGATCAAGGCTGTCTTTAGACTGGGAACTACTTTGTAACTTGATCAGTTACCTAGTGGATTCCTCTAAGAGTTGGAGAAGAGTGGATTAGAGGAATTACCCCATCCTCGAACCACTATAAAATTACTTGTGACATTTACTTTCAGCGTTTACTTTCTTGCTTACATATTTTTCATACCCACTGTTAAGTTATTTTGCTACCTAACTGATAATAACAAGTGCTAAAACAAGTATTAAAAACGAGCTTTAATCAAACAAAGGGTGTTAAGTCTTCCGCTGTTAAAAACCAAATCAACTAAAGTTAAGTGTTAGCTGACGCAACCAAGTTATACTATCAACAGCTCAGTCGAGTCTATTTAGTAGGTAACTTAGATGAAGATAGCCAACCTAGCTGTCCCCCAAGGACACAACTGATTTGAGTCAACTCTGTTGAAATTTTTAAAAAGACTAAAAGTTAAAAGTTGGTAAGGTTTAAATCCCCTCCTAAACCTTACACCACACCCTTTGGGACCTACAAGTGGTATCAGAGCGGTTGGTTCATTGAGCCTTCCACACTGGTTACTGAACTAGATCTCATTCTTTTTCAAAAGATTTAACACTTGTGTTTTTAAAGTCTTTCACCTTTAAAACAAAGTTATTATCATGGAAGCAAATCTAACTCGTATCCCAATGTTCACTGTGGAAAGAGTTTCATGATGGTAAGATTCGTATGCTGGCTCATCTATCCACTTTACACGATGAAATGTGGCTTGTGATAGAGGATGGGCCATTGCAAATACTCAAAGTCAATACTGTTGTAAGAAGAGCAGCTGCAGCTGAAGGAGAGGAAGCTGCTACAAAGGCTAGACTAGCCATGGTTGAAAAACCACGCACTGAGTGGACTAATGAAGATAGAAAGAGATATAACCTAGATAATGTGGCCAAGGATATATTATACAAGACATTGGACAAGGCGATGTTCAACAAAGTTAAGTCGTGCAAACCAGCCAAAGAAATCTGGGATAAGCTAACCTTAATTTGTAAAGGATCAGAACAGATTAAGGAGAATAAAATCAGTGTTGTTGTTCAAAAATTTGAAAATTTTAAAATGCTTGCAAGTGAAAGTCTGGATCAGCTGGATGCCAGATTCACTGAGATAACAAATGAGCTTTCAGCTCTTGGGAAAGAGTATACTGAGAAGGAGATGTGCATGAAAATACTAAGAGCTCTCCCAGTTGAATGAGAAATGAAGGTCATGGCCCTGAGACATTCAATGGACCTCTCAAAAACATCTAATCATGAGCTATTCTCAGATCTCAAAGCTTATGAGTTTGAGCTGAGAAGAAAAGAGCAAGAGGAAACAGCTTTACCCAAAACAATTGTATTATTGGCCAGTGATGGGAAGAAAGCTGAGCCAAAGGAGACCATTGACCAGGAGGAAATTGCCCTCATGGTAAAGAGATGCAACAAGTTCTTTAACAAGAACTATAAAAGAAATAAGGGTGAAACCTCCAGGAGACATTCAGCACCTTCCAAAGCAAGGAAGGACAGGCCGCCCAAGAAAGTTGAACATCAGAGAGTTGTTAATCGAGGACCGAGAGAGCTGATCAGAGAGCTGAAAACCTGTGTTGGAATTGCAGACAACCAGGACACTTTGCTGTTGACTGTTCCTATCCACCAGTCAACAAATATAGAAATAAGGAAGAAAGAAGAGTCTTCAGAGAAAGAAGACAAGAAAAAAGAAAGCCATGTTGGCTACTGAGACTGCTGAGCCAGCCAAGTGCAAAGATGCAGCAGACTCAGATAGTAGTGAAGCTGACTACTTAAGTGATACAGAGGAAGAGGCTTTGATCGGCCTCATGGCCAAAGAACAAGATCAACAGGATCAAGAAGATGAGGTACATTCTAACTCATCTCATTCTGATTCAAGTTATAGTGACTGTGATACACACACTTCATCACCTATAAATCTTAATGATTCATTAGGCAAAATGATGAATGATTTTGAGCACATTAAAACCTCACATACACTTTTGAATTAGGAAAATAGCCAGCTTAAAAGCCGAAACTCACAACTAACAAAAGAGTTGAGTACTCTGAGTCATATAGCTGAGGAGAACACTAAGCTGAAGGCTGAAAATGCAAAGATCTTAGCAGAATTAGTTGATACTGAGAAAAGAGAAAAAGATCTTAAAAATGTGATTGTCTCATTTACAAAAGAGTGTGGAGACAAGACAGGCATAGGATTCAATTCCTTTGTGCATAGTCAATATCCAAGAGTGATTTTGGAAAAAGGATCTTCAAGCAATGAAGGAATCCAAAAGCCCAAAACACCATATATTGCACCCAAACCAAAACATAATCACAATCATACTAGCCTTGGCTATAAGGGAAAAGGAAAGAAGCCAGTAGAGCATGTTGAAAGGACAACTGAGAAGAAATTCAGACAGGTCCATCAGTAGACTCCTAATAGAAAATACTCTGTAAGAGCCAAAAAGAGATACCAAAACCCTAAAAGTTTCATCAAAGAAATACATATGATAGGAATGGTAGAAACTATCCAAACCAAGCTGATTGGAATAACAATGTGAAATATTAGCAAAGACCTATGGGATACAAGCCAAAATGGCAAAGTCCTCAACCTCAGCAAAGGTAATTCCCAAGGCAAAAGAGCTATTATCAGCACACTCATGCACCCAAGCACTACACTAAGAAATTCCACAACTACCCCAAGAAAGCAGTTGCTAAAAAAACACACATGCATACAGACAAAAGAGACAGTTGTATGATCCTAAAACCCCCAAGCAATTTGCTAATGTGCATTATGATTATGGTATGCGATAGATGGCAACCTCTTGAGTCGATCATCTGGCTATAGGTTGGTTGGAGCATCTTATAACACTAACCCCCCAGGACCCAGACAAGTATGGGTACCTAAAAACTGATTTCCTTGATTGCAGGTTCAAGGAACAGCTGAGTGCCAAGAAACCTGGTACATGGATAGTGGCTGTTCCAGATATATGATTGGAAACAAGAGAAATCTGTCAAGATTCAAGGAGATTAGAGGTGCTATTGTTATATTTGGAGGTAATAAAGCTCTAGGGGAGATCAAAGGCACATGATCCATCAAGAAAAATGGATTAGAGATCACAGATGTTGCTTATGTTGAAGGCATCAACTTCAACCTGTTAAGTATCAGCCAACTTTGTGACAAAGGCTACAATGTAGGATTCAACATGGGGATATGCCAGATCAAAGATGTTGAATCTAATTAAATTGTGCTACAAGGAACAAGACAAAAAAATATGTATGTAGTGGATTGATCTACTGCTACACCAAGCACATGTCTGCTAGCAAGGAGTACAGCCGAATCCAATTGGTTGTGGCATAAGAAGCTGAGTCACCTGAATTTCAAGACAATCAAAAAGCTAGCAAGAAGTCATCTTGTGAAAGGATTTCCAGACTCAATGTACAAGAAAGAAAGCATATGTGATGCATGCCAGATGGGAAAGCAAATTAAATCATCATTCAAGGATAAGCCATGTCCTTCTTCAACCAGAATACTGCATCTGTTGCATATGGATCTATTTGGTCCTGTTGAGCCAACTAGCATCAGTGGAAAGAAATACCCTTAGTGGTGGTGTATGACTATTCAAGATATACATGGACAATTTTCATGTGTAAAAAGAAGGAAACACTGCAGAAGTTGCCTCAGCTGATGAGAAGTGTTCAAAATGAGAAGAGTCAAACCATTATAAAGATAAGATATAACAGGGGAACTGAGTTTGTCAATGGGATTATAACTCAGTATTGTGTTGAAAATGGTATTGCTCATGAGTTATCGCAAAGGACTTCACAAACAGAAGGAGAGTAAAGAAAGAAGGAACAGAACTCTCCAGGAGGCTGCAAGGACAATGTTAGCTGAAGCTGGATTGCCTAAGAGATTTTGGGCTGAAGCCATAAATATAGCATGCTACACTCAAAATATATACATGATTAACAGGCAATTGACCAAGACTCCCTATTATATTTGGACAGGGAGAAAGCCAAATTGTTGGATATTTCAAGATAATTAGAAGCAAATGCTTCATCCACAACAATGGCAATGACAATTTAAGGCTTTTGATGCTAAAGCTGATGAAGGTATCTTCTTAGGATACTCAGCTTAGAGTAAATCCTATAGAGTGTTAAACAAGAGGACTATGGTCACAGAATATTCTATTGGTGTTTGATGAGCCTAATGTAAATGGAGAAGACATTCATGAGTTAGTTGACAAGCAGAATTAACCAACTATGCAGAAGAGTCCTTATGTTGAAGCAGAAGTGAGAGCACTCAACCCTGATGATGATGAGATAGCTGAATCTCAAAGACAGTTGTAAGGTTTGCAGCTGAATAACGATGAAGCAGCTGTTCAAGACAACTTAGCTGCAAGACGGTTGAATCCAACAGACTTACTCCAACCTGATGTAAGATGGCTGAGAGACCATCCACCTAAGTTAATCATTGGAGATGTTGGATATGGCATAAGAACCAGATCCAGAGCACAACATGAAGCACTGTTCACTTATTTTATTTCCCTAATAGAGCCTAAAGATGTGTCTCAAGCATTGGAAGACACACATTGGATTTAGGCCATGCAAGAAGAGTTGAATCAGTTTGAGAGAAACAAAGTATGGGAATTAGTTTAAAGGCCAACCCACCAAAATGTTATTGGTACTAAGAGGGTATTCAGAAACAAGATGAATAAGGAAGGATCTGTAGTAAGAAACAAAGCAAGATTGGTAGCCAAAAGGTATTGCAAAGAAAAAGATATAGATTTTGATGAAACCTTTGCTTTTGTTGCCAGATTGGAAGCAATAAGGATGTTTCTTGCTTATGCTTTGCACATAAGAACTTTACTGTATATCAAATGAATGTGAAGAGTGCATTTCTAAATGGACTGTTAGAGGAAGAAGTCTATGTTGAACAACCTCCAGGTTTTGAGCAGAAAACTATTGGAGATAAAGTCTACAAGCTCAAGAAACCATTGTATGGATTGAAACAAGCACCAAGAGCATGGTATGATACATTGTCTCAGTTTCTAATTGACAAAGGATTCACCAAAGGCAAGGTTGACAGAACACTCTTTAGGATTCAAGATGGAGAGAGTATACTTCTTGTTCAAATATATATGGACGATATCATTTTTGGATCCACAAACAAAGAGCTGTGTGACAAGTTCTCAAACCTCATGCAATGAAAATTTGAGATGAGCATGATGGGAGAGCTGACTTTATTCTTAAGACTTCAAGTCACGCAATTGAAGCATGGAACCTTCATCAACCAAACCAAGTATAGTAGAGATTTAATGAAGAAGTTTGGTATGGAAGAGAAGTCATCAGTGAAGATTCCTATGAATACATCAGTCAAGATGGACATGGACGCAGATGGCAAAGCAGTTGATCAAACTAGATATAGAGCCCGCATTGGATCATTGCTCTATCTAACAGCAAGCAGGCCAGACATCACCTTTGCAGTAGGTGTATGTACTAGATTTCAATCTGCACCAAAAGAGAATCACATGACTGCAGCCAAGAGAATCCTGAGGTATTTGAAGGGATGCCAAGAAGTTGGCTTATGGTATCCAAAGGAAGGAGGATTCAAGCTGGCAGGATACTCAGACTCAGACTATGATGGATGTAGAGTTGACAGAAAGAGTACATCAGGTACATGTTAAATGCTTGGAAACAGATTAGTTTCTTGGTTCAGCAAGAAACAAAATTCAATAGCTACATCCACAGCTGAAGCATAGTACATAGTTGCGGGCAACTATTGTGCCCAAGTCTTATGGATGAGACAACAGCTGAAAGACTATGATAATGAAGAAAGAGAAATTCCAATTATGTGTGATAACACCAGTGCTATTGCAATCACTCAGAATCCAGTGTTGCATTCAAGAACAAAGCACATTGATGTCAGATATCATTTTATAAGGGATCATGTTGAAAAGAAAGACATCACCTTGGAATATATCTCAATTGATAAGCAGTTAGCTGACATATTCACAAAGTCGTTATGTGAATCAAGATTTGAAGAGCTCAAGAATGAATTAGGGTTAATTGAGCTGAGTTAGGATACTCAGAAGACTCAATCAGCAGAGACAAAACAAGATAGAATGGAAAATAAGCAAGTTTCACATCTCAGCCAAGTGAAACAGCTCAGTCGGGAAGTCAGTTGTGTCGAGTTAGCTGACAGCCGAGTAATCTTAAGTGAAGAGAGAAGCAGAGTTAAGTCACTTTGGATGATAGTTGAATCATTATGAGCTAAGTGACAAAAACGCAGTCGTTTTATTTGAGCGGGAATGTTTTTAAGGACGACGTCAGCGTAGTTATGATCACAAGATACAAAAAGCCGCACAAAAAAACATATGATTGGATATAAATGCTGCTGCATTTAATGTGGGGAAATTAATGCGGTTTTGAAGGCTCAATCCTGACCGTTGATTTTGATCAAGTTATTTAAACTCCAAAAATCGTCCTTTCAAGTCCCATATAAACCAAAAATATATTTTCTCTCTCCTCACAAAATACTCTCATTTTCAACAAGTAAAAATAATTCCTCTCTGCAACTGTTCGAAACCCTACCTTCAAAGTTTAAGATTTTCGCATTTTTCACTGTTTATTCTCTCTGAAAATGGCCGTTACATATGATTTCGTCCAGCTATCCGAGAAGATCCACTCGGGGTCCACTGTGGACTTCAAAGGAATGATCAAACAAGGTGTTGATGAGACTTTAGTGAAGAAAATCACGGAGAAGCTCCAGAAGTCTGTTCTGAAGGACTTTCTCACGATGGAGTTCTCTCATACCTACGTGGAAGAGGTCACCATGTTTTATGTCAATGTTGAAGTACATGATGATGAGATTCGCTCATCTGTTCATGGCAAGGCCATCAAAATCACTGCTGCGGACCTTACTGAGCACTGCAAGTTGCCTACTGATGGGTTGAAAGAACATGCTGAGAATGACGTGAACTTGGTTGTGGCTTGGAAGGAGATAGCCAAGCCCGAGTTAGCTGCAAAGGCTGTTTACACAACCAAGAAAGAACTGATCAACAATGATTGCCACAAACTTATGGACATCGTGTAAAAATACATGGACATGAAATTTGGAAGCTTCAACCAGCTATCTCGGACTAAGTTGGTGGTGATGGATGCGATCATGCAAGACAAGAAAGTTAACTGGGCTGAGTTTGTTTTCAGCCGCATCTGCCAGAACATGATCCGCAAGTCCTTCAAGGATGATGGGAATCTTGGATGCTCGTTGGGTTATGGCCTGGTGCTTGGCCATTTGATGGAAGTGAAGGGGATTGCCCTGCGCCATGGAAAGTCGTTCCATGAAAATAGGAAGATGTTTAAGGCAAATCTCTCTGAAGCTCAGAGGAAGGAGCATTCCAGGAAAGCTGACACTAGTGAGGGAGAGTCAGCTGACCCCGCCGAAGACACAGCTGCGACCGCTCCAGCTCTCTCTCCCAAGCCTATCTCGAAGAAGAGAGCTGCTGCAGCTAAGCCTGCACTTGCCCCTGCAGCCAAATCTAAGAAGGCTCCTCCCCCTGCAACCAAGCCACAAACACATGCCCCAGCAGCCGATCCAGAAGCCCCTTCCCAAGAAGCCGAGATCGAGAAGGATACTTCTATGCCTTCTTCAGTTGTAAAGAAAAAGTGCACAGCTGCGTCCCGCAAGCCAGTTGCTGCGAAAACGATAAAGATGGTGGAGCCAGAAGCCACCATTGAAACAGCCGAAGAGGATATTTTTCCTCTTGTCATGACCAAGAGGAGAAGACTTTTTAAGAAGTCTGAGCTTGAAAAGCTGAGTCTGGCACTCAGCCTTAGAAGACTGAAGAGACTGCAGATGCTCAAGAAGAGCAGTCTCAGGAGAAAGATGGTGGAGTTGTTGCCACCATAGATGCCCAGAAAACTGTTGATATCGATCAGCGGAGTATCAAAGACCCAGCTGGTCGAGAGACAGCTGTGGAGAAAGAGACAGCTGAGACAGCCAAGACTCTTGAAGAAAGAGTTGTCTCATCCCCTCAGACAAATGCCAACGTACCTGAGGAGGAGCAAGCCCCACTTGCAACCATTCCGGAAGATAGAGACGATGATGATGACGTAATTATGTACTCTTTAGTCTACCCAGACATTCAGCAGAGATTGAGGGAATGGAGGAGATGGAAGCTAGATTACTCTAGACAGCAATTCGAACATCCTGAGTTCATCAAGGAAGAGGAGGAGCTTCTAAGCTTCCTCGAAAATGTCACTGTTCATTATGCCCTCAATGAGGAATTCTGCTTGGATGCCCTTCGTGCTATTAAGGAGGATGATAAAGAAACGGCTTTGGAGAATTCCCGAGCCGCCAAAAAGTCCAAAATGTGAATGTTCTCTGGAATCCATGAGCATGACATAAAGTCAACTGACAACAGCGATCTCGAGGAGTTGGACCCAGCTGGAGCAGTTGAGAAGGTCAAGTTCCAACAGGCCATCAAGGAATCACGAGCCATGCACGAGCTAAATCTTCAAGAATGTCCAGGAGAGTCTTTCCAACTCTCTCCTAGATTTGATCCTTTGGGTGTGGCACAGAAGATTGCAACCGACATTGTTGCCATTACATCCCCTGTGCATTCTCAAAATGGCTCTGAGGGGAACGATGATGAAGCTAGGGAAGAAGATGTAGAGGGCACCCTAGCCAAGCCAAACCCTGAACGTGTTGAGACACCTGCCCCAACGGATGACTACTCAAAAGGACAAACAACCGTGTCTCAGGAACAGAGTAACCCACAACAGTTCACTCAGCTGATGCGCCAACTAAGGGGGAAGCTCTCTCTACCACAACTAGGTCGGAGGACGCTGTAGGAGATAAAACTTTGCAGTTCAGAGGCGAAGGTGAGCAATCAATGGATAAGCAGAGTGAAGTTAATGAAGCTCAGACGGTTGAGATTGTCCCAGCTGAAATTTCCTCTGACCTGAAGGCCGATGACGCTGCTGATGCAGCTAAGGAAAAGGATGTAATGGAGGTCATGTGAGTTGAGACTCCTAGCCATGAAAGTGCAATCCTAGGGGTTGAGACTCCTAAGGATGCCACCGAAGACCCTAAAGTAGCTGAGTCTGCCAAAGGGATATCTGTCGAAGACCCCAAGACAGCTGAGTCTATCGAAGGGAATATTGAAGGCCCTACAATGGTTGAGACTGATGGGGAAGGCCTAAAGGAGGTTGAGACTTCCTTAGGTAAAGAACTTGAGCAAGAGAACATTCCTCAGATGGAGGGAGCTGGTGAAGAAGAAGAGATCAGCGTCCTTCATGATTCCCAAGAAAACATTGATACGACATTTATGGTATCAGAAAATGAAGCCGAGTCCACATATGTTGAAGATTCTACTCATGACAAGGCTGAGGATGTTCACGAATCAAGAGTACTGTCAGTGATAAAACAACTCCGATGAGATTGGTCTTTGATGATGAACCAACCACTATGGTTACATCACACTCCGATGATGCTGATAAAACAGTTGAGGACAAGTTAACTCAAAAGGAAACTCTTATTGATGCCAACGAAGTTGTTACCATAGCTGAGGCTCAGTCAGCTGAGCAGACCAACACAACTTCTCCAGCTGGAACCAAGTCAGCTGAGCAGGCTACCATAGCTGCTTCAGCAGAGACTCAATCAGCTCAACAACAGGCTCCCACAGCTGCGTTGACTACCGACTACGCTGAATCAGCCAAGGCAAATAGAGCTGATGCACAAAGACGAAAGAAGGGAAATGCTCCACAGCTTGGACCATCAAGAATCCCTCTCATTTCGGATCATATGTTTACAGATATCTTCCACTTTAACGCCGAGTTGCCCCCTCTGGATGCCGAATCTGCTCGAGAACAAGAAAAGTACATTGTGCAGGAAGAGCCAATCATTTCAGCTGATTCCATTGTGCCAATAGGTTTTGACATCAATGTCGTGTGGCCTGAAGAAGAGTTGGCTTCCACAGCCGAGTTCTGAAATGCGTTAAAAAATATGTACTGAAATTGAGAAGATGGAACGTCACCTTGCATCATTAGACCTTTGATTGGAAAATCGTGATGCAAACATCAACAGAGATATTTCAGGTGTTATCCTACGGATCAGGGAATGAGCTGCACAGACTACTGCTATGCGCTTACAGCAAGTCCGTTATTTCAAATCATTCTTTGCAGAGCTACTCGTATGGAGTGCGGGCAATGTACAGTTTCAGCAGAGGCAGAAAGAGTTCATGGTGAGAATTGAATTTTCCCATAAGTCGGACATGGAGTTACTCAAGCTGCAACATAAGAGCGAAATTGCCAAACTTGAAGAGAGCATGAACCAGAAGTTCAGTCTCCTTCAGGCAGAAATGAAATTGATGGCCGCTGAGTCAAAGGCTACGCGGTGTGAGTTCCAAACAGCCTACTCCAGAGCTGATGAAAAGCAAAATTCGACAAACAGCTGACTGGACTTCATTCTCAAAGGTTTTTTCCCTAGCCTGACCCTTTTGTTTGGTCATGATGCCAAAAAGGGGGAAGATGAGGCCTTGAAGGGACTAAAGGAGGAGAAAGGGAGTCATAAGATGGAGAAGAAAGGTGATACAGCTAAGGGGGAAAGAAGATTGAAAAAAACCCCTTGAAGCTTATGTTCGCTGAAACCCCCCAACAAGGAGAGATCACAGCTTCAATTCTCAGTAAGCTGCCGAAAGAGCTGTCCGTGGTACAGAAAGCTGAAATGGCCATGAAAGAATCAAGAAAAGCCATTGAAGCTGAATTTGAGAAGGTAGCTGAGAAGCAGTCTGCGCCCATTCAAAATATAAGGAAGCAATATGATGGTCCTCCAGCCGGAAAAAGATCACCCTGCGATCAAGCCCCCCAGAGACATTGCCATGTATGATGTTGTGTCTGAACCCAAATCCCTAGAGGAGTTTCAAACTCTAGAGATAGAAGGCTACTTCGAAACTTTGACTCTACCGCAAGCTTGAGATTTGAACTGGGAGAAATGACTTGATATATGCAAATCGGACACGTCTGTGCAGAGTTCAATGATCGCTCACCGAAAATAAAAAACTCTAAGATCTGATATACTCCCAAAGGAGGAGGAGCTGAGTCAAGGAGAGGAAGGGGAAGATCCAGTGGAAGTGGAAGAGGCACATGTTCTCGACCACAGCCGAATCCGGAGAACGTCAAGTATATTGATCCTCAGAAAAAAAGATCACATACTGGGCTGGATATGATCATCTAGCTAACCTGGAAGTCACACGAAAAATGCAGAAACAATAAGAAGACAGGAAGCTGAAAATGAATGATCAACTCGTGAATGGGAGGAAAAGCAACGGAGGGATGACCCTGCTGCAAGTCGAACGTATGAGAAGAAGAAGAAGGATGAAGAGAAAAGAAAAAGGAGAAGAGCTGATGAAGACAGGAGGAGAGCTGATGACGAAGAGAGAAGAAGGAAGCAGTCAAGTCATTGAAGACTGCTGCAAACCCCTTGGTGTATTTTACTTAGCTGTAAATACATAGATGTAAGTTTTTCCTGTAATATAGCTCTGATATCTTCTTTGTAACCTAGCTCTGATACATGTTGTAATGCTATACTTGTATAAGCTTTGTTATATTTTGTAAACAGCTTTGTAAAGGACAAGAATGCTATGATCAATAAAACTGATTATTCTAAGCATACATTCTTTGTTACTGCATTGCTTGTGTTTGCTGTTTAATTTTTGGTTTAAGTTTTGGCATCATCAAAAAGAGAAAATTGTTAGGAAATTTATTTGTTAGATTTTGATGATACCATGTAAAACTTAGACTAGGAAGTTGGCACCCCATTTTCCTTGTAATTCTATATTGTTATAGATAGGACTGAAAGAGCTGAGTGAAGTCAGCTAAGTCAAAGAATGCAAGAAGTCAACTGCAGACTATAGTGAAGACGCTGCTGTGTGTCAGCTGAGTATGGCCAAGAAGGAAGACAAGGACTCGACTGAAGGAGAGCCAGCTGAGGAACAGCTGTGTGAAGAATGAGGAAGTGTCAGTCAAGTCTGTAAAAGGAGCCAAGTCTAACAATTGAAGTGACAGTTGAGTCATTCTCATAATTGGAGCAGACTCAAGTCAAAGGGGTAAAGGCATTTGTCAAGTCAAGACAACTGACATTGATCCGTTGGAAGGAAGTCAAGAATATTACTCGATATAGTAATATGTCCAAGCTGCCAGGTCTTAAAGTGTTTGGCCCAGAAAAATGCAAAAGGAATAAGCCAATGAGAAACACTGAAACATGTGTCAGACCCTGTAAAGCTGCAGAGCCATTTAATACGAGGAAGGGTCAACATCACATCTCTGCAGATCAAGAAAAGACAAGCTAATGAACAAGAAGTGTCATTTGAAAATAACATATCTCTTCAATGGGCAAATTTCAAATGAGCACTATAAAAGGCTGAGGAAGAATTTGAGAAAAGGTTACCTGAACCAAGAATGAACGAATCAACCTATTATCAAGCAAGTATAACCTGCAATATTCTCAATCTTATCCAGAAAATTCCTCAAGCCTAAAACTCGAAGGAACTCGATCGAACACACGCTGTGAAGGAAAGATTAATTCAACCAGTTGAAGAAAAAAACGTTTAAAGAACAAAAAAGGGGCGACTCTCCATGTTGAAGGAGTTGTAGAAAGGTTCAAGGTCGAACCAGGAGATTCAAGTTTGTTGGAAGACTGTGTGATCAAATCCAAAGACTTAAAGGGAGCTGAAATAGCAAGACAGTTGTCTTGTAAAGAAGCTGAGTCCTAGGAGAAGCCAGTTGTGTGATCAAGGTTGTCTCTAGACTGATAACTACTTTGTAACTTGATCTGTTACCTAGTGGATTCCTCCAGGAGTTGGAGAAGAGTGGATTAGAGGAATTACCCCATCCTCGAACCACTATAAAATTACTTGTAACATTTACTTTCAGCATTTACTTTCTTACTTACATATTTTTCATATCTGTTGTTAAGTTATTTAGCTACCTAACTGATAATAATAAGTGATAAAACAAGTGTTAAAAACAAGCTTTAATCAAACAAAGGGTGTTAAGTCTTACGCTGTTAAAAACCAAATCAACTAAAGTTAAGTGTTAGCTGACACAACCAAGTTATACTATCAACAACTCAGTCGAGTCTGTTGAGTGGGTAACTTAGCTGAAGATAGCCAACCTAGCTGTCCCCCAAGGACACAACTGATTTGAGTCAACTCTGTTGAAATTTTTAAAAAGACTAAAAGATAAAATTTGTTAAGGTTTATTCAAACTCCCCCCCATTCTAAACCTTACTCCACACCCCTTGGGACCAACAATAGTGTCTAGTTTTACTTTTTTTATATAGTTTTTTTATTTATCTTTTCATCTTCTCCATCCCACTCCCTCCACAACAAGAAAAAAATAAAATTCCAACAAAAAAAATATGTTGGAATTTGGCCAATATCCATTAGAATTATCAATTCCAACAAAAAATGCATCGTAGGTAAAATGACCGTTGGAATGGCAAAATTCTAACGGAAAATCCAATAGAAAGATATTTCAACGATACTTCCAGTGGTATTTATCCATTTGAATATAGTACCGTAGCAAAAAAACTCCAACAGTTTTTTCAGCACTAATTCCAACGGAGTTATACATTCAATTTAGTCCAACCGTGTATCCATTGGAAATATATATATATATATATATAATATAATCGCTGAAAAAAAACTACAACGATTATTCCAATGGAGTTATACCATTGGAATTTAGTCCAATGGCAATTCTAATAGTATATACCATTGAAATATTCAATCATTTTATCTCATTATCTAATATCTTTAACTTCCCAATAGGTCACCATGTCACCAATTTGTCTCAAGTCAAGCACGTTTAACTATGTAGTTTCAATATGATTGACTCCAGCAAAGAAGATATATTTTATCGATATGGATAATACTATCAAATCTTTTAACCCATATTGAAATTTTCCAATGATATCGGAATTTCTAATGGAATTTCCCAACAACTTGTTGTAGCATTAGAATTTTCGTTGGAACTTTAAAAACTCCAACAAAAGTTCCAACGATTAATTCCAATATTTTGTTTATTATTGGAATTTTTGTTGGAATTTTCCAATGGTATGCTTTAGCGATGGAATTTCTATAGGAATTTTTAAAATTCTAACAGTACTTCCTATGGTTATTCCAACGATTTTATTACTGTTGGATTTACTGTTGGAATTTTCCAATGGTTTGTTGTGGTGTTGGAATTTCTGTTGAAATTTTAAATTCCAACGGTTTATATCAACAGTTTTTTTTTGTTGTAATTTTTATTTGAATTTTCCAACAGTATAATGTAACATTAGAATTTCCGTTGGAATTTTAGAAGTTCCAACGATTTCGTTGGAATTATTTTGTTGGAATTTGATTATTTTCTTATAGTGCTTCATCCGACCCCTCCTCAGTACAACCTTTCAAATAATCCACCACCTCGGAATTTGAAGCAGAGTTAAGGTAAAATTGTAAAATTAGTCCTTTATCTATAGGACAATAGTAAAAAAAAGGTCATGTAAAAATTACATTTTGCAAAAATATTATGTAACTATATAAAAAAATCAATTTTGATCCTCTAAAATGTACGGTTTGCAAAATTGTCCTCTAACTTATTGAAAATTGATTTTCAACCTAATGTCATCGGAAATTGTGAACTACATGTGCCACTCACGTGATTGAAACCCGGTGAAATTAGTACCAAAGTTGAGATTTTCATATAGTTACAGGACTATTTCGCAAATCGTGCATTTTGCTGGACTAAAATCGAGAGTTTGCGATAGTTGTAGGATTTTTATTTTTTTTGCAAAATGTGATTTTTCGCAGGACCATTTTGCTACCGCACTCTAGTTAGAAGACCAATTCTGCAATTTTGCCCGTAGTTAAAGGTGCCATAGCCCAGCTGAGTTAGGAATGAATGGTGAGATTTTTCCTAGAGGACAATTTAGGAAAATCTGCCTAAAACATTTGTGTGGATTGTAACATTGGACATGAAAGTGTTTGTTACTATATTACTGGGAATATATGCATCCAAAGCTAAAAACTTTCAGAAAATATGGAGGTTGAATTAGCTGAGGCGATTGCATGCTGAATAGGAGCCACCGTTGCACTTGAGATGGGACTGCGGAACGTGATAGTGGAAACAAACAACATCAATATATTCTATTCGCTCTCAAGGGACTCGATAAATCTCTCCTACCTGAGAAATATTATTCCGGACATTAAGCACTTGCAAACTCATTTTCTATCTTTTTCTTCTAGTTGGATTAGGCGGTCTGCAAATTTTGTGGCGCATCATCTAGTACGACATGCTTTTTCTCTTGGTTTAGTCGAGTCAGATTCAGGAGATGTCCCTGAGTACGTACATTTTACAATTGGCAGCCGAGGAGGCTGTTTCTTGATTTTATATAAAAGCCATGCTTTCCTTCTCAAAAAAGGTAGGGGTGCGCTTGGAGGAATAAGATTAAAAAAAAATATATACATAAAAGAAAGAAGAAAAATCGAAACTAAAGAAACTTAATAAAGGAGAAAAATGCCCTCAAGAAAGAGAATGTGTAATTAGTCCTATGAGAGAATATTCTTTCTCCGTCCTATCAGGATTGCTAACTATAAAACACGCATAGTTCTGGTTGTTAGTTTTCCAAGAAAAAAAATATTAGGCTACAAAGTGTCAAAAGTATCTAAGAATATGTTGCTTAAAATATTCTTTTCCTTGAAATTATCCACCAAGCATCAAATAATATTGAAATGCACATTTAGGTCCAAAAGTCCATCTCAAAAGTGCTCTCAAATAAGCACTTAGTGCTTGTCAAATGATACCCTTAATATATGGATGACGAAAGTACTTTGCAATTTATGTATATAAACATATAACTTTTTATTTTAAATTTTTGTTAAACTCATATGGAAAAGTGAATTCGCTCAAATTTCAGGTGGCGAAGCGAAATTGCACAAATTTCAATTGGCCCTCGAATGTATGACCCAACGGAATATTCCCCCGGCTGTGGCTGGCTCCCAATAGATGGCAAATTACTATTATATGTGTCCTTCTTAACTATTTACTTATATTAGGCACATAATAGCTAGTATACCCAAAATTGACAAAAACATTCACATGCATTTTTATAATAGTATATATAAATGTAAATATTGTTAAATATAGATAATCATTATCACATACGCAGAGATAACTATGTCTTTTAATAATTATCGCATACCCCTTGTATCCCTTTGTTTTTATTGTATCCCCAACTAGTGGGTAGAAGATATAATAAATCTCAAAATTGTTGAAACCCTTCTTATTGTAATTTCATCAATTAGGTACATATATTTTTATTTGTTATTAATATACACAACAAAAAAATAATCAAATTCCAATAAAATAACTCTAATGAAATAGAACGAAATTCCAATGCTACATTATACTGTTGGAAAATGCCAATGAAAATTCCAACGGTAAACAAAATCGTTGGTATAAAATGTTAGAATTCATGTTGGAATTTAAAATTTTAACGGAAATTCCAACACCACAACAAACTGTTGGAAAATTCCAACAGTGATTCCAACAGTAATAATAAACCATTGAAAATACTATTGGAATTTTAAAAATTCCAACAGAAATTCCATCATTAAAACATATCATTGGAAAATTCCAACAAAAATTCTAACGACAAATCAAATGTTGGAATTAATCGTTGGAATTTCAGTTGGAGTTTTTATAATTCCAATGGAAATTTCAATGGTACAACATGTTGTTGGAAAATTTCATTCGAAATTCCAATATCATTGGAAAATTTCAATAGGGGTTAAAAGATTTGATAGTATTATCCATATCAATAAAATATATCTTCTCTTCTAGAGTCAATCATATTGAAACTACATAGTTAAATGTGCTTGACTTGGGACAAATTGATGAAGGGTGACCTGCTGGGAAGTTAAAAATATTAGAAAATGAGAATATTCCAATGGATATATACCATTGGAATTACCATTCGACTAAATTCCAATAATATAAATCCATTGGAATAACCGTTTGAGTTTTTTCCAACGATTATCTATATTCCAATGGTATACAACAAAATCTCGGTTATACAATAAAATTCGTTTGTATAATACGCGATTAATTCGGAATATATCGATATAAATATTTAACAATTCTATAGAAAATTATACATTTTAGTGGGAAGGTTCTCCATAAATTATTTGTACAAAGTTATATTATTTAATAAAATTGTATTTAAAATTAGAAAATAAATTAAAATAGTATATACTTGTTAAAATGGGAAAAATTTGGGAATAAATCGCTTTATTAACGAAAAAGTATCGGAGATTTTGTCACATTATTAATTTTAAAGATATATTTGGGATTTTAACACCGTATGAAAATATCCTATTTTATTCGAGTATTTTTTAAAAATTCGGAGAATTTTGTTGCTATATATACAAATAGGATAATTAGTGAGAAACTGAAAGATATTATAAACTCACTGGTACAATATGGTTGTCAAGCTATCAAATTCTAATTTTATATGAAGTTAGTTGCATTCATAAATTCAAAATTTTTAGAGAGCTAAAGGAAAAAGAGAATCTGATGATTTTGGATAAGAGTTTGGATGTAAATCTGATGATTTTGGTCAGAGTTTAGATGTAAATGAACATCTATTAATTTAGAGAAGGTGTCTTGCGAGATCGTCTCACGGAGCTCTATTAGTAATATGCGGGTCAACAAAAAATCAATTGTCCGCCAAAATTAGCATGATAATAATTTTTGAGTAAAAAGTAATACATTTGAGAAAGTAATACTTTTGAGCAAAAAAATAATACTTTAATTTGTAACATGTAATACTTTTAATAAGTGACACACTATGTTAACTATGATGTGAAGATGATGGAAACGGGTAGTGATTTCACTTAGACGTAATAATTTTTATATGACTATGTTTATAATAATTTTTTATAATAATTTTTATATGATGTAATAATTTTTCACTTAGACGTGTAATAATTTTTATAATTCACTTAATATTGTAATACTTTTCAACATGTAATATTTTTCACTTAAACGTGTAATATTTTTTATTTAAAATTGAAATATCTTTTAGTTCAACATGCGATGTTTTTCAGTTGGACATATAATAGTTTTCCATAAAATTGCAACACTTTTCAATTTAAACTGTAAGATTTTATATGTAATACTTTTTCAGTTACTTTTTACTTAAACACCCAAACCAGAACCGAAATCAATAGAAAACAAAAACCAGGGAACACAAAAAAAATGATTCATTTTAAAGCTCTAGGTTTAGTTTTTATTGTTAGTTAATGAATCTGTTCTTGACAAAATCAAGTTGAATTTTGAGTCCTTGTCTTTCATGTTCCCATTTTAAAGCTCCAAGTTCTTCCCCCTTATGAGATTTGAAACTGAGAAGGTCTCTTGTAGGACCATCTTACGGATATCCTACAATTCGGATCCATAACCACTAGTTAAATTAAAAAAAAAAAAGAAATTCGCTTCATCGTGCGCTGAATATGCTAGCCCAGAATCAAACCCGGGTCTATACCATGATAGAGTATTATTCTACCACAAGATCACTGGTGCTTGTTGTGCCATTTTAGTATAACCATAAATATAACTCATTCCTTTCACAAAAAAAAAATATGAATATAACTCATTCATAAATTATAACAAAGTCCCAAAGCTCGTCGTATTTATTTTCCTTATTCACTACACTAAAGAACATGATAATTTATCTCAAAAGACTGATACTTTATCTCATAAAAGTGTTATTTTAACTCTTGTCAAATATATTTTTCCTTCTTAGATGTACTGAATTCCTAATATGTGACTGTATTAAAGAACATGATACTTTATCTCAAAAAACGGATACTTTTACTTATAAAAGTGTTACTTTAACTATATCATATTTATTTTTTATTTTTCCTTCTTTCCTTCATTCCTAATTAGTGGCTATATTTAAAAACATGACACTTTATCTCAAAAACTAGATACTTTGGCGTATAAAAGTGTTATTTTAAATCTGTTATATATATATATATATATATATATATATTATGTTATTGTAAAATATTCATAATTTGTGACTATATTAAAAACATTGTTACTTTATCTCAAAAAATAAATATTTTTACTTATAAAATTATTACTTTAATCTATCATATTTATTATTCATCTTTCTTTGTATTGAATTCATAATATATGACTATATTAAAAAATGTGGTACTTTATTTATAAAAAAAATACTTTTACTCTTAAAACATGATAGTTTGTCTCAAAAAATATATACTTACTCATAAAGGTGTTACTATAACTCTGATATATTTATTTTTCCTTCTCTGTAAGGTAATCATAATATGTGGCTATATTAAAAAACATGATACTTTATCTAAAAAAACCGATATTTTTTCTCATAAAACTGTTATTTTAACTGAGGAAGAAAAATAGGAAAAAAAAGGGAGCATGTGGCTTTGACCCGCGGACCTAGTCAACTGGATCCACGGATCAATATTATCCGTCTAACGGATTTAGACCCGTAAAATGGTCCTATATGAGTTTTTGTCTTTGAAATTTGCACATGATAATGGTGTTAACATACACATACTATAACTCATCCAATTGAAGCCTCCCAGCAAACCCACTCACTACATATGGCGAATCCGGACCAAATCGACGAGTTACGTTTATACGGTAGGAATCCAATAACAGTCCCAAATTATTCGGATGAAGGCCCAGAGTTAATGAAAACATCACAAATCATTATATATTTCTTGCGTTTATGAACTAGTTAGAAAACTTGGTTTCATGGAGATGTACGAGAGACAGAAGAGTCGGAGAGGCAAAGAAGGCGGAAACAAAAAAGCAGGAAAAAAAATAGAATAAAAACTTGAGAAGCAAAAAACAAAAAGTGCGGGTTGGATGCTTGGATTTGTCTAACAAAAAAAGACTCGTAGGACAGTCTTATATAAGTCTTTATCATTAATTTATGTCAAGACATTAAAACAAAAGTAATTATTAAATTTCTATTATGCCATTCCTTTCAACTATTTAACTTAATACTTTTTTTTATAGAGACAATTTAATAAATAAGGGGTACCTTTTCAGAAATGGCATCCTGCACAACAATAATGTCACTTGTAATAGCAGAAATGACTTCACCAGTAGAGGCTTCAGCGTCGAAAACGCTAATGTCTTGGTTTAGCATGGACCTCAGATATGCCATTCTCATCTTTGTTGTTTGTCTTTCCCCAGAATGCATCCAACAAGCCACCTCTATAATTAATTTAATTAAGTCATCACTAATTATTTTAGGATTAATTATATAGCCTAATTACCCCTTAAATTTATTTTCGGCTTACAAAATTGCACCATCAAGAGGTCTCAAGAAGAGGTATTTGTTAAGCTAAATACGAACCTCAAAGGATATCTTGTAATTTTAAAAGATAACTGGAATATTTTGTAATTAGGATAAACTCATGTAATTTTTGTAATTATGTCATTATTATATATACCATGTAAATTAATCTGCCACACTTGATAAAACAAAGGAAAATAAGAGAAAAACACACATACACCCAGTGCTCTATAATATAATTGCATATATAAATCATTTTAATTACCTGTCCATGAAGAAAACATTATGACTATGCTCAGATACACAAAATCCAATGAATACTGCAAAACAAAAAAGGAAAAGGCAAAAATTGCAAGAAATGTTAATTACTGACCCCAAGACTGCAATCCCAATAAAGATGTATATATATGCATTATACCTTGGCAACTCTATCGGAAGTTTCTTTGGGGAAGAGATGAGCCGTGCCAATGAGATTAATCAACTTGCCGAAGAAAATGAAGAAAACAGGGACAGAAGCGCCGTGCATACACGCGCCAATAGATCCAACAAACATCAATAAATAATCATAACCGTCCGCAAATGCAAACAGCTTCCGTATTCCAACTGATCTTTTTGCTTTTTCCGTTTTCTTCTTTCCTGACGATGTTTGGTTTTTATCATCAACATCATCAACATTGGGAATTGCTGCACTAGTTGCAGATTGGTGGCTCATTTCCACGAATTAATCAGTCGTTCTTTTTTTCGTCTATTTATGTAAAAAATGAAAGAGAATATTAGGAAATGATGATATACATATCTGCCTTTTAAAGGTCATACTTTGAAGACTAATTAGTGATGCATCAATTGTTAATTATTATGTTAAAAAAGATAAATTATTAAAGTAATACGGTTGACTATTTATTGATACGGCCATATCATATTTGGGGTACGCTGAATTTTAATAATCCCACTGGTACAAGTTGTTTCATTAAAAAATTTAATAAATAAATATTATAAATGAAATTATTAATTTTTTTAAAAAAAAAATTGGAGAGAATAAATGAAATTATTAATAAATGGACATGTGACCAAACTTTGTTTTTTTCCGTCTATGTAATGCAAATAAAAGAGAATAATAAGGAATGATGATGCATACCTATCTTTTAAAGGTCATACTTTGAAATGTTCAACGCAATGTAAGCACTAGACAAATGAGTGATGCATCACGATCGATTGTAATAAGGCAATAATGTCATTTGTACTATTGACTTCTTATTATTAAAATAAAAAAATGTATTTCTTTAACTAATAAAAATCATATCGGTAAACAGGAATATTAAATAATATGTTAAATATCAAATTATATCCCCTCTACAATTAAATATCTATTTCTTTGATCTTATGTCTTAGTGAACTTTGATTTTATTAAATAAATTAATAAGTAGTCAATTCAAAATAATTAAATAAATAAATTTTAATAATATAAAAAATACATTAAAGTTAGAGCATGTCTCATGTCATACCATCTAACAGACCTAATCCATCAGACGAATCCTCTTCCAATAGCCGTTTCGTGTATGTGGGTTAAATTGCAATAGTGTCTTTTTTGTCTACTCTCTTTGTCCCTCTCTCTCTCTCTCTCGACAAAAAGCTCCTGTCAAACGGTTTAACGGCCAAAATACGTTAGATGGATCCCAAAAACCAAACCGGTGACATTTTTATTTTATTAGCAGGACCGGTATTAGTTGTCCCACTGAAAAGTATTAGTATGTAGTTTAATTGAAAGTATTAGTATTTGTATTGAACAGTGATATAATATCATGAGACCGCTCAAAAGTATTAGGTTTTTATCTGAAAAGTATTAATAGTCCATTTGAAAAGTATAATTACGTAGTTCACTTGAAAATATTTAAAAGCCCGGTAAAAATATTAGTTTTTTCCGTCAAAAATATTAGAAGTCTACGTGAAACGTATTAGTGATTCCCCTGAAAAATATGAGTTTTCCTCTGAAAGGTTTTCATTAATTTGTCTTGGTCATTGGGTCACTGAGCTGCTGGGTCCACAGGTCGAGCAGATCCATTAGGCTGGATCCCTCTAACCGTTAGACCATCTAACAGAATACTACATCTTCTTTGTCTGTCTCTCTCTCTCTAAACTCTATTTCTCTCCATCCCATTAGTTGGACGACATGTCCGGTAAGTAATGCTTTCGCATTTCGCACTAAATAGACCCCACCTCGGACGAATCAATTGTTGAGTTCGAATATCGTAGGTATCCAAATGTGTGTTCTCCATTGGTAACCGGCCACTACTCTTCTTTTCGTTCAATTTTTTAACTTTTGTCTAATTTATTGAATTCTAGTTTCATTCCATGTTCAATTTGTTTTTGCTATCATTGTCTAATTTATTGGGCGTAGCCCTTTGTCGCACGGGCAGGCAGGTCCCACGGATAGATGGTACGGTTGAAATCTTTGTCCACACGGCCGTGTGAGTTCACACGGTCCGACCGTGTGGACCTGCTCCGTTCTCTGCTTTTTTCTTTTCTTCACACAACCGTGTGATTTTCCCAACACTAGTCCACACGACCGTATGAGGCTACACGGTCCGGCCGTATGACTTGCTTTTGTTTCCTTGTTCCATCGTTTTGATCTTCTCTTTGCATTCGACAATCTTATCTGGGCATTCCTACTGACATTTCTTTATTTTAAGCTCCGTTTCCTGCAAGAATTACAAGAATATGCAGTATCGATCATGCCCTTTAAAGGAAACCAAGTAAAAACATAGTGAATATGCGTGCAAATGCATAAATTATATATCAATTTAAGCCCCAAAATGCACGTATATTTTACACACTTCAAAATCCCCCAAACTTAAAGCATTGCTCGTCCTCGAGCAAATTTAGAAAAATAATATAAGGGGTAAAATGAAAGAACACCCAAGAACACTATAAACATTAAATAGCACTCGACTCCATACTCAAGAAAATCATGCAATTCCTTATCAAGAGATCAATTATTCATAAACTCGGCATTATTAATACTCTTTTGGGTACTCGACATCGCGACTCACAAGAAGATAATGTATCACTCGACTCTCAGAAGTGTATGGATAGTGTTTACGCTCAAATTCAATTCAGTGAATGTAGAACTACCATAAGCTTGCAAATCATCTAACAACTCTACCACTTTTGTGTGCATAATCTAAGAATAAAAAAGGACTTTTATTAGGTTGTAATGTAAGCTCTTTGGTAGGGGTAAGGAAATTAGGATTAAGTGACTTGACTTGAGCAAATTGAATTTAAGCATACAGACTTGCAATTCACCAACCAAATTTCAACATCATATCAGTTTTCTTTTTCAATTCAATTCCACCCTTATTTCTCCTTTTTCATTCTAAGGCCTTTTTTCCTTTTTCTTTTTCTTTAGCCTCAAGCTCTCATTTTTTTTTTCAGAATTTTCTTTTGCTTTGATCGATTTTCTCTATGTAATTTTTCAGAGATATTTTCTTTTTCGAGCTTCATGTATTTTTCATTTACCTAGATACTGCTCATCCCTATTTCTTTTGCCAACTTCATCTCTCTCTTTTTTTCATAAATTTTTCACCACATCTCCCCCAAACTTTTTCATTTTCTATAAGCTCAAGAATTTGTAGGGATTTAAAACATGTAAATTTTAAAGATCAATGTGGCTCAGAATAAAAGTTTAGGCTCAAAATTGGCTAACTAGTGAATCATGAGTTCATAGGTAGGATTTTTAGGCTAAGTAGGCTAAAACAAAGATGGCCTTAGATCATTTTCAAAAATTACACACACATGGCTTCAATGAAGATACCAGAGCAAGTTCTAGAGTTCTAGCACTCATGAATGACACACTCAAGGAAAAAAATAAGTCTGCAAAATGTGAAGCAGTTTAAGGCACAAAAGCTCACAGGCTTATTTTTCGCAACATGCTCAAATACCCAATTTTCTTAACACATGCCAAGCAAATAAATAACTTTCCACCTAAGAATTTATTACATTATTCCCACAAGTATGTTATCCCATGTCATAAAATATTCATAGTAAAATCATAGGGAGCTGGGCATACAAACTGAATTAAAAACCACACACAAAAGCAGTTAAACGTGCTAAAGCGGCAAACGTGCTAAAACAAAAATTAACAAAAAATCGAAAAATAAAACAAAAAATCAAAATTTTATTTAATTTTTTTTTTCAAAAATTATAATGCAAGTGCTTCTACATGCAGTTCTAAATGCAATGCAAAATGCAAACAGTACTAACGCATTCTTGACAACCCCCCAAACTTAAAATATGCTTCATCCCGAACATATGAGGAAATTATCAAAAGAAAAGAGGAATGCGTAATAAGTACTTACAAAGATTATTTTTATGACAGGCGGATGGTCGAAACTTCTTGTGTAGTTTCTGGCCCATTGTAGGTCCCAAGAAGTGTGAGTAAGGTTTAGAAGGGGGTTTGAATAAACCTTACCAACTTTTCGATTTTAGTCCTTTTAAAATATTACAGAGTTAAATACACAGCTAAGTCCTTGAGGGACATCTAAGTTAGTTAACCAGTGGAGTTAGCCACTCAACATACTCGATTGAGCTGTTGATAGAATAACTCAGCTGTTAGTCTAAACCTTAACTCGTTGTGATGAAATTTTCAAATTTAAGACTTAACACCCTTGAATTTGGTTTAAGTTTGTTTTAACACTTGGTTTTAGCATTTTGTTAATTATCGCTGGATAGCAAATTATCAAGAGATATAAAACAATGTGCGTAAATTAAATGTTTGAAATGTAAATGACACAATAATTTTTATAGAGGTTCAAGATGGGGTAATTCTTCTACTCCTCTCTTCTCCAACTCCTGGAGGAATCCACTAAGTATTGATCGTAGTACAAAGTGGTTATCACCCATATACAAGTCTTGATCACACAAATGACTTGATCATTTGGGACTCACCGAGATGCTTTTGGTCATACAATCGGCTTTTCGTCCGACTCGGCCTTTCTTCACAGTGGCGGCCGCTTTGCTACTTCACTCACTTGCTCAAGCTTCTTGGATTTGATCACGAAGCCCTCCAATAACTTGAGACTGGTTCGACCTTGAACCTTTCTACAATCCTCCTTGGAATGTAGACCCCTTTTGGTTCTTCAAAAGTTTCCTCTTCAACAGTTTGAAGTCGTCTTTCCTTCACAGCTTGATGTTGGATCGATTTCCTTCGAAATGTAGAGTTGAAGATTAGCTTGAATGACCTGAGAATATTTTGCAGGTTACAATATGAATAATTGTTTGAATGCTCGTGGTTCAGGTTGTCAAGGTAACCTTTTCTCAAAGTGATTCCTCAGCCTTTTATAGTGAACTTTCAAAAATCTGCCTGTTGAAGAGATAGACTGATTTTCAAAAGTCACTTGTGTTTGTTGGCTTGTCTTGTTGCAGTCCTTGATATTGATATTTCCTCGTATTAAATGTCTTGCAGTTTTCCAGGTTCGGATACAAGGTGCAGTGCTTCCCATTGGTTTATTCCTTTTGCACGCTTCTGGGACTTAACACTTTAAGACATGGCAGCATGGAAGTATTACTTATTTAGGTAATATTCTTGACTTCCGTGCAACAGATTTTTTTCAGTTGTCTTGACTTGACTGTTGTCCTCTATCTTCCCCAGGTGACTTCGAGTGAGCTTCCAGTCATTGGATGACTCATATGTCACTTCAACTTGAGACTTAGCTTCTTGAGTTGACTTGACTGACACTTCACATAGCTGTATCTCAGCTGATACTCCTTCAGTCGAGTTCTTGACTTCTTCTCCTTGCCATACTCAGTTGTTTCACAGCAGAGTCTTCATTTCAGTCTTCAGTTGATTTTTTGTATGTCCAGGCATAACTGACTTGACTCAGCTCGTACAGCTCTATCTATTACAATACAAATTACAAGGAAAATGGGGTGCCAACTTTCTAGTCTAAGTTTTACATGGCATTCATCAAAATCTAAGCAATAAATTTCCCAACAATTTCCCCCTTTTTGATGATGCCAAAACTTAAAACATACATACAAAATGTAAATAGCAAAGATACATACAGAGAATGTATGCGTAGAATCAATCTTTTTATTGATCATATCATTCTTGTCCTTTACACAGTTGTTTACAAAGTGTATCAGAGCAACATGGCATTCTGTATCTACGCAAAAATATAGAAATTATAGATTCTTATTCCACGTACAGAAGACTTACATACATATGCATTTACAATAGTAAAATACATGAAGGGGTGGACAACAACACTTCATCGCTTTGTCGCTCTCCTTCTTTCCTCTTCACTCTGCCCCCTCTCCTCTCTTTTCTTTCTTCTTCTCATCTTCACCGCTTTTTTTTCTCGTAGGCTCTTCTAGCATCTTCGTCTTTTCTCTTCCTTTCTTGTCTTCGTTGACTCTCTTCCCACAGTTGATCTTGTCTCTTATTTTCTTCTTCAATCCTTTTGACATAGTCAGCATTCTTCCTCGCCACTTCAAGATTTGCTATGGCATCAAATCCAGCCCAATAGATCCCTCCTTTCTTCCCTGGATCTATGTATTCATTGTTTTTGGGTAGAGGTGTAGGTCTGAAACCTCTTTCTCCACTGCTTCTTCCTCTTCCTCTGGGCGTGTATTATACTCGAGCCTTCTTCTTTCCAAAGAGAGTGACCAAAGCAGAGTGATCATAGTAGTCTGCGCCGTCACCTTCTTCGCATGACTTTGAGGCCTTTTTCCCAATACAAGTCCCAAGCTTGGGCCATGGACATGCCTTCGAAGTATCATTCGGATTCGAGCATTTTGAATTCATCAATTGATCTAGGCTCGTTTCCGACGTCTGAAATGGCATCAGTATCTCTTCCTGCTGGAATACCTCCGTATTGTTTCAATATGTTCATCACACGGGCATCCATTTTTCCTTCAACTTCCTTCATCCCTGCTTATACTATTTTCCTCTTCTCAGACATGGGTACGGTAGAGTGTTGGAGCGGCAGAGTCACTGGAAGTTTGTTGATGATGTCACCAGACGAGTCTTTGTTGAGGGATTTCAAAAAAAAGAGAGTCATATCTTTTGAACCTTCCCTCAATCGCTTTTCCCTTCTTTCTTCTTCTCAACAAATGATTTTTCTTTCTTCTCTGCGACAAATTGTTTCTTTTTCCTTCTCACCAACCGTCCCCTTAAGCATCTTCTCGGGATTCTTCTTCCCCTTTTTGGCATCATCAAAGGAGAGAGAACCCCTGGGAACATACCGCGAGCATAAAGTATAGGCGATTGATAATCGAGTTCTGTTTGGAATCTGCGAGTATGCTTTGTCGAATTCTGAGCGGGTGGCTTTAGACTTACTGCCACTCAGCTTTATTTCAGCCATAAGAAGATCGAATTTGTTATTCATGTTTTCCTCTACGCGCAAAATTCTTTCCCGTGAAATTCTCGCAGCAGCCCCATTTCAAAGTGTTGTGGGAGGCATGCATCCTATCAATATTTTCTTGCATCCTTCTCTTCATGTCAAGATTATCGCTCCCAGATCGCATCTTATTGTACAATGCCTTAAAGTATCGAACCTGTTGATACGCATAGTATTTTTGTCAGCGACACCATTCCCCTTATCCGTACCACAATCCTCTTAAATCTGTGGAGGGTGGCATCTCTATTGTCCATCGCATATCAAGTGAAGCTTGTGCCGTTCAATCTTTTCAATCTCATCGAGTATTGTCTTGAATACCTCATGTACCTCGCCATCACCTCGGTTTCACCAAGTGGCGGCAAAGATCGAAATCAAAATCTATGGGGACAATGGAGTCGGTGGGAATGATTGGATCTGGTCGAACGTTGAAATGGCGCTGTTCACGGGCAGTTTCTTATTCAAGGTCAGGCAGCTCAATCTGAAAAGGGAAAGTTTCTACAAACGCATCATCACGCACATATGGAATTGAGGATTCAGCTGTTCGTGCTTGTGATGAGTCAGGTTGAGTCGAGCCTGCTGCAGCTTTGGGAGCCTGCGCAGATGACTCGGTCTCAGCTGGGCCTTGGTGAGATGATTGGCCAGCTAATTGAGCCTCAACTGTCTTAACAGCTTCTTCGGCCTCAGTAGTTTCTGCTAAATAAATTTGCCTGTCCTCAGCTGCACCATCAGCGTCATCGGACGAGGATGAGTCTTGAAGGCTAGGCTCATCATCAAAATTGAACTTTTGACGAGCAACCTTGAATTCCGGCTTAGTTGTACTTGGTAGAGCATCCTCAGCTGAGTCTTTATGATGTTCAGTTAGAGTAGACTCAGCTTCATCTGCGGATCCCAGGAAAGTTGTATCAGGATCATCCTGGGAGTCATGAAGAGCACTGATTTCCTCCTCTGAGTCAGCAATTATGGTCTGAGGAATGCTCTTTTCTCCTTGATTTTTTCCTAGGGAAGTCTCAACCTCCCTTAGGCCTTCATTACCTCCTGCAGTCTCAATCTGCAATAGGGCCTTTGCAATCCCCTTCGACAGCGCAGCTGTCTTAGGGTCTTCTGCAGTGGCATCCACAGGAGTCTCAACTCCGTGGATTGCACTTTCATTGCCCAGAGTGTTAACTCCCGGGGAAGATCAATCCTGTGCCTCGATCGCATCAAAGACTGCCCTCACCGCAAAGCTATTGGCACTTCAGCTGAGACAGATTCAACTGTCCGAGCTTCGTCAGTGATAACTTGCTGTTTTTCCTTTTCTTATTCCTTCTCCACTTCGCCTCCTAGATTCAGGGTGGAGTCAGCTGCAGCATCCTTCGACCTTGTTGTAGTGGAGGGAGTTTCCCCCTCAGCTGGCATACCAGCTGAGTGACTTGTGATGGGGTCACTCTTCTCCAGACTCCCAGCTGTGTCCTTTGAGTGTTCAGCCGTGGGGGCAGGTGGTAAGACACCCTCAACAGGGGTTGGCTCAACTTGGGTCCCCAAGTTCCCAGTTTCATCGCCATTTCCCCTAGATCCGTCTTCTGAGTGAATTGGGGAAGTGGTTGCAACAATAACAGTGGCAATCTGATGTACCACTCCCAACGGATCAATCTCCAGTTGAGATTTGGAAGACTCTCCAGGTCCTTCCCTCAGTTGTTGCTCATGCATCATCCTGGATTCCCGCATGGCTTCTTCGCATTTCTATCTCCTCCGTTGTAGCAGCAGGATCCAAGTCCTCATCACTTCCAGAAAGAACATCTATATGCGGATGAGTGTGATCACTGGTTCCAGTAAGAGGACAGATGCTGGCTTTCTCACGCGCCTCTGCTTCCTCAGTTGCTCTTGCCTGTTCGTTCTCCTTCCGAATTTGCAGCATGTTAATACCATTATCCTCATCAAGAGCTTGCAGCACTGTATCAACTTCGAGAAACTTGAAGAGTTCCTCTTCCTCATCAATGAACTCTGGGTGTTCAAACTGCAACCTAGAGTGACTTAACTTCCATTTTCTCCATTCTCGCAGACGATTTTGGATGTCTGGATATAGTGGAGAGTACATCATTACATCATCATCATCATCCTCTCCATGTTGCCCTTCCTTTGCAGGAATAGAGGGTAGCGAGCTTCTTTGCTTCTTCATCCTCGCGTCATCACAGTGGAGATGCAGTCCTGTCGACAGGAGATTCAGCTCTCTCAGCTGCTTCTTGTTCCTCAGCTGTTCTTTCTACAGCTGTGTCTTCGACTTGCCTCTGCTGATCGGCCTTAGCAGACTTGGTTGTTTCATCAATAACTTCTGGAGACTGCACTTCTTCAGCAGTCTCAGAGATCTTTTCCAGCTGAGTAGCAGACTCAGCTGTCTTCTCAAGCTCTGAACGCCTGGTAAGTCTTCTCCTTCACCAGAGGAATATCTGGTTCTACTTCCTCCGGTTCCTCGAAGGTAAAGGCATTTGGAGTTGCCTTAGAGGCAGCTTCCTTTCTCGCCTTGGCAGTCCTCTTCTTCTTTATTCCTGGAGAAGGTATTAATGATTCCTTCTCCACCGCGGCTGCAGGGGCAGGAGACACGGCTGCAGGGGCAGGTGACTCGGCTGTAGGGGCAGGTGCATCTTTCTTCTTCTTTGCTACAGGGGCAGCTGTCTTCTTTCCAACTGCATGGGCAACTTTTTTCTTCGGAGGGGAGGCAACGGTTGTTTCCTCGGGGTCAACTGATTACCCCTCACTGGTGTCCGCCCTCTTGGCGTAAGCTCTCTTCTTGTCTCCAGACAAGTTAGCCCAAAACATTTTCTTGTTAACATGGAATGATTTTCCATGTCGAAGGGGAACACCCTTCACCTCCATCAAGCGGCCAATTACAAGGCCATATCCCAGAGATCCTCCAAATGACCCATCATCCTTGAAGGACTTATTTCCAACATTATGGCAGAGTCTGCTTCAGAGACGACTCCGCCGCCACCTTCTTCTCCTCCATGATCGCAGCCATGACGATCAACTTGGTTTTGGACAGCTGATTGAAGCTTCCAAACTTTATGTCTACACATTTGGCTACGATATCCAACAACTTATGATAATCTTCCTTCAAAACTTTTCTTATCACCGTGTGTAAACCACCTTCGCAAAGACATTCCAAAGTCCGCCACTTCCTTCCATGCAAAAAAGTTTACATCACCTCAAATATCTCCTCTAAGACTCTTCCGACGGTAGCAAACAATGCTCCGCTAGATCTTCAGCAGTGATTGTAAAATCCTTTCCGTGAACAGAGGACTTGATGCCCTCATCGTGAACCTCAACGTTCACGTAGAACTATGCTACCTCCTCAACGTATGTCATCTGAAACTCCATTGTGAGAAAGGGTTTCAGTCCAGATTTCTCAATTTTGTCGGCTATCTTCTTCATAAGGGTTTCATCGGAACCCTGTTTGACCATTCCTTCGAAATCCACGGTAGAACCAGTGTGGATTTGCTTCCCTAGCTTGGTGAAATCATAGGTTGATGCTATTTTTTTGAGTTTTTACCGAACGAACTTTGACGAACTTGCTCTGAAGATTTGGTAGGGTTTTGAGAGAAAAAAAAGAGGCTTTCTTTACTTTTGGAGAGATGAATAATTTTGAGTAATGTGAGAGAGAAACTGAACAAAATGGTATATATGGGTTATGAAAGGACGTGCTTTCGGATTTTGAAATTTGATCAAGATCGACGGCTCAGATTTAGCACGCCGATTAGCATTTAATTGCCCGCATTTAATGCGGCAGCATTTATATCCAATCATATGCTTTGTCGTGTAGCTTTTGACTGTACCTGTCATTATTACGTTGACGTCATCCTTAAAAACATTCCCGCTTATTAAAAACGACTGCGTTTTTGTGACTTAGCTCATAAATGACTCAGCTCTCTGCATAAATGACTCAACTCTTCTTCTCTCTATCCGTATGGTGACTCAGCTGTCAGCTAACTCGATACAACTGACTTTCCGATATGGCTGATTTACTTAGCTGATTCACGAATTCTGCTCTATTTTCATCTTTTCTTGTTCCATCTTCTCCTTGAGTTTTCTGAGTGTCAACTCAGCTCAATTAACCCTAGCTCATGCTTAAGCTCTTCAAATCTTGATTCACATAATGGCTTTGTGAATATGTGAGCTAACTGTTTATCAGTTGAGATGTATTCCAAAGTGATGTCTTTCTTTTCAACATGATCTCTTATGAAATGATATCTGACATCAATGTGCTTTGTTCTTTAATGCAACATAAGATTTTGAGTGATTGCAATAGCACTCGTGTTATCACACATGATTGGAATCTCTTTTTCTTTAACATCATAATCTCAGCTGTTGTCTCATCCATAAGACTTGGGCACAACAGCTTTGCCCGCAACTATGTACTCTGCTTCAGCTGTAGATATGGCTATTGAGTTTTGCTTCATGCTAAACCAGGAAACCAATCTATTTCCAAGTATTTGACATGTACCTGAAGTACTCTTCCTATCAACTCTACATCCAGCATAGTCAGAGTCTGAGTAACCAATTAGCCTGAATCCACATTCCTTTGGATACCATAAGCCGACTTCCTGGCATCCCTTCAAATATCTTAGGATTCTCTTAGCTGTAGTCATATGGCTTTCCTTTGGAGCCGATTGGAATCTTGCACATACACCTACTGCAAAGGTGATGTCTGGCCTGCTTGTTGTTAGATAGAGCAGTGATCCAATAAGTGCTCAGATCTTGTTTGATCCACAAAGCTTGCCATCTCCGCATCCATATCCATCTTGACAGATGTATTCATTGGTATTTTCACAGAAGACTTCTCTTCCATACCAAATTTCTTCATTAAGTCTCTGGTATACTTTGTTGACTTATGAAGGTTCCATCCTTCAGCTGTTTAACTTGAAGTCCTAGAAAGAATGTCAGCTCTCCCATCATGCTCATTTCAAATTTGCCTTGCATGAGGTTTGAGAACTTATCACACAGCTCTTTGTTTGTGGATCCAAAAATAATGTCATCCACATATATTTGAACAAGCAGTATACTCTCTCCATCTTGAATTCTGAAGAGTGTTCTGTCCACTTTGCCTTTGGTGAATCCATTATGTGTCAAAAATTGAGATAATGTATCATACCATGCTCTAGGTGCCTATTTCACTCCATATAGAGCTTTCTTGAGCTTGTACACCTTATCTCCAAGAGTCTTCTGCTCAAATTCTGGAGGTTGTTCAACATAGACTTCTTCTTCCAACAATCCATTTAAGAATGCACTTTTCACATCCATTTGATATACAGTGAAATTCTTGTGTGCAGCATAGGAAAGAAACATCCTTATTGCTTCTAATCTTGCAACATGAGCAAATGTTTCATCAAAATCTATTCCTTCTTCTTGGCAATACCCTTTGGCTACCAATCTTGCTTTGTTTCTTACCACAGAACCTTCTTCATTCATCTTGTTTCTGAAAACCTATTTTGTGTCAATAACATTTTGATGGGTTGGTCTTTGCACCAGTTCCAATACTTTGTTTCTTCCAAACTGATTCAGTTCTTCTTGCATGGCTTGAATCCAATGTGTGTCCTCCAATGCTTGGGACACATCTTTAGGTTCTATTTGGGAAATAAAACAAGTGAACATAGCTTCTTGTTGGGCTCTAGATCTGGTTCTTAAACCATCTCTTACATCTCCAATGACTAGCTCTGGTGGATGGTCTCTCAGCCATCTCACATCAGGTTGGAGTAAGTCAGCTGGGTTCAGTCGTCTTGCAGCTGTGTTATCTTGAGCAGCTCTCTCATCATCACTTAGCTGCAGATTTTCCAGTTGTCTTTGAGATTCAGCTATCTCATCTTCACCTTGATTAATTACTCCAGCTTCAGCTTCAACATAGGGACTCTTCTGCATAGTTGGCTGATTCAGCTTATCAGCTAACTCTTCTATGTCTTCTCCATTTATATTAGGTTCATCAAACACCACATGGATAGACTCTTCTGTGACTATAGTCCTCTTGTTCAGCACTCTGTAGGCTTTGCTTTCAGTTGAGTATCCCAAAAAGATACCTTCATCAGCTTTAGCATCAAAAGCCTTTAGATTATTCTTGCCATTGTTGTGGATGAAGCACTTACATCCAAATATTCTAAAGTACCCAACATTTGGCTTTCTCCCTGTCCAAATCTCATAGGGAGTCTTTGTCAGGTGTCTATTTATCATGCATCTATTTTGAGTATAGCATGCAGTATTGATTGCTTCAGCCCAAAACCTTTTAGGCAGACCAGCTTCAGCTAACATGGTTCTTGCAGCTTCCTTAAGAGTTATGTTCCTTCTTTCTGCTACTCCATTCTGCTGTGGAGTCCTTGCTGCAGATAACTCATGAGCAATACCATTTTCAACACAATGCTGAGTTATTATTCCATTGACAAACTCATTTCCTCTATCAGATCTTATCTTAATAATGGTTTGACTATTCTCATTTTGAACTCTTTTCATCAGTTGAGGTAACTTTTGCAAAATTTCTTTCTTTTTGCACATGAAAATTGTCCATGTATATCTTGAATAATCATCCACCACTACTAGAGTGTATTTCTTTCCACTTATGCTAGCTGGCTCAACTGGACCAAATAGATCCATATGCAACTGATGCAATATCCTTGTTGAAGATGGACTTGACTTCTCTTTGAATGATGATTTGATTTGCTTTCCCATCTGGCATGCATCACAAACACTTTCCTTCTTGTATACTGAGTCTGGTAGTCCTTCCACAAGATTACTCCTTGCAAGCTTGTTAATTGTCTTGAAATTCGATGACTCAAACCTTGTGCCACAACCAACTTGATTCGGCATTTTCTTTGCTAGCAGACAAGTGCTTGGTGTGGCAGTCGACCAATCTACCACATACATGTTCTTTTGTCTGGATCCTTACAACACTACTTCATTTGATTCAGTGTCTTTGATTTGGCACACTCCCATATTAAATCCAACATTATAGCCCTTGTCACAGAGTTGGCTGATACTTAACAAGTTGAAGTTGAGGCCTTCAACGTATGCAACATCTGTGATTTCTAATCCATTTTTCTTGATGGATCCTGTGCCTCTTATTTCCCCTGGAGCATCATTTTCTCCAAATATAACTTTTGCACCTCTAATCTCCTTGAATTTTGATAGATTTTTCTTGTTTCCTGTCATATGTCTGGAACATCCACTATCCATGTACCAGGTTCCTTGGCACTCGGCTATTCCTTGAACTTGCAATCAAGGAAATCAGTTTTTAGGTACCCATACTTGTCTGGGTCCTGAGGGGTTAGTGTTGTAAGATGATCCAACCAACCTATAGCCAAATGATCTGACTCTAAGAGGTTGCCATCTATCTGTGCCATAATCATAATTCACTTTGGCAAATTCCTTGGGGGCTTCAGGTTCATACATCTGTCTCTTTTGTCTGTATGCCTGTGTGTGTGTGTGTGTGCTGATGATAGCTCTTTTGCCTTTGGAATGACCTTTGCTGAGTTCTAGGCCTTTGCCATTTTGGCATGTATTTTCATAGGTCTTTGCTAATATTTCACATTATTCCAATCAGCTTGACTTGGGTATTTTCTACCATTCCCATCATTTGTGTTCCTTTGATAGAACTTCTGGGGATTCTGGTAGCTCCGTTTCTTCTTCACAGAGTACTTCCTGTTTGGAGTTTGCTGAGGAACTCTGCTGGATTTCTTCTCAGCTGTCCTCTGAGCATACTCAACTGGCTATTTTCCTTTTCCTTTATAACCAAGGCCAGTTTGTTTGTGATTGTGCTTTGGAATGAATGTGTGTGCAACATTTGGTGTCTTGGATTTTTGAGATGCTTCATTACTTGAAGATCCTTTTTCCAAGATCACTCTTGGAGTTTGACTATGCACAAAGGAATTGAGTCCTATGCCTGTCTTGTCTCCACATTCTTTTTGGCTCATGATAAGGTCATCCAATGATTTAGATGCCTTTGTGAATGAAGCAATCACATTTTTGAGATCATTTTCTCTCTTTTCTATAACAACTATCTCTGCTATTAGTTTAGCATTTTCAGCCTTCAGCTCTTTGTTCTCATCAGCTATGTGACTAAGAGCACTCAGCTCCTTAGTCAGCTGTGAGTTTTGGCTTTTGAGCTGGTTGTTTTCTTCATTTAATAGTGTGTGTGAGGATTTAATGTGCTCAAAGTCTTTCATCATTTTACCTAATGAATCATAAAGATCAGTGGGTGATGAAGTGTGTGTGTCACAATCACTATCACCGGAATCTGAATGAGATGAGTTAGAGTGTACCTCATCTTCTTGGTCAGGTTGATCTTGTTCTTTAGCCATTAGACAAATCATTGCTTCTTCCTCAGAATCACTTGAGTAGTCACCACTACTTTCTCGAAATCAGTCTGTATCCTTTGACTTAGTGTTTCAAAGATCTCGAACAACATTGCCCTTTTCTTCTCTTGTCTTCTTTCTCTCAAGACTCTTTCTTTCTTCTTCATTCCCGTATTTATTGACTACAGGATATGGACAGTCAATAGAAAAGTGTCCTGGTTGTCTGCAATTCCAACACAGGTTTTCAACTTTTTGATCAGCTCTCTCATTTCTTGGTTTGTCAGGTCTTTGATATTCGACCTTTTGATACTCAGCTCTCTTTGGTGGCCTATCTTCCATTGATTTGGAGGGAGCCGAATGTCTTCTGGAGGATTAACCTTTATTTCTTTTGTAGTTCTTGTTGAAGAACTTGTTGAATCTTTTAACCATCAGTGCAATCTCCTCCTGGTCAATGATTTCTTTGGTCTCAGCTCTCTTCCCTTCCTTGACTATGAGTGCAAATTGTTTTGGGTACAAATTGTCTCTCCTCTTGATCTTTTCTTCTCAAATTCAAATTCATAAGCTTTGAGGTCCGATAATAGTTCATGATTGGATGTTTTTGATAGGTCCATAGAGTGCCTTAGAGCCATGGTCTTCATTTCCCACTCAGCTGGGAGGCTCCTTAGTATCTTCATGCACATTTCCTTTTGTGTGTATTCCTTTCCAAGTGCTGAGAGCTCATTTGTAATTTCAGTGAATCTAGCATCCATCTGATCCATTGTCTCACATGCAAGCATTTTAAAGTTTTCAAATTTTTGAACAACAACAGATAATTTGTTTTCCTTAATTTGCTCAGATCCTTCACAAATTAAAGTTAGTTTATCCCAGATTTCTTTGGTTGTCTTGCAAGATTTGACTTTGTTGAACATGGCTTTGTCCAAAGTCTTGTAAAGTATATCCTTGGCCACATTGTCTAGGTTGTATCTTTTTCTATCATCATTTGTCCATTCAGCTCTTGGCTTTTCAACCATAGCTGGTCTAGGAGGAGCAACATCTTCTCCTTCAGTCGCAACAGCTCTCCTTACAGCTGTGTTCACCTTCATTATTTGCAGTGGCCCATCCTCTATCACTATCCACATCTCATCATATAAGGCAGATAGATGAGCCTGCATACGTATTTTCCAGTCATCAAATTCTTCAATGGTGAACATAGAAATGCGTGTCAAATTTGCTTCCATGATAATAACTTTGCTGTTTTAAAAATAGCTTTTGAAAGAACAAGTGTTAAAAAACTTCTTTGAAAGATTGGAGATCTAGTTCAGTAACCAGTGTGGAACGCTCAATGAACCAACCGCTCTGATACCACTTGTAGGTCCCAAGGGGTGTGAGTAAGGTTTAGAAGGGGGGGTTGAATAAACCTTACCAACTTTTCGATTTTAGTCCTTTTAAAATATTACAGAGTTAAATACACAGCTAAGTCCTTGAGGGACACTAAGTTAGTTAACCAATGAGTTAGCCACTCAAATGCACTCGATTGAGCTGTTGATAGAATAACTCACCGCTTTGTTTAGTCTAAACCTTAACTTGGCCGTGATGAAATTTTCAGCGGAAGACTTAACACCCTTGAATTTGGTTTAAGTTTGTTTTAACACTTGGTTTTAGCACTTTGTTAATTATCAGTTGAATAGCAAATTATCAGCAGATATAAAACAATGTGCAGAAATTAAATGCTTGAAATGTAAATGACACAATAATTTTTATAGAGGTTCAAGATGGGGTAATTCTTCTACTCCTCTCTTCTCCAACTCCCCGGAGGAATCCACTAAGTATTGATCGTAGTACAAAGTGGTTATCACCCGGATACAAGTCTTGATCACACAAAATGACTTGATCCTTTGGGACTCGGTCGAGATGCCTTGGTCACACAAACCGCTTCTCATCCGACTCGAACTTTTCTTCACAGGGCGGCTGCCATGCTACTTCTACTCACTTGCTCAAGCTTCTTGGATTTGATCACGAAGCCCTCCAATAACTTGAGACTCGTTTCGACCTTGAACCTTTCTTCAATCCTCCTTGGAATGTAGACCCCTTTTGATTCTTCAAAAGTTTCCTCTTCAACAGCTTTGAAGTCGTCTTTCCCGCATGCTTGGTGTTGGATCGATTTCCTTCGAAATTTAGGCTTGAGGATTAGCTTGAATGACTTGAGAATATTTTGCAGGTTACAGTATGAATAATTGCTTGAATGCTCGTGGTTCAGGTTGTCAAGGTAACCTTTTCTCAAAGTGATTCCTCAGCCTTTTATAGTGAACTTTCAAAAATCTGCCCGTTGAAGAGATAGGCTGATTTTCAAAAGTCACTTGTGTTTGTTGGCTTGTCTTGTTGTAGTCCTTGATATTGGCATTTCCTCGTATTAAATGTCTTGCAGCTTTTCCGTGTTCGACACAAGTGTGCGCATGCTTCCCATTGGTTTATTCCTTTTGCACGCTTCTGGGACTTAACACTTTAAGACATGGCATCATGTAAGTATTACTTGTTTAGGTAATATCCTTGACTTCTGTGCAACGGATTCTTTTCAGCTGTCTTGACTTGACTGCAGTCCTCTAACTTCTCCAGGTGACTTCAAGTGAGCTTCCAGTCATTGGATGACTCATCTGTCACTTCAACTTGAGACTTAGCTTCTTGAGTTGACTTGACTGACACTCACACAGCTGTATCTCAGCTGATACTCCTTTAGTCGAGTTCTTGACTTCTTCTCCTTGCCATACTCAGTTGTTTCACATCGGAGTCTTCATTTCAGTCTTCAGTTGATTTCTTGTATGTCCAGGCATAACTGACTTGACTCAGCTCGTACAACCCTATCTATTACAATACAAATTACAAGGAAAATGGGGTGCCAACTTTCTCGTCTAAGTTTTACATGGCATTCATCAAAATCTAAGCAATTAATTTCCCAACACCCATAGTAGTGTTTAATTCTTTGTCCATTTACAATGAAAGTTCGACCATTTATTGCTAATAATTCAACGGCTCCTCCTGGTGATAACACTTTTTTTATTACGAAAGGACCAGTCCACTTTGATTTAATCTTACCCGGGAATAATCGCAATCTTGAGTTGTAAAGCAGTACTACTTGCCCGGTTAGGAATTCTCGTCTTAGCAGTTTTTTGTCATGCCATCTTTTTGTGCGATCTTTGTAAATTTTGGCACTTTCGTATGCATCTTGACGGAATTCTTCTAGTTCACTTATTTGTAGTTTTCTTTTTTCACATACTGCAGTCATGTTGAAGTTAAGCTTTTTCACTGCCCAAAACGCTTTATGTTCTAATTCCACCGAAAGATGACATGATTTCCCAAAAACTAATCGATACGGAGACATATCCAGAGGTGTTTTGTATGTCGTTCGATTAGCCCATGAAGCGTCATCGAGCTTTAAAGCCCAATCTTTTCGATTTATGCTAACTGTTTTTTTCTAAGATCTACTTGATTTCCCTATTGGATACCTCTGCTAACCCATTTGACTATGGATGGTAAGCGGTGGCCACTCGATGTTTCACTCCATATTTTGCCATCAAGTTGTTAAACAGTTTGTTGCAGAAGTGAGATCCTCCATCACTAATGAGTGCCCGTGGGGTACCAAACCTTGTGAATATATTCTTTTGTAGAAACTTTAACACAACCCTGACATCATTTGTTTTAGTAGGGATTGCTTCTACCCATTTGGATATATAGTCTACCGCAAGGACGATGTACATGTATCCATTTGAGATTGAAATGGCCCCATGAAGTCTATACCCCAAACATCAAATAGTTCCACTTCCATGATGTTTGTTAATGGCATCTCGTGTCCCCTTGAGATGTTTCCCATACCTTGACACCTATCGCACTACAAAACAAACTTATAGCAATCTTTGAAAATGGAAGGCCAAAAAAAACAGACTGTAATACCTTAGCCGCCGTGTGTGTTGGCCCGAAGTGGCCCCCACATGGTGATGAATGGCATTACTCTAGAATGCTTGCCCATTCTTCTTGAGGTACACATCTCCTAATAATTGAATCTGCACATCTTTTAAACAAAAGAGGTTCGTCCCACAGAAAATATCTCACATCATGGAGAAATTTCTTCTTAGCATGATATGTGATATCTGGTGGCAGAACTCCGCTTACTAAATAGTTGACAATATCAGCATACAAGGGGATGGTTTTTTCGGCCATCAGGATTAATTCGTCTGGGAATGTTTCTTTAATTGTTGTGCCTGTCGTGTTTTCATGAGTTGTTTGCTCCAGTCGTGAGAGATGATCAACTACCACGTTCTCACACCCTTTTCTATCCCTAATTTCGATATCAAACTCTTGTAGTAAGAGTATCCATCGAATGAGTCTCGGTTTTGCATCTTTCTTTGCGAGTAAGTATTTGACCGCAACATGGTCTGTATGGACTATTGTCTTTGTCCCAATCAAGTAGGCCCAAAACTTGTCAAATGCAAACACCAGTGCCAGCAATTCGTTTTCAGTTGTGGTGTAATTTTGTTGTGCCGGATCCAACATTCGACTTGCATAGTAAATCACACGAGACAACTTTTCGCATTTTTGTCCTAGTGCGGCACCTACTGCATAGTCACTTGCGTCACACATTATCTCGAAGGGTTGACTCCAATCTGGTGTGATCAAAATTGGTGCAGTCACCAGACCGGTCAGGGGTGAAAGCAAAAGGTACATCTTTTTAAAGTAAGTGGGAAAGGGGTTTGGTTATATTGGGAAAATCTCGGATAAAGAGTCTATAAAAAACCACATGTCCTAAAAAACTCCTTATTGCTTTCTCATTTCTTGGAGGTGGAAGCTTCTCAATTGCCACCACATTTGCTCGGTCAACTTCCAAACCTGCATAAGAAACACGATGACCGAGTACAATGCCATCTTTTACCATAAAATAGCATTTTTCCCAATTTAATACTAAGCTCGTCTCCTCGCATCTCTGCAAAACAAGGGTTAAATTATGCAAGCAATGATCAAACGAACTACCAAAAACTGAGAAATCATCCATAAAAACTTCCATGATACTTTCAATCATCCCATGGAATATCGCCATCATACATCTTTGAAATGTTGCAGGTGCACTACATAGCCCAAATGGTAGCCTACGAAATGCGAACACACCATAAGGGCATGTAAATGCTGTCTTTTCTTGATCCTCTGGAGAAATCACAATCTGATTATATCCTAAGTACCCATCCAGGAAATAATAGTATTCATAACCTGCAAGGCGATCTAACATTTGATCCATAAAGGGGAGGGGAAAGTGATCTTTTCGAGTTGCAGCATTTAATTTACGATAATCAATGCAAATGCGCCACCCTGTAACAACTCTAGTAGGTAAAATTTCATTATTTTCACTTTTTACTATTGTCATCCCTCCCTTCTTTGGGACGACTTGTACTGGACTTACCAATTGCTGTCAGATATAGCAAAAATTATACCAGTATCTAGCCATTTAAGTACTTTTCCTAATGACCTCTTGCATAATTGGGTTAAGTCTACGTTGATGTTGCACAGAAGGTTTACAATCATCTTCCATTCTTATTTTATGCATGCAAATCGAAGGGCTTATACCTTTCAAATCAGAAATTGACCATCCAATCGCAGTTTTATGTTCCCTTAACATGCATTAGTTTTTCTAATTGATTTTCAGTAAGGTAAGAGGAAACTATTACCGGATAGGTCCTGTTGTCGCTTAATAATGCATATTTGAGATGGTCCGGGAGAGGTTTAAGTTTTGGAGAACCCAGGAGTTCATTTTTCGGATTTTCAGCCAAAAACATGTGTCGCACGGTCGGGTTGTGTGAGACCACACGACCGTGTGAACTTGGGCTATTGAAATCTGCACGCACGGTCTGGCTGTGTGGGGTCACACGACCGTGTGACTGAGGGTTTCCAATTCCAACATAATGCACGGCCTGATCGTGTACATCCACACGGCTGTGTGCATCTAAAGGCATGCATCGCACGATCTGGTCTTGTAAATTGCATAGCCTTGTAAATTGAAAATAATATGTGTTCATCATTTACTCACAATGTTAATTCACCTTTTTGTACATTGATAAGTACTCTACTTGTGGCGAAGAATGGTCTTCCCAGAATTAATGGAACCTCTCGGTCCTCTTCCATCTCTAATACAACGAAGTCTGCTGGGAAGATGAACTTGTCTACCTTTTCTAACACGTCTTCAATCAGTCCTTTTGGATATGTTAGCGAGTGATCTGCTAACTGTAGGGTGATTGTCGTAGGCTTTACTTCGCCTAGTCCCAATTTTCGAAATATTGATAACGGCATCAAGTTAATGCTTGCACCTAGGTCGCATAGTGCTTTATCAAAGGTTGTTCCCCCGATTACGCATGGGATCGTGAAACTCCCGGGATCCTTGCGTTTTTGAGGTAACTTCCTTTGAATAATTTCACCACACTCCTCTGTTAGTTTAACCGTTTCATATTCTGAAATTTTTCTTTTCTTTGCCATGATATCTTTAAGAAATTTCGCATAGTTTGGCATTTGTTCAAGTGCATCCGCAAAGGTATATTAACTTGAATTTTCTTAAATATTTCCAAAAATTTGAGAAATTGATCATCTAATTTCTTTTTCTGAAACCTTTGCGGGAAATGGATAGGTACCTCAGTTCTTGCAATGGTTGGAGCAGATTTTACCTTTTTGTTTCCATGAGGGGTGGCGCCATTTCCTCTTCTGTGTCCTCCTCCTCGATTGCTTCTTTTTCTTGATCAATTGCTATCTTTGGAACTTCATAACTTGTTTCACTCCTCAGACGAATGGTTTGGCACTGTTCTCCCAGGTCTGTCTTTTTTTTCTTTTGGGGATTTGCCTTTTTGGTGTTGGCCATGTATTGATGTAGCTATATGCCCCACCTGCTTTTCCAAAGATTTCAATCTGTCATTCATGTTAGTATTTAATTGAGTTACCTGATCCTCGATTCTGTCAATCTTGGCTTCATCTTGATTTAATCGCGCTCGAGTTTCTCCGATGAATGAAGCTAGCATTTCTTCTAGGGATGGTTTCGGTTCCTTTGGTAACCCTGGATTGTAGTGAGATTGTGTCTGATTATTTCTATAGTAGTTGTACCCTTGTTGCCCTACGAAATTTGCTTCTTATACAACCACTGCTACCTCCCTTGAATTTACTTGCTGCATCGCATCCAGTTTCATATATAGCATGGATATTTGTTCTGTGAGTATGGCGATTCTATCCTCATCCTAAATTTCTGTGACATATCTATTTTCGGATGGCCATTGGTAACTGTTGTTCGCCATCTCCTCTAGTAACTCTAATGCCTCCTTAGGATATTTCCTTAGTAGTGCGCCTCCAGATGCAACATCTATATTTGTTCTTGTGTTACCACTCAAACTATTATAGAAGTACTTAACCTGTTGGTAGTCAGGATATCCGTATTGAGGGCACTTCCTTAGCAATTCCTAGAATCTATCCCATGCTTCATATAGCGGCTTAGTATCTAATTGCCTAAACTGGGCGATTTCAGATTTCAACTGCGGCGTCTTACTGGGGGGGAGTATTTGGCTAGAAACCGCTGACTTAGTTCTGCCCAATTTGCGGATGGTGGTGTTAAAGAGCATAACCATCGCGCAGAGAGAATGCGAAAGGCGGCATCGAATGATATCCTCAGAAACACCATTCATCTTAACAGTATCGCAAATTTCTAGAAAGTGCGCCAGATGCGCATTTGGATCCTCAACGGCTCTACCCCTAAACTGGTTTTGTGACACCATCTGGATCAATGCCGGTTTTAGTTCAAAATTGTTTGCATTTATCGGCAGACGGGCCACAACCCCATAAGTTTGGCTTACCTCCGACTGAAAGTAGTCCCTAACTGCCCTTCTCGCGGGCCTTTCCACAATTTCGCCCCCCGACGCCGCTTGGTAGGCACGCTCATTGTTTTCGTTTTTCCACTGCATTCGGATTGGTCCCATCCGCCATTGCTTTGGCTCTTTTCCTTAGTTGCTTTGTTTTCTTTTCAATTTCCAAATCAATGGGAATTGGCTGGGTTGATCTGGAACGCGTGATCATGCACTATCTGCACTAAACAAAAATAATGTTAAAATCGAACCAAGAAAAAAGTAAAAAAAAATCGAAAATAAAAAAAAAATATTTACAAAAAGTGCTTCAATTAAGATTGAACTACTTATTACTATATCTAAGAAGAATCTAATCAATCCCCAGCAACGGCGCCAAAAACTTGTTCGCCAAAAATAGTTTTGGTTCATACAACTGCAAGTGTACAGTGTAGTTTATAGAATAATGACAAGCAAGGTCGTATTCCTCAGGGATTGAATCTCAAAACACTTAGGCTATAATAACATCGTATTCCAATTTTATTAAGATCTTTAGAACCAACCTTAGGCACATAATCTCAACATGATTCTTCAATATTAAATGCGAATAAAGTTTTAAAAACAAATTCATGCAATTCTGTGGGTTCAATTCCTAAGTTCATTTACTTCCCCTTCCGGGTAGTGTGTAAACAATATACTACAAGAATTTTAGCTTTTAATGACGAAAATTTAATGAGGGTATGGAAAATCATTAAAAGTACAATTCATGAACTTTTAATGAGGGTGTAAAAAACTCCTAGTTAAAGAGCGTAATTATTTGTGAGAAATTCTAAATTTTCTAGTTAATGGTGATTAATCCCCTCACTAATTGTGATTAAAAATTTCCCCTCATTATTGGCCGTGGAATTTTTAGGGTCATATATTTCCCACCAAATATAATTACATTATGAGCTAGTCTTCTGTCAGACCGTCTAACGGATCTAGATCTGTTAGACGGATCTAAATATCCTACCCATCTCGCAGATCCTTATTTCTCGTCATGTCCCCTAATTTTCTCGCCCTGCTTCTCATTCCCTCACATTCTTCCCCAACCATCAACTTTACAACAGCTTTCTCATCTCCTTCAAACAGCCCCACATGAGATCCTTCCACTTAACCTCCGTCTCCGGCAACATCTTCTCCACCTCGAGGGGTTTATCCATATGACTCGATGTATGTATCAACAACAAACTCTTTAGTCTAAGAATCTTGACTGCCAAATTTCTTTATAACCCATATATCAAGATCCCAAGTATCATCACTCAAACAGAGAAAACCTCCAAGAACTCCAATGCTCATGCCATGTTTATTCATTTGTTGTTCTAGCCCCAAATCGAGCGGAGGTGCAATTTCCCCAAATTTTTCTTCACGGGAATCGAAACACTATGAATTTTGATGTCTCCGGATATTTGCAGAGCCAACAAACGGTTCCATTCAAGAAAACAGACCATTTATCCCATGAGAAATACTAATCTCCTGAATTTTTGCCGAATTTGAGCATATATTCCATACTAAATCCCCTCAATTCTCATTACTCTGTTGAAGGAAATAGAGTAAAATATCAAACACTAAATAATACAAGTATTAGTATCAGCTAATACTTTTATGGAGAAATACTAATACATTTTATAAGAAAAATTAATATTTTTTCGAGAAACTACTAATTATATTCAGGGAAACTACTAAAATACTTCTCCGGGAACTACTAATACTTTTTCGAGAATCGCTAATACTTTTTTTGGGACTCGCTAATACATTTCTAGTATATTCATGAGAAATAGTAAACTCTTCAGGAACTACTAATACATTTCGTAAGAATCGCTAATACATTTTAGAAGGATTCGCTAATACTTTTCTTAATGATCTTTAATACATTTCGGAAGAAAAATTTAATTATATTCGTGAAACTACTAAAAATACTTTACAAGGAACTACTAATACTTTTTCGAGGAACTACTAATACTTTTATGAGGGATCGCTAATACATTTCGTGAGTATATTTGGGAGAAATACTAAAAACTCTTCAGGGAATAACTAATACATTTCGTAAGAACTACTAATACATTTTAAGACGACTAATACTTTTCGGAATGATCATATACTGGGTGGTCCGTAAAACTACTAAAACACTACTCGGGGTCCACGGGTCGATCCGTCTTCAATGCGTCCGACCGTTAGACCTCGACAAAAGTTTTTGTCTTACATTATTCATTATTAAAAAAAATAAAAATACCTTTCTTGTTACAATTTCCATTACTTTAATTCTCAACTCCCAAAACCTATTATATGTTCATCGTCTCTGTACTCGAGAACTCTCGCCTCTATCCTCCTCGCTCGGTCTTGCTTTTGCCGCTGCCGCAAGCCCATAATCCCGCTGCCCCAAGCCCATCGTCTCGCTGCCGCCTCCATCGCCATTGTTGAGGTCTTATGAGAAAAAGTCCTAATTTCAAACCCTAATCCCTAGCCAGCAAAAAGTATAGGTAATTAGGAATTGTAATATTTAGTTTTGTTGCCTTGTAATATATGTTCTTAGGGCCTTATGTATGTTGTTCTACTTTGTAGGAAGAATTTACAATTGTTTATTAGAACTAACAAAATAGATGAAGTGCCCTTTGTTTAACTTTCACGACTATTCATGTTTTTCATTTCTGGACAAGAGGACTAAGAAAGTTCAATTTTTCATTTTGAATTATGGGAATTGATTGATTTTCTTGTTTCCAATATGAAGATTTAGACTGGATGTACTTTTAAGTTATATGCATTTGATTAGATTCATTTTAATTAAAATATCTCTCAGAAAATGAAGATTTTATAATAGGTGTTGTGGATTGAAGATGAAAATTATCAATTGAATGCTTTTATAATATATGCATCAACACTCTTTCGTCACTCTTTGATTTTGGATTCTGATACATTATTGATATTCCTGTTTGAAATCTTAACAATGAAATTTTTGGTAAACTTCTTAAATTAAATACGAACTGAGGATGATGACCTGACATATAGACGTTAGTTCAAATTTTTTTATGATAATTAATGAGAAGCAAAATCTGTTTCTGTGATATGCTACAAGAAGAAGATTGATTAAGAATTTTTCTTTTGTTTAACATATTCAATTTATCCCTTCAATGATATCATGTTCTGTTTAATGTGCCATGTTCTGTTTGTTAGCATGTTCTGAAGAAGAAATTGGCCTTGTGGAGAAGAGGAAAAATATGCATGTAAAAACTCTATAGGAAAATTCACTTTTAAGAAAAATGGTTGTGTTTACAAGCATTGACCCATTAAAGATGGCAGATCTATCTGATTTTCCACTCTGTCTGTAATGCGTGACCAATAAAAAATTTAAATATACTTTCTTGGGGGATAAATTAAGAAACATGGTTATTGATAAATTCCCCGCCTAGCACCGATTAGTCACCGCCCAGACGCTAGGTCCCTCTTGTCCGCCTTGGTTATTCTTCCAATTAGGCCCCACCTAACTCCGTCTAGGTCCCGCCTAGGCGCTAGGCCCCAGTCTGCCGCCTGACTAGCGCCTAGCGCTTCTTAGTACACTGCCTTTTGTAAATAAGTACCATTCAAAACAATACAATGTACAACCAAATTTCCGGTGGCTTCTATTTTAATTATTCTCTGATCTTTGATCATTCTCAAAAATCAAAATTATTTCTTGTACTTAAACCAAAGCACAAAAGAATTAGCAAAATGCCTTAAAAAATCAACATGTATTCTATTTTCACGGACGTTGTTGCTGCTGCTTCTGCTATGGAGTTTGTAAATTAGTAATGCCATTACTGAGGAAAAGTTATTCTATGCATATAATTGGAGCGGTGTGCTGCTTTGTCATTTTTTCCCTACTTGATTCATGTATTTTTTTGGGGTAAATGTAAATTAGTATTTAATTTCTTTCGTAAATAAATTACAGCATCTATTGAGAAAACTTTATCATATTTGCCTGGGATTAATTGTCATGCTTTGGTGGCCAATGTTGAGGTAGTTGATCTGACTTGAGTAAGAAAGATGGTTTTTTGTTTTTGTTCTTTTTATTTGTACTTTTACTTTCCTTTTTTTAATATTTATTTACCTTTTGTTTTTCTCCCAGTTTGCACTCTTATTATTTTGCAGTTGATATAATTAATTAGTAATTTCTAGTCTCTGGGGAAGAGTTCTAACAGGCCTTATTCTGGGCTTATGCTTCTCTGAACAACTTGTTGCGGTTGGCTAGAGCAGCATTCGATGACACAACTACCACAATATTTTGGATGGTATGACTTTCCAGCTAACTTTTTGTTCTCTCTAATATCTGCTCCTCTTTATCAGATTTCTTTGCCTTTTGTCTTTCGTGTTTGTTTTCATAATAGAATCATGGAGGTGAATGTTGCCCCTAAAGAGGGAAAGATAGTCTTTTTCTCTTTTTTACCTGACAGATAAATCTAACTCTATTGAGTCAAATACTGTTGCATTTTGCCTGGTTTCTCATTAATTAATGTCCAGAACTATAAGTTTTATGCACAGTCATCATAGTACTTGAGTGGTTGGATTTTCTCATTTGTTGGAAGTATATATGCATCATAAATCCTCAAGAATATATAATTCTTTTCTTGTTATTCTCCTTAATTTTTGAATAGAGAAAAATTATGATTCTTTCTTGTTATTCTGCTTAATTTGAGAACAAATAATTTTTTTGTCATATATGTCATGGTAATTTTTTTTAGCTTTTCTATGGGGAGAATGCTCTCAGTTTTTGTATTATATTGGTTGTTTGATTTTCTTATGTTGAATTCACTTACATCAATCACCCATTTGGTGAACCCATTGCAAATTTAGAATACACTTTGTCTATAATATTTCTTAGTATTTTTATTCTTTGATTATTATTGTTTGCATTGGGATTCTTATATATCTTTTTTGATTTTCTTTTTGTAGGTTGATTCACAAAGAAGAATTCAAGCATGGATTAGAAAAGTAGTACGTGGTATTTGAAGCAACCAATTGACTAATCTTTATGGTGCTCAAATATATTTGTACACCATGGAGTAGATATCAGTGAATACATTAGTTGTCCATTGGTATGAAACTGATATTTGGAATAAATTACTATTGTTTTTTTTGAGTAAATGAATGGATGTGGATGTAGTAGTTGTTTATATAAAACTTGTTCAAAAAATTATATGTTATTGATTATTTAGCAATATTCATATTTTATTAGTAATTATGTGTTTTTATGCGTTGGGCAATTCATATGAAATAATGGTTTTGAATTTCATAATAAAAATATTTTTAATGAGGGTAACTATTGATTTGTGATGGGTAATTTTATTACTAAACTAACGTATAGTGACAGACTAGTAACTAATAATGACAATAATTTTATCAATAAAAAATCATTTAGTGAAGGGCAAACGATAATATTAATGATGAAATTTGTCATTATTGAAATTTATTTTTAATGACGGTATAATCTCGTCATTAAATGTATCAAATCAATAATGATGGGACATATTTCCCGTCATGATAAACTTGTACCTAGGAGGCCAATAATGAGGGGTCCATGACGGGAAATTACTGTCATTAAAAGTCTTTAATGACGAATTTTGGATATATAATGATGAAATTTCCCGTCATTATAAATCAATTTTCTTGTAGAGATATATTAAGAACAATTGTAGTCCTCCAGGATTGTTACAATCATTAATAACTCCAAAAAGATTTGTGAATTGAATTATCCCCACAAACACGCCTGTCACACATGTTTCATGTCTGAATTCGATTTATGTCTTTGTTAGAACTCGTCTTCCGAATGTTGTAATAACAAATATGACATGCAATTTATTGTCCAAATTAAAAGCAATTATAAATAAGCACTCGAATTCATAAAATAAAACACATGAAGCAATTAAGAAAACAAGTAATCATATTTAATAAAAATCCACAGTTTCGATTATGCCCCTAAGATCCAAAAAATATGCCAAACATTGATTACAAACTCATAGACAAATCCGAATCAATATTATGACATCATATAAGCACAGACAAGAGTTCTTAGACATAGAAACAAACCCCTTCTTGTCAGGATGGATTCTCCCTCCAAGCCCTCGAAGCTCTTGTGCTCCCTAGATGAGAAAGCCTTGTTGTGTTCTTCGCGACCTAGCCTTTTGCTCTCAGAAGCTCTCCGATTCTTGCGTTCCTGTGTTATTTGATGTGTTTTTGCTGTATGAAGTGATGTTTTTTCGTGCAAGACTTGGTCCTCTTTTATAGATGCTTGGAGAGATCACTTGTAGAGTTGGATCGGGAAGAGAACTTCAAAAACGCGTTGAAACAGACTCCCACATGGTCTGGCCGTGTGGGTCCACATGGGCAAGTGGCCTTGGGCGTAGCCCTTTGTCGCACGGGTAGGTGGTGCGATTGAAATCCTTGTCCACACGGCTGTGTGGACCTGCCCCGTCCTCTGTTTTCTTTTTTTCTTAATACAATCGTATGAATTTCACAACACTAGTCCACAACGTCGTGTGAGGCTACACGGACTGGCCGTGTGACTTGATTTTGTTCTCTTTTTCCGTCGTTTTGATCTTCTCTTTGCATTCGGCAATCTTATCCGGGCATCCCTACTGATATTTCTTCATTTTAAGCTCCGTTTCCTGCAAAAATTACAAGAATACGCAGTATCATGCCCTTTAAAGGAAACCAAGTAAAAACATATTAAATAAACATGCAAATGCATCACTTATATGTCAATTTAAGCCCCAAAATGCACGTATATTTTACATACATCATCAAACACTTGTTTATTTTTCATAAGAACTTTGATATTGAATATTGAATTGAGATTTTTCTCTTCAACCCTTTGGGTTTTTCCAAGTGCTTCAAGATTGTTCATCTTGTTGCGAATTTTGACTTATCAAACAAACTTCCACATTTGTTTATGGCATCTACGCATACCTAGGTTCCTTCTTTGCTAAGCAACGGGTCGAGGTTTCCACCAATCACAATCAAACTAGTGAAGATCTTGGGTTAACAACATATTGTTGTTGGGTCTATGCATAGTTATTGCTGCTGTTCACATTAGTTGGTAATCAGAGCCATCTAGCAATGTTAAATCTATCATTGTTCTTTAATTCTTGTTATTTTCCAGAATTTCTTATAAACCCTAGTTCTTGAAGGGTACAAAAAAAAATCAAAATTGCAAAAAAAACCAGCGGGTAAAGAATCGTAATCCGCGTGCAAAAAAAAGAGGAATTCAAAAATTCTGGAAAATTCAGAATTATAAACCCTAGTCTTCAATTTTATCTTATTGATGATTATTTTGGTGTGATGAGGCGTACCTGCGACTGTCTGATTGGTTTATAATCGTGACAAGTGCGGGTACTTGGAGATTGTGAGTTGAGTGATACACGAGCGTATACACGTGAGGGACTGAATCAAACATGTCCGAGGAAAATTGACAACTGACATATTTAGGTAATAAATTGGATATGGAGGCGATTCTAAACCTCATAAAGAAAATCATGATCGAGACGTACGGGGATCCCAGAGAGGCGCCAAGAATAGAGGAGCCTGTTACTAGGACGCGGAGGCCTATGAGGTTCGAACTGGAGGAATGGGCGGATGAGATTGATGATTTTGATTCCGAAAGAGAGGGAAATTACAATTCGGGCAGAGGTTGGCGTGTAAATAGGGGTGATAGGGGACGTGAGGATGGCAATTTTAGTAACATCAAAATACAAATTCCTTCGTTCTAGGGAAAGAGTGATCCGAATGCCTATTTTAACTGGGATAGAAAAATCGAGAATGTGTTTGATTTCCAAAAATTATTCTGAATTGAAAAAGGTGAAATTGGCATCAATTGAATTCTCGGATTACACAAGTGTGTGGTGAGATCAATTAATGGTCTCAAGGAGGAGGAGCATCGAGCGACCCGTTTTCATATGGGAGGAGATGAGAAGTTTTATGCAACATCGATTTGTACCAAACTATTATTACAGAGGCGTCTATCAAAGATTGCAGAGGTTGACATAAGGGTCGAAGGGCGTAGAGGATTATCATAAAGAGATGGATATGTTGATGGCGAGGGCCAATATCGAAGATGATCAGGAGGTTACTATGGCAAGGTTTATCGCGGGTTTGAATACTCCTGTAGCAGATGCCGTCGACTTACATCATTGTGTCGATCTTGAGGTGATGGTGCACATGGCGGTCAAAATTGAGCAGCAACTCAAGAGGAGGGGTTTTACACTACAAAATCCCAACACTAGCACCAGTACTTGGGGTTCGAATACTCCTACGATAGATGATGCGTGTTTTTCACAACAACTCAAAGTTGTGGAGAACAAGACAGACTCGGACAAGGCAAAACAATCAGGTAAATATGATCCTTCTACTTCACGGACTAGAGACATCGAGTGTTTTAAATGTCATGGGAGGGGTCATAGAGCTAGTGAATATCCAAATAGAAGAGTGATGGTGATTCGGGCTAATGGTGATGTAGAGTCCTAAGGTAAGGATGATCATTCTTATAGTGATATGCCAGAGTTGGAGGAGGTTCTAGAGGTAGTTAAGCCGGTGAAGGGTAACGTGTTATCACTAGTGTCACGTAGAATTTTGAATATTGAACCAAAGTTAGTTGATCATGAGCAAGGAGAAAATATTTTTCACACTAGATGCTTAGTTATGGTTAATGTGTGTAGTATGATCATTGATGGAGGTAGTTGTACAAACGTGGCTAGTGCGAAATTGGTGGAGAAGTTTGAGATTCCTACACTTGAACATCTAGAGCCGTATACCCTACAATGGTTCATTGATTGTGGAGAAGTGCATGTTAATAAAAGAGTGTTAGTGTCTTTTCATATTGGAGGTTATAAAGATGAAATATTGTGTGATGTAGTGCCAACGCGGGCTTGTCATATTTTGTTGGGTGGACCATGGCAGTTTGATAGGCGAGTTGTGCATGATGGATATACTAATTACTATACTATTGAGCATGAGCGGAGGAAGTTCATACTTTCATCTCTTACACCTACATAAATCTATAATGATCATGTGAGGATGAGAAATTGTGAGTCAAAAGAAAAAGAGTGTTCGGCAAGTGAGCAAAAGAATGAAATAAAAGCCAAGAAAAATAGAGAGCTTGAGAGTTTGGTCAAGTGTAGTTGTGCGATTCAAGAGATGGCAAAGAAAAAGGAGAGTACAAATTTCGAGTGGGCCAAAATTATGGGGGAAAAGGCCAATGAGGTAAAACAATGGAGAAAATTTGTGCTTATGATTAAAATGAGAGACATTATGCATGAGTGTTTGAATGCTAACATATCTAACAATATTTTGTCTATTTCTATTGTTTCTCATGTGGAGGGATTTGGGCAATCGGATCAGTGTGCATGCCGTTTAACATTTGATCCGGGTGGATTAATATAATTATTCAACCTTTGGGGTCCAAAGTTTGGATTCGAGGACGAATCCCTTTCAAGAGCAGGGGAATGATGAGAATCCAGTCGCGAAGGATTTGGGAAACACCAAATGCAAGCTATCTTGAGTTCTCGAAGACTGTAATTGAGCTCTTGAGTTCTTATATTTGTTTATCATAGATTAGATACTTATTTTCGTTGTTTTGAGTCATTTGAGTAGCCAAGTTGTTGTTAGAGGCCATATATATTGAGTTTAGAGTCATATTAGTTAATCATGTGCTTAAAAGAAGCATTGACGATCGAACAACAAGAGATTGCCTTCAAAAAATGTCTAAGCGCGTCAACAGTTTTCGGCACTGGTAGAGTCTAGTATTTTGGCCATAACTTCATCTACAAAATTGATGTTAAGCTGATTCAAGATGATATGAAAAGCTAGGAGAAATAGCTACAACTTTCATGAAGACTTTAGGGGATAATTCGACTCGAGGCCAACACGGCCCGGCCGTGCTTACAAGCACGGCCATGTTTGTCCAAGACGTGAGAAACACGTGTGGGATGTGTTTATTTGCTTCCTAGTTGTTTCCTTTTTCAACTTTTTTAAGTTGTTTCCTGGTTGGTTTAGGGTTTGTTCTCAACATCAAATAAAGTGCATAAAATACCAAATGCGTACTCGATTCAAAGTTCTAGACCTCGCAAGAATGATTTCCTACAAATAAAATAAAATAACTTAAATAATGATTTTTAAGAAATATAACTAAAAGAGATAAAAGAAAGAAAAAGAGTTTTGAATTGATTAATTTAAAAATGAAAAGAAAAACATATATATACAAGGAACTAAGTTTACTGTCCGGTCAATCACTAAAATCAGAAGTCAAAATGGGCATTTGAGATCTATGAATGTTTTTGGGGTTGAATTTGGGAATATCAAAAGAAGAGATGGGTTGTTTGAACTTGTTATAAGGAATCTGGTGTAGAAGTTAAATTTTTCTAAAAGTAAGGGAAAAATACTTATTTGGTCAACCGTCTCGCCTGCTCTCCGCTGCTTTCTTCTTCATTTTTTTTTAAAACTCTCTGACCTCTCTCTCTCTCATTTCTCTCTCTCAATCTCAATTTCTCACACCCTCTCACTCCAAGTCGCAGCGGGCAACGCGGGGGGGGGGGAGGGAGGGGTAGTGGTGAATGCCAGGAGGCAGCGGGGTTCGTGTATGTTTCTATTTTTTTTTGACTGGGTTTCAAGTTTCCTAGTTTTCGGGCCTATGATTCGGGTTCGGGCCTTGGAAATTTTCTGGGTTTCGGGTATTTTCGATGGGCTTCGAAATTTTTTCGATGGTTTTTTGAAGAGTTTCGAAGTTTCTGGAATTTGTGGAAAATTGATTTTGGGACTATCCGGCAACGTGGTTCGGGCCTACGGGTTTGAGATTTCTAGGTTTGCTTCTTGGAGTTTGTTGGCTTTGGGTAGATGATTTGGGGTTTTGGGGCTGGGGACTGGTGGCAGCACGGATGGTGGTTGAAGGAGTTGGGCTGAAAATTTGATAGAATTAAAAGAAATACAGGGCATTTACCTTTCTCTGTGAAGATAAGAGAAATAATGAACACTTGCAACGAACTGAAAAGCTTATGGCTTGAAGAGAGTTTTTTTTCTTTTGAGATCGTGAGATAGCGGATGGGGCTTGAGGGAGTTAATATCAGATTTTTAGAGTCCTAAATGATGTGGACTGTAGAATGCAGTTTGAGGGAGTTGAGGGAATAGTGGGCATTTGAACGGGAGGATATCTCGATATAAGCCAAAATTTGTTAAGAAAAGATTTTGTTTTATCTAATTTGATATATAAGGATAAAGATAAATAAATTTCAAATTTCAAAATTTAACTAAAAAGAATTTCTGCAGAATTATAACTCTTCTAGAAACTGGATATGGGCTTTTAAGAAAAATAAATAAAAAATTTACAAATGGGCCTGTTAATATCATCAAGACTCGTCTGAAAAAGAGACTAAGACTGAGATTCTATATTGGGCCAGAAATTAAAATCCTAAAAGTCTAAAAAAAAAAATATTAAAACCCAAATTGGTAAAATTGGGGTATTACATCCTACCCACCTCAATCATAAAATTTCGTCCTCGTAATTTCAGTTACATACCTTGATCAGAGAAGACGGGATAATTGGATTTGCCTCTTCTCTTTCCCATGTTGCCTCATTTTTCCCGTGTCTACTCCATTGTACTTTGATAAAACCACATCTCTATTTCTAAGCCCATGCACTTTACGATCCAAAATAGCTATAGGTATCTCTTCGTATGACAAATTCTTACCTATGTGTAGGTCCTTGTAGTTAACAATGTGATCAAGGTCAAACACATATTTCCTCAACATTGATACGTGAAACACATTATGTACCCCTGACAAGTCTGGTGGCAAAGGCAAACGATACGCCAAGTCCCCAACTCTTTCTAGTATCTCAAACGGTCCAATATAACGAGGCTGTAGTTTTCCCCTTTTACCGAATCTTATAATTCCCTTCATCGGAGCCACTTTCAAAAACACATTGTTGCCAACTTCAAACTGTATGTCCTTTCTGCGCTTATCTACATAGGATTTTTGTCTATCTTGAGCAACCTTTATTCTATCCCGGATCTCTGAAATCTTTTCCACTGTTTGTTCAATCAACTCTGGTCCCAAATTTTTCCTTTCTCCAACTTCACTCCAATATAAAGGGGACCTAAACTTTCTCCCGTATAATGCTTCATACAGCGCCATCTTAATCATTGCTTGGTAACTGTTATTGTACGCAAATTCCACCAATGGCAATATAGTTTCCCAACTTTCCCTCGTATCGAGTACACATGCTCTCAACAGGTCCTCTAACATCTTAGTAGTTCTCTCGTATTGTCCATCGGTCTGCGGATGATAGACTGTACTGAATCTCAATTTCGTTCCCAATGCTTCTTGCAAACTCCTCCAAAACTTCGATGTAAACCGCGGATCTCTGTCCGACACGATATAAACTGGCACCCCGTGTAGCCTCACAATTTGCTTAATGTTGATTCTGGCATACTGATCCATACTTAAAGTCATTCACACTGGCAGAAAATATGCTGACTTGGTCAATCGATCCACTATGACCCATACTACGTTATTCTTCCTTAATGTTTGTGGTAGTCCAACCACAAAATCCATAGTTATATGTTCCCATTTCCACTACGGGATTTCCAATGGTTTAAGCAAACCCGACGGTCGTTGCTGTTCTACTTTAACTTGCTGGCAAACCAAACACTTCTCTACAAAATCCCCAATATCTATTTTCATACTCTTCCACCAGAAAAGCCTCTTCAGGTCATGATATATCTTTGTACCTCCCGGATGAGCTGTGTAGGGAGTATTATATGCCTCCTCCAGAATTTTCTTCCGAAGTGCCTCATTCTTAGGGACATAAATCCTTCCTTCATATGTCAGAACATCATCACCGGTTATCTTGAATCCCTCGATATCTCCAGCTTGTACATGTTCCCTCATTTTGCACAAAAACTTATCGTGGGGTTGAGTCTCCTTAATCTTATCTCTTAAGGTGGGTTGCACCACCAATGATGCCAAAATGGCTTCCGTACCATTTGGTGGCTCAACAACTTCAATCTCCAGTTTGGCAAACTCTCTTGCCAACTGCTCCTGCTCCGTGAGCATACAAGATAACTCCCCTCTGGTCCTTCGGCTCAAGGCATCGGTTACTACGTTAGCTTTTCCCGGATGGTACTGAATGGTGCAGTCGTAGTCTTTCACCATTTCTAACCATCTTCGCTGCCTCATATTCAACTCCTTCTGAGTGAAAAGATATTTAAGGCTTTTGTGATCCGTGAATATTTCACACTTCCCTCCATATAGATAGTGTCGCCATATTTTTAATGTGTGCATCACGACAGCCAACTCCAGGTCATGTGTGGGGTAATTCAACTCGTGCGTCTTTAGTTGTCTAGAGGCGTAAGCCACAACTTTACTGTGTTGCATTAAAACACAACCCAAACCTTGCTTCGATGCGTCACTATAGATAACAAATCCCTCTAGTAGGATTTGGAATTGTCAATACAGGGGCAGAAGTTAGTCCACCCTTCAACTCCTGAAAACTCTCCTCGCACTTCTGAGTCCATTCGAACTTCTCCCCTTTTCTTTGTTAACCGAGTCATAGGCATGGCTATCCTAGAGAATCCCTCGATAAACTTTCTGTAATAGCCAGCTAGACCTAGAAAACTTCGTACCTCACTTGCATTCTTAGGTACATTCCAACTCCTTACTGTTTCAACTTTACCAGGGTCAAATTCGATTCCTTGTGATGTGACCACATGTCTGAGAAACACGACTCGGTCCAACCAGAATTCACACTTCTTAAACTTCGCATATAACTTCTCCTTGTGAAGTGTCTCCAATACAATCCTTAAATGCTCCTCGTGTTGCACCTTATCATTTGAATATACCAATATGTCTATGAAGACTATGACGAATTGATCTATGTAAGGGTGAAATACTCTGTTCATTAGGTCCATAAAGACCGTTGGTGCATTAGATAAACCAAAAGGCATCAATACAAACTTGTAGTGCCCGTAACGGGTTCTAAATGATGTTTTCGGAATGTCACACTCTTTTACTTTCAATTGGTGATACCCAGAATTCAAATCAATCTTGGAGAACACACTAGCTCCTCGAAGTTGATCGAATAAATCCTCGATCCTCGGCAACGAATACTTATTCTTCACTGTAAGTCGATTCAACTCTCTGTAATCGATGCACATTCGAAGTGATCCATCTTTCTTCTTCACGAATAGGACTGGCGCGCCCCATGGTGACACATTTGGGCGAATAAATCCCATCTCCAACAGTTCTTGTATTTGAACTTTTAGCTCGTGCAGTTCCTGTGGTTCCATCCGATAGGGTGCTCTAGATACTGGTGCCGCTCCGGGTACCAAATCGATGGAGAACTCAACATGTCGATTTGGTGGTACTCTTGGTAACTCTTCGGAAAAGACATCCACAAATTCCGGGACTGTAAAAACATCATTTGGTGTCAACTCAGTTGTTGGAGTTCCAACAATATTCACCAAATACCCTTGACAATTTCTCTTTTTCAGCAAAGTCAAAGCATTCATTGCTGATATAACTCTAAGCACAGTCCTAGTCTTAGTCCCGTAAAACTTTATTTCTTCTCCTCCCGGCAAATGTAGTGTCACTTCCTTTTCCTGACACTGGATGTCAGCAATATCCACTAAGCCAGTCCATACCAAATATTATATCGAAATCCTTCATATGAATTACATACAAATTAGCTTTTAGACCCTTTCCCCCTATGTCAACGTCTACATCCTTAATGATAGAATTAGTGAAAATTGTCTTACCAGAAGGCAAACTAATCTCAAGAGGTTCGTTGATCCTAGTATCGCTATGTCCAACCATATTATAAAATCTCGAAGACATAAATGAATGTGTGGCACCCGTATCAAATAATGCTAAAGCAGGTATTCCAAACACATTTAACATACCTGACATCGTGCCAGGGTTCTGATCAGTTTCCCCTTGGGTCATAGCATATACTCGAGCCTGTCCTCCAGAGCCTTGCCCTTTCCTTCCTTGTTCCCGAGTGGGACAATCCCATGATGAATGTCCTGGCATCTTACACCAGTAGCACTTATTCTGTCCCACAGGACACTCCCCATTATGATTCTTCCCACATTTCGCACACAACGGTTTACCAGTTTGGGGTTTAGGTCCTCTCCTCGCGTCGATCCTACTTTATTTATTCGATTTCGGTTCTTGTCCTGGTTTCCGTTCCAGCTCCATTTTCCCAAATTCCCTGTTTGTTGTCGGTCTAGCTCCTGACTGGAAGCAATCTCCCGAGAATGAAATACTGTATATGCGTACGATAGGACCCCATGTCTTGCCACAATGTGGCGTATCCCTGGCCGTAAACCAACTCGGAACCTTAGCGCTCGTTTATGGTCTGTATCCACCATATATTCCACGAAAAAGCTCATTTGGTTGAACTTCCTCTCGTACTCTGTCACAGACATTCCTTCTTGCTTTAGATCCCAAAACTCACGCTCCATCTGTTCCCGATAATGTTGGGGACAGTACTTCTCTATCACTATCTCTTTAAACCCCTCCTGCTGTTAGGGCTCGCTTTTCTCGGCAGGCCTTAGTCTCCAGTAGCTCATCCACCAACGTCCTGCATCTTGTACCAGCTGGTACTGAGCACAAAGGATGCGTTGTGCCTCAGTGCACCCGATTAATTCAAAAGTACGCTCTAGTGATACAAACCACTCGTCTACATAGGTAGGTCTTTCTTGCCCATTAAAGATCAGCGGTGAGAAGCGGCGAAACTGCTCTACCACTTGTGCTTGAGTTAATGCCGGTGCTTGGTTGAATTCGTGATCATTCTTGTTATTCCCTGGGTTCCCCATCGGTAATGGGTTTGCCTCATTATTTCGGTGCATGTTGTTATTAGCAGCAGCTCGGGCTCCCGATCTACGTCCTCGAATCATTTTCCTATAGTTAAAGTGTAATCATAACTTAGTAAACTCATATGAGGTATGCATTCTAAGTCAAAATTATAGTTTATAAGCTAACTCATCACCAGATAAGACATCACTAGAAAAGACATCCATAATATAAAAGTATACGTAGAACAATTCCATTATAATCAATTCAAAAACCTTCAAGAGGTACAATGCACTAATCTGAAAAACAACTGGAAAAGGGAAACAAAATGCTGAACTAGAAAGAAAATCCTAACTACAACGCTAAATCATTGAGCATTGCTGGAGTTTTCATCCCATAGTTCTTCTTCAGGATCTTCCTCCATCTGATCTTCTGGCTCCGTTATCAGCTTCAGCCACATCCCTTACAAAGAAACAGAGAAGTCAGCAAAGCTGATGATGGGAGCATCTGCATAGTAGGTGAAGGTCTCTTCTCGAAGAAAGAGAGCTCTCGCACGAGGTTCCCACTCCGGGGGCAAAGTGTCCATCAGTTTCACGACTGCAACATAGTCAGAGACCTCATCTTGTTTTACCATGGCCCACATCCTTCCCATTGCAAGAATGTGGCCTTCCAAATCATGATTGTCCAACATCTCATAATTCAAATTCTCTAATACGCCTCATTTTTAGGACTACGGGACAAATGACAGACTTCCTAGCGGTCTCGTGAGGCCCAACTATCTAATTATACATATATCAGGCCCATGAATTTTTTTAAATGTTATGAATTCCTTAAGTTCAAAGCATAGTAAAAATGGAGACATAAATCATTTCTCAACATTAAAAATATGCATTTTTCGCAATGAAAGGCATTAACATACGGCTCAAGTCTCATAAAGTAACATGCTCGCATAATACATGACATAAAGCTCAAATTTCATAATACAATAAGATGACAAAAATATAAGTATTACCTCGAAGTCCCCGTGGTGCGGCGAAGGTGATTGATCATAGATTATTTTTAAAAAAAAATCCGACTCTTTTTTTTTCAAGTCTACAGAAACGTAAGCCTGCTCTAATACCACTAATGTAGCACCTTAGTTTTGGAAAATGCAACTACGCATAATAATATCCACAAAATGACTAAGAATCTAATGGAAACGAGTCAACTATTTTTTTTCCAAAGAATTAAATAACTAAGTTAAATAAAAAATTTCATCATCCATCAATTGAAATAAAACTAGTACACTGTATGTTTTATAAATACGAAAAAGATAGAAAGACCAACATCGTTCAAGAAATTCTACTACTAATAAAAATTCGATAAAAACAACTATCATGATCAATTCACCCGTCACGCGCCACGTCGGACTCCTCAACCTCAAATAAAGTGCAAAAATACCAAATGCGTGCTCGATTGAAAGTTCTAGACGTCGTAAGAATGATTCCCTACAAATAAAATAAAATAACTTAAATAATGATTTTTAAGAAATAACTAAAAGAGAAAAAAAAAGAAAAAGAGTTTTGAATTGAATAATTTGAAAATGAAGAGAAAAACATATATATACAAGGAACTAAGGTTACTGTCCGGTCAATCACTAAAATCAAAAGTCAAAATGGGCATTTGAGATCTATGAATGTTTTTGGGGTTGAATTTGGGAATATCAAAAGAAGAGATGGGTTGTTTGAACTTGTTATAAGGAATCTGGGGTAGAAGTTAAATTTTTCTAAAAGTAAGGGAAAAATACTTTTTTGGTCAAAAGAAACATCCCAGCCTCCCCAATTTCTCAAACTCTCACCCTCGTCGTCTCGCCTGCTCTTCGCTTCTTTCTTCTTCATTTTTTTTAAAAAACTCTCCGACCTCTCTCTCTTGTTTCTCTCTCTCAATCTCAATTTCTCACACCCTCTCACTCCAAGTCGCAGTGGGCAACGCGGAAGGGGGTGGGCAACGTGAACGCCGGGAGGCAGCGGGGTTCGTCTATGTTTCTATTTTTTTTGTTTGACTGGGTTTCGGGTATCCTAGTTTTTAGGCCTATGATTCGCGCTTGGGCCTTGGAAAATATATAGGTTTCGGGTATTTTCGATGGGCTTTGAAATTTTTTCGATGGTTTTTTGAAGAGTTTCGAAGTTTCTGGAATTTTGTGGAAAATTGATTTGGGGACTATCCGGCGACATGGTTCGGGCCTACGGGTTTGAGATTTCCAGGTTTGCTTCTTGGAGTTTGTTGGGTTTGGGTTGATGATTTGGGGTTTCGGGACTGGTGATTGGTGGCAAAAAATGAGCTTGCTAGCTTTTGTTCCTATAACTGCTTTTATGATATGCAATCTCATTTTTTTGATTGAGTTTGTCATTCATATTTTTAGAACTCTAGAACTTGCAATGGTATCTTTATTGAAACCACATGTGTGTGAAATTTTTGAAGATGATTTAAGACCACTTGTTTAAGCCTACATAGCCTAAAAAGCTTACCTATGAACTCCTGATTCCCTAGTTAGCCAATTTAAGCCTTAGCCTTAGCCTTGTTTGTTGTTAGTCCCATTTTGAACTTATAACTTAACATATTCTTTATCCCAAAACTTAAGCTTATAGAGATGTTTATTTTTGAGGCAAATATGGATTAAATGTTGACAAAAATTATGTTGGCAAAAGAGGGATGATCTGTGCGTAGGTGCAAAACAACATAAGTGACATAAGGTAATACCCAAAAAATGTTACCTAATAGCCATAAAATATTTTTATAGACATTATGTAGCACTTTTGAATTAATGCACTTGCCCGTGCTACCAATAGTCTAAGGTATTACTTTTAATATCTTTTAGTGACATTTTTCCTAAGTGTTACATTCAGTTCTCTATTTGTATCACATTGAAGAAACACTTCTAAAAGTGTTACATATGAATCTTATGTTACATTTTCTCGTAGCACCTTTTCTATTTGTAACACTTTAAAAAAATATTTTAGAGTGTTACATATGAATCTTATCTAGCACATCTTAAACTTTTACCCCAAAGAACTTCGAACCCGAGACCTGTCATGCGTGGAGGTGACAATTTGCCACTAAGCTAAGTTGATGTGTATTACAACTTTTTCATTGTTTTATATATGTACACACACACACATAAATAAATTAAAATTATATTATATGTATATATTATATAATTTGTACGTAGTAAAGATTATATTATATAATATATGTTTTAAAAATTATATTATACACTTTATATATTAAAATTTATATAGTGTATATATTAAAAATAATATTATATTATATATTAAAGGAATAGTAAAAATAGAAAATAAAGAAATATATAAAACAAAATTATCAATTAATTAATTTTCCATCTGTAAAAATAAAAAAACTTAAAATTTAAAATTAATTTTCCAATAGACTAAAAAAACTTAAAACTTTAAAATTAATTTTCCAATAAAAGTAATGAAAAAGTTCTACCGACATTTTTTTTAAGTAATTACCGACATCATCAAGTTTCGTTGGTAAATATTTTTTATAAAAAAGTAAAAAAATAAAAAAACTTCCGATGAAATTAATTTCCGTCGGTAAAAATAAAAAAAATTAAAATTAATAATAATATAATATTTACTACGTATTTTTCATTGTATTATGACGGAATTAATTACCTCCATAAAAAATTAAAAATAAAAAAAATAAAAAGACTTTATAAAAAGAAGAAAAAATCAATAGAAAAAATAGTACATGACATCTACAATTTTTATGTTGAGTAACTGCTTTTGACTTCACCTATTTTGTGATATAAATTAATTAAATAAACCGTTGACATTACTTAATGAAAGCAATATAATTTTATGTTACCAAAATATAGCCAAAAAAGTATTTCAATTAATAAAACATAGTGTGACCTAGAGTGTTGTTTATGTAAAGTGATACATATTTGTGTTACAAAAGAAATAAAAAAAATGATACTTAAAAAGTATTACTTGTTTAAAATTGTTACATATAAGCATTACATATTGATAAAGTGCTGGAAAAGTGTCACATAAAATTGTAATGTCAAAAGTGTTACAAACACATGTTACATAATGTGTCTTGTGTAAAAAATGCTACAATTTTATGTTACCTAATGTCATTTATGTTGTAGTGGTGAATGTTGAAGCTCGAAAAGAAGTTAAAATAAAAAAAGGAAAAACAATCAAGCAAAAGAAAAGAAAAGTTCTGGAAATTGAGAAAATTGAGAGTTTAAGGCAATAGAAAGAAAGCAATGACCTAAGTACGAAAAAGAAGAAAAAGGGTGGAATAAGAAGTATGAGTTGAAAACAAAAAACAAAATGCTTCTTTAGATTAAATAGATTGGTGAGTCGAAAGTATGTGTACTTAAATTCTATTTGCTCAAGTCAAGTCACTTAATCTATATTTTTTCTTACCTTTACCAAAAACCTACGTTACAACCAAAGAAAAGTCCTTCTTGATTCTTGAATTGTGCACACTTGAGTGGTAGATATGTTAGATGATTTGCAAGTATATGGTAGTTCTACTTCACTGAATTGATTAGAGAGTATACACTTTCGATTTACTTTGAGAGTAGAGTGATACACTTTATATTGTGAGTCGTGATATTGAATACCTAAATGAGTATTGATTCTGCCGGATTTGTAATTGATAGCTTTTTTATGATGAGTTAAATATTTACTAAAGTGTTTGTAGTGTTCTTGTGTTGTTTAATCTACCCCATTGCATGTGGTTATTTTTCTTATTTTGCTCGAGGATGAGCCATGATTTAAGATTGGGGGGATTGGTACGTGTAAAATATACATGCATTTAGGGGCTTATTTTGGTACATATCTGATACATTTGCATGTATATTTCGTGTGTTTTAGTTAGCCTCCTTTGTTGGGCGTGATACTGCGTGTTTTTCTGATTTTGATAGGAAATAGAGCTCTATTTGCTAATATATCAGTAAGACAGCTAGGACAAGAATGCCGAATGCAAAGACATGATCAAATACGCAAAGAAAACGACGAAGAGCAGAAAAAATGGCCCACCCGTGTATTATTACACGGTCGTGTATTTTGAACTCGTGTGATTTTACACGTTTGTGCGACTTGTTCAAGGAAAAAATTTCAGAGACGGAATACATGACCCACCCGTGGATTAGTTCACGGCCGTGTACTTTGATTCGGAGAAAAATAAGAACAAAAGCATCTAGAAAAGGAAGACCAAGTCCTAAGCTGAAGACACATAATTTTTACACCACGACACACAAAATTTTATACACTTCTAGGGAAAGATACACAAAGCAACAAAGAACGACACAAGACCTTTCAAATCTACAAAGGCACAAGAGTTCAAGACTTTGAAGAAGGATCCATACTGACAAGTGGAGTTCTATCCTCATAGTTTAGATCGGTTATTTTGTATTTAATTCAATGTCAACTTCTTTGATATCAAGTTTGTCTATGAGTTTATTTTCAAATATGTTAGGATAAACTTCTTAATCAAAGTGCATGATCAAAAATGTGGATTCATGTTAATTCTAATTTGATTGTTTCTTCTTAATTAGTTTCGTGCGTTCTATTTATAAATTTGAGTGCAAGATTTTTGTAGATTATCTGGCCAATAGTTTGCATGTCTTATTTGTTAGTTCAAAAATTCGGGAGATCAGATCTAACTTACGAAAAATGAATTCATAACATAAACATGGATTGAGTCGGGAGACTTATAACTGTTTGTGGGGGTTTACTTCAATTCTAAGAACTTTTGGGAGTTAATATTATTTGTTGACTAGGGATACCCACAATTATTATTAATCAACAGTATATGTCCCACTCGATAGAGGAATAAATTAATTTAGGAATTCAACCATAGATACACAGAAACTGGTTTTGATGAAACATTTATTGGAATTAATATTTATGAAGCATGTTGAGATTATGTTCCTACAATTGTTTTTCGTATTTGTTTAAATTTTTGTGAAGTTTGGTTTTTTAAAAAATTTTAGAAATTTTTACTTGATAATTCAGGGTTTAGTTTAGATAACAAACCTATGATTTCCGATCGCTTCAATAAAATTGACGTATGATATTTGCTATACTTTATGTGTTTCATATTCAATCCATGAGGAATATGACCTTGCTCGCTGCTACATGCTAGCTACAACGCACACTTGCGGCATAGTGAAAACAAATTCACGATCAGAGATCTAACATTACATAACGATTCATTGGCATCAATTGATTCTTCCACATGAGTAGTCTGTTCCTCAGCTGATTTATTAGCATCATGGGAAGGTGATGGTACTATAGGTGGTGGGCCATCAACCAATGTGAAATTTACAGGGGCAACTTGGTTACTAGCTTTCTTCCTTTGTGCCAAGGCCTCCTCAGTAGCTCGGTCCTCTTCAAATTTTTCTTTAGGACTGGAGTTAATCTCATCATCCGTCTCCAAAAATTCGACGTCGATGTGTTCCTATGAGTCATGAAGGGCACTTATTTCCTCTTCTTCCATTGACTCTTTCTGAGGGGCACTCACTTCTTCTTCGCCTTTCTTACCCATGGAAGTCTCAACCTCCATTGGGCCTTCTCTGTTAGCAGTCTTAGCCACTGATGGGCCTTCAGCACTCTCTTTTGCAGTCGAAACGCAACAGAGTCCTTGCGGATTGCATTTTCAGATCTAGGAGTCTCAACTTCCTTGTCTTCCATTCCATCCTTTGTCTTGGCTGCATCAGCAACTTCATCGGCCTGTAGGGCCGCTGGGATTTCAGCTGAGACAGTTGGAACTGTATGATCCTTGTCAACCCCACTCTATTGTACGTTTAAGTTCTCACCTTAGCCTCCAATCCCCTTTTGAGTTGTGTCTCCCTCAGTCTCCTCTGCTATGGTGGTTTGAGTTTCCATCTCAGCTGGAGCTCCAGCTTAGTCTCGAACACTGGGGTCACTTGAAACCTGAGACCCGACTTCTTGTCTGATTAAATGAGCAACCGATAGGGCAGGTGTCTCAACACTTTCTTCAGAGTTAGGCTTGGCAAGGTGCCCTCTTCTACTCCGTCCTTAGCTTCATCACCAATTCTCCTGGTATCTTGGTCCTCTAAGTGCACTGGTGAAGTGGTGGCATCAATCACCACCATTTCCATAATATCTGGGCTAGGGGAGATTAGAATTGAAGAAGACTCTCATGGCCCGTTTGCAATGTCTTCTCATGCAACTATTTGGATTCTTTTAGTGCTTGCTTCAGCTAGGATTTCTCTACTGCATCAGCTGGGTTCAATTCTTCCACATCACTATCACTGCAGGCAGCTGGCTCTAAGGCATGTTCACAGGCGTCTGTGAAGGCACAAGAATGAGGCTTCTCCAATTCTGCAATAGCCTTAGCCTTCTCAATTGCCTTAAGCCTTTGATTCTACTTCCTGTCAAATAGAATGTTGATGCAGTTGTCTTCATCCAGAGCCGTGCGTACACCAACGTCCTCCAAAAACTCTTGGAGGTATTCTTCCTCCTCAATGAACTACAGGCTTTTAAATTGGTTCGTCGTCAAGCTCAACTTCCAGGCCCTCCAAATTTCAAGCCTGTTAGGAAAATTATTTGTTAGATTTTGATGATACCCTGTGAAACTTAAATTAGGTTGATGGCACCCCCATTTTTATTGTAATTTGTATGTGTGACTTGGAAGAACTGATAGAGCTGAGTCGAGTTAGTCCAGTCAAAGTGGAAGGAGATAACTGTGAACTACACTAAAGAACTCTACTGAAACTCAGCTGAGTGCATCCTAGAGGACAACATTAACTCAAGAAGAATCAGCTGAGGAACAGCTGTAAGGAAGGTCAGCCAAGTCAACTGGAAGAAGCCAAGTTGAAAATGACAGTTGAGTTATCCAAAGGTTGAAGTAGGCTCAACTCAACTGAGTCTGCAAATAAGGCAGTTGAGTGAAGGCAACTGACATTTAACCGTTGCACAAAAATCAAGGAAATTACTTTTTAGGTAAAGACTCCATACTGCCAAGTCCTAAGAATAAACAAATGAAAAGGCGTGCGATTTAATAAGCAAAAGAAACAGTCCAAGTGGGTGTCAGACCCCGAAAAGCTGGAATGTTCAAGAATACAAGGAAGTGGATCTTTCACACGCCTAGAAAGCAAGTCAGTGCAGACCAACGTCCAACAAAATATTATTTGATAAATTATCTATCTCTTCAATGAATAATTTTTCAAATAATACTATAAAAGGCTGAGGATTCAAATGAATGAACATGAATGATAATGTATGCGTATGAATGCAACTAAGACTAAAAATAGACAAATCGGAAAAGCATACAAACTTGTGCTGAAAAGACAAAAATCAATTTATCATCCTCAAGCCTACATATTACAAAATTCTAAATCCAACACTCATTGTGAAGGACAAAAGAATTCACCAAGTTGAAGAGGAAACCATCAAAAAACTTTCAGGGGTCTACATTCCAAGGGAAGGATTGTAGGAAAGGTTCAAGTTTGTTTGGAGGGTTGTGTGATCAAATCCAAAGACTTGAAGAAGTGAGTTGTAGTAGCAAGGAAGCCGCCTTGTGAAGAAGCTGAGTCACAAGAGAAACCAGATGTGTAATCAAGGCATCTCTGCTAGATAAATATTTTTATCAAGATTTTGATGATTTTGTTTAAATGAGTTTTTACACCAAAACAATGTTTTTAAATGTTGTCCAAATACTCCCAATTGATTTAAAATATTTTTACTAATTTTTTTGTGTATTTCTTGAAGTTTATTTTTGACAAAAATCGGACAACACTTCTATTTTGAGGTCGACCGGTCGAACAAGAGGTCGACCAGTATATGAAGAACGCAAAAATGAAAACAAAATTCACTGAAACAAAAAAAAGGGGAGGGGGACCGGTCCACATAGAGACCGACCGGTCGGACCCCCCTTGGACCGGTCGCCCACCCATCCATCCTGTGTCTGGATCGCACTGTTTTCTTTTTAACGTTCGAAATTTTATACATAGCAACCGGTCGCTACATGTTTTTGGATGACAGAGAATAATACAGTTGGACATCCATATCAACAAGATTTACTTTATCTTTTTTGTACAATATTTCTACATCTTGTGATCTTCTTTTTGTAGACAAAAGTGAAGAAGGAGGAGCCTATGTTTGTGAAGACTCTCCTATAAATAGAAGATGATTTTGAAGACACAAAAGAAGAACAACACAAGCAAACACAAAACAAGAAATATGCAAATTTCTAAGCTTTCATATTCAACACTCTTGTTGTATTTATAGCCTAAGTATTTCACTTTCACATCTTGAGGTCTAGGCTTGATTCTTGATTACACTTGCACTCAAAATTGTATTATTCATTATTGAGTTGTAATCTTGAATTTTTGGGTTCATCATTCAACACAAGAAATCCTTGTGAGTGTTGTTGTGGTAAGAACACACTTGGGTAATCTAGGTGTTATGTGCAAGAAGATTGTGGTAATCTTCTTAGTGAAGAGTTTTGTGCTCTTTGAGGTGTTGAAGAATTTGGTGTTCTTGAAGGTTGAAGATTGTGGTAATCTTCACAAGGTGTCGTAGAAAATTGTGGTAATCTTCAAAGGAGATTGTGGTAATCTCCAAAGAGGTGTTGTAAGGTGATGTTGTATTAACTGTGGTAATTAATAAAATCTTTTTTCTTTTTGAAATCCATCCCGGAGATACTGGGGTGGTAGAGGATAAGTCCCTAGGTGGGTTGAACCTCTATAAATCGAGGCGTGTTGTTTAATTTTCACACCTTTATTCTTGTCTTTGATTGATCATTTGAAAAAGAGGGCTAATTGCGAAAAATCGGCATAATATATTCACCCCCCTCTAGATTATCGTATCCACTTGGACTAACAAGTGGTATCAAAGCCAAACTTTTTGGCAAGCTCGTTCCACATCGCGAGTAAAGAGGAACGATCAATGGCTATGAATGAAGTCTACCTTACCGGCGCCTCCACCAACAAGCCACCACTATTTGATTCCAAAAATTATACATTTTGGAAAGAAAGAATGGAATGCTATTTACAAAGTTGCGGGTCCGATATTTAGAACACGGTCATGAATGAAGACTCCATCCCTATGAAAGACACACCTCACACCTCAAAAGTCCTCAAGGAGCTCAATGATGAAGAGAAGAAAATCATGTCCTTAAACGGTAAAGCTCTTAATATTATTTATTGTTCACTTACCATTTTGGAATATGATCATATTGTAGGAATTCGATCGGCACATGAAGTATTGAGAAAACTAGAAGAAGTATATGCAAATGAAAGGAGCTACTCAAAAGCATCTACTTCTCAATTGGATACAACATCAAATCCAATAACATGGGATGAGCTTCTTACAACTTCCGATGTTGAAGAAGTCGAACAATGTCTTATGGGCATCGAAGAAGAAAACAAGGTAAGTTCTAAACCTTCTACTTCTTGTGATAATGAATTACAAAATGATTATAGAGATTTGCAAATGATTTTGATGAACTACAAAATGAATTCCAAAGCTTGCTGTTAAATACAAAAATTTGAAAAATGAATTCAATGTTTTGAAAAATGATAAAGATAGATTATTTACCTCCTATGAATCACTTTCATTTGCTCACGCCACCACATTTGATAAGGTTAGAATCCTTGAAAAGGAAAATAGTACTCTTGTTGAATACATTAATTGCATGAAAAAGGATTTAAAACTAGGACTTGATCATAAGCCTAATATTGTTAATCATATAAAAAAGAATCAAGTCTCTAAGCATGTTGGTCATTATGCTCCTAGAATTATTACTTGCTTTTATTGCGGTAAAAAGGGTCACACGGCTAATTTTGTCGGGTTAAAAATAGTTCTAATTATTATTGGAGACCTAAAAGTCTCAATGTTAATCCCAAAGGACCCAAACACTTGAGGGTACCACACGAAAATTTTATGTTAGGTACTCGGCGCAATAAAAACAAAGGAGTTTTAAATTGTCATATGGACAACAAACGATCGCGCCATTTGATCGAACGAAGAGATATTATCAACAAAATTATTTTTCAAGAAGAAGGTATAATCAACAATGGAAAAAATACAACCCTTGGCAATGGCGAAATTGGTAACTCTTATCCTCTTCTTGAAGTATGCATTTCATATTGTCTTTTATAATTATTGCAAATTTTCATGCATTTAATTTTTGTGTTGATTGTCAAAATTCTTTATAAAAATATTTCTTAAAAATAAGCTCTCAATTTTATACTCTCAGATTTTTAAATTTCAAAAGAGACCTTATATGGATTTTCAATAAGCACTTCTTTTATCAAACTTTTGTTGATTCCTTAAATAGCATAGTATGGGATACTTGTTCAACTTCTATATTGTGTATATTATTCGATACTACTATGCTCGTGTGCAAGATATTTTGTCAAGTTTTTTGCAGGAAATATTTTGGTATTAAGGAACAAATGATCGTAGACTTATCCATGGCCATCTACGTCATAAAGTGTCAAGATTGCAAAAGGCATATTGGTTGACAAATAAATTCGAGGTATGTTTATCAACTTTCATTATTCTTATAGACTCAAAATTCTTCATGCCTTATGCCTATATGCTCGATTTCAAAACTATCGCAACGAATCACATTAAAGTGCCGTTAAAAGAAATTTTCAAATATTTGAAAGGCACTTCTTCTTATGGCTTGTTTTATCCAAAGGTTTAAAACGTTAAATATTTTTCCAAATAACAAGTCCGGTGAAAATAGTTTCTCAACAAATGGTTCTTCATAACCAAACTAAATATATTGAGATTTGATATTTTTTTACGGGATTGTACTTCTTAAAGGAAAATTGAGACGCGTTTAATTCCGTCTCAAGGATAACTCGCGGACATTTGTTTTTAATCGCTAACCGCCGAGTCTTTTACCTCATCTTGAGCTTATTTAGGCATAATGCATATTAAATGAGGTCTATAATTACAATTTGCATGTTTTTAAAACTTAGGGGTGAAAAATCGGATTTTTGGTGCAAAATTCGGACATAAACAAAACTGGTGTTCAGGCACCGGTCGACGGAGAGGTCGACCGATCAACATGGCCAAGATCTGTCGCCCTCTACACGTCGACGGCCGCTTAGCTAGCCAATTTCAAAGAATAAAATTGCTTCTGTCCTTCATTTCGTTATTTTGGTTCTTTTCTTCCAAAATCAAACCCCTTCGTATTTTTCACACACAATTCACTCAAAATATTTTTCTTCTTATAAATCTATATTTTTGAGTTTATGTAACTTATATTTCATCATTATTAACTTCTCCGATTAATTGGTAAGAATTTCTCCTTTTAATTTCAATTGGGTTGAACCCTTGAGAATGTGCTCATATCTTGATATTTTAATGAAATCTGTATATTGGTGTGATGTATATGATGATTGTTGATGGATGAATGTTGTATTATTGCATTTGGTGATGAAAATTTTGGCTTAAATGAAATACAAAGGCGTTATATATCTCTTGTTTTATTCGACGCACGCCAAGTGTTCGACAAAATGTTTCTATGAAAAATTCATCACCTATATGATTCTCTTGATTTGAAAAGTCTTATAAGTTTATAGAGATCATGCTTTATCAATCAAATGAACTTTTCCCTTTTATTTGGAATTTAAGCTTCAATGTTCAAAATGCTCGATAAATCGATTAAATTGTGCACTTTGATATGATTATATGATGTTTTTATCGCTAACATTCTTTTTGATGATTCCAAAAGGGAAGAAACAGGAAAAACACTCATATGTTCAAAGAAGCGAAAATAAGATCGCAAGAAAAGCTATAAGCTAGGGCTCTTAAAAGCCAAAAGATGTGAATGATACTTAGTCCATTTGATGTATTATGGACTTTTATGCTTAACTAATGTTGTCTTTGTGACAAGGGGAGCTTCTAAGCTCATGAAATTCAAGCTTTTAGCTTGTAGTTGTTTGCTTCTACTTATTTTTGTTATGCATGTTGATAGGGGGAGCTTATGCAAAATGTTTTTAGAAAATCTTTGCTCCTATCCTTGTGTGTTTTACTTATGGTAAATGTTGTTTGTAATGGATTGATATTTTAGACCGGAAAAATGTGTTTTATTTTTCAAATCGATCAACTAAAATTATTTTGGTTTAAAATCATCAAAAAGGGGGAGATTGTTAGATAAATGTTTTTATCAAGATTTTGATGATTTTGTTTAAATGAGTTTTTACACCAAAACAATGTTTTTAAATGTTGTCCAAATACTCCCAATTGATTTAAAATATTTTTACTAATTTTTTGGAGTATTTCTTGAAGTTTATTTTTGACAAAAATCGGACAACACTTCTATTATGAGGTCGACCGGTCGAACAAGAGGTTGATCGGTATCTGAAGAACGCAAAAATGAAAAAAGAACTCACTGAAACCAAAAAAGGGGGAGGGGACCGGTCCACCTAGAGGCCGACCGGTCGAACCCCACGGCGACCGGTCAGACCCACCTTGGACCGGTCGCCCACCCCTCCATCCTGTGTCTGGATCGCACTATTTTCTTTTTAACGTTTGAAATTTTATACATAGCAACCGGTCGCGCTGTGTTATTTTTGACAGCAGAATAATACCGTTGGACATCCATATCAGCAAGATTTACTGTTATCTTTTTTGTACAATATTTCTACATCTTGTGATCTTCTTTTTGTAGACAAAAGTGAAGAAGGAGGAGCCTATGTTTGTGAAGACTCTCTTATAAATAGAAGATGATTTTGAAGACACAAAAGAAGAACAACACAAGCAAACACACAACAAGAAATCTGCAAATTTCTAAGCTTTCATATTCAACACTCTTGTTGTACTTATAGCCTAAGTATTTCACTTTCACATCTTGAGGTCTAAGCTTGATTCTTGATTACACTTGCACTCAAAATTGTATTATTCATTATCGAGTTGTAATCTTGAATTTTTGGGTTCATCATTCAACACAAGATATCCTTGTGAGTGTTCTTGTGGTAGGAACACACGTGGGTGAAGATTGTGGTAATCTTCTTATTGAAGAGTTTGGTGCTCTTTGAGGTGTTGAAGAATTTGGTGTTCTTGAAGGTTGAAGATTGTGGTAATCTTCACAAGGTGCCGTAGAAGATTGTGGTAATCTTCAAGGGAGATTGTGGTAACCTCCAAAGAGGTGTTGTAAGGTGATGTTGTACTAATTGTGGTCATTAATAAAATCTTTTTTCTTTTTGAAATCCATCCCGGAGATACTGGGGTGGTAGAGGACTTGGCCCTAGGTGTGTTGAACCTCTATAAATTGAGGCGTGTTGTTTAATTTCTGCACCTTTATTCTTGTCTTTGATTGATCATTTGAAAAAGAGGGCTAATTGCGAAAAATCAGCATAATATATTCACCCCCCTCTAGATTATCGTAGCCACTTTGACTAACAATCTCGAGACTGAGTCATAGGAGAAAGTCAGCTGTGTGACCAAGACCTTCTTTAGACTGATAACCACTTTGTAAACTGATCATTACCTAGTGGATTCCTCCAGGAGTTGGAGAAGAGAGGATTAGAAGAATTACTCCATCTTCGAGCCTCTATAAAAACTTGTGTCTATTTATTTTCAACATTTATTTTCTTGCATTATTATCTTATAACTGCTGATTAAGTTAACTTTGCTATCCCAAGTGATAATAAGTTAGTATTAAACCAAGTGTTAAAACATATCTTTTATTTGTCAAGTGTGTCAAGTCTTCTATTTCGAAAAACCAAATCAGCTGAGAAAAGTATTTAGAGTGTACAACCGAGTTAAACTGACTACAACTCTCTCAAGTCTGTCAAACAGGAAACTCAACTGAACAATCAACCTAGTTTTCCTCTTGGACTAAGCTGATTTGAGTCAACTCTGTTGCAAATTTTTAAAGGATTTAGATTGCAAAATTTGGTAAGGTTTATTCAACCCCCCCTTCTAAACCTTACCTTACACCCCTTGGGACCTACAAGTGGTATCAGAGTAGTTGGTTCATTGAGCCTTCCGCACTGGTTACTGAACTAGATCTCCATCTTTTCAAAATCTTAACACTTGCGCTTTTCAAAGTTTTTTTTTAACAAGCTTATTACCATGGAAGCAAATCTAACTCGCATTCCTATGTTCTCCATTGAAGAATTTGATGATTGGAAAATTCGTATGCAGGCTCATCTATTAGCTTTACATGATGAAATGTGGTTTGTGATAGAAGATGGGCCATTGCAAATACTGAAAGTAAACACTGCTGTAAAAAGAGCAACTGCAGCTGAAGGTGAAGAAGTTGTTGAAGCAAGACTAGCCATGGTTGAAAAACCGAGGGCTAAATAGACAAATTATGATAGAAAAAGATACAACTTGGATAATGTGGCCAAGGACATTTTATATAAGACATTGGACAAAACCATGTTCAATAAAGTCAAGTCCTGCAAATCGGCAAAGGAAATCTGGGATATGTTGTCCTTAATATGTAAAGGATCAGATCAAATCAAAGAGAACAAACTAGTCGTTGCTGTCAAAAATTTGAAAACTTTAAAATGGCTTCAGGAGAAAATTTGGATCAGATGGATGCCAAATTCACTGAAATTATAAATGAGCTCTCTCCTCTTGGAAAAGAATATACACAAAAGGAGATGTGTATGAAAATACTAAGGGCACTCCGAGCTGAATGGGAAATGAGAGTAATGGCTTTGAGACATTCAATGGATCTCTCAAAGACATCCAACCATGAATTATTCTCAGATCTTAAAGCTTATGAATTTGAACTGAGAAGGAAAGATCAAGAAGAAACAGTTGTACCCAAGACAGCTTGCACTGCTAGTTAAAGAAGGAAAAAAAGCTGAACAAAAGAAAACCTTTGATCAAGAAGAGATAGCTCTACTGGTAAAGAGATTCAACAAGTTCTTTAATAAGAACTATATAAGAAATAAGGGTGAAACATCAAGAAGGCATTCAGCACCCTCCAAAACAAGGGAAGAAAGGCCATCCAGGAGAACTGAGAATCAAAGAAATGACTACCAAAAGGCGGATAGTCAAAAGGATGTTAGGGCTGATCAAAGAGTTGAATTCCTCTGTTGGAATTGCAGGCAACCAGGTCACTTTGCCATTGACTGCAAATATCCACCTGTCAGCAAATACAAAGATGAGGAAGAAAGGAGAGTCTTCAAAGAAAGAAGACAAGAAAAGAAGAAAGCAATGTTGGCTGCAAAGACAACTGAGCCAACCAAGTCTAAGGAACCAGCTGACTCAGAAAGTAGTGAGGCTGACTACTCAAGTGACTCAGAAGAAGATGCTCTCATATGCCTTATAGCAAATGAACAAGAAAATGAGGTACAATCCAACTCTGCTTACTCAGACACTAGTGATAGTGACTGTGACACAAACACCTCTTCACCCACAAGTCTTTATGATTCATTAGGCAAAATGATGAAAGATTTTGAGCACATTAAAGCCTTACACTCACTTATAAATGAGGAAAAAAACAAGCTTAAAAGCCAAAACTCACAGCTGACTGAGGAGCTAAAAGCCCTTAATCACATAGCTGATGAGAATGTCAAGCTAAAGGCTGAAAATTCAAAGATAATAGCAGAATTGGCTGCTACAGAAAAGAGAGAGAATGATCTCAAAAATGTGATTGCCTTATTTACAAAAGCATCCAAATCATTGGATGAATTAATAATGACCCAAAAGAATTGTGGAGACAAGACATGCATAGGATTTAATTCCTTTGTGTCCAGTCAATCTTCAAGAGTAATTTTGGAAAAAGGATCTTCGAGTAATGAAGCATCCCAAATGACCCAAACACCAAATACTGCACCCACTCTCACTCAAAAGCACAATCACAATCACACTGAACTTGGTTACAAATGCAAAGAAAAGAAGCCAGTGGAGTATGCTGAGAAGACAACTGATAAGAGATTCAGTCAAGTCCCTCAGCAGACTCGGAACATAAATTACTCTGTAATAAATAAACAGAGCTACCAGAAATCCCATAAATTTCAGCAAAGAAACTATCATGATGGGAATGGTAGAAATTGTTCTACACAAATTGATTGGAATGGACACATGAAACATCAGCAAAACAACATGAAACAAGCCTAAGTGGCAAAGACCTCACTCTCAGCAAAGATCATTCCCAAGACAAATGAACCATTTTCAGAACACATATGCACCCATGCACCACACTCAGAGAAATCACAACTATTTTCAAAGAGCAATTTCTAAAACACACACTCAAGCATACAAACAAAAGAGACAGTTGTATGTTGTCAAAACTCCCAAGCAATTTGCTAAAGTACACTTTGATTATGGCACTGATAGATGCCAACCTCTTAGAATCAAACCATTTGGCTATAAGTTGGTTGAAACATCTTATAAAATTAATCCCCAAGGACCCAGACAAGTATGAGTACCTAAAAATTAATTTCCTTGATTGCAGATACAGGGAACATTAGAGTGCCAAGGAATCTGGTACATGGATAGTGGTTGTTCCAGACATATGACAGGAAACAAGAGAAACATATCAAAATTCAAAGAAATTAGAGGTGCTAAAGTCATATTTAGATGAAATGAAGCTCCGGGAAGATCAAAGGAATAGGTTCCATCAAGAAAAATGGATTGGAAATCACATATGTTGCCTATGTTGAGGGACTCAACTTTAACTTACTCAGCATAATCCAACTCTGTGACAAAGGCTACAACGTTGGATTCAATATGGGGACATGCCAAATCAAAGACACAGAGTCAAATGAAGTTGTGCTGCAAGGAACAAGGGAAAAGAACATGTATGTGGTAAACTAGTCGACTGCTACACCCAACACATGTCTACTAGCAAAAAGCACAAATAATCCAAGTTGGTTGTGGCACAAGAAGCTGAGTCATCTGAACTTCAAAACAATCAATAAGCTTGCCAGAAGCCATCTTGTAGAAGGATTGCCAAACTCACTCTACAAGAAAGAAAGTGTATGTGATGCATGCCAGATGGGAAAACAAATCAAATCATCTTTTAAAGAAAAGATAATTCATTCTTCAATAAGGATCTTGCACCTGCTACATATGGATTTATTTGGTCCAGTTGAGCCAGCTAACATCAGTGGAAAGAAATACACCCTGGTAGTGGTGGATGATTACTCAAGATACACATGGACTATTTTCATGTGTAAGAAGAAACAAACACCGCATAAGCTGTCTCAGCTGATGAAGAGACTTCAAAATGAAAAGGGTCAAACCATTATAAAAATAAGATCAGGCACAGGAACTGAGTTTGTGAATGGAATTATCACTCAGTATTGCATGGAGAATGGTATCACTCATAAATTATCTGTTGCAAGAATTCCACAACAAAATGGAGTAGCTGAAAGACGGAACAGAACTCTCAAGGAAGCTGCAAGAAGAATGTTAGCTGAAGCAGGATTACCAAAAAGATTTTGGGCTGAAGCAATTAACACAGCTTGCTACACTCAAAATAGATGCATGATAAATAGATAGCTGACTAAAACCCCTTATGAAATTTGGATAGGGAGAAAGCCAAATGTTGGATATTCAAAATATTTGGCTGCAAATGCTTTATTCACAACAATAGACAAGACAATTTAAAGGCTTTTGATGCCAAAGTTGATGAAGGCATTTTTCTAGGATACTAAATAAAAGGACTATGGTCACTGAAGAATCCATTAATGTGGTTTTTGATGAACCAAATATGAATGGAGAACACATTGAAGAATCAGCTGATAAGCTGACTAATCTAACCATACAAAAAGGTCCTTACATTGAGGCTAAAGTAAGAGAACTTAACCTAGATGAAGATGAGATAGCTGAGTCTCACAAACAACTAGAAGGACTACAACTGAATGAAGATGAAAGAGCTGATCAAGACAACTCAGCAGGGAGACGGTTGAATCCAGCCAACTTACTTCAACCTGATGTGAGATTGCTGAAAGACCATCCTCTAGAGCTAATCATTGGAAATGTTAAGGAAGGTGTACAAACAAGATCAAAAGCACAACATGAAGCAATGTTCACTTGCTTCATATCTCAAGTAGAACCAAAAGACGTGTCTCAAGCCCTGGATGACACACATTGGATACAAGCTATGCAAGAGGAGCTAAATCAATTTGAAAGAAACAATGTATGGGAATTGGTTCAAAGACCATCACACCAGAATGTAATAGGAACAAAATGGGTGTTCAGAAACAAGATGAATGAAGATGGATCTGTTGTTAGAAACAAAGCAAGATTGGTGGCAAAAGGTTATTGTCAGGAAGAAGGCATACATTTTGATGAAACCTTTGCACCTGTTGCAAGATTGGAGGCAATTAGAATGTTTCTAGCCTATGCTGCACACAAAGATTTTGTTGTATACCTAATGGATGTAAATAGTGCATTTTTTAATGGATTATTGGAAGAAGAAGTATATGTTGAGCAACCACCAGGATTTGAACAGAAGACAGCTGAAGACTTGGTTTATAAGCTGGAAAAGGCTCTATATGAACTGAAATAGGCTCCAAGAGCATGGTATGACACATTGTCACAATTTATAATTGACAATGGTTTCACAAAAAGCAAAGTAGATAGAACACTGTTCATAATTAAAGATGGAAAAAGCACACTACTTGTTAAAATTTATGTGGATGACATCATCTTTGGCTCCACATATAAAGAGCAGTGTACTAAGTTCGCAATCCTTATGCAAGGCAAATTTTAGATGAGTATGATGGGAGAGCTGACTTTCTTCCTAGAACTTCAAGTAAAAAAATGGAAGAAGGAACCTTCATAAGTCAGACCAAATACACAAGAGACTTAATGAAGAAGTTTGGGATGGAAGAAAAATCTTGAGTAAAAATTCCCATGAACACATCAGGCAAGATGGACATGGACAAAGAAGGAAAGGTTGTTGACCAAACAAGGTATAGAGCTCTCATTGGATCACTATTCTACTTAACAACAAGCAGGCCAGACATCACATATGTTGTCAGGGTGTGTGAAAGATTTCAATAAGCACCGAAGGAAAGTCACATGACTGCAACTAAGAGAATCCTGAGATACCTAAAAGGAAGTCAGGGAGTCGGCTTATGGTATCCAAAGGAAGGAGGATTCAAGCTATTGGGATATTCAGATTCAGACTATGTTGGTTGTAGAGTTGAAAGAAAAAGTACATCTCGTACTTGTCAAATGCTTGGAAACAGACTAATTTCATGGTTTAGCAAGAAACAAAATTCCATTGCAACATCCACAGCTGAAGCTGAGTATATATAGCGGCAGACAACTGTTGTGCCCAAGTCTTATGGATGAGACAACAACTGAGAGACTATGATGTTGAAGAAAAGGAAATTCCAATTATGTGTGATAACACCAGTGCCATTGCAATTACTCAAAATCCAGTATTACATTCTAGAACAAAGCACATTGATGTCATATATCATTTCATAAGAGAACATGTTGAAAAGAAAGACATCACACTGGAGTATATCCCAACTGATAAGCAGTTAGCAGATATTTTCACAAAACCATTATGTGAATCAATGTTTGAAGAACTCAAAAATGAGTTAGGGTTGATTGAGCTGAGCTAGGAAACTCAGAAGACTCAACAAAGCATGAAAAAATGATGAGAAAAATCATAGAAGAACAAGTTTCACATCACAACCAAGTGAAATAGCTCAGTCGGGAAGACAACTGAATTAAGTTAGTTGTGAACTGAGTAATGACAAAATAAGGAGCTGAGTTATCTAAATAAAGAGAGAGATGGATATGTCAAAATGCTCAAAACAATGTCGTTTTGTGGAAGCGGGAATGGTTTGTTAATAACATCATACATAATCACTCAAAACAAGGAAAAATATGCACAATTAAGCTCATGATTGGATATAAATGATGTTGCATTAAATATGGAGATATAATGCGGTTTTCAAGAAATGATCCCAACCGTTGATCTTGTTCAAACATTTCAAATTCTCTAAACTGTCTTTTCAAGTCATATATAACCAAGAGTTAACTCTCTCTCTCTCTCTCTTCCCTCACGCGAACATTCATCTTCAAGCAAGCAAGAAACTCACTGCGAAAACCCTACCCTTCAAAATCAATATCCTAAGTTTCTTTCAAAGGATCTCACAAGCGAAAATGGCACCAACCTATGACTATGTGAAACTTGCAAAGCAAATCCACTCCGGTTCATCCGTGGATTTCAATGGAATGATCAAGGAGGGTATTGATTAGACCCTAGTCAGGAAGATTGCTGCGATATTGGAGAAGTCCAGCCTGAAGGAATTCTTGTCGATGGAATACACTCATACGTACCTCGAGGAGGTAGCGATGTTTTATGTCAATGCGAAAGTGCAGGACGATGAAATCAAATCTTCCGTCCACAGCAAGGTCATCAAACTGACTGCAAAAGACCTTGTTGATCACTGTTTGTTGCCCTCGGAGGGTTCAAATGACATCTATGAGGCAGATGTCGACTTGGCTGCAGCTTGGAAAGAAATTGCCAAGCCTGAGTATGTTGTGGATGTGGTCTACACGACTAAGAAAGAGCTGTTGAAAGACGACTATCACAAGCTGATGGACGTCGTCTCAAAGTGTGTCGATATGAAATTTGGAAGCTTCAATCAGTTGTCCAAAACTATGCTGATCGTAATGATTGTGATTATACAAGGAAAGAAAGTGAATTGGGCTGAGTTTATTTACAGCAAACTTTGTTAGAATGTGCTGAACAAGACCTACAAGGAGGATGGGTCCTTCGGATGCTCAATGGGCTATGGCCTAATTATTGGACATCTTATGGAAGTGAAGGGAATTGCATTACGCCATGGCAAACCTTTCCATTTCAACAAAAGGATGTTTAGAGGAAACCTCTCTGCAGCCCAGAAGAGAGCTTAGACAAGAAGGGTTGATACTAGTGAGGGGGAATCAGCTGATCCTACAGATAATGCTGAAACCTCCCTGTCGAAGAAGAAAGCTGCTCCCACAGCTAAGAACAAGAATGCTCCTCTAGCGAAGTTCAAAACCCCAGCTCCCACAGCCGAGTCACCTGCCCCCGTAGCAGAGACTGAGAAGGAACCTCAAATCCTTTCTCAAGTCACGAAGAAAAAGAGGACTGTCAAGTCCAGAAAACCAGCCGCCCTCTAGAAGAAATCTGCTGAACCTCAGGCCTCCATCACTGATAAGACTGAAGAAGATGAACCAGAGATTCAACTGGTTCGGTCAAAAAGAAGACGGCTGGTCAGGCAGTCTGAGTTGGAGAAGACTGCTGAATCTGGTACTCAACCAGAAAAAACAACCGAGACTACTGACATTTAGGAAGAGCAGTCTCCTGAAGTTGTTGATAACCCTGAGCAGTCTGCTGATGATGATCACCATAGGACTCAAGAAGACCCAGCTGAGAAGGAGACAACTGAGGAAACTAAAGTAGCTGAGAGAACGAAGCATGAAACTGAAAAAGTTGCCTCTCTTCTCATGACAGATGCTGCTGCACACGAGGAAGAACAAGGTCCCCTGGCCCCCATTCAGGAGACTGGAGAAGAAGATGAGGATGATGATTTAATAATGTACTCGCTAGTTTACCCTGACATACAAAGACGTTTAAGGGAATGGAGGGCTTGGAATTTGGATCACTCAAGGGTACAGTTCACTCGCCTTGAGTTCATTGAAGAAGAAGAAGAGCTTCTCCGATTTCTCAGAGTTAATGATGTCAGATCTGCTCTCAATGAAGAGAACTGCTTAGAAATCCTTAGCATTATCAAAGAGGAAGAAAATGAGAGAGCGGCCAAGCAAGCCCGAGACTTGGAGAAATCTAAGATGTGTGCATTTATAGGCTCTGAAGAGCATACTCACACGCATCTTGATATGCTCTCAGAAAGTGATGAGGATATGGACCCAGCTGATGCGACAGAGAGAGCAAATATGCAGAAGGCTATGTTGGAGTCCATAGCATTGCACGAGCAACAATTATTGGAAGGACCAGGAGAGTCCTCTCAATCTCTCCTGCAAACAGATTCACTAGGAGTTGCACAGCAGATTGCCACAAACATAATTGCCACTACACTCCAGTGCATTCTCCAGTTGGCTCCAAGGGAGATGGCAATGAAGCTGGGAAGTTGGGAACCCAAGCTAAGCCAACCCCTGAAGAAGGTGTTCTCACACCTGCCCCAGCGGCTGAGCACTCAACGGAAAAATCCGCGTCTCAGGAGTAGAGTGACCCCACTCTCAGTCACTCAGCCGGTGAGCCAGCTGAGCGGGAAACTCACTCCACCAAAGCTGGGTTGGAGGTTGCTGTGGGAGACTCTTCTATGAAGCAAGGAGGCGAAGTTGAGAAAGAGAGTGAACATCAGCAGTGTGACATTGACGAAGCTCGGACAGTTGAATCTATCCCAGCTGAAGTGTCAGCTGCCTTGAAGGCCAGTGAAGCTGCTCTAGCAGCAGAGGCAAAGGATGGTGAGGCCCCGGAAGTTAACACTCTGGGCTCAAAAAGTGAAATCCAAGGGGTTGAGACTCCTATGGATGCCATTATCGAAGATCCTAAGACATTTGAGACTGTCGAAGGGAATACTGAATGCCTCACAGCAGTTGAGTCTATTGGGGGTATTGAAGACCAAAGGGAGGTTGAGACTTCCCTGGGTAAGAGTCAAGAGACACAGAACATTCCTCCACTTAACAACACTGATGCATAAAAGAAGATAAGCGCTCTTCATGACTCCCAAGAAAACTTAGATATATCATTTTTGGGACCAGAAGATGAAGCTGAGTCCACTCCGCTTGCAAATCCTATGGACACAGCTGAGGATGTTCTCAAAACTCAGAGCCAGATCTGTGAGAAAATGGCTCGCATGAAGTTTAATTTGGATGATGAGCCAACACCACAAGTCTCATCATCATCAGATGACGCTGATGCTACAGCAGAGGATAAGGTAATTCACTTAGAAAAATCTACTGAGACCGAGAAAGCTGTTCACACAGCCGAGACTCAGTCAACTGGGCAAAACATCACAAATGCCCCAGCTGGAACCGAGTCATCTGCGTAGGCTCCCACAAATGCAAAGAAGAACGACTCCATCGGCTCGATCCACAGCTCCTGGCCGTGGATGTGCGATTCTTGCCGGCGAAGCCGCCACAAGAGAGGCACATGGAGCTGAGTCATCGCAGGCACAAACTCAACATGACATTCCATATGTGTGCGATGATGCCTTTCAAGACATGTTTCCCTTATCCAAGAACCTGCCTGAATTAGAGGAAGAGACAGCTGATGAACTGAGGAGATACACGATCAGAGAAGATCCCATCATTCCCACCGACACAATTGTTCCAGCAAACTTCAATTTTGACGCAGAATGGCCAGCAACTAAATCGGACGAGACAACTGAAATCCGTCAAGTCTTCAAGAAGATCTATGAGAAGATTGAGAAGATATAAGACATCAGGCCTCTCTGGATTTACGCCTTGACAATCGTGATACCACTCTCACAGCTGACTTGAGAGGGCTCGTGGTGCGAATTAAGGAATGGACTCAATAGCAGACTGCAATGAGAATCGAGCAAGTACGATACTTCAAAGCCCTGTATGGAAGAATACTCGTCTGGAGTGCTGATAACTCCTTGATCAGGCAAAGGATGAAGGAGTATATTGAAAGGATAAACCAGTCTCACAAGACAGATATGGAGCTGTTGCAACAATTCCACAAGAATGAAATTCTAAGACTCGAGAGTGCCATGAATGACAAATTCAGCCTTCTCATGGCTGAAATGAAGCTAGTCACAGCCGAGTCTAAGGCAACTCGCTCAGAGTTTCAGGCCGCATATGATGCAGCACACTCCAAGCACAACTCCACGATCAGCAGACTGGATTTTATTCTTAGAGGTATGTTCCCTGGGGTTCCTCTCTCCTTTGATGATGCCAAAAAGGGGAAGAGGAGCTCCTCAAGGGCTTAAAAGAAGAAAAGTTGAAGAAAGATGCAGCTGAGAAGAAAAGTGCAGCTGAGGGGGAAGAAAGTTCAATGCAATTGATGTACGCTGAAACCCCTCAGCAAGGTCATGTTACTGCCTCCATCCTCAGCAAACTGCCTGTGACCCTACCAATCGAGAACGATATTGTGTCAATGGCAGATAAAAGGAAGATCATTGAAGCAGGGTTTGAGAAGTTAGCTGAAAAACATGATGCTCGCGTTCAAGAGATTATGAAACGGTATGGTGGTCTACCAGTCGGGAAAGATCAGGATGCAATACCTGATGATGGATCTGAGCCTAGATCGATTAAGGAATTCAAGAAACTTGAATCAGAAGGCTACTTCCAAGGAATGGCTAAATCTCAAGCCTGAGATTTGTACTGGGAGAAAGGCTTAGCATTGTGTAAAGAAGCTGATAAGTAGCAGTCTTCCAGCAGACACTCACCGAAAGCGAAAGACTCCGATCATACACTCCCAGAGATGGAAGAGCTGAGTCAGGAATGGAAACAAGTGGCGATGGAAGAGGTTCCCAATCTCGACCAAAACCCAAGGACATAGAATATGTAGATCTTGAGAAGAAAGGCTTGGTCTACTGGGTTGGATATGATCACCTTGCCAATCTAGAAGTTAAAAAGAAGAACGTTGAGGCAGTAAGAAGACAAGAAGAAGAGAATAAAAGGCAAACTCGAGAATGGCTCGCGAGGAAGCGAAGAGATGACTCTGCTGCCAAACGAGCCCATGAAAAGAAGAAGAAGAGGGAAGAAGAAGAGAGAAGAAGAAAGAGAGCTGATGATGAGGAGCGCAGAAGGGCTGAAGAAGAAAGAAGAAGAAAGCAGCAAAGGCGTTGAAGTGTTGCTGGAAACTACTTCGTGTATTTCATTGAAAATACATTTTCATGTAAGTCTTCTGTAACAACTATGTTGTAATATTTATGTATAGCTCTATACTTAGAAAACTTTGATACTGTAATGTAAACAACTTTATAAAGGACAAGAATGTTATGAGCAACAAAATAAGTTTCATACATACATTTTTTGTTACTGCATTGTCCGTATTTTCTGCTGTTTATTTATGTTGTGTAATTTGAGTTTTGGCATCATCAAAAAGGGGGAAATTGTTAGGAAAATTATTTGTTAGATTTTGATGATAACCCATGAAACTTAAATTAGGATGTTGGCACCCCAATTTTTATTGTAATTTGTATGTGTGACTTAGAAAAACTGATAGAGCTGAGTCGAGTCAGTCCAGTCAAAGTGGAAGGAGATAAGTGTGAACTACACTAAAGAACTCTGTTGAATGTCAGCTGAGTGCATCCAAGAGGACAACATGAACTCAACTGAAGAAGAATCAGCTGAGGAACAGCTGTAAGGAAGGTCAGCCAAGTCAACTGGAAGAAGACAAGTTGAAAATGACAGTTGAGTTATCCAAAGGATGAAGAAGACTCAACTCAACTGAGTCTGCAAATAGAGCAGTTGAGTGAAGGCAACTAACATTTAACCGTTGCACAGAAATCAAGAAAATTACTTTATAGGTGAAGATTCCATACTGCCAAGTCCTAAGAATAAACAAATGAAAAGGCGTGATGATTTAATAAGCAAAAGAAACAGTCCAAGTAGGTGTCAGACCCTGAAAAGCTGGAATGTTCAAGAATACGAGGAAGTGGATCTTTCACACGCCTAGAAAGTAAGTCAGTGCAGACCAACGTCCAACAAAATATTATTTGATAAATTATCTATCTCTTAAATGGATAATTTTTCAAATAATACTATAAAGGCTGAGGATTCAAATGAATGAACATGAATGATAATGTATGCGTATGAATGCAACTAAGACTAAAAATAGACAAATCAGAAAAGCATACAAACTTGTGCTGAAAAGACAAAAATCAATTTATCATCCTCAAGCCTACATATTACAAAATTCTAAATCCAACACTCATTGTGAAGGACAAAAGAATTCACCAAGTTGAAGAGGAAACCATCAAAAAACTTTCAGGGGTCTACATTCAAAAGGAAGGATTGTAGGAAATGTTCAAGTTTGTTTGGAGGGCTGTGTGATCAAATCCAAGACTTGAAGAAGTGAGTTGTAGTAGCAACGCAGCCGCCTCATGAAGAAGCTGAGTCACAAGAGAATCCAGTTGTGTGATCAAGGCATCTCGAGACTGGGTCATAGGAGAAAGTCAACAGTGTGACCAAGACCTTCTATATACTTCTAACCACTTTGTAAACTGATCATTACCTAGTGGATTCCTCCAGGAGTTGGAGAAGAGAGGATTAGAAGAATTACCCCATCGTCGAACTTCTATAAAAACTTATGTCTATTTATTTCCAGCATTTATTTTCTTGCATTATTATCTTATAACTGCTGATTAAGTTAACTTTGCTAGCCCAAGTGATAATAAACTTAGTATTAAACCAAGTGTTAAAACATATATTTTATTTGTCAAGGGTGTCAAGTCTTCCGCTTCGAAAAACCAAATCAGCTGAGAAAAGTATTTAGAGTGTACAGCCGAGTTAAACTGACTACAACTCTCTCGAGTCTGTCAAACCGGAAACTCAGCTGAACAATCAACCTAGTTGTCCTCTTAGACTAAGCTGATTTGAGTCAAATCTGTTGCAAATTTTTAAAGAATTTAGATTGCAAAATTTGGTAAGGTTTATTCAACCCCCCCTTCTAAACCTGACCTTACACCCCTTGGGACCTACAAAGCCTCTCATGTATATTTGGATATGCAGGAGACAACATCACAAGATCATCGTCATCCTCTTGCATGGGCTCAATAGGAGCCCTCTCCTCAACTGCTCTGGCATCCATCTTAGGGGATCGTACAGCTAACTCCTCTCCATGGTCAGCTGTCCCAACTTTTGTTTCTTCAGATGTCTCCTTGACAGCTGTCTCAGCTAAACTCTGATATGTATCAATAATAGTTTCTTCCATCCTCTGTTGTTCGCCGACAATAGTCCCATTTTCTTTAGTGTTCTCCAAACCACTCTTTTGCTTGGAACTTTGCTACTCTTCACCAGCAACTTCCTTCTCAACATTCATGCCAGACTCAGCTGGCTTGGCTAAAGCAGATTGCTTCACCAATCGCCTTCTTTTTGTCCAAACTAGAGGAAACTTTTCCTCTTCTTGTTCCTCTTCTTTGGCAATGGGCTCTGCCACTTTTATCTTCTTTGCTGCAGTTGGCTTCCGCGGCACAGCTGAGCATTTTCTTCACAATAGGAGAAGGTGCAGGGGATTCCAGAGCTGTAGTGGTAGGCGCCGACTTTGCTGCAGGGGCCTTCTTTTTTTTCTACATAGGCTTAGGAGATGGAGCCTTAGAAGTTGCAATTGTGTCCTCTGGGATAAGGTTAGCTGACTCCCCTTCACTCGTATCAGCTTTTCTTGCATGCGCTTGCCTCTGGGCAGCTGATAGGTTGGCCCTAAACATCTTCTTGTTTACGTGGAAGGATTTCCCATTCCTGAGAGAAATGCCCTGCACATCCATAAAGTGGCCTATCACCAGGCCATATCCCAGCGACCTCTTGAACAATCCAATATCATTGATGCTCTTGTTTATCACATTCTGGCATAATTTGGCAAAGATGAACGCCACCCAGTTCACCTTATTCTCTTCCATTATAGTAGCCATCACTGTCAGCTTAGTCCTTGACAGCTCATTGAAACTGCCAGACTTCATGTCGATGCACTTGGCTACCACATCCATGAGTTTGTGGTAGTCCTCCTTGATTAGAGACTTCTAGGTTGTATAGATAGCTTTCGCAGCTGGCTCTGGCTTAGCAATCTCTTTCCATGTAGCAGCCAGGTTTATGTCTTTCTTAGTAATCTTCTTTAACCCAGATGAAGACAGATGACAGTTTGCAGCTAAGTCCATAGTAGTTATGTTTATGTCCTTGTTGTGGACGGAAGATCAGATTTCACCGTCGTGAACCTCAGCGTTCACGTAAAACATCTCCACTTCTTCGATATAAGTGTGCAAGAACTCCATAGAGGGAAACTCCTTCAGACTGAATTTCTCAAGTTTATCAGCTATTTTCTTGGCTAGAGCCTTGTCATTCCCTTGCTTGACTAGTCCTTCAAAATCCAGCGTAAATCTGGTGTGGATTTTCTCAGCCATCTTCACATAGTCGTAGGTATTAGCCATTATGAGTTTTGAACTTGAAACTTTGAACGAGAAAAGAAACTAGGGTTTGCAGAGAAAATTTCTTCTTTTGCTTAAGAGATACGAATGCTATGTGAGGAGAGAGAAAATAGATTTCTCTATATATGGGATGTGAGGGGACAGTTTTGGGAATTCAAAAAGTTTAAAAAATGATCAACGGTTGAGATCGTGTCTTGAAACCGCATTAATGTTCTTGAATTAAATGCAACAACATTTATATCCATTCATAGGTAGAACATGTGCAGGTTTTTTACTGACACCATAATTACTGCAGATGTCAAGCCCAAAACATTTCCGCTTGTAGAAAACGACTGCGTTTTATCATTTAGCTCTTAATTAACTCAGTTATCTTCTATAAGTGACTTAACTATACTTCTTTCTTCATATAATGAGCACTCGGTTATCCAGCTAACTTGATGCAACTGACGTAGGTTTGGTTGTTTCACTTTTCGGAAAAATGAAACATTGCTGATTTCTAATACTCATTTGTTTGACTCTGCTGATTGTGTCTTATGAGCCTCATAACCCAGCTCAATCAATCCAAACTCATTTTTAAGCTCTTCAAATCTTGATTCACATAATAGCTTAGTGAATATATCAGCTAACTACTTATAAGTTGATATGTATTCTAATGTGATGTATTTCTTTTAAACATGATCTCTTATGAAATGATATCTGATATCATTGTGCTTGGTTCTTGAATGCAATACTGGATTTTGAATTATTGCAATGCCACTTGTGTTATCACACATATTTTGAATTTCTTTTTCTTTTATATCATAGTCTCCTAGTTGTCGCCTCACCCATAACACTTGGGCACAACAGCTTCCTGCAGCTATGTACTCTGCTTCAGTTGTGGATTGAGCTATTGAATTTTGTTTCTTGCTGAACCAAGAAACCAACCTTTTTCCAAGCATTTGATAGGTACCTAATGTACTTTTTCTGTCTACTCTACATCCAACATAGTCTGAGTCTGAGTAGCAAACTAGCTTGAATTCTCCATCATTTGGATACCATAAGCCAACTTTTTGGCATCCCTCCAAATACTTTAGGATTCTCTTGGATGCAGTCATGTGGCTGTCTTTTGGTGCAGATTGAAATCTGGCACATACACCTACAACAAAGGTGATGTCTGGCCTACTGACAGTTAAATAGAGCGAAAATCCAATATGGGCTCTATATCTGGTTTGATCAACAACTTTACCATCTGCATCCATATCCATCTTAACTGATGTATTCATGGGAATATTCACAGATGACTTATCTTCCATACCAAATTTCTTCATCAAATCTCTGGTATATTTGGTTTTAGTTATGAAGGTTCCATCCTTCATTTGCTTGACTTGAAGACCTATGAAGAAAGTCAGTTCTTCCATCATACTCATTTCAAAATTTCCTTGCATGAGTTTTGAAAATTTGTCACACAGCTCCTTGTTTATGGATCCAAAGATAATGTCATCCACATAAATTTGAACAAGCAATATACTCTCCCCATCTTGAATTCTGAAGAGTTTTCTATCAACCTTGCCTTAAGTGAATCTATTGTCAATAAGAAACTGGGACAATGTATCATACTAGGCTCTTGGTGCTTATTTCAATCCATACAATGCCTTCTTGAACTTGTAGACTTTATCTCCAATAGTTCTGCTCAAAACCTGGAGGTTGCTCCACATAGACTTCTTCTTACAAAAGTCCATTTAAAAATGCACTCTTTTACATCCATTTGATAAACATTGAAATTCTTGTGTGCAGCATAAACAAGAAACATCCTAATTGCTTCCAATCTTGCAACATGAGCAAAAGTTTCATCAAAATATATACCTTCCTCTTGGCAATACCCTTTGGCTACAAATCTTACTTTCTTTCTTACTACAAATCCCTCTTCATTCATCTTGTTTCTAAATACCCACTTAATACCAATAACATTTTGGTGGGTAGGCTATGAACTAATTCCCGAACCTTGTTTCTCTCAAACTGATTCAACTATGTTTGCATAGCTAGAATCCAATGTGTATCATCCAATGCTTTTGACATAAATTTAGGCTCTATCTTGGAAATGAAACAAGTGAACATAGATTCATGTTGAGTTATGGATCTATTTCTTACTCCATCTCTTACATCTCCAATGATAAGCTCTGGAGGATGGTCTCTCAGCCATCTCACATCTGGTTGGAGTAAGTCTACTGGGTTCAGTCGTCTTGCAGTTAAGTTGTTTTGAGCAGCTTCCTCATCATCATTCAACTACAGACCTTCAAATTATATTTGAGATTCAGCCATCTCATCTTCATCAGGTTTGAGTCCTATTATATCTGCCTCAACATAAGGACTCTTCTGATCAGTGGGCTAATTTTTCTTATCAGCTAAATCATCTATGTCTTCTCCATTGACATTAGGTTCATCAAAAAACACATGGATAGACTCTTATGTGACCATAGTCCTTTTGTTCAACACTCTATAAGATTAATCTTAGCTAAGTATCCCAAAAAGATACCTTCATCAGCTTTTGCATCAAAAGCTTTCAAGTTGTCCTTGCCAATGTTGTGAATGAAGCACTTACATCCAAAGATATGAAAATACCCAACATTTGGCTTTCTCCCTATCCAAATTTCATAAGGTGTTTTGGACAGATACTTATATATCATACTCCTATTCTGAATGTAGCAAGTGGTATTAATGGCTTTGGCCTTAATCTCTTAGGCAATCCAGCTTCAGCTAACATGGTCCTCGCAGCTTCCTTCAAAGTCAGCTTCCTTCTGTTGTGGAGTTCTTGCGGCTAATAACTCATGAGCATTACCATTTTCTATGTAATAATGAGTTATAATTCCATTGACAAACTCAGTTCCTCTATTAGACCTTATCTTTATAATAGTTTGACTCTTCTCATTTTGAACTCTTCTCATCAGCTGAGGGAGCATCTGCAAGGTTTCCTTCTTTTTACACATAAAGATTGCACATGTGTCTCTTGAATAATCATCCACCACCCCTAAGGTGTATTTCTTTCCACCAATGCTAGCTGGTTCAACAGGGCCAAACAAATCCATAAGCAATAAGTGCAATATCTTGGTTGAAGAAGGACTTGGCTTGTCCTTGAAAGAAGACTTTATTTGATTTCCCATATAGCATCATAAAAAATGATTTCTTTCTTGTACACTAAAGCAGGCAATCCTTCCATAAGATGACTCCTTGCAAGCTTGTTGATTGTCTTGAAATTCAGGTGACTCAGCTTCTTGTGCCACAACCAACTTGATTCGGTTGTACGCTTTGCTAGCAGACACGTGCTTGGTGTAGCAGTTTACCAATCCACTACATACATGTATTTCTACCTTGATCCTTGTAGAACAATTTCATTTGATTCAACATCCTTGATTTGGCAAATACCTATGTTGAATCCCACATTATAGCCCTTATCACAGAGTTGGCTGATGCTCAGCAGATTGAAGTTGAGGCCTTCAACATATGCTACATTTGGGATCTCTAGTCCATTCTTCCTGATGGATCCAGTGTGTTTGATCTACCCTGGAGCTTCATTTCATCCAAATACGACTTTAGCACCCTTGATTTCCTTAAACTTTGAAAGATTTTTCTTGTTGTCTGTCATATGTCCGGAGCAGTCACTATCCATGTACCAGGATCCTTGGCACTCAGCTATTCATAGAACCTACAATCAAGGAAATTAGTTTTTAGGTACCCATACTTGCCTGGGTACTGAGGGGTTCGCACTATAAGGTGATCCAACCAACCTACAACCAAATGATCTGACTCTAAGAGGTTTCCACCTATCAGTTCCATAATCATAATGAACATTTGCAAATTGCTTAGGGGTTTTAGGCTGATACAATTGTCTTTTGCTTGTATACATGTGTGTGTGTGTGTGTTTGAGCATTGGCTTTCTTGGGGTAATAGTGGAAATTTTGTGCATATTGGGCTTTGTGCTTGGGTGTATGTGTGCTGATTATAGCTCTTTGCTTTAAGAATGACCTATGTTGAGTCTGAGGTCTTTTCCACTTAGGCCTGTATGCCAATGGTCTTGGATGATATCTCATTTGATTATTTCAATCAGCCTGGCTGGGTTAGTTTCTACCATTTCCATCATATGATTTTCTTTGTTAAAATCCTTGGGGCTTTTGGTAGCTCTATTTCGATTTTATAGAGTATTTCCTATTTGCAGCCTGTTGATTGACTTCTCCGAGTTTCGTTTTAGCTGTCCACTCAACATACGCTGCTAGCATTTTGCTTTTTCCCTTGTATCCAAGGTTTTTTGAGTGGGTGTAGGTGCAACATATGGTGCTTTGGATTTTTGGACTGCCTCATTGCTTGAGGATCCTTTCTCCATAACCACTCTTGGGACTCCGGCATGCACAAAGGATTATAAGACGTCTCCACTTTCTTTCTGAATCATTATAAGTTCATCCAATGATTTAGATGCCTTAGTAAATGATGCAATCAGATTTTTAAGATCATTTTCCTTTTTTTTGTTGCAGCTAAGTCTGCTTGGATCTTGGCAATTTCAACCTTCAACTTTTGTATTCTCATCAGCTATGTGACTTAGAGTACTTAGCTCATTAGTCAGATGTGAGATTTGGCATTTAAGCTGGTTTTTTTCCTCAGTTAGGAGTGTGTGTGAGATTTTTATGTGCTCAAAATCTTTCATCATATTGCCAATAGAATCATAATGATATGTGGGTGATGAAGTGTTTGTCACAATCACTAGAATCTGAATGAGATGAGTTAGAGTGTACCTCATCTTCTTGATCTTTGGAGTTTTGTTCTTTGGCCATGAGGCGTATCAAAGCCTCTTCCTCAGTGTCACAAATAGTCAGCTTCACTACTATCTGAATCTGTTGGTTCTTTGCACTTGGTTGTGTCAGCAATCTCCGCAGCCAACATGGCCTTCTTCGTTTCTTGTCTTCTTTCTATGAAGACCTTTCTTTATTCTTCATTCATGTACTTGTTGACTAGTGGATAAGGACATTCAACAACAAAGTGTCCTGGTTGTCTGCAATCTCAACACAGGTTCTCAACTCTTTTTGGTGGCCTGTCCTCCCTTGCTTTGGAGGGTGTTGAGTGTCTCCTGTATGATTCACCTTTGTTTTTCTTGTAGTTCTTGTTGAATAACTTCTTGAATCTTTTAACCATCAGGGCAATCTCCTCCTTGTCTATGGCCTCCTTGGATTCAACTCTTTTTGCTTCACCAGCCATGAATGCAGCTGTCTTGGGTACATATATCTCTACTTGTTCTTTCCTTCTCAACTCAAACTCATAGGCGTTAAGGTCAGAGAACAATTCATGGTTGGATGTTCTGGTAAGATCCATGGCATGTCTCAAAGTCATAACCTTCATATCCCACTTAGCTGGGAGAGACCATAGAATTTTCATACACATTTCTTTTTGTGTATATTCGTTTCCTAGAGCTGAGAGCTCACTTGTTATCTCTGTGAATGTAGCATCCAGCTGATCGAGACTTTCACCTGCAATCATTTTAAAATTTTCAAATTTTTGAAGAGCAACAGTTAGCTTGTTTTCCTTAATTTGATCAGATTTGATAAGACCCTTCACAAATTAAGGTTAGTTTTTTCTAAATCTCTTTCGCCGTTTTACAAGATTTGCCATTATTAAACATGGGATTATCAAAAGTTTTATAAAGTATATCATTGGCAAAATTGTCCAAGCTATATTCTTTTGGTCTTCATTCGTCCACTCGCAGCGTGGTTTCTCCACCATGGCAAGTCTAGTCTCTTTAGGTGCTCCATCTTCTACTTTAGCAGGAACAACCCTTCTTACAGTTGTATTAACTTTTATGATTTGTAGTGGTCCATCCTCAATCACGAACCACATCTCATCATGTAGGACTGATAGATGAGCATGCATACGTATTTTTTCAATTATCAAATTCTTCAACAATAAACATTGGAATGCGAGTTAGATTTTCTTCCATGATAATAACTTTGCTTTTGAAATAAAGGCTTTAAAAACTTCAAGTGTTGATTCTTTGAAAAAGAATGAGATCTAGTTCAGTAGCTATTGCGGAAAGCTCAATAAACCAACCACTCTAATACCACTTGTGGGTCCCAAAGGGTGATGTGTAAAGTTTGGGGGGGTTGAATAAACTTTACCAGTTTTTTGATTTTAGTCTTTTTAAACAATTTCAGAGTTGAGTCAAGTCAGCTAAGTCCTTGAGGGACAGCTAGGTTGGCTTACACAGCAAAGTTACCCACTCAACAGACTCAACTGAGTTGTTGATAATATAACTTGACTCGAGGATTTGGTAATTCCTCTAGTCCTCTCTTCTCCAACCCCTGGAGGAATCCACTAGGTAACTTGACTTGTTTACAAAGTAGTTAACAATACGAGTCTGCTTTGATCACACAGCCTGTTGCTCCTAGGACTCAACTTCTTCATAAGACGGATGTTCTGCTACTTCAGCTTCCTTCAAACCTTTGGACTGGATCATGTAGCCCTCCAATAGGTTTAAAGCTCTAGTTCGATGGAAACTTACTAAACCTCCTTCAACCTTGGAGAGTAGACCCCTTGTTCTTGAAAACAATTGTTCCTCTTCAACTGATGATGTTGTCTTTCCTTCACTGAGTGTGTTGGATCAATTTCCTTTGAGTTTAGGCTTGAGGATTTCTTTGTAAGCTTGAGAGATATATTGCAGGTTATTGCTTGAATGCTTGTGTGCTTGTGTTAAACTCGGTAACCTTCTCTCCATTGACTCCTCAGCCTTTTATAGTGCACGTTTGAAAATATGTCCGTTGAAGAGATAGACACGTTATTGAAACAACAATTCTTAGGTTGTTGGCTTGTCTTGTCTTGCAGCATTGATGGAAACTGTACCTTGAATTTATTGCTCTGCAGTCTTTCCTTAAACTCTGCAGAATTTTAGGTGCATTCCATTGGTTCCTCGCTTTTTGCACTCATTAAGCAAAATAGCTTTATTGCTGGCAGCCTACACATGCCTATTTTCAGCAAAACCTTTACTTGTCTTAACAAAGGATCTCTTTCAGTTTTCTCGAGTCATGTCTTTGCATACCCTTTTGACATTCAATTCCAATCATTTTGGAATGACTTTGTTGTCAGTCAACAAACTAAGACAATTTTTATGTCACTTGACTGATCCGTTACTTCACTTCACACAACTGACACACAGCTGGGTCTTCATCTTCAATATTCAGTGGAGTCTTGTAATCTTCAACTTGGCTGACTTCAACTCAGCTCATAAAGCTCTATCTATTACAAGTTGAATTACACTTGAATTGGGGTGCCAACTTCCTAATCTAAGTTTTAAATGATATCATCAAAATCTGTACATAAATTTTCCCAACATTAAGGATCAAGTTACACAACTGAATACCAATGTGAATGCTAGTATCGGGTGGGACAGATAGCCATAGTAGTGGGTGGCCAAAACCAGAAAGGCACATTCCTGAGTGACACAGAGGTTAATCCGAGGGAACAGTGCAAAGCCATTCGTCTGAGTGGTGCATAATACGAGGGGCCACAGATGCCAGTCGAGCAAAAGCATGGGGTTGAGGATGAATCAGTGGAAAGAATGGAGGAAGAAGTGGTAGAGGCCAAGCGGAACCGATTGGAAACCCCAAGGCAGCTACTACTTCATTAATCCCAAGAACAGAGGTATTAATTCCTTTCCCACAAAGGTTTCAGAAAAAGAAGTTAGATGATCAATTCGCTAAATTTCTTAAAATCTTCAAGAAAATATAAATCAACATACCTTTTTCGGATGCCTTGGAGAAATTCCAAACTCTGCAATAATTTTAAAAGATGTTATTGCAAAGAAGGGGAAGATTATGGCATATGACACAGTAAAACTGATAGAGGAGTGCAATGCGATCATTCAACAGAGATTACCTCAAAAGCTTACAGATCCGGGGATTTTCATGATTCCTTGTGCAATTGGGAGTGCAACCTTTAATAACGCATTGTGCGACTTGGGAGTGGGTATAAAATTAATGTCATTACCGATATCCTGGATCCATCGGTAACCTATCCAAAGAGGGTGATAGAGTTTGTTTCGGTAAAGATAGATAAATTTATCTATCATGCAGATTTTATAGTGTTGAATAATGAAGAAGATAGCTAGGTTCCGTTGATTTTGGGACGACCATTTTTAGCTTTAGGCAGATGATACGGGTAAAATATACGTGCATTTAGGGGCTTATTTTGGTACATATTTGATAAATTTGCATGTATATTTACTGTGTTTTAGTTGGTTTCCTTTGTTGGGCGTGATACTACATATTCTTGTGATTTTGATAGGAAATGGAGCTAAATTGGACAAAAAGTGATAGCACATTCCAAAGGATATGTCAAGAGACAAAGTAATGTGAATCCAATCACGAAGGATCCGGGCAACACCAAATGCAAGCTATCTCGAGTTCTTGAAGACTATGTAATTGAGTTCTTGAGTTCTTGTATTTGTTTATGATAGATTAGGTATTGATTTTTGTTGTTTGGAGTCATTTGAGTGGTTGTTTTGATGTTTTGGAGGCCAAATAAACCTTTAAGGCCGCGTCTTAAGTTGATATTTTGAGTTTGGGACTAGCAGGGTTCAAGTTCGACTTGACGCATGGGCAGGCGCACGACCCGTGTGCCTATGTGAATGAAAAATAGGATCTTCGACTTGTCGCATGGGCAGGCACACGGGCAGGCGCACGGCCCGTATGTCTCTGTGGGTTTCAGCAGATTTGGGTTCGTTCAGTTTTTGTTTCCTTTTTCGATTTTTTTAAAGTTGTTTCCTAGTTGGTTTAGGATTTTTTTTGAGTCGCCTATATAAGGTAAACACTTGTTTATTTGTTTTTCATAAGAACTTTGATATTGAATATTAAATTGAGATTTTTCTCTCCAACCCTTTGGGTTTTTCAAAGACCTTCAAGATTGTTCATCTTGTTGCGAATTTCGACTTATAAAACATACTTCCGCATTTATTTGTGGCGTCAATGCATACCGAGGTTCTTGCTTTGCTAAGCAACGGGTCGAGGTTTCCACCATGTTTAACAGAACTAGTGAAGATCTTGGGTTAACAACATATTGTTGTTTGGGTCGTATGCACGTTCGTTGTTACGGTTCACATCAGTTGGTAATTAGAGCCATCTAGCAAGGTTAAATCTATCCTTGTTTTCTTTAATCCTTGTTATTTTCCAGATTTTCTTATAAACCCTAGTTCTTCAAGGGTACAAAAAAAAAAGAGAAATTCGAATTTGCACAGAAAAATCAGTGGGTAAAGAATCGCAATCCGCGTGCACAGAAAAAAAAAGAAAAATTCAAAAATTCTGGAAAATCAGGATTTACAAACCCTAGTCTTCAAATTTCATCTTATTGAGATCCTTTGTTTGCTTGGTGATTGTCTTGGTTTGTTCAGTCGTACTTGCGATTGTCTAATTGGTTTATAATCGTAACAAGTGCAGGTACTTGGAAATTGTGAGTTGAGTGATACACGAGCGTATACACTTGAGGGAGTGAATCAACCATGTCCGAGGAAAACCGACAACCGTTGGATTTATGTAATAAGTTGCATATGGAGGCACTTTGAGCCTCATGAAGAAAGTGTTGATCGAGATGTACGGGGATCCCAGTGAGACACCGAAAATAGAGGAGCATGTTACTACGGCACGGAGGACTATGAGGTTTGAACTAAAGGAATGGGCGTATGAGATGGATGATTTTGATTCTGAAAGGGAGCTGTTAGGAAAATTTATTATTACATTTTGATGATACCATGTAAAACATAGAATAGGAAGTTGGCACCCCATTTTCCTTGTATATCTATTTGTAATAGATATGACTGAATGAGCTGAGTTGAAGACAACTACGTTGAAGAATACAAGAGTCAACTGAAGATTGGAGTGAAGACCCAACTTTGTGTAGTCAAGATGGAAGGTTCAGACTCGACTGAAGAAGAGACCCAGCTGTGGGACAGCTGAGTAAAGCATGAAGAAGTGTGACAGTCAAGTTAGTTGAGAGCCAAGTCTGCCAGTTGACAGACAATTGAGTCATTCCAAAAAGGTTGGAGCTGGTTCAAGTCAAAGGGGTAAAGGCAGTTGTCAAGTCAAGTCGACTGATATTAATCCGTTGCACATATGTCAAGGATATTACTTAAAATAGTAATACGTCCATGCTTTGCCATGTCTAAATTGCTCATCCTAGTAGCGTATAAATGGAATAAACCAATGGGAAGCACTGACCTTCTGTCAGGTACTGAAAAGCTGCAGACATCATTTAATACGAGGAAATGTTACCATCACAAGCTGCAGATCAAGAAAAGACAAGCTAACGACCAAGAAGTATTATTTGAAAATTAACTATCTCTTCAACGTGCAAATTTTCAAATACGCACTATAAAAGGCTTGGGAAGAAAATGAGAAAAGGTGACCGTTCTAACAAGCAATTCAAGCATGCATACCTGCAATAATTCTCTCAAGCTTTCCAAGACATTCCTCAAGCCTAGAATTGAAGGAACTCGATCCAACACATTCAGTGAAGGAAAGAATGCTTCATCCAGTTGAAGAGGAAACAATTTAAAGAACTAAAGGGGTCTACTCTCCATGGTTGAAGGAGTTGTAGTAAGGTTCAAAGTTGAACTAGAAGATTTGGGCTCGTTGGAAGGCTGTGTGACCAATTCCAAGAGTTCAAAGAGAGCTAAAGTAGCAAGGCAGCTGTCTTGTAAAGAAGCTGAGTCCTAGGGGCTGCCAGCTATGTGATCAAGGCTGACTCGGACTGATAACTGCTTTGTAACCAGATCTGTTACGTAGTGAATTCTTCCAGGAGTTGGAGAAAAGTGGATTAGAGGAATTACCCCATCCTCAAACTAATATAAAATTTGCTTGTGTCATTTTACTTACAAAACTTTATTTTCCTGCATATTTTTGATATCTGCTGTTAAGTTAATATTGCTAAACCTAGCTAATAATAACATTGCTAAAAACAATTGTTAAAAGCAAGTTTAAAACATCAAGGGTCATAAGTCTTCCACTGAACAAAACCAAATAAACTTTAAAGTTAAGTGTCATTTGACCCAGCTGAGTTATACTATGAACAGCTCAGTCGAGTCTATTGAGTGGGTAACTTTGATGTAGTAAGTCAACTTAGATGTCTACTAAGGACTTAGTTGATTTGAGTAAACTCGGTTAAACTCATTTAAAGGACTAAATCGAGAATTTGGTAAGGTTTATTCAACCCTCTCCCCTTCTAAACCTTACAACTCGCCCCTTGGGACCTACAAGTGGTATCAGAGCGGTTGGTTCATTGAGCCTTCCACACTGGTTACTGAACTAGATCTCAATCTTTTCAAAAGATATAACACTTGAGTTTTTAAAGCTTTTAATTTCAAAAGCAACGTTATTATAATGGAAGCAAATCTAACTCGCATTCCCATGTTTACAGTGGAAGAGTTTGATGATTGAAAATTTGCATGCAGACTCACCTATCAGCTTTGCATGATGAAATATGGCTAGTGATAGAAGATGGGCCACTACAAGTCTTAAAGGTCAACACTGTTATAAGAAGAGCACCTCCAGCTGAAGGAGAAGATGTTGCAGCAGAGCCCAGACTCGCAATGGTTGAAAAACCACATTGTGAATGGACCAATGAAGATAGAACAAGATACAACCTTGATAATGTTGCCAAGGACATCCTCTACCGGACCTTGGACAAGGCTATGTTCAACAAAGTCAAATTATGCAAACCAGCCAAAGAAATCTGGGATAAGCTAACCTTAATTTGTGAAGGATCTAAACAGACTAAAGAAAATAAATTAACTATTGATGTTCAAAAATTTGAAAATTTTAAAATGCTTGCAGGTGAGAGACTGGATAAACTGGATGCCAGATTCACAGAAATTACAAATGAGTTTTCAACTCTTGGGAAGGAGTACACTCAAAAAGATATGTGCATGAAGATCCTACGAGCCCTCCTAAGTGGGAAATGAAGGTCATGGCCTTTGAGACATTCCATGGACCTCTCCAAAACATTATATCATGAGCTGTTCTCAGACCTCAAATTAGCTTATGAGTTTGAGTTTAGAAGAAAAGAGCAAGAGAAAACAGTTGTGCCCAAGACAGTTGCACTAATGGCCAGTGAAGGGAAGAAAGCTGAGCCAAATGAAACAATTGACCAGTAGGAAATTGCCCTTATGGTAGAAAAAAGTTCAATAAGTTCTTCAATAAGAACTATAAAAGAAACAAGGGTGAAACCTCCAAAAGACACTCAGCACCTTCCAAAGCAAGGGAGGACAGGCCACCCAAGAGAACTGAACATCAAAGAGCTGACTATCAGCGAGTTTATAATCAGAGAGCTGAGAGAAAAAAATCAGAGAGAAAAAATCGAAACTTATTAGCCCTAGTGGGAGGCTTGGAAAGAAGTTTAAACTTACTTTTACCACAATGTATGTTCGATTAATTTACTTGACTTGAAGACCTAGGAAGAAAGTCAGTTCTCCCATCATACTCATCTCAAATTTTCCTTGCATGATATTTGATAATTTATCGCATAGCTCTTTGTTTGTGGATCCAAAAATGATGTCATCCACATATATTTGAACAAGTAGTATACTCTCCCCATCTTGAATTCTGAACAGTGTCCTATCAACCTAGCCTTTGGTGAATCCATTGTCAATAAGAAACTGGGACAATGTATCACACCAGGCTCTTGGTGCTTGTTTCAAACCATATAAAGCCTTCTTGAGTTTGTAGACTTTATCTCCAATAGTTTTCTGCTCAAAATCTGGAGGTTGCTCCACATAGACTTCTTCTTCCAAAAGTCTATTTAGAAATGCACTCTTCACATCTATTTGATAAACAGTGAAGTTCTTGTGTGCAGCATAAGCAAGAAACATCCTAATTGCTTCCAATCTTGCAACTGGTGCAAAGGTTTCATCAATATCTATGCCCTCCATTTGCAATACCATTTGGCTACAAATCTTGCTTTGTTTCTCACTACAGATCATTTTTCATTCATCTTGTTTCTAAATACCCACTTAGTACAAATTACATTTTGGTGGGTAGGCCTTTGAACCAATTCCTAAACCTTGTTTCTTTCAAACTGATTCAGCTCTTCTTACATTGCTAGAATCCAGTGTGTGTCATCCAATGCTTTTGACACATCTTTAAGCTCAATCTGTAAAATGAAACAAGTGAACATAGCTTCATGTTGAGTCTTCGAATCTTGTTCTTACTCCTTCTCTAACATCTCCAATGATAAGCTCTGGAGGATGGTCTCTCAGCCATCTCACATCTGCTTGGAGTAAGTCTGTTGGATTGAGTCGTCTCGCAGTTAAGTTGTTTTGAATGACTTCCTCATCATCATTCAGCTGTAGACATTCCAGTTGTCTCTGAGATTCAGATATCTCATCTTCATCTGGGTTGAGCCTTCTTATATCTGCCTCAACATAGCGTCTCTTCTGAACAGTTGGCTGATTCATCTTGTCAGCTAACTCATATATGTCTTCTTCGTTGACATTAGGTTCATCAAAACCACATGGATAGACTCTTATGCTACCATAGTCCTCTTGTTCATCACTCTAAAAGCATTACTCTCAGCTATGAATGAAGCACTAACATCCAAAGATATGAAAATATCCAACATTTAGCTTCCTCCATGTCCAAGTTTCATAAGGGTTTTTGGACAACTGCCTATTGGTCGTACACCTATTCTAAGTGTAGCAGGCATTATTAATGGCCTCAGCCCAAAATCTCTTACGCAATCCAGCTTCAGCTAACATGGTTCTTGCAGCTTCCTTGAGAGTTATGTTCCTTCTTTCAGCTACTCCATTCTACTGTGGAGTTCTTGCATCTAATAACTTATGAGAAATACCATTTTCTTTGCAATACTGAGTTATAATCTCATTGACAAACTCAGTTCCTCTATTAGACCTTATCTTTATAATGGTTTGACTCTTCTCATTTTGAACTCTTCTCATCAGCTGAGGGAGCTTCTGTAAAGTTTCCTTCTTTTTACACATAAAAATAGTTCATGTGTATCTTGAATAGTCATCCACCACCACTAAGGTGTTTTTTTTTTTCCACTAATGCTGGCTGGTTCAACAGAACCAAACAAATCCATATGCAATAAGTGCAGTATCCTGGTTGAAGAAGGACTTGGCTTGTCCTTGAAACAAGACTTTATTTGCTTTCCCATCTGTCATGCATCACAAATACTTTCCTTCTTGTACACTGAGTCAGGCAATCCTTCCACAAGATGACTCCTTGCAAGCTTGTTGATTATCATGAAATTCAGGTGATTCAGCTTCTTGTGCCACATCTAACTTGATTTGGATGTACTCTTTGCGAGCAAACATGGTGTAGCAGGTGACCAATCCACTACATACATTGTTTTCTGCCTTGATTTGGCAAACACCCATGTTGAATCCAACATTATAGCTATTGTCACAGAGTTGGCTAATGCTCATGAGATTGAAGTTGAGCCCTTTAACATAGGCTACATATGTGATCTCTAGTCCATTCTTCTTTATGGATCTTGTGCCTTTGATCTCCCCTAGAGCTTCATTTCCTCTAAATATAACTTTAATACCTTTTATTTCCTTGAACTTTGAAAGATTTTTCTTGTTGCCTGTCATGTGTCTGGAACAACCACTATCCATGTACCAGGTTCCTTGGCACTCAGCTATTCCTTGAACCTGCAGTCAAGGAAAACAGTTTTAAGGTACCCATACTTGCTTGGGTCCTGAGGGGTTAACACTATAAGGTGATCCAACATACCTATAGCAAAATGGTCTAACTCTGAGAGGTTGCACCTATCAGTTCCATAATCATAATTAACATTTGTAAATTGCTTATGAGCTTTAGGCTCATACAGCGGTCTCTTTTGTCTGTATGCCTGTGTGTGAGTAATGAAACTTTTGTGCATATTTTGCTTTGTGTTTGGGTGCATATGTGTACTGATTATAGCTTCTTTACCTTGGGAATGACTATTTTAGAGTCTGAGGTCTTTGCCACTTAGGCTTGTATAACATTGGTCTTGGCTGATATCTCATTTGATTATTCCAATCATCCTGGCTGGGATAATTTCTACCATTCCCATCATATGGTTTTCTTTGCTGAAACCTCTGGGGCTTTTGGTGGCTTTGTTTAGATTTTACAGAGTATTTTCTATTTGGTGTCTGCTGATGGACTCTTCTGAATTTTGTTTCAGTTGTCCTCTCAGCATACTCTGCTGGCTTTTTGCCTCTTCCCTTGTATGAAAGGCCAGCATGGTTGTGATTGTGTTTGTGAGTGGGTGTAGGTGCAACATATGGTGTTATGGATTTTTGGACTGCCTCATTGCTTAAGAGTCCTTTTTCCATAACCACTCTAAGCACTTAGGCATGCACAAAAGAATTAAATCCAATGTTTGTCTTGACTCCACTTTCTTTTTGAATCATTATGACTTCATTATCCAATGAATTAGATGCCTTAGTGAATGATGCAAACACATTTTTCAAATCTTTTTCTATTTTCTGTTGCAGCTAAGTCTTCGTGACTTAGCTATATCAGCCTTCAACGTTATATTCTCATCAGCTATCTGACTTAGAGTATTCAGCTCTTTAGTCAGTTGTGAGTTTTGGCTTTTGAGCTGGTTGTTTTCCTTATTAAAAAGTGTGTGTGAAGTTTTTACATACTCAAAATCTTTCATCATTTTGCCTAATGAATCATAACATCAGTGGGTGATGAAGTGTGTGTGTCATTATCACTATCATCAGAATTAGAATGAAATGAGTTAGAATGTACCTCATCTTCTTGTTCTTTGGCCATGAGGCATATCAAAGCCTCTTCTTTTGTGTCACTGGAGTAGTCAGGTTTATTGATGTCTGACTCAGTTGGTTCTTTACACTTGCTGTGTCAGATCTCGGCCTCCATGACATGGCTTCTTTTCTTGTCTTCTTTCTCTCAAGACCTTTCTTTCCTCTTCATTTCTATACTTGTTGACTGGTGGAAATGGACAGTCAACATCAAAGTGTCCAGGTTGTCTGCAATTCCAACACAGGTTTTCAGCTCTTTGGAAGTCTGCTCTTTCAGCTCTTTGATTATTAGCTCTCTGATACTCTCTCTTTGGGTGATCAGCTTTCTTTGGTCGTCTGTCCTCCCTTGCTTTGGAGGGTGCTCAGTATCTCCTGGATGATTCACCCTTATTTCTCTTGTAGTTCATATTGAAGAACTTATTGAATCTCTTTACCATTATGGCAATCTCCTCTGGGTCAATGGCTTCTTTGGATTCAGCTCTATTTGACTCACCAACCATAAGTGCAGATGTCTTGGGTATAGCTGTCTCTTCTTGCTTCTTTCTTCTGAGCTCAAATTCATAGGCTTTAAGATCTGAGAACAACTCATGGTTTGATGTTCTTGTGAGGTCCATTGAATTTCTCAACACCATCACGTTCATTTCCCACTCAACTGGGATAGACCTTAGAATCTTCATACACATTTCTTTCTGTGTATATTCTTTTCCTAGAGCTGAGAGCTCATTGGTTATCTCTGTGAATCTGGCATCCAGCTGATCCAGACTCTCACCTGCAAGCATTTAAAATTTTCAAATTTTTGAACAACAACAACCAAATTATTTTCCTTAATTTGATTAGATCCTTCACAAATTAAGGTTAGTTTTTCCTATATTTCTTTGGTCATTTTGCATGATTTAACTTTGTTAAAATGGCCTTATCAAGAGTTTTGTACACAATGTCCTTGGCAACATTGTCCAAATTATATCTCTTCATGTCTTCATTGGTCCACTCGCATCGTGGCTTTTCCACCATTAGAGGTCTAGGTATTGCAACAACGGCAGCAGCACGTGCGCCTCGTGCCACAGGAGCTGCAGCAGCCTCTCCTTCCGTTACTTACAAGCCTTCGGCGAGAGTCCTGATACCGTGTTCACCTTCATTATTTGTAGTGGTCCATCCTCAATGACAAACCACATCTCATCATGTAAGGCTGAAGGTGAGCCTACATATGTATTTTCTAATCATCAAATTCTTCAACAGTGAACATTGGAATTCGAGTTAGATTTGTTTCCTTAATAATAACTTTGCTTTTAAAATAAAAGCTTTAAAAGATGCAAGTGTTGTTCTTTTGAAAAAGAATGAGATCTAGTTCAATAACCACTGCGGAAGGCTCATTGAACCAATCGCTCTAATACCACTTGTAGGTCCCAAATGGGTGATAAGTAAAGTTTAGAAGGGGGTTGAATAAACTTTATCAACTTTTTTATTTTAGTCCTTTTAGAATTTCAGAGTTTTTGACTCAAGTCAGCTAAGTCCTTGGTGGACAGCTAGGTTTGCTTACACAACAGAGTTAGCCACTCAATAGACTCGACTGAGCTGTTGATAGTATAACTTAGTTGTTTCAGCTAACACTTTAAAACTACAGTTAACTTAGTTTTTAACAGCGGAAGACTTTCACTCTTAGTTTTGAATACGTTTTTCCACACTTGTTTTAGCTATATTATTATCAGTTGACTTAGCAAACTAACAATCATCAATTATAAGGATAAGCAAGAAAGATCAGTATGCTAAAAGTAAAAAGATACAAGCAATTATAGTAGTTCGAGGATGGGGTAATTCCTCTAATCCATTCTTCTCCAACCCCTGGAGGAATACACTAATGTAACTTGAAATGGTTACAAAATGGTAACAGTTTGAGACAGTTTTGATCACACAACTAGCTAATCCTGGGACTCAGCTTCTTCACAAGACAATTGCCCTGCTACTTCAGCTGCCTTCAATCCTTTGGACTTGATCACTTAGCCCTCCAACAAGTTCAATGCTCTGGTTTATATGGAAGCTTACTACACCGCCTTCAACCTTGGAGACTAGACCCCTTGCTCTAGAAACAAGTTTTTTCTCTTCAACAAATGAAGTCGTTTTACCTTCACTGAGTGTGTAGGATCGATTTCCTTCGAGATTAAGCTTAAAGATGTTCTTTGAATACTTGAGAGATATTGTTTTTCTTTGCAGGTTGCTTTCTTGCTTACGTTCATATTTGTAACCTTCTCTTAGATGGATCTTCAGACTTTCATAGTGCATGTTTGAAAAATATGTCCTTTGAAGAGAGAGACGTATTTTTCAAACTACACTTCCACTTTCATAGTGCGGTTTTAATCCGTTGTCTAAGCCACTCGTGTTAAAAGTGTGAACTTTTGACAACGACTGAAAATCGGTGTTGTTTCTATTAAAGACACCGGTTTAAAACCGGTGTCGTAGATGTAAAATATCCACTTTCTAAGACCCTGATGTTAAAAGTTTATGTTTTTGACACCGGTTTAGAATCGCTATCTTTAAAGGAATAGACACCGGTTTTACATATCGGTTTAAAACCAGTGTTGTTGTATCTAAAGACACCGGCTGAAAACCGGTGTCTATGGTAATAGAAATCGCATTTTCACACTCGCTTTAAACCGGTGTAGTTTATTTCAAAGACATCGGTTAAAAATTGTTGTCTTAATGTTTTTCGAAGCAATTTTAAAAGGATTGTTCATTTTGGCAAAGACAGCTGTTCAAAGCCAATGTGATGTCTTTTGTACGAAAATTTAAATTTGTGACCACTATATATAATATGAAACTGCAAATAATCTATATCAATAAGCAATTAATCATGTAATCCAATTCCATCAACCATCATAAATTCACTACCAAATAAATATGAAATCCATCACCAAACAAAAAATGCATAAATACTAAAGTCGTCAAGATCCAAAATCCAACAAAAAATACTAGTAGCGAAGTTTTCTTTCCATGAAGAAACTACAAATACATAATCCAATTCCATTGCTCCTGTCATTAAAGCTTTCAAAAAAATTCTAACTACCCAAGAGGGCATCGATTCTTTTAAGTACCTTAACAAAATAATACCACAACAATCAAACAATTATAAATTGTATAACAAAGTAATTGCATAGATGATGAAAATAATGAAGGCAGCGAACCAAAATAACAGACATAAATTTATTTAATACAGCAGCGACAACACAAATAAGAAATAACTAAATTATGAGTGCCAATTGAATTCATCAAAGAATTTGCCATATTTTTACCATAGAAAGATATGCAACTGTTAGAAGCTAAAAACAAGTCTCCAAACAAACCAAAAATTAAACTATAGAGATTACTTGCAATTCTGATAATCTTGTTCTTGCGCTTAATTTTAAAACATAATCAAATTTGAGGGGCTTTTAGTAATTTTAGAACATCTATGGGTTTTTTTATAATTATCCCAAACATCAAGGGATTTTTTGTAATTATCCCTAACTAAAATGCACACCTATGGCACATATCACATGCAAAAACTGGTACAATAAAACTGCAACCACTCAAACACCACATTATATGCTAAGCAAAGCTCAAGATTATCATAACTAGAAGTACTAAAATATGGGATACCAAAGGTTAACACCCGCAAAATCCAAACATAACTCAATATACCAGATTCAGATCAACTTCCACCACACTAAAAGCAAACATAGAACAAAAGAAAATAAAAAACATGAGGTCACGCCAGATGAATAAAATCGCCACTCAAATGAAAAACATGATGTTCGCCAAGTCCGAGTGCAGGTTGTAGAAACTTTGCTCAAATGAAACTTTGCCAAAAGAAATAGGTTACCAAACCTTCAAACATGATGTATGGGCCATTTACAAGTGAACACAAAGCTTAATAAATTTCCTTCACAACTGCCATGCCCCAAGCACGTGAAATGTGGGCAACTAGCATGAATTATTGACAGTGGTAACCCAATGATAATATGTTCAGTCTTAACAATTAGGCCCAATTAATTGAATTTGATGCCCATCTTTCTTGTATTTTATAACGGGTTAATTGTATAAAAAAATCTTCATATTTTTCCAATAATACAACTAAAAAAATCCTTATCCTTGACTAAGAAAGTACAAGAATCTGCTATGTCAATTGTTGACGTGCGTTTCAGTCAACAAGCAAAAGTGTGCATAGATATGCTACGTGGAAATGAAAATAGGTCTTAGTTCAGGGCTAATTCTGCCTTTTAGTATATAAATCCGAGCCGAATGTCCTGGTCGGTTTTTCTTACAGCGTTATTCTTACAAGTCTTTTTTTTCTCTTATTTCTTTATTGTTCTTTTCCTAATAAATGAGACCCTATTTATACACATCTCATTAGTGGGCTTTTTAATATCCATTATTACACTTAACACTTAAATAATTAAAAAGGGACACTTGTCCTTTGCTGAGCACGCATGCAGGCCAAGTGTTTGCCACTTGTCGACTCATATGGCTGGCATGTTGATAAGTGTCAGCTTACTCATGTTAATGATATACTTAACTTTTCTTAACTGGATGGTCATCCTTTAAATTTCTCGCCAGGACCGGGCTCAGGTAACCGAGCCCAACTCATGACATCATCAGGGTCGGTTGTTGACGTCACCGGCTCGTCTTTGGCCTTGCGGGTCCCATACTTCCATGTGCTGAACGGCCACGTGGACCAATTTGCTGCCAGCTCAGCTCGGGTGTCATCAATGGCCCCCAAGTTTAATTCCGAGAGAAAAATTTCTGAAGTCGGATTTAAACTTTAATGTTAATCATGAGCTTTTAATGGGGAATAGGAAATCCCAAAAGTCATTTTTCCCAGACACCTGTCGCTTATCAGTTAATACTTGGAACAGCGCATTAATTGTGGTATCATAATGACGGACACGTGGCAGTTCTTGGTTGGACCAATTTCGCGCGGGAATCGAAGAGGTGGGGCAAGTGTATCCGCGGAACGTGGGGACGTGACGTTTCTGATGTTTCTGACGGCTTTTGAGACTGAAAGGACACGTTTCTCTTGAGTTGGTGTCCCAGTTTTTGAGGGGATTTAGCTTATAAATACCCCTTTCGTCCCTCATTCTATACTTTTGCATCTTCAGCCTTCCGAGCAAAATTACCTGAGAGCGAGCAGAATTTTCGGGTCGGTCTTTAGGGTTCAGAGACTTCAGACTTAGGTATTTTTTTCTGAAAACCTTCCTTCTCTCTTTTTTAAATAGATGTCTTCCTTTGAAGATAGCCGGAGTCGCAGTTATAGTGTGGAGGTAGAAATCGAAGACCCCCCCTCTGAACCTTCTATTTCCTTTTCTCCAGCCCATCAAACTCCGCCTCCTAGTCCGAGTGTCATTCATATCTCGAGTTCAAATCACACTTCTCCTGCCGGAACTCCATTGGAGCAGACGCATACGGTTTTCGATCCGTTACCAGTAACTGTTTTTCGAGAGGGTGTTGTGTACAAGCCTGGATTGGTGCAAGAAGACTCCAGCGAGGGAGTTCCAAGTTCTGAGCCCCAATATCGTCAGAAAGGAGAGGAAGACATGAACCCTCAGGAGCCTGGGCGTGATCATGCGGAGCGGGTGGACAAACCCTCCGGAGATTCGAGGGCCGAAAGACCTGCAGGGCCGGCGGGCTATCGTAACGGTGATGGCAGGCGGGGAGGAGGCCCCACATTGCGTGTAGAGCCCTGGTGGATGCCATGAAATTTAAATGACGTCCCCAGCATCTTGATGGTCCCGGAGATGGGGAGCTTCGCCGGAAGTATCGAATTCTAGGCGGCATACATTTTTGGGTGCCCAGCATATATTTTTGGGTACCGGACGGTGTGGAATGCCCCCAGCATCCACCGGAAGGGTGCGTAGCCATATATGTTCCCAGTCTCTTATACGGACTGCGTTTTCCACTGCCGGTTTTCCTTACGCGGTGGTTTTGTAAGTGGGGCCTTCCCCTAACTCAGGTGCACCCCATCTCTTGGGGCCGAATCATTGGCTTAATGGTGATGTTTCACCTGGAGGGGTACCCTCACCCCAAATTTAGAGAGATAAATGAGTTCTTCGTCCGTGACGACCCCTTCGTCGTCATTTGGGTGGAAGCGACCATCGGGATGGTACTATGTGCACACCCGATCCGGATACCCAAACAGCTTAGTCGAAGGGCTTCCTCAATCTTTAAAGGAGTGGAAGGATAAATGGCTCTGGGTAAGCGGTGAGTGGCAAGCTCGCGTTGGGGTCGGAGCAGATGAAATTGTCCTTCACCCCCCTTCAAATTTTACCTTTAGTTTCAGTAAGTTTATTCTTTTTCCTTTGTTTTTTACTCTTTCTTAATTTCGTTTTTAAAATAACTCTTTCTTTCTTTTTTTTTTTTAGGAACCACCATCTGAGGCCCATTGTTGGTCGCTTCATCCGCAGTGGAGAACATCCGAGGCCGGGCGCAATGGACAAAGGATCGAGAGGTTGACCACCGGGTTCATCGCCGCGGCGGTTTGAGGCTGCCTTGCCGCCGACCGACCAGGCCGGGGTTACTCGGGGGCGCGTGGTAGGAGAAGAGGCTAGGAAGAGCACGACGGAGCCCTCCGAAGGCGCCGAGGGGTACACCCCCTCGGGACGGAAGAGCGGCTGCGCAGACAGTAGGCTATGCGGACTCTGAGCCGCCTTGGGTCGAGGTATATACTTTACATTATTTGTACTTTTCCGTTTCTCTTTGCATTTCCTTCTTTCTCGTTCTTTGCCTCTTTCCCGGTGAACACTTTTTGTAGGCGTGGTTTGGACCTCCGCGCGCCTTCGGAGTGTGAGGAACACGGCCGTCTTGCCGGACCCCGCGGCCAGATCACCCTGTTGACGCGGATGCGGCCGGAGGAGGAGATCCGAGCCGGGAAGGGCGTCACCGATGATGCGTCCACGAGGCGGAGGAGCCCCGCCCCAAATGAGAAGAGGGGAATTGTAATTGAGAGAGCCGAGTCAGGTGAAAGAGGCTGGCGGACATCACCGATACCTCCCAGTGCGGACTTACGGGTGGAGTCCTGCGGACCTTCTCAGACGACCTTGGTCGGGAGGGCCACTTCATCCCTCCAAGCCAAGTGAGGGACGAGGCCTGCGACGGAATGGCCGGGTCTCGCCCCCAATGGTTCATGGAGTTTGTGAGGTGCTCCACGCCTACTGATGAGCAGGTGAAGAACTTGCCTGATGCTGGGTGGGCGGCCAGAGATGTAGCCGCACGGGTGTGGACCACCGAGATCGAACGTTCTGCTCGGAGATCGACTGGAAGGAGAAGGCCCAGTACGTCATGGGGCTGTCTGGGCGTATTTCTGGGATTTTATGACATATGATTGGCGGAATGGAAGAGTTGGAGAAGCGCCATCAAGATCTGCAGGAGGCTCACGCACTCGCCGGGGAGTGCAAGAATCTTTAAAAACCCGAGGCGAGAGAGGGCGAGGCCGCCGGCCTCGAGAGGAAGTCTGCGAAGGCCGAGGCCGAGGATCGCTCGCAAGGCCGAGGAAGAACTCCGTGCGAAGGTCGCCGGGCGAGTTGGAGCGTGAAGTCATTGCTTCGGTAGCCGAAGAAATGGAGAGCGCGTGGCCAACGTCGCGAGAGGCGAGGAGAGGCGCTCGTAAGCAAATTGAGGATGCTCGTATAGATGTCGTCCAAGTTTACAAGGACTCCGAGGAGTACGCCTTTATATTGACTTGCGGTCATGCCACCAGCATTGTAGAAATCCTCGGGGATCTTAAAGCTGGCAGGACCATTAAGCAGCTCGAGGAGGATCTTGCTCTCTTGGATGCCGACCTCGATGCCCTTCACCCTCGTTTTGCTGAGGCCGCTGGTAACCAAGGTTCGCCTCCTCCAAATGAAGAAGAAGTTGCCTCTAGCAGGCCTGTTGAGATGCCGCCTCCTGCCGGGGCTTGATACTTTTTCATCCTTTCTTGTTTTGGAGGTTTTTCGTATTTGCTTGTAGATAGGCTAGTTGGCTTCGAGCCTTTGAATGTAATGCGCTCCGGCCCCCCTTTGTAAGTATTTTTGATGTTGGAATAAAATTTCTTTTCAGTCACCTGTGTATGTATTTGAATTTGAGCCAAGTATTGTGCTCGTCCTTCCTTTGTGTTGTATGGCTTTTGTTCTGTCTGCCTTTTTATTTTTCTAAGTATGGGGCTCGGTCTTTAGTGTCCCAATGGCACAAGTAGTGGGCTTCAACTGCCTATGTTTGTTTACTAAGTTTTATGCTCGAAGCTTAAACTGAGTCTTTGTTTTTAGGGTAGGTCCACCTTTTTGGCGAGCCTCCCATTATTGACGTGCAAGGGACGTACCCGAGACGAGCAGTCGACGCTCGGTTTTTGGCCGAGGCAATTGAAACGGTGCTCGGATCTTAGCTGAGGCAAGAAAAAATTGTTCCCTCCTTTGAGAGAGCTCACAGAATATCAGATGAAAGGATAAATCCTCAGAATTGCATCTGAATCATAAACTGAGTTTTTATTGATAGTACCTTTTAAGGTATATTACATTCCATGGGTGTTCGAACTTTTTCCCACTCAAGTATTCCAACTCATACGCCGTTTGACAAGACCTTACTGACCCGAAATGGACCTTCCCAGGTCAGTTTCAGCGGGCTAGGCTCGACTCCCGTTATTCTCTTTAGGACGAGGTCGCCGATCTGGAACTTCATTTCCTTCACTTTTGAGTTGTAGTACCTCTCACTTCTTTGTTTATATACGGCATTTCTCATCTCGGCACTGCATCTCTTCTCCTCCAATAGGTCCAGCTCGGCTCGGAGTGCGGCATCATTATTTTCCCTAGAAAAATTTACAACTCTAAACATGGTTCAGGAAAATCAAAAGGAAAGGCGAGCACAATACTTAGCAAAAATTTAAAAATGCGGACACACGCACAGATGATTGAAAGGAACTTCATTAATCAAACAAAATATATACAGTGGGGGGCTGGAGCCCATTACATCGAAAAGCCCAAGGCCGCCTAGCCTACACAAAAGGAAAATACAAAAAAGATAAAAACAAAAGACAAAAGGTTCAAGCTCCGGTAGGAGGAAGAATCTCAACAGGCTCACTAGAAGCCACTTCTTCTTCTGGAGGAGGGGCGTCCTGACCGCCGGTGGTCTCCAAAAAGCGAGGACGGATGGCGTCCAGATCGGCGTCCAATTGGGCAAGCTCGGCCTCGAGCTCAGCCACGGTCTTGCCAGCTTTAAGATCTTGGAGAATCTCCTCGATGCTGGTCGCGCGCCCACAAGTCAGCATGAAGGCATATTCCTCCGAGTCTTTGTAAGCCCAGACGGCCGCTATCCCAACCTCTTTGACTTGCTTCTGGGAAGCTTCCTCTGCTTCCCTGCGGACTTCGGCTTCGCGCCTCTCTAATTCCCCGACGTGGGCAGTGGATGTCTTCTCCAAATCTGCGACCTTAGCCCGGAGCTCTTCTTCAGCCTTACGGGCCTAATCCCGCTCGGCCTCGGCCTTTACGGCAGCTTCTCTTTCAGTATTTTCCCTAGCCGCAGCCTCATCTGCCTGGGTTTTCAAGGACTCTTCCACCCCTTGGAGAGTGGCGTAAGCATCTTGCAGGTCGATATGCCGTCTCTCCAAGTCGGCGTGCTTCTTCCCCAAGTCGCGAGCCCCTCCAATCGCGTGCCATAGGAGTCCGATGATCCTGCCAGGACAACCCTACGGCATCTTGAATCGCTCCTCCCGGCTTATTTAACGGCCGAACTCTCGATGCTCGTGGGTCCAAGACGAGCCGGACATCCGCGCGCTTCGACCGCCGCAAAGCCCTTGATTGCTCCTCAGTTGGTGTGGAGCACCTTACAAATTCCACGAACCACTGAGGCCGCGATCCGGCCATCCTTTCGCAGACCTCCTCCCTCACTTGACTCGGGGGGATAAAATGACCCTCCCGACCAAGGTCGTCCGAGAAGGTCCTCGGGACCCTGCCTATTGGAATTTGCACAGGAGGCACCGACGGGGTTGGCCTGGTTCTTTCTGTCTGCCTGGGCTCCTCGATCACAATGCCCCCTTTTCTCCTCTGGAGTGGGGGCCCCTCCATTTCCAGGGTGTCCTCAGCAGGACATTTATCGGCCCGGATTTCTTCTCTCCGGGCCGCCTCAGCATCAGCGGGCTGGCCCACAGCCACTCTGGTCCTGCGTGTGGTCGTATCTCTCACACGCTGAAGGCGGGCGAAGACGTCCACGCCGCGCCCTACAAGAAAGTTGATTAAGCAAAGGACAAGAAACAGAAAAAGTTAAAAATAAGGGAAATTCGAGGATTGTAACATACGTACCTTGAGCCCCAGTTGTTCCTTGCCGCTCGAGAGTCCGCACCTGCCCGGTAGGCAAGGGCGTTTGCCCCTGAGGACTAGCCATCACTAGGGACGGCCTTGCCTTGTCATTCCGTTTGCAAGACGCCACCCCTGCTCGGAGTTTGTCCCCACTAAGCCAAGGCGGATCCTCTCAGCTCTTCCTCGACCTCTCTTCCACCATCGCCGCTCTTCCTCGGCCCCCCTCCCCTACTTGGGATCGGCGGATAAAGCGGCCGCAGTGAGCTTTAGCTAGACGGGCCTCTGTGGCGAGGACTTCAATCCTTCTATCCCTCCCGCCCATAGCCTGGATGTTGTCAAGCCGGCGGACAAAAGCGGTCGAAAGCGAATCGGCAGAGGGCTGGTTCCCTGAACAGAAAGAAAAATCAAGGTCAAACAGCTTTAAAAAAAAAGAAAAAAGAAAGAAAGAAAAAAGAGAAAAGAAACAAAGAATGCACTTACGGAAACTATATGTAAAATCCGAAGGGGGATGGAGGACTGATCTCTCCGCCCCGACGCGAGTCTGCCACTCGCCGCTCACCCAAAACCATTTATCCTTCCACTCCTTCAAGGATTGTAGAAGGCCTTCAACCACTGGCCGTCCTGGATATTCGAACTAGATGCACATAGTACCACCCGATGGTCGCTGACCCACCAAATCGATGGGGTCGCCTTCCCGCATTTAACAACTCGTTCATCTCAGCGAATCAAGGACGGGGATACCCTTCTAGCTGGAACAGCACCAGCAGTCCGATAATCCGACCCCAGGACAAAAGATGCACCTAGAATAATGGGAGGCCCCATTTGCGAAACCACCGCGTGAGCACCAACGACAGGGGGAATCGCAGCTCATATAAGAGACTGGGGACGTATACGGCCATACACCCCTCCGGCGGGTGCTCGGGACACTCTACGCCATCCGGCAACCAAAAAATGACGTTGGCCGGGATCATATATTTCATAATAGAGGGCGTTCACCTCTCGAATCATCGCATGCTTGGCGTATCATTTTGGTCGGAGGGTCTCCACTTGGCCTCCACACGTAGTCGGGGTCCTCTTCCGCGCCTGCCATCTCCATGACGATGGCCCATCTGCCCTACGGGCCTTGCAACCCTCGAACCTTCGGAGGCCTCACCACCCTCCTCCTCCTGCACATTCTCTCGCGGGTCCATGCTTTCTCTTTCCTCTTGCTGATTGTCTTGGGGATCGGTATTCAAAGCCTCTTCGCCGGACTCTTCTCGGGCTAACCCAGGCTCATAAAAAACGCCCTCTCGATAGATGGTAACTTGAACGGGTTCAAATATGGTGTGCGTCTACTCAAGCGGAGTCTCGCAGGGGGGTGTATGAGTCGAACTTGAGAGTTCAACGATACTGGGACTGTGTGGTGAAGTTCTTCGAACTGGAGAAGAAGAAATAGAAGGGTCAGAACGTGGATCCGACTTCAACCCCAACACTATGGTTGCGGTTCTGACTGTCTTCAGAAAGAGACATTGTTTGAAAAGGAGAAGAGAAAAAAGGTTTTGAAAAAATACCTAAGTGATTCTGGGATCTCTGAGCTCAAGGGCCGACCCGAAATATCTGCTCGCTCTCAAGGGATACTGCTCGGAAGATTATGAATGCAAAAGTGTAGAATGAAAGGTGAAAGGGGTATTTATAGGTTAAGTTCCCTCGAAAAATAGGACGCCAACTCAAAAGGCGTGTCTTTTCAATTTCAAAAAAACTATCAGAGACGTCACATCCCCATGTACCGCTGCCAAAGTTGTCCCACCTCTTTGGTTCCTGTGCGGAGTTGGTCCAACCAAGAGGCGCCACGTGTCCACCATCATGACTCTCCAATTAATGCGTCATTTCAGGCATTAATTGCTAAACGACAAGTGCTAGGGATGAGTGACTTTTGAGGTTTCCTATTCCCCATTAAAGGTTCATGATTAGCATTAAAGTTTAAATCCGACTCCAGAAATTCTTTCCTCGGAATTAAACTTGGGGGCCATTGATGACACTCGAGCCGAGCTGGAAGCAAATCAGTCCACGTGGCCATTCAGCCCATATATATGTGGGACCCATAGGGCAACACAGACCGAGCTGATGATGTCAGCAGCCGACCTGATGATGTCACAAGTTGGGCTCGGCTCCACCCGAGCTCGATTCTGGCGGGAGACTTATGGCGGGAAATTTAAAAGATAACCATCCAGTTAAGTTAAATACCTCATTAGCACAAGAAACTGCCACTTGTCAGCATAATATCATGATGAATCGACAAGTGGCGAATACTTGGCCAACATGCACGCTTAGAGAAGGACATGTGTCCCTTTGAGATTATTTTAGTGATAAGTGTAATAGTGATTATTAAAAACCCACTAATGAGATGGGTATAAATAGGTCTCATTTATGAGGAAAAAGACAAGAGAGAAATAATAGAGAAAAACGCTTGTAAGTACGACTGTAAAGGAAAACCGACCAGAAGTTTTCAGCTCGGTATATTATATAAAAAGGTCGAATTAGCCCTGAATTAAAGTCTATTCCCATTTCCACGTATTGCATTTCTATATACTTTTGCTTGTTGACGTAAACGCACGTCAACAACTGCAACACAACAAACTTTCAGGTCAATCAGAACGAACATTTGATGTATCAATATAGAAACGGGCAACTTAAAACAATTCACTCTATCAGTTTCCAAAGGTGGCACTTCCATAAAACTAAAGTTTTTAAAGCAACTGGAAACTAATGACCCTATTGAAAATTCTCAAAAATACATGGAACAGGTACATATGACAAACTTCCAACCAATTGAAAAAATTAAAAGAACATCTAGTCTTCCTAATTTTTTGTCAAACCACTAAATTGATCAAAATCTCTATCTATTTGTGATGTGACTTACTAGAATCAATGCCTAATGTTACTCCATCCCAAGGAATGGAAACTGCATCTTTAGAAGCAGAACAAAAGGCTAAAGCCCTGGTAGTGAAAACATAGGGAAAGAAGGAACTCAAAACATAAGCCCTTGTTGCTCTTGTGCAAAGTTCAGAAAAAATTAATAAACAAACAAAACAGTCACAAACTCCTATAAGCTCCAAGAAGAATAACACAAACTAGGTTCATTTGTATTTTTAGTGAGAAGGCATCATGACAAGGTTATGACCCACCCCAACCATCTGTTTCTACATCAGCAATATACTTCACTCATCGTAAAGAATTAAAGAAAGTAAAATACAACCCAACTCTTTTGAACACTAAAATCAATGAATGTATTGTATGAAGTGAAAAAGTAATAGCCCTCTGTAAAATCTGTAGATACACACAAAATCATTAGTACAAAGTAACAAAATGACATTAGGTGTCACAAGTCAACATGACTATTATTCATGTCCACTAAGAGAAAGAAAGCGAAGAAGATTTCAATAGTTACTGTCGTCCAAGTAGTCTACACTAACTGGTACAACTTCAAAGAAGAGACGGCAAATACAAGGTTCAATGCTTAGATGAGTTAAAGCTTCAGATTAATACTTTACATCTTTTTTTTTCTTTCCTATGTGCTAAGTGCTCGCATAAACTTATGATATTGAAAGTACAATGAACATAATTTGGATGCACAAGTTTTATATGTTACAAAAGATGCCACTTAACACATGTGGATACTATAACAAACAAATATTTAGCAGCATGCACTCACCTCTGTTTCATGGGGCGCCGTGCATTATACACTGAAATCCACTGAGTAGCAGGACTACCCAGTCGTACTTTCTTCTTTGGTTGCTCATCCTCTTCCAAGTTTATGAGCAACCTCCCACGCTTTTGCCCAACCTATGTAATAGAAAATAAATAACTTTCACATAAGAATGTTATTAACTAAACAAATATACATCCAGAAAAATTAATGCTAGTATGTGCTTTTTCCTTATATGATACCTTGAGAGCTCCATCAATTCTTATAGGTCTCAGTGACAAGCAAGGCTCAATAAGACTATCAAAAAGTGTGATCAGTTTTAGAATAATTATTCAGTAAGTTGTCTTTTGGACATAGTTTTATTCTGCAGATTAATAATACTAAAACAAACACTTACGTAGTTTTAAAAACTTCATTAGTTACTGAACAAAGTTAGAGGAACTTAATAAGACATCTTAATATGGTGAAGAATAGCTATTGATTCTGAAACAGTTCATGACATAATGCACATTTACGTCATCAGCATTAAAAGCTATAACAATGACCATTTAAGACATAAACCATCAGCAACATGATAATGGCTTCACACCATTAGCAACATCACTCAATAATGTTCACAATATTACATCGAAATCTGTAGAACACTTGTGCTCGTATATAAAAACATAGAAAACATGGTACATCAGATACAATATAAGAACTTACTATTGTTTTTTAATTGCACTGAAAGAATTCTTTCATCTTTCTATTTTCAGTTTGAAGTGGGCAAGAAAGTCCAAAGTTAAAAGTTTAGAACCATCAAAATTTTAAACAATTGCACCTAAAATTTTATTTCCTTGAAGCACATATAGGATAATATATTTTTATTTTCTTAAAGCAGATCTCAAACATGAATGACAGACCAACTTTTTGCTGGAAAAAGAGAGAAATAAACATCATTTCAAACCATAAGTATCCCATCACAAGTCACTGCAATATTGGTTTCTAACGACTATCTTATCACATGATTAATGGAACAACTATAGCATGCAGAATCAACAATTATTGGGTAAAATTCCAATTTATACACGTTCACAATATCCAATGAAATCGACATTTAAAGCAAAAAAACAAAAGGGAAACCAAAATATGCAGAGCATAACTAAACCAATGATATTAGATGCAAACTTTTATCATCGTCTAAAGCCACTGTTAACTTTAATGACAAACGCTTCCATATCTTTCAACATCGAAATCTTAATTTTTAACATTACCTTAACTCCAAATCCTGTAGACAAGAAGACTGTTTAACGCTAAATACATTAATTACCTCACTATTGCTAAAATGTGCATCCTCATTTTCTGATGACTTCAAAATATGCTTGTGCAGAGGCTCTTCATTTCACTGCCCAAAGCACTTGCAAATGAGTTCTGCGTAATCAGGGGCACCACAGTAAATATCTCCAACACCTGAAATCCCTTTTTACAAACTTGGAATAAATAAAAGAAAAACAAACAAAAAAATCTCCGAAATTTATATGTATAATGTCTATAAAAAAATACACCACGAAAAAAGAACCGTAGGAGGTTTACGGGATCTACACAGAGTTGTTTACGAGCAGAAAAAACAGAAACCATTGCCAGAAATTCTACACTTAATAATCTTCATTTAATCATCTCCAGCAAAAACATCCTGGTATGTGGGTCGAATATTAAACTTCATCATTCAATATATCATTAGCACATGAATAACAAAAAAGTACGCCCAAATTAAAAATTCATCTTATTTACCTTCATATGTGTTCTTCTATTCTCAAACCAAAACTTAACTTGCCTATTATCCAAGGAAAACCTTTTGCTAAGCTCCAATCTTTGCTTTTCATCAGGATGAGGACACTCCTTGAACAAACTAAAATTTAAAAATAAAATAAAAAACATCAACAAAATAAATCAGTTCCGAAGAAAATGCACATACTACACACAAAACCAACAAAAGCAAACTTTATGGACAAAAACACACACATAGGTAACTTAAATAAATCGGGGTTTCTTGAAATTAATGAGGTAAAATCAATAAAAACACAGTCACTCACACACACATACGCCTCAAGTTCTTGAATTTGCCGAGTGTGTCGGTGGTATCTTTGTTCCTGGGAGGTTTGTCGGCAGCATTTTGATCATCTCCAGAGGCACCATCCATGCTATCGCTTCCAGATCTACTCATCTCATGTTGGGATTCAATATGATAGGATCTCATCACAAAATATGCATTCCAATTAATGAATCAAAATAAATTATTACCGCTATCAGAATCAGAGGGCTGCTGAGATGTGGAAGTATTATTCCCTTCAATGTCTGTGTTTAATTCAGCCGTGAAAGCTTCGACGTCAGCCCCAGAATGCATTGTTACGTTGTCAATTATCATATCAAAAAGAAGAACAGAAAAGGGGAAAAAATAACAACCAGAAAAACCTAGTCTTGAAAAGCTCAAAATACATCCCAAAAATTCACCAAGCATGAACTAATAACGAATATATCGGAACCCTTTGGGTGGGGATGGGGAGGTACCTCGTCTTCTTCGAGGAATTTCATAATGTTAGGGTCCATGAATAACTCTCCTGGTAATTGTGCTATACTGCAGTAATTGTTAGATAATTTTCTTACCGCAAGTCTACGGTGTCAAATTTTAATATAGTGATATGAGTAGGGTTGTCGTATCCACAGGGAATACGTGTATAAGTCACTCAAGTATAAATTACCTCTTTATATTTGTGATGTGATCATAATAGGTGGATATCGCAATTTATAAATAAAAATAACTAGATATAACTAATCAAAATATAAACATCTAAATCTGGGAGAATAAATTCAGAGGTGTGATGAATCTAGTTTTCCTTATATTATCAATATGGTATATCAATCACAAATTACCAATTTATAAGTCAAGATTTCTACAATAATCATTTCCTCTCTCGAGTGCCAAATGATTTTAGATCACAATTGAAATCAATATCTCTATAAAAATCACCAATTGAAATCTCAATAAAAACTATGAATCTTGGTTGATGACTTCAAAGGATTCACAAATCTCTCAATTCTATGAAATCCTGCAGGTTATCTTTATTTCAAGGCCATGTATTCAACTACCTCTCTCAAAGGTCAAATCAAATACACCAAACACTCTAAATTATTGATCAACTAATTTAGAAGCAATAAATCCAAATAGCACAAATAGATTGAGAAATCTAGATTGACAAACCATAATATCATAACATAAGTTCAAACATAGATTACATCATCCCTCTAGAATTATAGTTTAGCTCATGATGAAAAAAAAAATACCCATAATCAAATGAGAATGCATCTCAAATGATATACAAGAAACAACAAAGAAGGAATTGAAAAGGAATTAAAGAGATTAAAGAAGAATCTTATCTATTTCTAGATGATAAATGTCTTCAATCTTCTTCCCCAACTCTTTCCTTGTGTCTTGGTGGTGTTGGTTTTCATCCCCAAGTGTCCTCCATGCCCTAGTTCAAGCCTCTTCTCACCATCTATTTATAGTACCCTCCTTTTAGATCCAAAAATCGGACATTTCTTGTTTTGTCCGCCCACGGTATTATTAGCTGCCGAAAAATGGGCGCTGCGTGCCAAAACACAAACCTGCATGCCCATTTTCGGTATCGGGCGCTGCAGCGCCAAGGATGGGAAGCGCTGCAGCGCCCGTAGAACACTTCCGGCGTTGCGGCGCTCATTTTGGGCGTTGCGGCGCCTCTGTTGCGCTGCAACGCCTCTTGTTCGCGCTGTAGCGCCATCTAAACGTCCGAATTTGCTTTTTGTGTCTTCATAAGATTTGTAGCCCTATCTCTTAGATTTCCGTAGCCACTTGAATCAGCTCAATATCAATTTTGTGGAGAGAGTTATGGCCAAAATACTAAAACCTGCCAGTGCTGGAAATTCTAGACGCGTTTGGACGTTTCTTAATATCAATTCCCTTCTTGTTTGATCATCCTTGCTTCTTTTGACATGAGACTCATTGCTATGACTCTAGACTCAATATACTTGGCCCGCAATATGTCTTGGCCACTCAAATGACTCGAAACAATAGAAAATAATGCCTAACCTATGAGATATAACAAAAACGACTCAAAATGCTCAAAAACAACACAAAACTCTAGTGTCGGAAGCCCAAATCAATGGTATAAAACCAAGTGAACAGTAATCATGAGCAATGAATCAACAGTTTGGTGCTCGGTTGGGAAGAGATTTGGGGAGGGTGAAAATAAGGAGGAGAAAGAAACAAGAGATGGAAAATTAGCAGAGGAGCAAGAGAATTAGTTGAGATTAAGGTTGTTTCTTACTTTCTTCGTCGGGGCGATGAAGGTTTATGTTGTCTGGTTATAAGAGGCTCCGAATCCAATACCCGTTTGAGATAGACGCTGAGGTTGGCGACCGGCGGAGGGGAGAGAGGCGATGGCTGGAGAAGATTTTACAACTTTTACTATACTATCACCAATATCACCAATAACCTAATTAATTAGAGGGCCATAAGACACCGGTTCTACAACCGGTGTCTAAAGATCTAGTTAAAAAAATAAAGACATCGATTCTTTAGACCGGTGTCGAAAGATTTGGTTTCTAAAATATTATAGACACCAGTTTTGGAACGAATGTCAAAACAACTTGTGTCTAATCTAAAATATATATAAATACACACCGGTTTCGAAATCCGATGCCAATCGGTGTCTATTTGGGAATTTTTTTTAAAGAGACACCGGTTCTAGGAAACCGCTGTTGTTTACCAAACGACAGCACTAACGGTTTTCTTACAAAACCATTGTTATATGGGAAAAGACACCAGGAATGTCATAAAACTGGTGTCTTTTTGGTGATGTCTATCATCAGTTTTCTTGTAGTGTTCATAGGTTGTTGGCTTGTCTTGTCTTGCAGCAATGATGTGGACTGTACCTTGAATTTAATGCTCTGCAGCGTTTCCTTCAACTCTACATAATTTCAGGTACATCCCAATTGCTCCTTGTTTTTTGCACTCTTTCAGCAAAATAGCTTTAATGTTGGCAGCCTGACACATGCCTATTTTCAAGCAAAACCTTGACTTTGCTTGACAACGGATCTCTTTCAGCTTACTTTGATCATGTCTGCTGCACTACTCCTTAGACAGTCAATTCCAATGATTTAGGAATGACTTTGTTGTCAGTCAGTCAGCTGACTGGGACAGCTTTTCTGTCACTTGACTGAACCTTCACTTCAATTCACTCAGTTGCCACATAGCTGGGTCTTCTCTTCGATCTTCAATTGAGTCCTGCAATTCTTCAACTTGGCTGCTTCTTCTCAGCTTACATAGTTCTATCTATTACAACTGGATGAGGCCCTCGTGCGATGAACGGGCTATTCGAATAACTAGTAGAACTATCAAATGGGTGGACAGGGGTTTATCCATTGGGCCAAGGAGCAAATTCGGGTGGGGCCAGGACGAAATCCATTGGGCAGCTATTTTTGAGACCCAACCCATGAAAATTACACATGAAATGATAGTGTGAGGTAGATTTTTGTGCCACATAGGTGCAATCTTTTTGGGCCTCCAAAATTACAGCCTCGCCCCTCGGCCCGAGCCCATTTTGACACCTCTGATAATAAGATATTCATATTCATATCAACCCATACTTAATAGCCTGTAATGATGGTGATCATTTCCACTAAAAGTTGTTTCATCAATAATGGATAAGTTGTATTGTCTTTAGGGTTTAGGGTTAGGGTTTAGGGTTTAGGGTTTAGGGTTTAGGGTTTAGGGGCATGGGAGTATTTCCGTATATATAGATTTGAATATAACATAAACATTGAATACGTTAAGATATGCTGACTCATTATAGATATATAAATATTACAATATAATCAAAATATATAATTTTCAAATATAATAACTCGTTAATATATTTTATATATCAGCACACTTCGTACATATATTTTCTAGTTTGAAATAATATTATATTCTTTTTTTCATTTATTATGAATAAAATCTTATCAAATTGATAGTTTGAAAACAAAAGAGATAAATTTATACAGTACAATTAAAAAGATCGAGCGCAGATTCGTTTCCATATTTTTGCTTGGATCTTTTGGAATTTATTTAATAAAATATTTAATACTAATAAATAGATTGTTAGTGGATACCAAAATTAAAATGGACAAAATTCATGATAAATTACAATAATATCGGTCAACAAACTATTTTTTTTTAAATCTTTCCAAATTTAAATGTATAGCATTTAATACTAATTAGATATATCTAAATTAAAATGTCAATGCATATCATGATTAAGATAAACCAAATTAATGATATAATTACAAAGATATTGGACATATATGCTTATTTTCTTTTTTGTTTTCCCTTAAAAAATATCTAATTTTGTTTTTAGCAAGTGCAAAAAGGCGAGAAAACATATTTGGAAACAGGTTTGTCATTATATATATATAGATTATTCAGCTTTCTAAACCTTAAAAAGTATTGGAATTCGAAATAATTCTATTATTTATTATACTGAAAATACAATGGATTAAATATTTAAAAACATTGGGCAGTTAAGACTTTTTTCAAGGTTTATTTTCTTATATATAAACATGCTATATAAATAGATACAATTCATACTCACAAAATTTGTTATCAACCAAATTTTTGTATTTAATGATGTTTTTCATAGTTTGTAATAATTTATTATTCTATAGTTTAATCGGATGATTTATAATCAAATTAATAATCTTTATATTTTAATTTTTTATATTTATAAAATTAAAGTTCGTGCATCACACGTCTGAAATATACCAAATATAAGAAATTGAATAGAGAAAAATAATTAGAAAATCCAAATAATACAATACAAATCCTTACGATAAAATTTTAAAAATTAAAAATGACTTGACAACGTGAATAAATAATACTATTTTTACGTAGTTCTCATATACATGTATTAATTTCTAATTTATTGCATGACCAACTTTGCAAAAATATCTGCCTCGGTTTACACATACGAACAACTTTCAAAAATAATTTTGAATTCTGATTAACTACTACAACCTTGAAAAGAAAAGTATGGCACCAATTTGCACACTTATTAAGAATCTAAACATGACTAAAATGAAATGTGCGAAGAATTCATGCCTTGTGCGATTTTATGAAAAAATATTTTTCGAAAATCAAACACAATACATAGTTTTGAATGCATTTTTTTCCATGATTCTGAGGTATGGTATTTTTTCTTTTTGACATCATCAATAAAAAATATTAAATAGTATTTATCGTGATTAATATTTTTTAAAATTATTACGTTGCAGAAGATATAACTCGTAGAATTATTAGGAAAATACAAGGGTGTCAATAAGGGTCATTGGGTCGGGTTTATGTTTGGTTTCAGGTTGATTTTAGGTTATGCTCAAAATAGATCAAAGATTAAGTAAAAGACAAAGCAACCATGTTTTAGACAAATTAGTAACTTCATGTCAGATTCGTGTTAGCCGTATTACTGTTCGGGTCGAGTTCTTGTTTCTCGACAAGTCGGGTTTTCGTGTTAGATTAGGGATTGAAACACCTAGGAAAATGCACATGTCACTGCGCAAAAGGAAGTCCTCATAGATATACACCCCGTGCTAAAAACTAGTTTATACTAAAGTTAGAAATATTTGTGCCACGACGATCTAGTGCATGGACTCCTTCATCAACACTGGGACAGAGATATTGGTAAACATAAAACTTCCTACATAAAATGAAAAACTTTGAAACCCATCAATCTTCTAATGCAAGTTACAACCCTTTCCCCCGCAACTCAATACCATCGAAATTCATATCCTTAACAAAACAATAGAAGCATAAAGAGTGGTGGAACGTGATGGAACATGCAATTTTGTTTTTTGCCTTAAGTCTCCTTGTCGATGGATCTCCTTGTATTCCTCGTATTGTTTGCATTGAGTCTCCTTCTTGTGGAGTCTTCTTCAATTTTATGCTCTCCTGTTGGTAGTATTTCCAATTCCCTAAACCATCTTACAGTCGTACCTTTTGGGATGAGCTTATTCGGTTTTCTACAAATGAATTTTCGCAGTCGTGGTTTTTGGGATGAAGGATACTTTATGTAATTCATTTTTTTACAGAAACATTTGTGTGACCTAATTCATCTTGGATCTGTTTCTGCCTGTAATGGGTATGGAATCAAAGGTCGACTATGGGAATTTGGATTGTCCACTTTATGCCTTTGAGTCTTTTCTGATTTGGTTTCTGTGGTTTGAGTTCTCAACCCTTCAAATTCTAAATTATGTTTTGACCATTAGAAATAATCCCAATAAAGGTATTGACTAAAGGGTATTTTAGTCTAGTCATATTTTTACAGAAACATTCATCATTTTATGATAGTATAAATATAAATAATATAAAAATAAAATAATAAATAATAATATAATATAATATAATAATAATATAATATAAATAAATAAAATAATAATAATAAATAATATAATATAATAAATAAAAATAAAAAATAAATAAATGACAATAGTAGATAGTAGATAGTAGAAAAAGATTGTGCAGTGAAAGAGGTGGGAAATTCGGGAGCTGCAGTAAGAAAAATGATGGAGGAAGTTGTTGGACTGCCAAAATTCAAAAATCTGACTGAGACAATTCAAAACCCTATCCTTGTGCTGATAATAACATGTTATAATCAATAATATTAAATAAATATATATAGGACGGGTCTAGTCGAACCCATTACCCACCCTGGTCCTAATTGGGTTTGAAAGAATAAACCCATTACCTATTCTGTTACCTGCTTGGATGGGCTTAGGCCTACTAGTGCAAGGTGAATTCTTTGTGGGTCTGAGTTTGAACCCGTCCTATTGTCCTCACTAATATTGATGCTGCTTTTTTAAGGCAGATCACCCAAGTCAACTGAGTTGGCCAAAATTCTCTTCCCGAGAATGAAGTTTTCACGCTAGTCCTCTTCCCGAGGAGGAAGTCTTTTCTTCTTCCTCTTCTCGAAGGGGAAGTCTTCTCGTCTTCTTCTCTAGAAGCTGAAAAATCCTTCAACTAGGAACTTTCCTGCACACATATGCAAACGTTAGGAGGGTCCCTGGGGGTTGCCCAGGGAGGCCCCTCCGACGCTCAAATCAGCATGGTGAATGAGAGAATATACAATAAATGAATATTGTATAATAAATGCGTAGGAGGATTATGAATTAATAAACTTACAGATAATTGGAGGGACCTTTTTATACCTGGGATATGGGACCCGTGGGCCGTGAGGAGAATTCGGCCTATGGGCCAGTCCGCGTAGAAGAAAATTGCCGATAGGCCAAATTCAAACTCCTTTGGGCTGGTTTAATTATTAAGAGCCCATTGGGCAATTAATATTAAATAAACATATAAAAAATGAATTATATATTTAATTTCTCAAATACCATTTTTTCTCCCAGCATAAGCCCCCCGGCTCCAGTGCTGTGGAGGGATGGCGCAATGCGGGAGCTACGCCGGTACTATATCTGGCTTGTCCTGCTTGCGCCTCTTGTCTTGCCTTCAGACGATCTTTGACTGTTTTTGCATGAGGATGCTTGAGAGGAGAGCCTCTAACCATATCTTCCAGAAGTAAATTTTCTCTTGCCACCTCTCAACTTTGAAATTTTTGGCTTTGTAGGAGACTTAGGAAATTTTTTGATATTTGAGGTGAGAGGTGAGACTTGAGATGAGAGTTGAGATGAGAGTCCAACGAGGTGGGAGGTTTTTCCGGGGCGCCTCCCCAGAGCGGGCAAGGGCGCCCCTTAGGCACCCTCGTGGGGTGGTCTTAAGCTTCTTGGGTGGAGGAGGGCGCCCTCACGGGAGGGTGGCCCAAGCCCCCCGGTCCTTCAGTCCTTGTATTTTCTTCCTCTTCTTCTAGAGCTTTTCCCATCTCAAGTTTCATCTCGGGTTCTGGCCTTTCTTCATCTCCACGCTTTTCCTCCTTCTCGAGAGTCTAACTACTGATTCCTTGTCCATGGGGACTAGTTATTTATTCGCACTGAGGTGAATTCTTCCCTTTTGTAGGTCCCAAGGGGTGTGAGTAAGGTTTAGAAGGGGGGGTTGAATAAACCTTACCAACTTTTCGATTTTAGTCCTTTTAAAATATTACAGAGTTAAATACACAGCTAAGTCCTTGAGGGACAGCTAAGTTAGTTAACCAACGGAGTTAGCCACTCAACAGACTCGATTGAGCTGTTGATAGAATAACTCAGCTGTTTAGTCTAAACCTTAACTTGGTTGTGATGAAATTTTCAGCGGAAGACTTAACACCCTTGAATTTGGTTTAAGTTTGTTTTAACACTTGGTTTTAGCACTTTGTTAATTATCAGTTGGATAGCAAATTATCAGCAGATATAAAACAATGTGCAGAAATTAAATGCTGAAATGTAAATGACACAATAATTTTTATAGAGGTTCGAAGATGGGGTAATTCTTCTACTCCTCTCTTCTCCAACTCCTGGAGGAATTCACTAACTATTGATCGTAGTACAAAGTGGTTATCGACCCGGATCTGAAGTCTTGATCACACAAATGACTTGATCCTTTGGGGCTCGGCCCGAGATGCCTTGGTCACACAAAGGCTTCTCGTCCGACTCGAACTTCTTCACGGATGCGCTTGCTACTTGACTCACTTGCTCAAGCTTCTTGGATTTGATCACGAAGTCCTCCAATAACTTGAGACTGGTTCGACTTTGAACCTTTCTACAATCCTCCTTGGAATGTAGACCCCTTTTGATTCTTCAAAAGTTTCCTCTTCAACAGTTTGAAGTCGTCTTTCCTTCACAGCTTGGTGTTGGATCGATTTCCTTCGAAATTTAGGTTTGAGGATTAGCTTGAATGACTTGAGAATATTTTGCAGGTTACAATATGAATAATTGCTTGAATGCTCGTGGTTCAGGTTGTCAAGGTAACCTTTTCTCAAAGTGATTCCTCAGCCTTTTATAGTGAACTTTCAAAAATCTGCCCGTTGAAGAGATAGGCTGATTTTCAAAAGTCACTTGTGTTTGTAGGCTTGTCTTGCTAGCAGTCTTTGATATTGACATTTCCTCGTATTAAATGTCTTGCAGCTTTCCAGGTTATGACACAAGGTGCAGTGCTTCCCATTGGTTTATTCCTTTTGCACGCTTCTGGGACTGAACACTTTAAGACATGGCAGCATGGAAGTATTACTTGTTTAGGTAATATCCTTGACTTTTGTGCAACGGATTCTTTTCAGTTGTCTTGACTTTACTGCAGTTCTCTAACTTCCCCAGGTGACTTCGAGTGAGATTCCAGTCATTGAATGACTCATCTGTCACTTCAACTTGAGACTTAGCTTCTTGAGTTGACTTGATGACACTTCACACAAACAGTATCTCACCGATACTCCTTCATCGAGTTCTTGACTTCTTCTCCTTGCCATACTCGGTTGTTTCACAAATGAGTCTTCATTTCGATCTTGATTGATTTCTTGTATGTCCAGCATATCCGACTTGACTAAATGCAGACAAATCTATCTATGACAATACAAATTACAAGGAAAATGGGGTGCCAACTTTCTAGTCTAAGTTTTACATGGCATTCATCAAAATCTAAGCAATAAATTTTCCAACATCTTTTGGAAGGAAGCTTTAATTATTCCAGAGTAGTCGGAGATATCTGTGCTTTGCTTTACTCCTTCCAGAGCCAGGATGGAGCACCCTTCTCAAGCTTAGATGGATCATCCTTCTGGAGCTTGGAGGGAGCACCCTTCTGGAGCTTGGAGAGAGAACCCTTATGGAGGTGATAATTATTATTCAGCCCAGATGGCCCTTGACTGCTTGAGATGTTTCTTCGCCCCATGAGGCTGGATGATATTTCGTTGCACTCACGCTATATGGATGATTTTCCTTATGTCCATCTGCTTTCTTTTATCATACTTTACTCATAGTATTTGCATGAGGCTTCTCCGGGAGCGCAAAGCATCATTGGAGAGGTCTCCAGGAGCACAAAATTTTGCTAGGGAGATTTATTTATGGGGACTCCAATTAGAGGGAGCCCCTCCTCTCCAGAATCGCTAAGCATCACTAGAGAGGTATCCGGGAGTGGAAAGCATCATTGTAGAGATTGATTTGTGGGGACTCCACTGAGAGGGAGCCCCCTCCTCTCTGGGAGCGCAAAGCATCACTAGAGAGGTCTCTAGGAGTGCAAAGAATCGCTTGAGAGATTGATTTATGGGGACTCCACCGGGAGGGAGGCCCCTCCTCTCCGAGGGCACAAAGCATCATTGAAGAGGTCTCCGAGAGTGCGAAGCATTGCTGGAGAGGTCTCCGGGACTGCGAAGCATCGTTGGAGAGATTGATTTATGGGGACTCCCCCAAGAGGGATCCCCCTCCTCTCCGGGAGCGCAAAGCATCACCGGAGAGATTGATTTATGGGGACTCCCCCGAGAGGGAGCCCCCTCCTCTCCGGGAGCACAAAACATCACTAGAGAAGCGATATAACATTCTCGGGTGATCTTTTGGACATTCCCTCTGCTTCTTGATACATTCTCGGAGAGTGCTCCTGTCATCTTTTATTTCTGGTCCTCCATAGATCAAATTGATGACTCCGACTATGCGAGTATCACGTTTTTTGCTCTTTGCGGGTGTTTGAGAAGCGTTAATCTTGTTGAGGTTCCTCTTTATTAGGTCTTGGATCACAACGAAACTTGCTCTGATCCATGTAGTCCTTGAGGTGGCTTTCTTGGAGAAGTCGTTCTATCTCTTTCTTTAAAATGAAATGGTCTTCAAAGGTGTGCCCCCTGTCTCTCTATGATACTTACAGTATAAGTTGGAGCGCGTCTGTGTAGGGTTTCTCCTCAATGGTTGTGGAAGATCAATGATCCCCTTCTTCTGGGCGACTATCAGTACCTCCGGTATTCGAGTGTTGAGAGAAGTGTAGCTTGGCCCAGGATTTGTTCTCGGACCCTTCCATGGCTGATTCTCATTTTCTTCCCGGGACTTGCGCTTGACTCCGGGTTCAGGCTTGGAGGACTCTTCTACTCGAATATGCGCTTCTGTTTGGCTCAATAACTACTCCATGTTGGAGGGAGGCTTCCTGGCCAAGGACTTCTTTAGATGCTTTTGGCAGAGATTTTGCTGTAATATCCTGGCCAAGGTCTCATGCTGGACCTTGGCCACTTCATTGACGGCTTCCACAAACCGTTTCATCAACTCTCGCTGTGTTTCTCCTTTCTTTTGCTTAAGCTGAAAGTGGTGTGCGATAGTCTTGGGGCACTTTCTGTTGATGGACAACTGCTTGCAATAGGAGGTAACCGTCAGTCATAAAGATCCATCTTGGCGTAGAATTTGTTCAATGTTCCTATGGATCTCCAATTTCATCTTTCTCTGGGAGGTTGGAGGTCTTGATTCCCGAAGGTAGAGGTTATTGGGTTGATTACTTCATGGTTCAACTATCTTCATCTTTGAAGTCTTCATCTTCTCCAAAGAGTTGAGCATTTATTTCTCCTTTTATGCTGGGGTGCACATCTCCAATGAATGAAGTTTTTATGGATCTTCCTCCAGCTAAAGATGGTTCATCAATTGGTTGTCTGGGGAGTTCTGTCTTTTTGTAAGGGTTGCTTGTTCCCAAAATAGCTTGACTAGTTTGGATGACTCTTGGATTCTCAGCCCGAGCGCTGAGGGGATTTTGTGTCTAGCCTTTTCGGACTTCAAGGTTTATTTGTCATCCATCAATATGATGACTTCTTGAGTGTCTAGTTGCTCTCCAATTCATTTTTCCTCTCTTTCGTTCTAGTCGAGTGAGGGTCATTCTTCATGCTGCTGTTGTTGCGGCCTGCAACGGCAAGACGCCCTTACGAGGGGTCTTCATGCAGCTCGCGGAGCTTGGGGATATCCTCGCGCGGCTCTAGGAGCATTAATGTCTTAGAGTCTTCCGGGTAGTTCCATTGAGCTGGAGAGCTTCCCAGGTTCAGTGGGCTTATCTGGTGAGCAGAGCCATTCAGGAGGAGAAAATTGCGGAAGGGCGCCCTTTTGGCTAGGCAGGGGTGTTCCATTGAGCGGGCAAGGGCACCTCCTTTAGCTTACTAAGTTGTTGAATGGCGTCCCTCTGGAAGGAGGGGTCTATCCTAAGGTCTTCTCAACGATCTGCCTTCTTGCTTGGTGTTTCCGGCTTTGGAGCCTGCGGCTTCCCCAAATCATATCATGAGGTCTTGCAGTGACTCTCCTTTCGGTTAAAAAAGATGAGCCATGGTCTCTGAATACTTTCTTCTGATGGAGAATCATTGTGCGAAGGCAGTAGAGAGTTTATCCCTTCCAGTGATTGATCTAACTGGGAGCACATCAATCACGTTAGTGTAGAGATTCGCCTTTGCATGGAGTCTGTCTAAGTGGTCCTGGTGGACCTCCAGTTTCATCATACTCAGGTAGGCTAGAGATCTTCACGCCCGAGGGTAATGGCTTGGCCGAATGGCAGGGGCCAGTGAACTTCCTCGCTATAGCAATGGCCCGCAAGTTGGCTTGGTTGATGCTTCACCGCCTGCGAATTTTCTGCGGGCTTGTGAATGTGGACTTGGGAGCGTTAGGATTTATTTCTAGCTTCTCTTCTAGCGGGAGCATGTTGGTCTCCTTCACTTTTTCCAAGTCCTTCATTTCTTTTATATTCTTTCCCCAAGGCTAGGGTCTTCAACATCTGGCGGAGCTTTGAGGGAGTTCTTCCCGTAGCTTCCTCCACAACGTGATTTCTTGAAGTAGCTCGGGTAGATTATTCGAGCAGGACTCTTCGCATTAAGTGACCTTCTTCCACAGGTGGAGCCCCCCAGGAGGAGGAGACGACACCCTTCTTGGTTTTAAGCGGAGGATGCACCCCTCTTGGAGGAGAGGACTAGCCTCTCATCTTCAATATGATAGTTCTTCTTGCTGATTCCTGGATCTACACCCAGCAGCATGGAATTCTTCAGCTAATGGCCGCTCTTCATGAATCTCGTTGCGTTTTTCTTTGACCTTTCAAGTCAGGTCTTGTAGGTCCCAAGAGGTGTGGTGTAAGGTTTAGAGGAGGGGTTGAATAAACCTTACCAAATTTTCGAATTTAAGTCTTTTAAAATTATTCAACATAGTTGACTCAAACAGTTGTGTCCTTGAGGACAACTAAGTTGGCGATTCAGCTGAGTTACCCACTCGATAGACTCAATAGAGCTATTGATAGTATAACTAGGCTGTTTAACCCAAATACTTAACTTGGCAGGTTTGGTTTTTAACAGCGAAAGACTTAACACCCTTTGATTTGTATAAGGATTATATTTAACACTTGATTTTTAGCACTTGGTTATTTTTCAGTTGGATAGCAAATATGATACTAACAGCGGATATAAGGTAAATATGCAGAAATGTAATTTTGTTGAAAGTAAATGACACAAATATTTTATAGAGGTTCGAAGATGGGGTAATTCTTCTAATCCTCTCTTCTCCAACTCCTGGAGGAATCCACTATGTAACAGATCAGTTTACAAAGCGGTGAACAGTCTGGAGACAGCCTTGATCACACAGCTGGCTTTTCTTGCGACTCAGCTTCTTCACAGGACAACTGCCTTGCTACTTCAGCTTACTTCTCAAGTTCTTGGATTTGATCACGAAGCCCTCCAACAAACTTGATAATGGTTTGATGGCTCAAACGCTACCTTTAAAACCATAGGCAAGTGCACCTATCGTTTTATAGTATAGATTATTGAGTACCGAGTGTCATTCCCACGAGGATTGTAAGTACTAATAATTACCGTCTTTTTGTTATTTAATCTAACAATTTTCAGAGTTTTTGTTTGATGAAAAAGGAAAACAAATTATAAATTGTAAAAATGAAGGAAGATTTGTAAAATAAGAAATCAAGAGATAGAAATGTGTTTGAATGTAAATCCCTCTAGAATGTTTTTGTGATTTGACAAGTTAAAAATACAACCGTAAGCCCTTAAGCAAAAACCAACCTCTTTTAATAAAATCTCATGTCTTGTGGACCGTAGAAATTCCCAATTTAAGTTAAACCCTTTCTCAAGGCGAAAAACTTCTAATCTCGGGTTGATTAACTGAAATCTCTTTCTAGTTAAAACCCCCAAGACAAAGATTATAACGATTTGTGAATTCCCATATTAGGTTTGACCCTAATCCGGAAGATTTATGTCGTCCCTATATCTAGGATTGCATGCAACTCTTTTCACTTATATAGGTTCTATTTCACCATGAATCTCTCGATTTCCGGATGAAAAATAAACTTCAAATCAATATTGCGCATATATCAATTCGAATGAACGAAGCATAATATAAGTGAATCACACAAAATATGAAGATTTTATTAAAAACATACACACCTTAATCACAAATCCATTCTAGAGTTCATTACATTCAAGCACTAGGAGTTTAGCTACACATGGCTTTGATAAAAGAGTATACTACACAAGATGATTTGAATAAAATGAACATGGTGTACTTAGCTCTTATTCAAGACCAATACAAGACTTCCTCCTTGGTTGATGATGTTGAGCTCCATGCTCTTCAACTTCCAACTCTACCTCTTTTTTTCTTCTCTCAATGTATTTTGCTTTGTAATTTAGAGAGAATGAATCAATGAATATACAATGAATGGAATGATTCCCCCAACTCATACTCTTGGCTTTTATAGACATTATTTTTGTGCAAGAACACATTAATAATGCCATCCTTTGTTAAACAAATGCTCCAATTCATTGTTGGGTTGGTGAATTCTTGTATTCAAATGATAATTGAGGGAATATGGGGACATGTTGTAGCAAAATAGGGTGTTAAAGGTGTACAAAAGTGGTCAAAAAGCTTGGTTGGTGAGTTTTCCATAATTTTTGCATGGAAAAGTTGTAAAAAAGTCCCCCGAACACGGCCATGTCGTCCGACACGCCCTGGCCGTGCTGCTTGAAATTTGCTGAAAATTGGTCTGACATGGCCATGTCGTACGACACGGCCAGGCCATGTCGTACAACATGGCCGTGTTGTACGACACGGCCAGGCCGTGTTCAAGTCTGTCCAAGCCTAAAAATTGTGATTTTTCGCCCTGTTTGAACATGGCCGTGTTGCCCGACACCCCCTGGCCGTGTTGGACCAAAAAGGCCCCAAAATGACGCGCTTGGCTTGTAATTTCGAGCGTATTTGCATCCTTAAACTCCCCGGTATGTTTTGACATGAATCCATGGTCCGAAATTCACCAAAATTAGCCCCCGATTGGTCAATCTACACCAATAAAAGCACCTCACAGTAGTATAAACAATATACAATCAAAAACTAACGAAAGTAACAACAAAATAACTCAAATTCTACTCAAATATACACATAAAACATGCATAAAAAGACCCTTATCAAACCACCTCCAACTTTGAACTTTGCTTGTCCTCAAGCAAAACATTATATCAAAAAGAGGGATTCAATAAATCACAACATACAAAGATGATTTTTTTTTTCAACATATTGAACATAAGCAGTCAAGTTCTTGGCCTTCTCAACCTGAATTAACCATTAAGTAAAAACATAGTTTTGTAAAGCGATCGATTGTCAAGAAAGATCAGAATATCGGCAGCATTATTCGGACTTGAAATCATCACTCGACAAAAATCTTGATAGTTATGAACAACTTCAATTCAATAACGCCATGAAAATACAAGAATTCAATGGATCATAGTAGTTAGCTTACTAGTCATATAACCAAGCTTCTTGAACTTTATTGGAATGAAAAGTCAAGGAGTATTCATTCTCCTCTTTTTTTTCGTTCTTTTTTTTTTTTTTGGGACCTTTCGAGACATGCTTCCACTAGGTTTATATTTTGAATTTTTGTTCAAACACTCCTAGGGTGGTTTTCCATACTCATATTCGTGTCGCCGTTTTACGTAAAAGACAAACATGGGGCTCATGAATGCTCCTAGTTACTAAGCAACAACAAATAGAGGAGTATAACCTCGATTGGTCCGTTTTTTTTTTTTCTCTCTTTTTTTTTATTTATTCACAAGCTTGGTTTAACAACTAGTTAACCACTACTAAATCATGAGTTCTCGGAAGTTCATAGCACTAAGTATCGTCGTATATGCCTTAACACATCAAATATTTATGGTGTTGGAAATCTCGTCAAAATTTAGCCCGCATCCACGTCAATCTATCCTAGACAATCAATTGTTTCACACTGAAAACACAAATTAACAAGTTAATATAGGTATAATTGGGCCAAGTTATTGACTAGCAAACATTTAATTTGTTAAAAAAAAATCACATCTTTTGAAACCAAACACACAAGCATTCCGAAAATGTTATTGCAAGCATTCCGAAAATGTTATTGTACCCACCTCAAACTTTAGGATTCACATTGTCCTCAATGTGAAAGAAAGAAATGGACAAACACACACAACACACTAAAAAAAATTAGAATGATATAAAAGAGGTGGAAAAAGAAAAATACGACCTTACTATAATAGTGGAATCGGTGTTGGGCGATCATTGGGTTGTTTTGAGTGCGGGACCCTCAACGCATCTTCATACCTAATCAAAGTTAAGCAACACACAACTCGAATACCGTGAAATCTCAAATATTCCCAATTAGGACAACCAAGAAGATGTTCAAAAGTTTTTTTTTTTTTTTTTTTTGAAAATGACTCTAAGGATTTGTGATTATTTTGAAAGAAAATAAAATAAAAAAATAAAAATGAATGAAAACAATTGCACACAAACATCGGGTTGCCTCCCGGGTAGCGCTTCTTTAACGTCGTATAGCTGGACCATTTCACCTAAATGTGAAGATTTAATCGGGCGGAGCCTTGAACTTATGAAAAAATTTATCTCTTTGAACAACATCGCCACCCGTATCGATTTTCGAACAATTGACCTTCATGGTCCTATTTTTCTGCATGTTATTCTCAAAATGAGATTTATCTGTGGAAACTTTTGCACATTGAACATCACATACTTTCAAGGATTTATTAGAAGACATATCAAGCAAAGAATCATTTATCATTGTCTCAATCAAGTTTATAGGAAAACAAGTATCATTTATAGGATTTCTCAAAGGAATTTTAAAGATAACTTGTTCACCCCCTACTCTCAAAGTAAGCTTTCCATCATGCACATCAATGAGAGATTTAGCGGTAGCCAAAAAGGGACGCCCTAGAATTAAGGGAACTTCTATATCATCATGCATGTCAAGAATAATAAAATCAACTGGGAATATGAATTTATCAATCTTAACTAGCACATCTTTAACAATACCTCTAGGATGTTTAATCGATTTATCGGCTAATTGAATGTCCATCCTAATAGGTTTAAGTTCACTTAATTCCGCATGCTTGAATGTTTCATAAGACATCACGTTGATACTAGCTCCCCAAGTCGGCTAGTGCCTCTATCAACAGTAAACCATCAATTGTGCAAGGGATAATAAAGCTTCCTGGATCATTAAATTTTTGTGGTAGTTCATTGGAAGGACATTTATCATTCAATCGCACATTTGATAATTTATTAAGCTTATTTTCACTAGGAATGATGTCATTAAGATCCCTAACATGCTTTGAATGAGGGTCAACAAATGGATTATTGGCATGTAATTGTTTGAAAGAATCAAGTGTACTTACCAAATTTGTCCTCCCTTCTATCTTCTTCGGTTAGACTCCATTAAGGGATCTTGGGCTTGTATTCTCGCAACCTCCTTTTTCATGAGATTTTCTTTGGGCATGTCATCCTCCACGTATTTCTGCATGGCGGCATTGGCATAATCATGCTCATGTGGATAACAGATGGTGATTGCCTTTACGTGCTCCCTTGGGTTTGGCTCGGTATTACCCTAAACTACCTTGTGGCCTTTCGGAAATCATCTTCGCAATCTGGCCTATTTGGTTTTCAGTTATGGATAGATGCCTCTTGATTTCTCAAGGATGTTTCCACCGCCTGGAATCGGGTATCTCATTAATTGCACAAACTTTGTTATAAGATCTTCCAAGTTAGGCTTACCTTGATTTGGTGAAATTCGGAGACGTGTGTAGATCGGGATTGGGATTAGGTCGTGGTTGGCCTTGATTTCCCCAACCGAAATTAGGATGTTGTCGCAACCCAGGATTATATGTGTTCTTTGTAAGGATTACTTGGGTAATTTCGCCTTGATTCCCAACGTAATTAGCATGTTCGGCGTGAGATATTGTGTGTGGGCGAGTCTTGATGATTATGCAATCCTCCGCAAGTTTCACAAGATAAAACGTGTGGTGGTGGTGGTTTAGGAGGCGCTAGATCGTCGATCTTTTGGGTCAAAGCTTCGACTGTGCGGCTAGTGTAACCACTTTGCATCTGCATTATAAACACCCACTGCTCGTAGGTTTACCTCGTGCGGATTGCCATTGATAGCCATTCATGGCCATTCCTTCTATCGGATCTTGGGCGCTTCTTGTTTTATTGTTCAAAGTTCCCCCAGCCGCCGCATCAATCATTTGCCTTGTTGACGAGTAGCCCATTGTAAAATGTTTGGACTTGCATCCAAATAGGAAGACCATGATGTGGGCATTTCCGCAATAATTCTTTGAATCTCTCCCAAGTATCGTACAAAGGTCTCGTCATCTTCTTGAGTGAATGAAGAGATTTCATTCCTCAATCGTGCGATTTTGGCGGTGGAAAATATTTCAAAAGGGACTTTTCGCCATGATGTTCCACGTTGTAATCGTTCCTTTGGCAAAGTATTTAGCCATTGTTTAGCCCGTCCCGAAGAGTAAATGGGAATAGGCGTAAGCGGATGGCATCATCGAAGACCCCATTGATTTTGAATGTATCGCAAATTTCGAGGAAATTTGCGATATGATTATTCGGATCTTAAATGGTAGTAGGCCGTCGAATTGAACGAATTGTTGCACCATTTGAATGACATTCGGTTTGATTTCAAAATTATTGGCGGCAACAAATGGGCCTTACGATGCTAGATGACGTGCGTCCATCCATGGATGGTTTGACATAGTCATACATAGTTCTTTGTTCATCCTCCATGACGAAATCTTTACTTTCGTTAGTATTCTCTTCGTGGTTTGTGTTAGTACTTTCCTCCTCGTGTGTTGTTTGCTACGGCGGTGTCGCGCTTCCAAATTCGGCGACGAGTAAGCATACACTGCGGTAAACAAAGAGGATAAGTATAAACCAAGACTTACAAAGATAGATAAAGTAAAGATAATGGTAAAAAAATGATTAAATTAACAAAAATAAAGCGTTCTTAATATTACAATCCCCGGCAACGGCGCCAAAAACTTGATGGCTCAAAAGCTACCTCTAAAACCGTAGGCAAGTGCACCTATCGTTTTATAGTATAGATTATTGAGTACCGAGTGTCATTCCCACGAGGATTGTAAGTACTAATAATTACCGTCTTTTTGTTATTTAATCTAACAATTTTCAGAGTTTTTGTTTGATGAAAAAGGAAAACAAATTATAAATTGTAAAAATGAAGGAAGATTTGTAAAATAAGAAATCAAGAGATAGAAATGTGTTTGAATGTAAATCCCTCTAGAATGTTTTTGTGATTTGACAAGTTAAAAATACAACCGTAAGCCCTTAAGCAAAACCAACCTCTTTTAATAAAATCTCATGTCTTGTGGACCGTAGAAATTCCCAATTTAAGTTAAACCCTTTCTCAAGGCGAAAAACTTCTAATCTCGGGTTGATTAACTCGAAATCTCTTTCTAGTTAAAACCCCAAGACAATTATAACGATTTGTGAATTCCCATATTAGGTTTGACCCTAATCCAGAAGATTTATGTCGTCCTATATCTAGGATTGCATGCAACTCTTTTCACTTATATAGGTTCTATTTCACCATGAATCTCTCGATTTCCCGGATGAAAAATAAACTTCAAATCAATATTGCGCATATATCAATTCGAATGAACGAAGCATAATATAAGTGAATCACACAAAATATGAAGATTTTATTAAAAACATACACACCTTAATCACAAATCCATTCTAGAGTTCATTACATTCAAGCACTAGGAGTTTAGCTACACATGGCTTTGATAAAAGAGTATACTACACAAGATGATTTGAATAAAATGAACATGGTGTACTTAGCTCTTATTCAAGACCAATACAAGACTTCCTCCTTGGTTGATGATGTTGAGCTCCAAGCCTTCTCCTTTAATGCTCTTCAACTTCCAACTCTACCTCTTTTTTTCTTCTCTCAATGTATTTTGCTTTGTAATTTAGAGAGAATGAATCAATGAATATACAATGAATGGAATGATTCCCCCAACTCATACTCTTGGCTTTTATAGACATTATTTTTGTGCAAGAACACATTAATAATGCCATCCTTTGTTAAACAAATGCTCCAATTCATTGTTGGGTTGGTGAATTCTTGTATTCAAATGATAATTGAGGGAATATGGGGACATGTTGTAGCAAAATAGGGTGTTAAAGGTGTACAAAAGTGGTCAAAAAGCTTGGTTGGTGAGTTTTCCATAATTTTTGCATGGAAAAGTTGTAAAAAGTCCCGAACACGCGGCCGTGTCGTCCGACACGCCCGGCCGTGCGTCTTGAAATTTGCTGAAAATTGATGCGACATGGCCATGTCGTCGACGACACGGCCAGGCCATGTCGCACAACATGGCCGTGTTATGCGACACGCCAGGCCGTGTTCAAGTCCGGCCCAAGCCTAAAAATTGTGATTTTTCGCCTGTTTGAACATGGCCGTGTTGCCCGACACCCCCTGGCCGTGTTGGACCAAAAAGGCCCCAAAATGACGCGCTTGGCTTGTAATTTCGAGCGTATTTGCATCCTTAAACTCCCGGTATGTTTTGACATGAATCCATGGTCCGAAATTCACAAAATTAGCCCCCTAATGGTCAATCTACACCAATAAAAGCACCTCACAGTAGTATAAACAATATACAATCAAAAACTAACGAAAGTAACAACAAAATAACTCAAATTCTACTCAAATATACACATAAAACATGCATAAAAAGACCCTTATCATGGTTCGACCTTGAACCTTCCAACAATCCAGGCTTGGAAAGTAGACCCCTTTGGTTTCTTCAAAAGTTTCCTCTTCAACAGATTTGAAGTTGTCTTTCCTTCACAGATTGTGTTGGAACGAGTTCCTTCGAGTTTCAGGCTTGAGGATTATCTTGATAAGCTTTGAGAATATTGCAGGTTATTTGCTTGAATATTGCTTGCTTGTTCGTGGTTTAGGTTACCTCTTCTCAATAACTTTCTCAGTCTTTTATAGTGCACATTTGAAATTTTGCCTGTTAAAGAGATAGGCTAATTTCAAATGTCACTTTTGTGGTTGTTGGCTTATCTTGTCTTGGTCTGCAGTCCTTGATGTAGACTTTTTCTCGTATTAATGGCATATCGGCTTTGCAAAAGTCTGACACAAGATGCAGTGCTTCCCATTGGTTCATTCTTTTTGCACAATTCCGGAAAAACACTTTTAGACCTGACAGCTTTACATGTTACTATATCGAGTAACATTTGTGACTTTATTCCAACAGATCTAAGTCAGTTGTCTTCACTTGATTCTTTGTCTTTACCCTGGTGACTTGTCGGCTCAATCATAGGATTGACTACACTGTCACTCCAACTGACAGACTTGGCTCCTTAGGTTGACTTGACTGAAACTTCACACAGATGTTCCTCAGCTGACTCTTCTTTAGTCGAGTCCTTGACTTTCTTCTTGGCCACACTCAGCTGACATACAGTAGAGTCTTCATTTCAGTCCGTAGTTGACTTCTTGTAATCCTTGGCATAGCTGACTTGACTCAGCTCTTTCAGCCCTATCTATTACAATGCAAATTACAAGGAAAATGGGTGCCAACTGCCTAGTTTAAGTTCTACATGGTATTATTAAAATCTAACAAATAAATTTCCTAACAGGTCTTCAATGGTGGGCGGAGCCCGGGGCGGTCTCCTTACGGCTCCGGCCACGGCTTGACTCTTCAAAGTATTCCGGGCAGCTTCATCCAGCAGGACTTGGAAGGCTTCCCCCAGGGTCAATTGAACTTCTTCAGGAGGCAAACCCATCTTCTGCGTAGCGGTGACAACGACCTTCTCCCCCATGGGGGATGTGGCATCCTTTTGACGAGCAGGTAAACTTCTTCAATGGGTGGAGCTCCTCTGGATGGAGGTGGCGGCACCCTTTCTTCTTGTGAGGGAGGCGGCGCCTTTCCGGTTGAGAGGTAACTGACCACCCACCTTCTTGATGGCCTTTCCTCATGCTGGTCTCTGGCTCCAGGGCCTGCAGCTTGGGATCCGGCTCCATGCGCTTGAGGTCGGGTCTGCGTTTTTGTGTGCTTTTGTTGTTCCCACAAACGGTGCCAAAATGATGATGCTTTTTTAAGGCAATTCACCCAAGTCAAATAAGTTGACCAAAATCCTCTTCCGGCGAGGGAAGTCTTCGCGCTAGTCCTCTTCCCGATGGAGAAGTCTTCTCTTCTTCCTCTTCCCGAAGGGGAAGTCTTCTCGTCTTCTTCTCCAGAAGCTGGAAAATCCTTCAACTGGGAACTTGGCTGCACACGTATGTATGTAAACATTAGGGGGGTCCCTGGGGGTTGCCCAGGGAGGCCCATCCGATGTTCAAGTCAGCATGGTGAACGAGAGAATAAATAATATACAAATATTGTATAATAAATGAATAGGAGGATTATGAATTAATTAACTTTTAGATAATTGGAGGGACCTTTTTATACCTGGGAGATGGGTCGTAGGAGAATTCGGTCTGTGGGCTAGCCCGCGTAGGAGAAAACGGCTGATGGGGCAAACCCGGACTCCTTTGGCCGATTTAATTAATAAGAGTCCATTGGGCAATTAATAGTAAATAAACATATATAAAATGAATTATATATTTAATTTATTAAATACCATTTTTGCCCCCAACAAATATCAATGGAACTATATGATATAATGATATAATGATATAAACCTATTTGATATGCCATAATGATATAAACATCAGTTAGGACCAACAGCAAATCACATCAGACACAAGTAGATATGATATGCCATAATGATATAAACCTATTTTCATATTTGGTAATGTATCAATTCAATTCACGCACAACGCATTATTACATATATTACCTTCATGCAATAAAGTACTATATAGGAACTCACATTTCAACAATACTGCCCCATACAACCAATTTAATCAAGCAGCAATTCCTCTTCCAGTACTCTTGTTTCCAATGGCCATGGAAAAGATTGAATCATTGGCTTTTCAAGTAAATTTTGTGGCACTCACGTAGGATCACTGTATGTTGGTCAAATGGGGTTGCACCAGTATTTGCCGAAATGAGAGTTTTGAAAGAAAAATGAAGAGAAAAGTAGATTTTGCTGAAACATTTCTTACTGAACTTTCTATTATGTTTTAGGGGAAGGGATTTATGTATCAATTTTACATATATCTGACAAAAATAGGAAGATCCCATTCCCATTTCAACATAGAGCAAACACGTGATCATAAAAATCGTACATCAAATACATTTTTGGCGGTCAATCATCAAAGTCCACCAATAAAAATGCTTAGATACATGTATTAGCAGCAACATATGTGAAAAAAAGGGGAAAAAGTAAATTCTGTAGAAGTAAAAACGCACGGTTGTCAATGTTAGTGTTGTTGTTGCCTTTGTAGATTAATCAATTTATAATACGCGCCATCTTTGTTCTCTATAAGACTAGAGTGGGTCCCTTGTTCTATAATCTTCCCATCCTGCAACACAGAAATCTAATCCGTATTTTTAATGGTGGATAGCCTGTGTGCCACCATGACTGTGGTCCGATTCTTCATCAATCTGTCTAGAGCTTGTTGCACGATACGTTCCGATTCCAAATCAAGAGCACTAGTAGCCTCATCCAATAGCAAAATTGAAGGGTTCTTCAAAATGGCACATGCAATGGCTACTCTTTGCTTCTGCCCACCGGAGAGTTGAACCCCTCTTTCCCCGACTTTCGTTGAATAGCCCTCTGGAAGGGCACTGATGAAAATATGTGCATTAGCAAGCTTTGCTGCCTCGATTATTTCACCTTCTGTGGCTCCCTCTTTGCCATAAAGAATGTTTTCGTAGATAGATGTGGCAAAGAGAGCTGGCTCTTGCTGCACCAACCCAATGTACTTCCTTAGTGACTTGAGCTTCAGTTTCTTTATGTCTCTCCCTGTAAAATTTTGACACGATCACGAGCGAATGATGAAACAAACTCAGTTGATAAATAAAAGGGTGAATTACAAAAGCTACACTTGAGGTTTAGTCTAATTCCAAAAAACTAGAGATGGCAGTGGGGCGGGGAACTCCCGTTCCTTGTGGGAATCCACCCCGAATGGGGCGGGGATTCCCTGAGATTTCCCCCCGGGAACGGGGATGGGGAATATTTGTTTCCCATTGGCGGGGACGGGGATTGTATTCCCCACCCCATTCCCCGAGGGACCCGATATATGTATATATATTATAATTTTTGAAATACTTTTAATATATATTATAAATATGTCCCTGTTATATATACTAAAATTACAAATTCCTTAATTTATTTCATTTATTGTGCAAACAGAGTGCTTTACTAATTTTTTTCATATAATTTACATATTTTTTAAATATTTAAAATAATTAAAAATATTAAAAAATATTAATTTTTCTTCAAAAAAAATAATTAAATCACGGGGCGGGGATCCCGAAAAAAACTCCAGCTATCTTTCAAAATTACAAATACCCCCTTATAGTAATACAAACAACCTATTGATATTTATATTTTACTCAACAAATAATGCCCTCTTGAGGGTGTAATTTATAAAATATAAATAAATGCCAAAGGGGTATTTTTAATTTTTAAAGATCGTTGGGTGTTTTAGTGATTAAAATTGAATCTCAAGGGTATTTTTTTTGTAATTTGTTTAAATTAACCCTAAATAAGATTACATCTTTCTTGAAGTAAAATGTTGTATGAGGAACTCACCATCAATCATTATTTTTCCCGAAGTAGGATCATAGAATCTGAGTATTAAGGAAATGACAAAGGTTTTCCCGGAACCACTTTGCCCTACTATTGGCATACTTCTTCCGGCATGCACTTTTAGATTGAAGTCCTTGAAAATCACGACATCGGGTCTCGATGGATAGCTAAACTCAACGTCCTTGAGCTCGATCAATCCTTCTACTCTCTGGACATCTTCTCCAATATCATTCAAAATTTCAGTTCTTCGGTCGAGCACTTCAAATACGGATTCCACCATTTGGTTACCCTTTAAGAGATCAGGTGCCATGGCTAGTGTCTCACCCATAACTAAAGCAGTTACGATCAATACCATAAATGACTTAATAATTGATTTAAAACCAGCGAGCTCCTTCTCCATGAGAGTAGAACTGTACCTTATAAGAATTTGGGTGAAAATGAGTATTCTGAGATTCAAATAAATTTGTAGATCATGTCATACCAGGAAAGTATTCACTACTCATATCCTAGGAGATTTCCGAACATTCCCTCAACTTTTTGAACGCTCTGCTGATGAAAGAAAAGGAAGAAGCTGGTAGGGGTTTTCTATTAGTGCACTTCGCGAAACTAAGTAACGAGTCCTATCACGTATACACATCATACATCAAACTTTAAATATGTTCTCTATTTTAAGATCGTTATTTTTATTAGAATTCTTAAGTTCATTTAGGATTACAGCAACTCAAATATTCCTTGAGGTGCACACCTCACAATCTATGAATTCATGGATCATTACTCGGAGTACGTAGTCCATATTCTAGATGCCCATGGACAACTACATTCGAAGCTAGTCAAGTTCTTTTGAACTATGTTTGGCAAAAATCTTAAAGATTCTACTAAATCAACGTACCATAAGGCGAGACCATAGGACGAGAAGATGAAAAATTGAGAGACTCCATAAAATATCCCTGCAGCCTGCCCACGCCTGAATGAACTCTTAGATGGTTCAATAAGTTCGCGAGCATAGAGATCAATTATCTTTTCCTCAGAGCAGAATGCTGCAATGGTTCTGATGTTACTCACAGCCTCCCCAGCAACCATGTTAGCTTTGAGATATGCTTTGTTCAAGTCAACACCATAACCTTTCATAAAAAGTTTCTGTAACAATACACAAACTAAAACATCAAAAGAAATATTAATTTTCCTTTACAGTGAACATAAGTGGAAAGGAGTGGGTACCTCATTGATATGACCACTAATAATTAACGGATAAGTTGCCACGACAACAAGAGTGAGTCTCCAGTTCAAGATGAAGGCGATAACAAAAGAGGTGACTACTAGACCTATATTTTGAAATAGGATGGTCGATCGATCAACCACTACTGTACGCAACAATGTTGCATCAGTTTCTAACTTTGATGCAAGCATAGCACTTGTATTGTTCACGTCATCAAACCATCCTATCTCGTTTTTCAACATAGCTGCAATGAAATTAGAAAAATGTATTAGTGAAATTGCTCTGAAGTCGATGACCCTGTATATGTTGTTTATTTGATGTCTTTTGGGTCACTAGCATAAATTTTGTTTCTTTATTTACATGAACAATTTAGTTAGCCTACTTTAGGGATTTTTTTCAAATGCTAGACAAGGATATGGTTCTAAACCTCACCAGTAAACATTTTTTCTCTAACACGATGGGTAAGTCGTTCTCCCATTATCCCGAAACACAGATGTGCAATAGCATGAACAATGACAGTTATAACAGCACCCCCACAGAAGAGGAACGCAATTTTCCTAACTTCCCGACGTGTCGTATCCCAGTCCATGTAGTAAGATACAAGAGCCTGAGTGACACCCAGCGCAAAAAGAGGCGGTTGTGCCCCAGCAATAAATGCGCAGATCGTGCCCAAAAACCCATAATACCAGTCTGGCCGCACAAAGGAATACAATCTTTTTGAAAATATATGCAATGGTTTCATAACTTCAGGTTCATCACCACCAAATCTGCTTTCAGATTTCTCAGAACGGAAACTTGCGCCAAGACTTCTTGTCGTGCGGGATAATTCCCCTGAATTCTTATTGCTACCATCACAACCGTACCTAATGCTGCAGCCAGAAGAATGATATTAAACCCAAAAATGTATAATGGGATTCCATGAGCTGATTTTGGCTATAAAAATGATATCAACCTTAGGAAGAAGCATTAAGCTTTCAGGGATATTATACATTGTTGAACTACTAAAAAGTAAAAAGTAAAAACAGATCAGAAAATATTTTTGTTTTTTTCTGTTAAGGAAAAAAACATTCTTCATCATCAAAATGAGCATCAATCTTATTCAATAGCTGCTATGTAAACAATAAATCAGTTCCATATATTATCACAGACTATTTCAAACTTTCGCACCCTTTATTCTAGGGGTGGCCAAATAGAACCGAAACCTGGTTCTAAATCGGAACCAGAACTGTGGTTAATGGTTCCAAAATTAGAACCAGAACCGTGTAGTCCGGTTCCAATTTCGATTCCTTCGTCTAAAAAATCATGTAACCAACGATTTTAACCGCCGGTTAGAACGGGCAGCGGAATCGTGGTGGAACCGGCAGTTAAACCGCCGGTTTCAAGGTTAAAATCAAGGATTTTTTTTTTTGGTAAAAATATGCTAGCAGAAATATTAAATGTTTATTATGATGTTTTATATTCGTAACTACATGAGACACATTTTAAACGAAATGTTATAAGTGAACTACGTAAACTTTGATTCCTCTTTACTCTAATAGTATATGTATAGACATTTTAATATTATTATTAATATTAAGTGCAAAACTTAATTGAATATTAAGTCCAAGACTTTTTCTTTCTTTCTCCTTTTTTAACTGAAATTGGTAAACCATTTTAAAAATATCAAAAATTATCAAAAGATAAACAAATGGTCCCGGTTAAAGTCGGAACCAGAACCGTGGAGAAACAGGATTCCAAACTGGAACCAGAACTATTGATTCCGATTTTGGAACCGGAACTGTGAGGCAATGGTTCCGTTTTTGGTTCCTCCAAATGAGGAACCAAGACCGGCGGTTTTTGAACCGGAATTACAGGGGTGTGTGACATATTCATAATTTAACATTTCATAAGAATTGCGAACAGTTGATTCAGACGTATACGAGGATTTGTCTTCAGCAAATAGAGATTTGTATCATTTCCAAATTAGCGAACCATTCGATATTCAAATTAAAATCTTTAGCAGTGGAAAACAAAAAAGTAAAAGAAATGAGTTTTTTAGTGTGATACTGCCATTAAGTGACGAAATTGTAGTACTGCCGGATTAACTTTTCAGCGTGGATAAACCTGGCCTTTATCCAATTTCTCTTTTTGTATCTACTATTTTTCACCCATTAAAGTTTATGCATCATTTCTAGTTAATAACATATCTAAATCCAACTTTCCCCACTTGATTTCTTTCAAATATTCTCTCATACAGGGTGTACTACAATTTTACATGTTCTAACGCTGAAAGAAGAAATAAATTTGATATTATAAAATTGCAGATTGTGATGTTAGATCAACTATCGCCTAGACCCTGGGATAGTGCTGACATAAGCCTGATCCGATATAAACAAAAATAAATCTTGTTAATGTTGAAAACGCTAATCCTCAATTCACTAAATGAAACATTAAATAAAGTATTTTACTAAATTATTCTACTTAAATCTGATGGTTATGTGGTATTGGTTTTCAAGAAAATGGCTTGAGTAAAACAAAAACGGGATAGAAAAGATATAAGTTGAGGCTAGAACTAAGTTCTATCTCCGCAAGACGAAATTGCCCCGTGTATAATGCTGTTAACGGTGTCGTAATTGTCTCTATGATACTACGACTTCGTTCTTAAGTTAGTAGCACAACAAGCTTAAAAACCAGCGAACTAAAAGTGCTTGGAACATTCAAGCTTTTTGAAGGAATAGAAAATCAATATGCTGAGAGATGTAGATGATTTTGATTTAATCTCTTGTTAAAAGTCTATTTTTCAAACATCATAGGATGATATATATAGGCGTCTACATGCCTTAAGGAAATAGTCATGACTTTTGGCTTGAAAAGACATGTATAATAGCAAAAAACGACTATGTTAGCTCAAACAAGTGCATCAGTCCAGAAACGGGCAACTGTGCGCGCGATTCGCTGGCCAAACCGCGCGACCACGCACGAGAAGCGCGACTGCGTGCTCCATAATCTGTTCCAAGGACTTTTTTGAGTAAAATAAAATTTTAGAGGCGCCTAATAATTTATTTCCAAAACTATAAGGGTTTTGAGGCCCAAGCCCATGACCCACGACCCAAACCAAGGCCGGGACGATCCCATGGCCACGTGCACACGTATGATTTTAACCAAACCTATAAGCATGTCGGTCCTTCCTCCTTTATAAACTTTGATGCCCCTATGGCCCAAATCCATTACTCAAACTTTGACTTAATAAAATGAGCTCTGTTTGTCTTTTTGTCCTATGTTGCATTAATTTCTCATTCACCCGAAATTGGTATTAAGAAATTCCAAATGCTAATCTTATCTACTCACTGAGTAGAATTTGATTATCTATCTTATTTCCATTTCCCAAGAATGGAACCAGTTAAATATTTTGTCAAATATAGGTCAAAACCCATATATATCACATGATATTCCCAACAATCCCTCACATGAATGAAATTAATGCATGTGTATGCAAATTCGCTTGAAAGTCTTGTCGAACTATTAATGTATCAGGATAGGTAGCTTATGGCTTTGAACCTTTCTTAGTAAAATACTATCGAATTTCCTAGTTGCTTAGTGATGTGATCTCTTGAATGACTCAGCCTTTTGTGTAAACCAATCGAGACAATAGTATTTATACAATAATAATTCTAACGTTTATTGTTCTCACGCTGTGTATATTTTGGCCCTAGACCATATCTTAGATTCATAAGTGTTTCTTTGAATCGGAGCCATTACTTCTCACTTATATAGGTTATCTCCTATTGAAGAGTATCATGTCATACTCCAACTTTCTGGTATAGGAATCATTAAAAGTCTAAACTAATTAACCTCACCACAATCAGTAGGTTTAACACTTGGAAGTTCTAGGAAGGAGTTGAATATATTTTCCAAGTGTTCAGCTGAACATTCATAACTTAGTTGTCCCATTGAACCAAGGTCTTGGGATCTCCAATTCACAAGGTTGAGTTACCGTTATAAACATTCTTTATTTTGTGGATTTTAAACCCGTTCCCCTTAACAACTTATACAGTTGATCTCGATTTATTCCTTTTGTTAGCGGATTTGCTAGGTTTTCCTTTGATTTTACGTAGTCAACCGAAATAATTCCATTCAAAATCAATTGCCTAATAGTAATATGTCTTTGACGAATATGTCTAGACTTGCCTCTTTCCATTTATTTACAAAGAAACACCTTTAAAAATACAACATTTCTTGATTCAATGATAGTACCATCATTTATATCAAAAATGCTGAATTTTATTTTTCATTGGGTGCTTCTACTTTTAGCCAAAGCACCCCCACACTTCAAGGTATTTATCTTTGTGTGGCGTCTAAATGATTAGCTTAAAGTATAGCTTTTCCTCCCATTTTATGTTATCATTGTTCAACACTGGATTACCCAGAACTTACATGGCACATGGCCATTTTCTTATCATAAGACTGATGTTTTTCATTCTTTGTTCTATTAGGACCTTGTCCCAATAATGTCATTAGAACATCGTTCCAACAGTGTTCAGAACCTACTTCCAACAATTCCATCAGAAACTTTTACAACAAGTGTGACCCCTTTTTTTGTTATCACATTTTCGACAACACTTTAGAGCTCATGCAACTGTAGTTTTGTTGTTACAACACTTTTGACAATACCTTTTGTCATATTTTAAATATGCAACATAAGCATCCCATGTGTTCCATAAAGTATTATCATACTCCCACAATTGTCGATCTCACATCGGATTCGTGGTTGTCATCTTCAACCCAAAGTTTAACGATCAAATTCTCAAGCCCCATTTCCTTGCGCTTGAGGTAGTTCTTAAAGTCTTTCCACAATGGCGCTAATTTCTCGATAATCGCAACAACTTGAAATGGCTCATTCAAAATCATCTCTTCAGATACTAAGTCATGAAGTATGATTTGAATTTCCTAAACTTGGCTGATTACCCCTTTTTGTATCAACCATCTTAAAATCCAGAAATTTGCTGACAACAAATTTCAGTGCCGGCATCTTATATTTTATATTTTTTCTCCAAAGATTCCCACAACTCTTTGGATGTTTTGAATGAACTAAAGACATTATACAACGTGTCTTCCAGCCAATTCAAAACGTAGTTTCGGCAAAGAAAATCGATGTGGTGCCAAGCATCCATAGACATTCGTCGTTGGGTGTCGGTCTCGTCTTCGGCAGCGGTCAGTGGATCTTCCTTCAAAAACCGAGACAGGCTCAAAGTGGTCAAATAGAACAACATCTTTTATTGCCACCATTTGAAGTCTACGCTGGAGAACTTTGGAGGTTTTTCGCCGTTAGTAGGAACAATATCCATCAGAGTGAATGATATGCTTTCCATCGTCTTGAAAACGTCAACTTCGTCTTGCGATTAATGGTTATGTAGTACTGGTTTTCAAGAAAATGGTTTGAGTAAAATAAAACAAGAACATAAAAGATATAAGTCGAGGCTAGAACTAGGTTCTATCTTCGCATGACGAAATTTTCCCGTGTATAGTATTGTTAATGGTGCGACAATTAACTCTAAGATACAACGACTTCATTCTTAAGTTAGTAGCACAACAAAATTTAAGAACTAACAAACTAAAAGTGTTTGGAACTTTCAAGCTTTTTGAAGGAATAGAAAATCAATATGCTGACAAATGCAGATGATTTCGATTTAATCTCTTATTAAAAGTCTATTTTTAAAAAATCAAGGGATGATAGATATAGGCATCTACGTGTCTTATGGAAATAGTCATGTCTTTCAGCTTGAAAAGACATACCTACCGCGCGCGCCGTGCTTCTGTGCGCCCTATAATCTGTTCCAGGATCTTTTTTTGAGTAAAATAAAATTGAGGCCCAAGCCCACGACCCACGACCTGGACCTGGGCTGGGCTGAGCCGAGCTGAGCCAGCAGCGGCGCGCTCGTGTGTATTTTGTACCAAATCCACAAGTATGTAGGTCCTCCCTTCTTTAAATATTACTCAAATTTGGACTTAATAAATTTGCGATTAATAGTTATGTAAAGATTGGTTTTTGGTATTAATTTCTCATTCACTCGAAATTGGTTTTAAAAAATTCCAAATGCTATCATCTACTCAGTTAGTAAAATTTGATTAACTATTTTATTTCAATTTTCCAAGAATGGAAACAACTTAAATATTTGATCAAATATTGGTCAATACCCATATATATCCAACCAAATTTCCAACAAAATCAATGAATTGTCAATGTTTTTCGAAATCCCCACAAATTTTAGTAACTAATTGTGAAACCCAGATTTTTTTATGATTAGTTTTTTTCTTAGTTATTTTTAGTGGCTAAAAAATCTTATATCATTTAACTTTAAATTCTCTTGAGCCCAAAATGTTATAAGCCCAATTTAAGTTTAACCCATTATTCATCCTTCTCCAGATAAAGCTCTGGAGATTTCAGATAAAGGTTTCTATGACTTCAAACTCCTAAAAATCCATCTTCTTCCTTATCATCTTAACAAAATTTCAAATTTAAGAGTTTCAGCTTATCTTTTAATCAATTTTTTTAGAGTCCTATTACTTCAGGATTTTTAGCCATAGTTGTATTTATAATGTAACCCTATAGTCTCGTCCCAGAATCATCAACATTTTCCACAATATTCTCTCGGTAAAAGTTAGGCAAAAACACATTTGAAAATTCCCCTCAAGTTTTCTATCAACTCCAAACCAACTCGCCGGCAACTCAATACGATACCAACGGCAAACAAACACCATACCGCTGCCCAACCACCACTCTTCCGGAAACCACCAGAATCCAGTCAAACCACATCTCAATGTTAATATTCAAGGGTGAGTCCGCCGGGACTAATCTCAGCCGTTGGAAGATAAATTTTAATGGCTGAGATTTTTTTCTTAATTTAAGAGATAAGATACTAAGTAATTGGTATTGGAGGTAATCTAGTAATTTTTTTGTATTTTGGATAAGTCAATAAGGATAAAACAGTAACATCAATACTCACGACTTTATGGACCTAGTTTTTCTCTATATTCAATTACGGAAAGGAGGCGTGAGCGGTTTTTAATTCCAATTGGCAGGTTTGAGGGTTGTCAAGCTTAGGTTTTCCATGCAGTAATGATGTACTAAATATGCAGTAATAATATAGTAAATATGCATGAATATATTTCAATAATATATTAAAAAACTACAAAAATAAAAAAGCATAATGAATGTTCTAAACAAGCATTAAACACATAATAAATATGCAATAACATAACAAACAAATCCATTAGTACATCAAACATGACATAAATAATAAAAGCATGATGAATGTTCTAAATATGCATTAAATATATAGTAAATATGCATGAACATATCAACAACTTCATTTAATAAATAAACCAAACAGAAAAATAGAAAAAAAGATCATGTATATTCCGAATAAGCACTAATTGTATAGTAAATATGCATGAAAATCTAATTTGTTCTACATATACTTAAAGTTTTTCTAAAATACAAATACACTCAGAGAATATTAAATATGCATCAAATCAAAGAAAAATCTCAGAAAATATCAACCATAAAAACTTACATCTTATTAGATAAGTAAAAATCCACAAGTTTCAGAAATTTCGTTGCCAACAATTCTTGTTTTTGAGGTTGACAATGGAGTAGGTTGTTGTCAAAAAATATACTATTGATTCTATTGATTATATTGCTATTGCTATTGCTATTGCGGCTCTTATGAGGTAACGTCTATTGGTACTCTTACAAAGTATTGCTACTGGGTCATTGTTATTGCATTGAAATGTTTATTGTGATGTTCATGTAGCCATTAATTGGGGCAATGGTAGACTCACTGAGTTATGTCGCTCACTCAAAAAAAATTCAAATTTCCAGGTTAAGGAGTCGGCGATGGCTATTGTCGATGGATATTGGATGACCCATGATGCTATTGGAATAATATGTTTATGATTTGAGTTGGTTTTCAATTGGAGTTTTAAGAATGTTAGGATAATTTTTACTTCCTTATTTTTAGTTGTTAGGCTTATTATGAACCTTATGAAATGGTAAATATTTGGGAGGAATTAGCCGAATAACTGAATTTTTTTAACATTTTAACTTGCTTCCGCTGTTGTTATTGGTTTTTCATTTAAATTTAATTGACAGGATGTCATGGTTTTCTTATATAAAATAAATGCATATATATTGTTACAATATACTCTAAGACAACTGGCCACTTATCCAGGACAATAAGGTCATACCTGAGAGATTGCCCCATTGCAGGCCCATGAGATGGCAACCGATGTAGGGAAGTTGCCTCTTGTAGTTGAACAAGTGATGCATAGGCACTGTTTCGCCTTGAGATGAGCTCTTCATGGCTTCCGATTTCTACAATGGCCCCATTTTGTACAACAACTATCACATCAGCATTTCTAATGGTAGATAGACGATGAGCCACGATAACAGTAGTTCTCCCCACCATTACATGGTCAAGAGCCTCTTGCACACTCTTCTCCGACTCTGCATCAAGTGCACTAGTAGCTTCATCCAACAACAAGATTGAAGGAGTTTTCACTATTGCACGTGATATCGCAATTCTTTGTTTTTGTCCACCAGAAAGTTGTATTCCTCTCTCCCCCACCTATACAATGTATCCATGCTTCTTTTAATTAGTACTAAACGAGAATTTCATCTCAAAAATTTTGTTTAAAATTCAATAAATATTACGTGGTCAAGCTACCTTTAATACACACGTGACACATACAGTTTCGGTAGGCTAGTACATGATAAGTTTGTATGCATAGAAACATTACTCTGACCAAGTTCTCACAATAAGAGAAGAAAATTACCTGAGTTTCAAATCTATCGGGAAGGAGGTTGATAAATTTGATCGCCTCTGAAAGTTTTGCTGCCTGTGTGATCTCTTCGGTAGTGGCATCATTTTTTCCATATAGAATATTGTCTCTGATAGTAGTAGCAAATAGGGCAGGCTCTTGATTTACCAAACCTATCTGATGCCTAAACCACTTTAGATCAAGCTCCCTAATATTAGTTCCATCTATTAGTATATGTCCTGATTGAGGGTCATAGAAGCGTTCTATCAAAGATATTACTGTGCTCTTCCCTGATCCACTTCCTCCAACAAGTGCTACAATTTTTCCAGGAGGAATTTCCAAACAGAGCTTATTGAAAATCAACACATCAGGACGGGACGGGTAACTAAATGTAACATTCTTGAACTGGATATGACCATCTATTTTATTTAGTTTCCTACCATTCAAGGAATTGGTTTTACTGATTGTGTTCCTTTCAATCATCTGAAAAATGGGGTGCACAACTGCCTTTGCTCGAATAAATGTTGTGATGTCTGGTGCAGCTTGCCCAAGTGACCTGAAAAGAAAGTAAAACTTGTATTATTATCAGATGAAGATGCTTGGATATTAAATGCAATTAGCTCTCATTTAGTCCAAAAATGTGATAAAGTTCTCTGCATCACTAAGTTTTGTCATTGTGTGTATTTTCACCCTCACTCCAAACATGAATTTTGCAATTTTAGCATAACACTTGAATTATAGGAATATAAAAACTTACAGGCCAGCAACAACGACAGTGGATATCGTGGTAAAAGACTCTCCTCCATTGGCAATATTCTTATGAACAACAATGCTAGTGAACCAAACAAGCAATGACCATGACAGAAAAAGAACGCAGTGCAATGCTCCCAGTCCAAGACCCTTGGCCAGTCCTGCTTTCCTCCCATATTTATAAGTGTTTAACAGAGATGATGTATATAATTTACCAGCCTTCTCTTCTCCTGCAAATGCGTGAACTGTTCTGATGTTACCAATCACCTGAAATTTGCAAGAAATAAGTAAAGAAACACACAGAGTGTGGATAGAAATCTAGCAAACTGAATTGAAACTTGCTAGTTAATTCTTGAGAAACATAACAACATTACATAGGGGTGAATCCTCAAAAATCATGTCTACAAATAATTATTTATCACACAAATTAATTGATAGCGCAATCTTCATGCTAAACCTTTACCACGCTCCATGCCCACGAGGTGGGCCCCACAAACAAGACTCCGTACAATGGCTCTGCTACCAACTACTCCGCACTCATCGAAAATAGTTAACTCAAGTCTCAAGCAGTTAGAAAAGTGAATAGTATGCATTTATAGACCAGTTCTCCTCCCACAACCGATTTGAAACATTACAAATCCTAAAAATTGAAAGGGAGCCAGAAAAAAATCAAACTAGCATTTAATTTATCTCAAGTCTTCACATCGAATTTCATGTACATGAAAAATGGAGATCAAGTTCATCCACTATCAATTATAATTATTTTCCCTTTTTTTTAAATGTAATAATATGCAGCATATTCTACAGCATATTATTAAAAAATTGAAAGTGATCAGCATCCAAATTTGGCTAATTTGAAGAACAAGTTAACATGTTAATGAAAAACATAAATTAATGCGACAGGTTTAAAATTTTGTCAAACCTCTTATGCAATTTCTCCAGCTTCAACATAAGATTTCCGGACTCTGGATATAAGCCCGGTTGTTATATAAGCATATATGCCACCAGCAAGGGCAATCAATGGCACAATGGAAAGAGTCACCAAACTGATTTGCCAAATTCTGATGAATCCTATGGCAAACCCTGCTATAAAACGGCTAATATAATGCAAAAAGTTCCCCACCTACCAAAAAATAACAGAGAGCTTGAAATACTTAATTCATCAATACAAAGTGTTTGCAAAATATTTAGCAATTTATAAGCCACCAACTCGTTTTTTTTTTTTTTCCTTTTCTTCTTTTGGAGCAGTAGTTCAAAGTTCAAACAATATGTCCCCTTTTTTCGAATTTGGTGTTTCTTAGTTTTATGTTTCAAGAAGTAATCAGTATTAAATGAAATGTCTTTAGTTTTGATTAACTAGATATGCGGAATAGATTGGGTGTGAATTTTACCACATTTTTTGCATAATAAAAATGTGTCCGAAAAATGTCAAAGTCATGCAGCTAAACTTTATAAATAACTAGTCTTAATTGTCAAAAATCAATTAGTTAACGAGACATTAAATTATTAAATTAATAATCTATAAATAAGTTATCAAAGTATTATGGATTTGCTTACTGAATACATTGTTCAATTTATAATGTATATATTATTCAATAGGCTATTTTATTCAGTGCACCATATTGGATTGTTCTATATACGATCTATTGTTAAATGTATTATGTATTCTATTGTTTATATGTTAATCCATATTAAGAACATTAAATTAATAAACCTCTATTTAAGAAAAATATATATAGCAATGTCTCATATAAAATGGGTCAAAATGAGCTCCTCGGCCTAGTGGTGTAAGATTAGGTTCTTGATATTAAAATGTCTCAAGTTTCAATCTTCATCTCTGCACCACTAAGTCGAATATGTCGCACAAGCTTGCATAGTGTAATTTAACTTGCTTGTCTGGTTTGTACACTATTGTGTCAAGCTCACGACGTTTTACCTAGTGTGTGATTTAGCGTGTTGGCGTGGTTTGCTGAAGAATATATAGGCTTCAGTTCCTTTAATCATTTTTAAAAAGTTGTCATTTCTTGCTTTCACGTTTTTTGTCATTTCTTTCTCTATAAATACTCGGTCGGTTTGTACAAAGAAGTTAGTTGGATATTCACACTTTTTCATGAATAAAATTGGTTTCCCTCTCTCTCTCGAGCTCAAGCTTTCTCAGCTAGTTTGAATGGCAGTGCACTTTCTTCATGGTATCTAGAGCTAAAGGTTCTGATTAATCGATCCGATCATGCCACGCCGTCATATAGCATGGAATGTACTAGCGGAGATGATCGTGAAAAGGATCTGCGATATTGGTAACAAGGAGGCCATCACGAGCATGAGGATGCTCGGATTAAATCGGTTCGATGATACATACACACTTCATAACTCGGATCATCCAGGTATGGTTCTCGTTACGACTCCATTGACACCTGAAATTATTTGTCATGGAGACGTCACGATGGTAATAACCTTTGGGTGCGAAGACAAAACTTGGATTCGTTAATGGAAGCATCCGCACCGAACCGATTCGCTGATTATGAGCAAAGGAGGAAAATCGATTATATGCTTTATAGTTGGATTTTGAATTCCTTAAGCAATGATTTGGTAGAAGCATTTCTATCGCCGACTTAGCCGGAGCTACTGTGGAAGAAATTGAGCAAAGGTATGGCCGAGCAATGGACCATTACTATATCACCGAGAAGGAGATCGCAACTATGAAGCAAGGTACAAATCTTTGTTCTTTTTATTTCACAAAGTTGAAGCGTCTTTGGGATGAGTATGCTAGTAGTCTAGTGTTATTGCCTCCTTGTACTTGTGGTTCTAGTAGACAGTTAGCTGAGCTTGAAACGAACACAAAATTGCTACAGTTTCTCATGGGACTGAATGACAGTTATGAGAATATAAGGAGCCAGATATTGCTTATAGATCCTTTACCATCGGTGAACAAGGCCTATTCTATGATACAACGAGTGGAGAAACAGTGTGTGGTGCAGAATTTATATCCTGATTCATTGGATAATGCTGCTATGTTCACTAGAGCACCAATCAATGGGAGAGGTGCACCATCTAGAGGTGGTCACACATGTGTATTGAATGGCAGAGGGCGAGGACAAGTGCGATTATCTAAGGAAGAGAAGGCTAAACTCTATTGTGATCACTGTCAAATTAATGGACACAATATGCAGAGCTGCTTCAAATTACATGGCTACCCTGACTGGTACAAGGATTTTAAGGAGCAGAGGAACAAGCTGGGAGGAAGATACTCAACAAATATGGCTGATGCACATTCAGTGAGATCAGATTCAGTGGTTGATTCCAAAAAGGAGACTCCTCTTGGTGATATATCCAATCTGATACAACAGGAGATAGCAAAATTTATGAGCTCAAAGATGCACTCAGGATTTCATGAGGATGGAGGGGTTCCTATGACTCATGCACATTTTGCTGACAGTGCAGGTATTCTGATGCATAAGGTGTATGATTATGCTTTGACTAGTATTGAGTCTATTGATGTAGGATCCTGGATTTTGGACACAGGAGCAAGTAGACATATGTGTGCTTATCCCAATCAAGTCACAAATATTACCACCTTATCTAATCCTCTTTCTATTCTTCTTCCTGATGGCACAACCACTCATGTGTCACAGAGTGGGCAGGTTCAAGTCACAGATCACTTGATCCTTCATGATGTCCTTGTTGTTCCTAATTTTAAGTATAATCTGCTATCTGTTGCACAACTGATCCAACATTCTAATCTCACCTGCATTTTTTATCCTTCTCATTATGTTCTACAGGACCATGTGACTAAACAAGTGGTTGCAACTGGAAAGGTGATTGGGAGACTCTATATTTTGCATCCACAACAACCTCCTTCCCTTCCAGCTTCTCTTTCAGCTACTAATGTCTCTTTTGATACATGGAATCTAAGACTAGGGCATGCTTCTCCCTCAGTCTTAGAACATTTGGATTTCCTGAAACCTTTTTGTAATTCTACTCTCAAACAGAAATTGTCTGAATGTGTTGTATGTCACAAGGCTAAACAGCCTAGATTGTCATTTCCTCTTAGTAATAATCATGCTGAAAATTTGTTTGAACTTGTTCATTTGGATGTGTGGGGGCCATACAATGCTTCTTCTCTCATGCATACACCTTTCATGTTGACCATAGTAGATGATTACAGCCGGGGTACTTGGATTTATTTGATGAGTCATAAGAGTCAAGTACCACAATTCTTGGAAAACTTTATCAGGATGGTGTCTACTCAATTTGGAACCTCTGTTAAAACATTTCGAAGTGATAATGGGAGTGAATTTCTCAACCAGTCTTGTCGGACTCTCTTTCATTCTCATGGAATTTTACATCAAACCACTTGCACCTATACACCCCAACAGAATGGGATAGTGGAAAGAAAGCATAGACAGTTGCTAAACATTGCCCGGGCTCTCATGTTTCAATCCCAGCTTCCTACACATTTTTGGCCTTACTCCCTTCTAACCTCAGCCTATATCATCAATAGACTACCCACTTCTTCTCTCCAGTGGAAAACTCCTCATGAACTCTTATATGGCAAGACACCTGACTATTCTATGCTTAAGCCTTTTGGTTGCTTGGCTTTTGCAACCAACACCACACCACAAAAGTCCAAATTCACCCCTAGAGCAAGTAAGTGTGTTTTTCTGGGATATGTAACTGGAAAAAAGGGTACAGGCTTTATGACTTGGACACACACTCCATTCTCATCTCTAGAGATGTTTTCTTTTCTGAAACCTCATTTCCTTTTTCCTCTTCTCCTCCTTCTACTTCTATTGTACCTTTACCTATTGCTACCACCTCAGACCTTGATTCTTCTGAGCATACTCCACTGCAGCATACACCTCCTTGTCCTGACACAACTTCCATTCCTGCCTCTCCTTCTCCACCTCTTAGGAGAAGCACTAGGGTCACTCAAAAACCAGCCTGGATGTCTGATTTCATCACCAATAATGTCTCTCTCCCAATACCTATCACTGCAGCCACTTGTACTGTCACAGGTTCTACTTCTTCCACATATCCTCTTACTACTTTTCCTTTTATTGTATCTCCTATTTTCCATAGCACATATGTGTCTTTTTTGTCCAATGTGTCCACTATACAGGAACCTACAACTTATACTCAAGCTAGTAAGGATCCTGCTTGGGTGGATGCTATGCAGAAGGAATTGACTGCTTTGGAGACAAATCACACTTGGAATCTCACTTCACTTCCCCCTGGTAAAAAGGCTATAGGGTGTAAGTGGGTGTTTAAAACCAAATTGAGGCCTGATGGGACTATAGAGAGACATAAGGCTAGACTTGTTGCCAAGGGCTATCATCAAGTTTATGGGGTGGACTATCTAGATAGCTTCTCCCCTGTGGCAAAAATGGATACAATCAGGGTGTTATTGGTTGTTGCTACTCTAAATCAGTGGTCCATTCATCACTTGGATATTAATAATGCGTTTTTACATGGTCATTTGGATGAGGATTTCTACATGTATCCTCCTGAGGGTTACTCTAAAGCCTCTCCTGGTCAGGTTTGCCATTTGCAGCGGAGTTTATATGGTCTTAAATAGGCTTCCAGACAGTGGAACACAGAATTCTGCATCAAGCTTCTTGCCTTTGGCTTTACACAATCTGTCCATGACCATTGTCTCTTCTATAAGATTTCAGCTGGGAGGTTTCTTGCACTTGTTGTTTATGTGGATGATGTTCTTCTCTCTGGTTCTCATGAGGAAGACATTGCAGCTCTTAAGCTCTATTTGGATCAGCTTTTCACTATCAAAGACTTGGGCTTTGCCAAGTACTTTCTTGGTATTGAATTGGCCAGGGGTTCACAGGGCCTTTACTTGAACCAAAGGAAATATGTGCTAGACATTCTCACTGATGCTGGTATGTTGGATTGCAAACCAGCCTCTACTCCTCACCCAGCTGGTTTGAAGCTTGTAGCTAAAGGTGGTGTTCCACTTCCCTCTCCTGATCGATATAGATGACTTATTGGTCGTTTGCTTTACCTCAATATGACCAGGCCTGACATTACATACAGTGTACAACATCTTAGCCAATTTGTCAATTCTCATACTTCCCTTCATTGGGATGCAGCTCTCTATGTACTCAGATACCTCAAGGGTTCCCCTTCTACTGGACTTTTCTATCCTAGTTCTGGTTCTTTCTCTTTGGAAGCCTTCAGTGATGCTGACTGGGGTGCTTGTCAGGATACCAGGCGATCATTGACTGGCTACTGTGTGTTTTTTGGTGGATGCTTGGTTGCTTGGAAGACCAAGAAGCAGGGGACGGTTTCCCGGTCCTCAGCTGAAGCTGAGTACCGTGCATTGGGCATTACTGTGTGTAAGTTGCAATGGCTCTCATATTTGCTTCATGATCTTCAAGTTTCATTCCCTTTGCCTATCCCTTTATGGTGCGATAACCAGGCTGCTTTGCATATCGTTGAAAATCCTGTGTTCCATGAGAGAACCACACACCTCGAAATCGATTGTCATTTGGTCCGTGATCAGTTCAAACAAGGTTTTGTTTTGCCACAGAAAGTGTCTTCCTCTCTTCAGTTGGCTGGCATTTTCACCAAGCCATTGGGGGTTGCTGCGTTTCTCAAATTCGTTTCCAAGCTGGGAATGGTTGATCTCCACCTTTCTCCAGCTTGAGGGGGGGATGAAGAATATATAGGCTTCAGTTCTTTTAATCAGTTTTAAAAAGTTGTCATTTCCTGCTTTCACGTTTTTTGTCATTTCTTTCTCTATAAATACTCAGTCAGTTTGTACAGTGAAGTTAGTTGGATATTCACACTTTTTTCATGAATAAAATTGGTTTCCCTCTCTCTCTCGAGCTCAAGCTTTCTCAGCTAGTTTGAATGGCAGTGCACTTTCTTCATTTGCATATATGGTATTGTGTCAAAATGGTTGTGAATTCCTCCATTATAAAAAAAAAAAAAAAAAAAAGATGTCAAGAATTCAACGGATTCCTCGTTATCAAAAAAAAAATGAATAGTGTCAAAAAATCACAGTGACGCATGAAATGCATAAAGAAAAGTTAGAGATAAGATTCAAAGTGACATCAAAGAAATAAATAACAATCGAGTCATTTTTTACATGGTAATCATAAATTAATCATATTGTATTGTGTCTTAAGGAGTTATTAATCTGTACAAATTCTTAGACAAGTATTATTTTATAATCAAGTATTACAAATTCTTAGACAAGTATTATTTTATAATCAAGTATTATTTATAAATGTAATGATTTATTAATTTAGAACATGTTCCCAAAGTCTGGACGCCCAAAAATATTACTAAAGCGAGATAATTAATTAGTTGAGTATTAAATTATCGATATTCCTCCATATTAATAAAAATTCCTTTGTCAAGTCATTTTCTAGGAAAGTTTGGCCTGCAATGTTTACGAGCAATAATGTTCAATGTTAATATTGCACGAGCATTTTTTTATTTTACTTATATATATGTATAAGAATTGGATTGAATGAGAACCACTTCATGGTGCAAGTTCTAGGGACTAATCACAACCCTTGGCAATTAGGAATTGACGGTCAAGATTTAATCCGAAATTTAGGTGGTATAGGCCTAATTTTAATATCAAGGGCAATAGTATAAATGCATTAGATCGGATCAGTTGCATCACTTAGTTTTATTTTAAGTATTAATCTTAACTGATTCTATTTCTTTACAGCTGCCATAAGGCCGATAATCTACAGACAACAAAAATAGTTTTTTTTCACAGTTCTTCATGTTTTACCCCATCTTTTCACCAAATCGAAGCGCTAAAGTAACTATTACATTCTAACTATGCATTATATGAGTTTTAAATATGCACAGACATAATGACCTGGCTAGAGACCCCTTAGTCAATTGCAAAAGTTAAATTTGTAATTTTGTTTGTCCAGCAATGTCATGTGTTGCAGTATAGAGGATTTCCAAAAGCCCAATTGGTGTTCAAGTCCAAAACAACCAAGTGTTCGAGGGGATCCAACCAAGTAAGAAAGGAGTTAACTTTTGGAATAAGGAATAACAACTATGAGGAATTTCTTCCAAAAAAAAAAACTATGAGGAATTCAACAGCAAGTAGCATAGTGAAGTTACTGTTGAAAGTTGGTTTTGATAAAGTGGGTGTCGACTTGACTCGGACCGAATTTTCGGTAGCTAAGTATTTAATTCTGGAGGAATTATATTATAAATTATTAATCTACATTTCGAGTAGATATTCGCAGTATTTTTTATTTCCCAAAACTGAATTTCAGTGAGTTAGAAATTAATACACTAAATTGGTCACACAAATGGGCATTATGTAAATGGAGTTGAAAGATTTTAGCCTTGTCCCACATAGAAAATAAAGCTTTGTTTATCCTAGTTTAAATACTAGAAGGTGTTATTGGTTGGATATACTATAACACAAGTGAATTATCACAATTGGGCCTTGGGTCGGCCTGGCTCTTTGGGCCTGGGTTCAGGTTCAGTTAGTTTTATCACTCGAAAATTGACTTAGCCCATATTCAAGTGATTGTTGGGCCAAATGTATCTAGACATTTGAGGTACCCAGATTCATATGTATCTCTTGGAGTTTGTAACTCCTAGATAGTGGTCATAGTGTGGTTTGTAACTATTGGATGTTACATTAGGATGGCTGCCTTATATAGGCTTAGTTTTCATTTAGATTAATAAGGAAAATGGGGGAGAGAGAGAGAGAGAGAGAGAGAGAGAGAGAGAGAGAGAGAGAGAGAGAGAGAGAGAGAGAGAGAGAGAGAGAGAGAGAGAGAGAGGAAAATGGGGAGAGAGAGAGAGAGAGAGAGAGAGAGAGAGAGAGAGAAATTCTGCAGAAAGTTCTTATGTCCAGAGGATGTTATCCCGAATGTCATCCCATCTATCGTCACATCTCTCATTGCATATTCCATTCTGCATTTCTGAGTCATGCAAACTAGTTTCCGCACCATTTATAGTTCGATGGGGCTTTTGTGTTAGTGGTACTACAACACAAAAGATGTAAGTTGTTTTATCTTTGGGGACATACGTCAAACCGTGAGCACTACCCGGAACGTATTTGTCTTGTGGAAAGAAGTCTTCCTCGACTCGGCTTTCATGTTCTGTTAGATTCATGCTTCTGGAGTTGGAGTCCATTCAACACTTGTAATAGTTAGGTTTTGCTTTTTATGTAATTTTAAGTTTCTGTTTTGTAAGCTATCTTGAAGGCTTTTCCCGTTTCTAAACCTACTGTAAATCCAACATTCACAAGACAAACAACGTACCTTCATGATAGCGAAGAGAAACAAAACCTTAGCTTGGAGATTACCCTGACAGAAGACCTTCCGGTTGTTGCTGGAATTGTATTTGTTGCTGAAAATGCGTTGCGTTTTAAGCATGGGGCTAGGATGATGATTTGCTATGCCGTGAGTATTTCCTTATGAGGCTTACTGAAGCAATTTACTGTGTATATTGTGTGGTTTGATATGATCTGAGGATATTTTTCTAAAAAGTTCATGGTTTGGAAAAGAAATACGAAATGAGTATGTGATATACAAAAGGTTCGTAATTTCTAAGTTTTGGAATTAAAAATGGATGATTCCAAAAATACAAAAATGTGTTGAAACAAGTTTAAAAGTTTCAACTGATCCTGCATGATAATCGTGCAGAAGGGCAATCGTTTAAATAAAAAAATTCCAAATGGTTTGCATCATTTAGATGTTGTTTAAACTGAATCTAGTTTCACTTGATAGATGATGTGCAGACATAATAGATTAGATAAAACAAGAAATTAATATATTAGAAAAAACGTGGGTAACACCAATAGATGAGAAAATTAGAAAAATATGCTTATGGATACGTGTTGAGGATTTATCACGTGCGATATTATATTCGGGAAATAAACCAGAAAACTTACTTGGATTCCAGAAAAACAAAATTGCAGAAAATGCAGAAATTTTAGACCGAGTATTTAAAGATTATGAATGTATGCAAAAGGCTTATGAAAAATCTGCAGATCTTAGGGATATTTAAAGATTACCAAAAATCACAAGTGAAACAACACAACTGTTCGAATAGACATATCCATTTATTCAAATAGACACATTCATTGATTTCAAACGAAACAACACAACTATTCAAATAAACCTTTCAATCCGAATAGTTTTAAATGAATAGTCACACCTTTTGGCAATAATTTCTCATTCACTGGAAAATATATGTTATATTTCCAACAATATGTACATAATAGACCTTTAGATGAACCAGGACGATATATAGAAAGTTGGGAATCACTCGCTAAAGTTAAGAAAGGAAGGAGAAAACCTAAAAGAATTGGAAATAAACTATTAAAATGACATGTTATATATATATATATATATAGGAATAAAAAAAATATAATTTTTGACCATAAACAAAGGGCTGGTATGATCTATTTGGCCGACCCACAACATACCATCATATGTCCACCACATCGACAATAATTGTGTGTGAAAACATGGAACAGCGGCCCGCTCGCGGCAGTGGAGAAGAGGACATTAGGGTGGTAGAAGTAGCAGGAGAAGAAAAAATGAGGAGGGAAAAAGAAGAAGAATGGAAGAAAAGAAAGAAGAATGAGGAGGTTTGGTAGTGGTTGGGGACGAATGTGGCTAAGGCGGCGGTGGCTCGGGTGAATGAAAGTGAGAAAGAAGAAAAAAAAGGAATCTAATTTTGTTTAAGAATGAAGCAAGCATAAAGGGGGGAAAGAGAGGATGAAAAAGGGGAAAAAATGAGAAAATTTTCTTCTAAAATCAATGGTAAATTGACAAAAAAAAAATCTATATGAAAATCCTCTAATGCCATTAAGCAATCTTTCCTCCAAATTTTTACACATAGGCTTATAACTCAGTAATTGTTTCTTCAAAATTAAATTTTTAATTAAAATTAAATGACACATTAGCCAACAAATAAAATTTACATGTTGTAATAGGTAATAGGACCAAAAATTCAAAAATTTTCCACTTGAATTACTCATTTCAAAGTTGGAAAGAAAATAGGACCAAATATCCAAGTGTGTTCATTTACAAGACTAAAAAAATAATTTTACCAAAGAATACCTATTAATTAATTTGAAGAAAATAAAAAAAATTAATAAATTAATATTATGCCATTCATTTGAATTATTTAACTTATACTTATATTAGGCTCATAATAGGCATATCAAAAATAGCAAAAACATTCACATTGTTAATCATCATCATCATCACATTGTTAATCATCATCATCATCATCATCACCATCATCATCATCATCATCATCATCATCATCATAATAATAATAATAATAATAATAATAATAATAATAATACATAGATATAGATATAGATAGAAGAAGAAAAAACACTGAACCCCTTAAACTATGCATGTTTTTGCACTTTACAAAATGAAATATTTTACATTTTACCATACAAATTTCACAAATTTTGCACTTTGCCATATAGCGGTCATCACCGATAGAATATTCTAATTTCTCTCGAATATTCCAGCACATGCCCTCCACGTAGGGCGGAATCGTCTTTGTCTAAAATCTACAAAAGTTGTTATAATTTACCATATGAACTTTGTTAAAAATGTTGCTTGCCATGTGAACTTTGCGCAATTTCACTTTGCCATATTAAGTTTTTTTAAAAAATATGTTTGTATACATTTTTTTTTTATCTTTGTTAATACATAAAAAAGACAAAAATAAGTTTAAACCATACGCATGCAAATCTTATATAATATTTTAAATGTAAAAATAATCAAATCCATTGCAATTGTAAATTTTGTTTATCTTTTCTGCAACTTTGCTTGAATTTTATATATATAAAAAAAATCATAAATGCATCTAATTATTAGACGTGTTCACAATTTGGTAAATCGAGTGAACCGAACTAAAACCAAAAATTAGGCAAGACCGAATTTATTTTACATAATTATGTATATATTTTGTATATATTACTTATTTTATGTTATTATGTATTATTCGCCTACTATATTTAAAGCAACAAAAAATAGATATTATAAATTATGACTACAATATTTATTTTTCTATTTTTTAAATTGTTATAAAATTTTGAATAACTGAAATACCTGGAAAAAAGTTTAGTAAAGATTGAATCAAATCGATTATTTTGGTTCAGTATTCAGTACACCAATGCGTACCAAAATTTTGGTGCAGTTATGGTTTTTGTTTACTCACCAAACACATATTTAATTTAACCGTTACTCGTAAGAGTACGACATCAATATAGTATGGTAAATCGATCAAAGTTCTCACAAGGAAATTTTTGTCGGGCATATACTTATGTGAATTTATTAAAAATAGAAATAATTACTAAACACTATAATCAAGTTTTGAACACGCAGTTAAGTTGAAATAAGAATTAAAAGTAGTTATTTAATGTAACATCAACGTAGAAAATTGGGATGGAATTAATATAAAAAATGTCTAAACTCTAAAATAATTCAAAAACATCATAAATCATAAACTATCCTAATATAATATCATTGATAATATATAGTACTGAGGTGGATATTATTTGATTTTTGTGTGGATAAAAATTTGAAGAAAAAATAAATATATGGATATAAACATAAATTTTTTAAATTGACATGACAAAGCGAAATTACTTAAAGTTCAAATGGCAAAGTGAAATTCTTAATGAAGTTCAGATGACAAAGTGTAATAATTTATATTTAGATTTTAAGTAAAGACTTGCCCTCACACGGAGGGCATGTGACGGAATATTCTGAGAATATTACATCGAAAATGGCCGTTGTATGACAAAGTGCAAAACTTATATAGTTTTTATGGTAAACTGTAAACAAAAATTAGTTCGTATGGTAAAGTGCGAAAAAATGCATAATTTGGACGGTTTAGTATTTTTCCTCTAGATAGATAGATATAGTTATATCTTCTAATAATTACTAGGGTTAACCCTGGTTTGCCCTCCAAACTATATCGTTTTTTGCACTTTGCCCACTAAACTTTTAAAATGCATATCCTGCCCTTTGAGCTATATGATTTGTTGCACTTTACCTCCTAGACCAACCAAAAGTTGACACATGTCAACTTATGATAGGTCCAAGTCAACTACCAGGGGGTAAAGTCCAAAATATTCAAAGTTAGGCATGCAAAATAGAAATTCCCTTAGTCTAGTAGGTAAAGTGCAAAACTCACGATAGTTTGGAGGGCAAAATGCAAATTATCCCTTATTACTAATTAAGTGCTCAATTTTTTCTTAGGAAAATTAAAGAAATAAGAGGTACCTTTTCAGAAATGGCATCCTGCACAACAATAATGTCACTTGTAATTGTAGAAATAACTTCTCCAGTAGAGGCTTTAGTGTCAAAAATACTAATATCTTGGTTTAGCATAGACCTCAGATATGTCATTCTCATCTTTGTTGCTTGTCTTTCCCCATAATGCATCCAACAAGCCACCTCTATTTATCATCAATTCAATTAATTCATCACTAATTATCCTTATATATACCATGTAAATTAATCCGTGACATTATGAAATAAATTACGTGCTTAGCAATATAATTGCACCATCTGCTTTTTTTACTATTATTATTTTTATTACCTGTCCATGAAGAAAACAATATGACGATGCTCAAATACACAAAATCCAGTGAATACTGCAAAAAAGAAAAAAAAAGGCAAAAATTGCAAGAAATATTGTTAATTACTCACCCTAGACTTCAATCCCATGTCATATTACTTGAAAATTACATAATAATGATGAATAATACATAGAGCAGCCTGTCGTCTATATATTCTAAATTTTTTTATCTTATATATTCTAAATTTTTTTTATCTTAAATTAATAAGTTTGTCCTAAATTAAGATTTCTATTCCTTTTTCCCCAAAACTAAAAAGTCATTTTCTATTATATATATATATGTGTATGCAGATGTATATGCATGTATACCTTGGCAACTCTATGAGAAGTTTCTTTAGGGAAAAGATAAGCCATTCCAATGAGATTAATCAACTTGCCGAAGAAAATGAAGAAAACAGGGACAGAAGCGCCGTGCACACACGCGCCAATAGATCCAACAAACATCAATAAATAATCATAACTATCCGCAAATGCAAATAGCTTCCGTATTCCAACATCCTTTATTGCTGCTTCCGTTTTCTTCTTTCCCGACGATGTTTGGTTTTTATTATCATCATCATCATCAACATTGGGAATTGCTGCACTAGTTGCAGATTGGTGGCTCATTTCCACGAATTAATCAATCGTTCTTTTTTTCGTCTATTTAATGTAGATCAAAGAGAATATCTTTAAACTAATAAAAAATATATTAATGGGCAAGAATATCTTTAAACTAATTACAAAATATTAAATATCAAATCATATCCCACCTACAATTAAATATATATAACTTTGATCTTATATTTTACTTAACTTTGATTTTGTTAAATAAATTACTATTTAGTTAATTCAAAATAATTAAATAAATAAACTTCTAATAATATAAAAAACACAATAAATTTAAAACAGTTTTTCTCGCATAATCGATATTATTCCCATTGTGTTGTTTAGAAAGCATCGTTTACTTTTGTTTTTTTTTTCTTTTTTTCACTCGACAGTTTGTTAATTGTATTTTACTTTATAAACTTTTTTTTTTAAATCCGGCCCTGTAATTGCAGAGATTCGAACCTGGACCTTTCCACAAAAGAGTAATACCCGTGGCCATTAAACTAAACCCAGTGGTTTTATTTTTTATTTTATTTAATAATATTGGTTTCCTTCCACATAAAAATTAATAGGGATGGCAACGAGGCGGGTCTGAGACGGTTTGACCAAACTCGTGAGTCGCCCTACAAAGAAAATTGAGAAAATTACACAAAATACCCTGATTGTTTCTTGAAAAAAGACAAAAATACCAACCCATCACAAATATGCCCGACCCGGACAATAAACATGACAAATATATCCACCCGTTACTTATCTCTTCAATTTTTTACCCTCCATCACTTTCTTACGTTTCTATGGCTAGGTTAAAGCAGATTATTACTGAATTTTGGAACTCGGATTGGCGCGCCTTTTTTTTGCTATTCCACGGTCGATACGTTCCCCACCATTTCTTTCAGTTTCAGTCGTTCGAGCTCCATCACATTCTCTTTAGGTTTAATTTCTTTTTGAAACCTCTGGTTTTGGTAGTATTTTTAATGGCTCCTAAAAACTCTCCTCATAAAAGAATATTGAGAAGTTCTTCGAAGGAAGCAGCAGATTCCTCGAAAAAGAGGAAAGTTCAGAAGGGTGCTGATGGTTCTATGGCTTCTAAGAAGAGGAAAGTAGAAAAGATTATTGAGGAAGAAGCAGTTCTGGATATTAAATCTCCATCTAAAAGTGTGAAATCGAATGATGGTGTTAAAGCTGCTGGGAAGAAGAAGGTTTCTTTTGAAGAAACGGATGTTGCTGAGGTATGAGTTTTGCATATTTTGATTTGTACTCTTTTGTTTGTTTCGATGTTGTTTCTTATTTGTTTCTGTTATGTTTCATTTGTTCTTTTATGTATTTAAGTTGAAGTGGTTATTAATTTTGTGTTTCTTTTGTGTTTCTGTTTTATTTCATTGTTGTTTCTAGGGTTTCAAGTATGTTCTTGACCCTGCTGACTGCTTTACTGCTCGAGTAAATACTGCCTTCTCCTTTGATGTTATTAACAATATAAAGAAAATTTTATCTGACACCCAACTGGAGGCAATTAAGAATACATGTTTTGGATATTTCTTGGACATGAAAGAGGTTGATTTCCAGAATCAGCTTGTCCATTCGTTGTTGAAACGTCAAGTCGTCCACTCGAAGAAGGACGAAATTGTTTTGTCTGCGGGTGGGAAGTTATTAAGGTTTGGGTTCGGGGAGTTTGTTATTGTGACAAGTCTGAATTGTGTTGGTGTTAGGCCTTCGTTGTTAGGGGATGTTCGTAGCTCTGTTATATTTCAGAAGTATTTTGCTAGCAGAAGCAAGTTAATAGGCAGTCGATTGAGGAATGTTTTTTAATGCGTGTTTGGGGTGATGAGGATCTAGATGCCCTGAAATTGGCTTTACTGCATTTTCTCCATTTTTTCTTTTTACTTCTATGGGTAGTTCGATTGAGATGTCATTTTTTGAGTTGGTGGACAAGGATATGGATGTGTTTGACACATATCCATGGGGGAGGGAGTTGTTTGATGTTACTATGCGTGAGTTGAGGCATCAAATCTTGTACAGAAACAAACTTCAAGGTGAGGAGAATCTGGGTGGGAAGCGTACGAAATTTTATAGAATTTAAGGATATCCATTGGCTTTCCAGATTTGGTACCACGAGTGTTGCCCAGAGGTGAACGAGAAGTTTTGTGCTCGGGTAGATTGTGAAATCCCGAGGATTTTGAATTGGACTTGGTCAAAGTCCGGGAAAGACAACAAAGTGAGGGCCGAAGACTTGGAGATGAAGATCTTCAATCGGTCTGCTGAATAGGCAATATGATTTTATTATTTTTTTTCTTGCTATTTTGTTTCATTTATGTTTCAGAACTGTTTCTTTATTATTTCTGACTTTTGTTTTATTTTATCTTATTTCAATTGGGTTTGAAGAATTTTTGGCCTATTGAGGATGAGCTTGTGCAGCTGTGAATTCAGACATTTTATGATAAATTAAAGTACACCTTCAGCCAGCTTGACGATGATTTTGTCATTGGAAAGTTGAAGCGCAAGGAGGCCGTTGTTGGTAGTGGGTCGAAGCATACTGTTGATGATGTTGCTAAGAACCAACAATTGTTTTCTACGGATTTTGAGGTTTTTAAGATTTCCACTACAAAATTCTTGGAAGAACAATTTGTAATTGTTTTCTCTCAGTTGGCCGATATTAAGAGGAAACTAGAGGTTCTCATACTTTGTTTTTGGTTTTAATTATATGTATTTTTTTGTTATCTTTCTAGATTTTCCTTGGTGTTTCTTTTGTGTTTCAAGATTGTTTATTTGTTGTTTCGTTCATCACATGGTTGTTGTTTTTTTATGTAGGTTCGTGGTGGTGTCGAGGAAGTGGAGCAGGTTGATGAATCAGAGTATGAGAGTGAAACCGAATCTATTGGCATGTCATTAGATTCAGGTTCTGAGGAAGATGCAAATGAGGAAAAAGATGGAGAGGATGATGTTGATGATGGGAATGTGGATGTTCCCATTGGGGAAGCTGGAAATGCAATGCCTACGGATTTGGGTAATATTGGTGGTCGTGCTAAGGAGGCTTCTGCTATTGTTTTTGAGAAAAAAAATGATGATACTGGTGTAGCTTATCTGAGTGATGCGGAGGGAGTTGTAGCTAGTGGCCTGGTGAGTTTGGAACAGAGCATGGAGAATGTGGTTGATGAATCAAGCAAGGACGGTGGTGAGATGGAGAACGTGGCTGATAAATCAAGGAAGGACGGTGGTGAGGAGAAGAAATTTCTTAGTTCTCAGGAACTTGACGATCTCACCCCTTCTCAAATTGACGTTATATTGAACAGTGCAAGCCAAGCTGCACTAGGGAAGGTGTGTTTAAATTATAGTTTCTGTTATTTTATTGTTTTTGAATTCTTTTTGTTCTTTGTTATTTTATTCCTTGCTATTTTTTTGTGTTTCAGGGTCCTTTGAAAAGTCCAGTTGGTGTCTCCTCCAATCTGTCCCCTTTTATGAGGAGGGTTTCAAAACCGTTCGTCGTGGTGAGAACTCCATTCACCACTAACTTTGACTCTTCCAGTGATGCTGTCGCTGAAGGTGGTGAACCCGCGGACGTGGTGATTGGATTGGAAGACATCGGCGATAAAGATGCCATTGTGGATGCTGGCGAAAATATTCCAAAGGCCTTGGTTAAGGGAAGGTGCCCGCTGGACGAGAATATGGGTGAAGGTCCGGGGATAAGGGTTCTGTCGGATGGGTTGAACGACTGGCTTGCGAAGGGTTTGATTCTCAATGGTATACACCTTTATTATTTTCATATTTGTAATTAATAACTATATGAAATAATTGTGAAACAATTTTGAACATATATGAAACAATTACATAAATGTTTATAAATTTGTGATTAGTTTGTTTTTATTTGATACTTTTTTTCAGCCCGAATCGATACTCGGAGGAAGATAACAAAGTTGAGCCTTCTTTGAAACTTGGTGTCTACGAAGTGAAGCCGAAGTCATGGTTTCACAACCTGTATTATGTTGATGAGTACTTGGCTTCTTCTGTAAGTTTTTATTTTCTTTCATGTTGTTTTTTGAATTGTTCCTTCTATTTTTTTGATTGTGTTTTGTGTTCATTTTGCAGCATATTGATGTGCTTTTCTACTATTTGAGGAAGAAATTCCTATACGGGCATAGTACTATGACATTCACAACAACCGATTTGATATTTGACCGGTGCATCCAAAGTATTTATAAGAAATTTTGCCAAGTGAACAAAAGAAAGAAGAAACATTTTGATCTGTCCATGATCAATGTCAATACCATAGTTGTGGACTATATCATGGGATATGATATAGCGTGTGGACAGCCATGGTTGGAAGTTGATCATATCTTGTTCCCTATACATTGCATTGATATGGAACATTGGGTAATGGGACGGTTGAGCGTGAAGGAGAGAACTATCTATCTATACAATTCGTTGAAGATAGATGATTCTCCTAAAGTCACTCCTGAAGCTGTGAAAGCTTACAGCTCTCTCCTTCCTCGGTTCATGTCCTTGGTAGCCTTTTATGGTGTCCATCCCAATGCTGTTCTTGGAGAGGGTGCGTATTCCGGTGATCCAAATTCTGCTATGAAAGTCGTTGTTGTGAAAGACATTCCTTTGCAGACCAAAAAGTAAGTTTTTTCTATGTATTTTCCATTTGTTTGATCTTTTTTGTTGTTTTTGTTTTTGTTGTTTTATATGTCTGGCTGCCCATTTTTTCATTTCTTTTTGTAGTGACTGTGGCATTTTTATTGCGTGTTATGTGGAGTATTTTGTTGTCGGGAAGGATATGGATGTTGAGGCGTTTGACGTAGAGAATGAGCGGTCAAGGTTTAGTCATTTTCTCTTCAAACACGCGAAGAGGGAATTGTGCCTCCACTCCCTAAGGATTCTAGGGAATTGTTGTTAAGAAAATCTTGATAATTTGTGTAATCATCTGAACAAATTTGTCTTAAGTTTGACACTTTTAATAGTACGGGATATTTGGTATTTATAATAGCTTTCCTTGTTATTGGCTGTTTCGATTCATGAATTAGATTTTGTGGGTAGTACATTTTTGAACAATTTGGAGACAAGTTATGAGATGTTTTTCAGTTAATGTTTTGTTGCTTGGTTTGGGATTGAAAATGTTGTGCGTTTTGTTTTACGTTTCTTATGGTCTCTATTTGGTAAATGGTTTCCTTGTGTAATAGAAACATATATGAAACACATTCAAAACAAACATTTGTTTTGTCATCTTATTGTAAGAAACATATTTGAAACAACATAGAAACAATTTGCTTTTGATTTTCTATATGTCGAAGCTGTATCAATTACATGTATATTTATAATAGTAATATTCTACTACGAGTCCTATTTTGTTTTTGGTTGATTCATGTATGTTTTTCTATTATGACCAGGATCCCCACATCTTCCACATTTGGTTTTGGCCCTTTCTCCCAAGCTGCCTTGTGTCTTCTTTTCTTTGGCTATCCTGATTTTGCCTTGCCCTCCGGCGTAGAGTCTTCATTGTTTTGATTTCATCTGGCAGGACCCAGGTATCTTCATGTGGGATTGGATACATTGTTTTCAAATAAGCTGCTTCCATTGTTTCCTTCATGTAGTATGTCGAGCAGTATTGGTACAATTTTGCATTCAAATCTTTTACCACCGCTAAAGCATGTGGGCAAGGAATTTCATCCATTTGAAACTTGTTGCATGTGAAAGTCCTTTTTTCCAGGTCCACAACAAATGTTTTCTCTGCTTCTGTGACTTTGAAGATAAAGTCATTTGATCGTTTCACCTGAAACATAAATGAAACATATAAGAAACATTTATGAAACAATGGACCATGTGCTAAAAGTTTGCATTAAATTACCCTTAAATTTAGTGAAATGGTGTAGTTTTTCCCCATGTACTCTTTAGCTCTTTTTGGCATCCTTGTGAATGTTGATCGTGCTTCAATCCGATGTCTACATGTCCAATCTTGAACTAAAGATCTCATGTATTTGAGCAAAGCTGTTACCGGTAGGTCTCTCCCGGCTACAGTCGCTGCATTCAGTGATTCTGCAATGTTTGAAGTTATGACAAAGTATCGTTTGGTCTGACAGTGGAGTCGTGTCCATTTCTCGTAGCCGATGATGGACAAATAAAGTCTAATTCTGCTATTTACTCTGTCAAGTGCAGACATTTATTTTTCGAACTCTTCATTTGTGTATGCTTTTGCTGCTGCTATGAATGGATCTCATATTTCGCTGTTTTTCTTTTGAAGTTTTCCTTCAAATTGTTTAGTAGATGATACGTGCACAACCCATGAGATACCTCAGGATATACCTGATCGTTAAAATAATATATTTGCAAAAATTTTGTAAATGGGAATGTTTTTGAAACTATATGTGAAACATGAAAGAAACATATATGAAACAAAGGTGAAACATCATATAAGGTAATATTTACATTCTGTACCTCATTTATTGCTGTTTCGATACTCACGTGTCTGTCTGAGACTATGCACATCCCTTCCCTGAGACCAAAGGTTTGTCTTATCTTTGTGAAAAAACACAACCAGCTCCCATCATTCTCAGAATCAACTACTGCAAAAGCCAATGGGAAAATGCTCTCATTCCCATCCTGTGTGCAGGGTTGGCAGGCAGACAACAAAGTCCCCCCATAGCTTACTTTCAGGAATGTCCGTCGACAACAATTATAGGCCTGCAGTGACTCTATCCTTTTATTGATGCATTGATAGCCATGAACAAGAAGAGGAACGTGTCATCCTCCTTTCTTACTATTTCAGTGATCGATCCAGGATTCGTTTCCTCCAACATGTACAAGTAAGCCGGTAGTTTCGGATAAGACTCATCCGGCATTTCCCTTATTATTTCTAGTGCTTTCTCTTTTGATCTCCACACCTTTTTGTAGTTGAGACTTATTCCATACTCATCCTTCATGTCTCTAATTATATCTGTTGGCATGTAGACTGTTTTGATGTTGTTGAGGTACTTTGATTTGATAAGGTCCCCAACTATTTTTGCCGTGGCATGCCTATTGTCGTTCATCCTCTTATCCAACTGACATGTGTGTTGTTTCGTACTTTCTTACTATGAATCTTGTTGTCCCTGATGTGGATGAGGATTTCAAATGCCAATTGTAATTTTCATCGAGACACTTTACGTAGTATTGCTTTTTGCACGACTTCTTCACCTTATATTGGAAGTGATGTTTCAATGCATAACAACTGAGATGTTTGATCAATTCCTCGTTGGTGTTGTAGACATCTCCCTTTTGGAATTGTTCTTCAGCATGTGTACTTTCTTGAATTTCCATTGTGTCTTCTTCTTCTCCCACCACATTTACCTTTCCTCGGGTTTGCATAGTCGATGTAGTCAATCGCGTTTTGGCACATGTTTTCCATCAGGGAGCTCTCTACAGACATGCTGCTCGTTCCTTCCGTTGTATTTTGCTATGTTGTTATTGCTAGGCTCGCTCCTTTGATTTTGAAAGATAATGGCCTTCTGAGATCAAAACTATGTCTATGCACAAAGGAAACTTCATCCAGTCCGTTTCTTTGATTTTCACTTCTAGATAGAATTTGAGATTGTAATCACTTTCAATCTTCAATGGTGGCAGAGTCTCTTTCAATTTATATCTAATCTTCATAGCTTCTACATTTATTCTGTATTGAATTTGTTGTTCCAAGATTTCCTTTAGTGTGTTGAATGTGCAGTCCATTGGAATGAGTATTCCTGTTATCTCAAAGTTCCTATACTCTCTATTTTCTTCCCATTGTCCATTGTGGTATACGACAATTGGCTTTTTTTCTATGCAACTATGGAATTCAATGAAAAGTTGGCTATGTGAAACATATAAGAAACATAAATGAAACACGTATGTAACAATGTTTCATGTATGGCAAGAAGCAATGTGTTGTATTAGGCGAACGAAACAATTGTGAAACATAAAAGAAACATATGTGAAACAAGAAAGAAACATATGTGAAACAATCACGTAATGTATTGCATTCAGATATTTCCTGATTCACATGATTTATTTGTAGATAATCACGAGAAGCAATTTTTGCAGAATTTTGGATCATAATTCGAACAAAATAAGCATTTTGAAGCTCACAACTGTCAGGTTTTTGGATTTGCATGCAAAATTACTAGTTCAATTCAATGTCAATTTTATTCAATACACATTGAATCCTAAATTTCTATCTGTAAAATCATGAAATTGATCGAAACAAGGTATTTTCAGAACAAGATAAACAGATCGCGTTGTTGTTACCTGTTTTGGTCTTCTTCTTCTTCTTGATATTGAATTTGAATTGTGATCCCGAACAGTCCAGTATTTACTCTTGATTTTTCCTCGTATCTCTGCGTTTCTTCTGTTCTTCGTTAATATTTGGGATGGGAGAATTGTACTTTGATCAAGATCTTGTTGTGATCAACGCCGTGACTTTTGGAGAAGAAATGATGCAATACGATGAAGAACGTATATTTGTCCAGATTTAACCGGATCTAGTATATTTGGGAAAGAACAGGGCCTGGTACGTATTCTGCAGGGATTGGGTTTGAAAAATGGGGTATTTATGTCCTTTTCCCAAGAAAATTTGGTCTTGTCCTGTCCTGCCTTGGTACCCCCCATCCCATCCCGTATTGGACGGGTTCAACACGGCAGACCCGCCACAATTGAATTAGTTTGTTGCCAGTAATTCTATGTTATATGCTTCTGACCCCTGAGTTATTTTATAAAGGAAATTACACAAAATACCCTGATTTTTGAAAAAAGGACAAAAATACCACCTCCATCCCAAAATTGCCCCACCCGGTCATAAACATGACAAATATAGCCGGTCATAAGCTATCTCCACCGATTACTTAAAAATCGAGACCGCCTACACCTATTTCTCCACCGCCTCAAACATCTCCACCGTCGGTCCTCCATTCACAATTTTCCCACCACTCTTCAAAACCCGCGAGGCAATCCCGAGGAAGAGCTCCCTGGTGGCCACGGTGAAAGACTTCCTTTCAGGTGGTGGTGGGGGTGGGGGCGGTGAAGGGTCAAAGGCCTGGTGCTGCGGCAGCGTGCATTTTGTGGAGAAACTGACTCTGCGAAGTGGGACAGAAGCGTCGACGTTGGTGGTGGGGCAGAGGAAGAGGGAGGAGATGGAGGAAGCCATGACTGGGTTTATGGGAGAAAATGGTGGTCTGGTTTATTAAAAGGGATCGTGAAAAATATTGAAATGAACGATTTGTTTTCCTTCATTTAATAGTTGGTAGGTAGAATTTTTGGGATTTTGGGATCTTTTTTCTCTTCATGTTTTTTTCTTTCTTTCTTTTTCCTCTGTGTGGAGCAGATATGGTTTGGGAGAGAGATCAAGGATATAGTGGCGGCGGAGGGAGAAAACAGGCGGGAAAGGCATAAAAGGTTTAGGTCATGGGAGGTGATGTTGAGAAGCTTTTTATTATTTTATGATTTGAAGTTTTTTGTTTGTTTCGATGTTGTTTCAAAGTTGTTTCTGTTATGTTTCTTTGTTGTTTCTGGGTTTTTAAATATGTTATTGATCCTAAAGACTGGTATACTGCTAGAATATATATTAGGTTCTCTTTTGATGTTATAAACAATTTGAAGAACTAATTAACTGAAAACCAACTTGAGGCTTTCAGGAAACCCATTTTTGCTATTTATTTTCTATTTATTTGTTCTTTTTTATTGTTTTTGATTTGTTGTATTATGTATCTGACTGTGTATCTTTTTTTTATTTCTTTTTTAGTGAATGTGGGATTTTTTGTTGCTTGTTATGCTGAGCACTTTATTGGTGGGAAGGCTATGGACGTCGAAGCGTTTGAGATAGAGAATGAACAAGTAAGACTCAACCATCTGTTTCACAATCATTCTAAGTTGAAGCTGCAAAATGGTGATGACGATGACAACGACATTGAGTTTCTACCTCCACTTCCTAATGATTTTAGAGAATTGTTGTTATGTAAATCTTAATGATGGTGTAATCAGTTCAAACATGTAAGAAACATAAATGAAACATGTAAGAAACAATTGTGAAATAGGGGATCATGTGATAAAAGTTTGTGGTAAATTGCTTTTAAATTTAGAGAAATAGTGTAGTTTTTCCCCATATACTCTTCAACATTTTTTTTGTCATCCTTGTAAATGTTGATCTTTGCTTCATTTCGATGTCTGCATGCCTAATCTTGAACTAAAGATCTCACGTACTCTAGCAAAGTTATTACTAGTAGGTATTTCCCCGCTACAGTTGATGCATTCAATAATTCTACGATGTTGGAAGCCAATACAAAGTATTTTGGTCTGACAGTGGAGTCATGTCCATTTCTGGTAGCCGATGATGGACAAGTAAGCTCAAATTTTCTGAATTGAATTTGTTGTTCCAAGATTTCGTTTAGGGTGTTAAATGTGCAGTCCATTGGAATCGATTTTCTTGTTATTTCAAAGTTGGTATACTTATTTTCTTCCCATTGTCCATTGTGGCATACCACAGCTGAGATTTTCTCCATGCAACTGTGGAATTCAATGAAAAGTTGGCTAAGTGAAACATATAAGAAACCTAAATGAAACATGTATGAAACAACAAAGAAACAAGAAACATGTTTGAAACAACAAAGAAACAACAAAGAAACCAACGCAAAAAAATAGCAAAAAATTGGTATTTTTGTCAAAAATCAGCGGAAAATGGGTATTTTTGTCAAAAAAAAACAGCGACAAATGGGTATTTTTGTCAAAATTCAGCGAAAAATGGTATTTTTATCCAAAATCAGCGGAAAATGGGTATTGTGCAGGAATTGGGTATAGAAAATGGGGTATTCATGTTCTTTTCCCTATTTTATATAATCAGATCATCATGCCCTCTATTGTTTTAGTTCAAAATGTCTAGTTTTAATATTTTATAATTAAATTATCAATCATTAAGAATGAGTGGTGCCTCCATTAACTGTATTCAGAATGGTACTTACATTGGTTCACTGAGCCACTGTAGCCTAGACGACATGGTGGCGGAAGGAGGCTGAGTGTCGGAGTAGCTGACAATTGAGAAAAACGGATAGACTAGCAGGGAGTGATCAGGATGAGCGGATATTAATTTTCACTGACTAATTGCCCAAACCCTAGAGACTGTGAGAGACTCAGACCAAAAAAATTAATTAAATTTGATTAAGTTAAACATATACGGTGCGTGGTACATGGCAGGTCAAAGAGCACCCGTTACTCGCCCCTTACCTAATAGTCCCCGTGACCCATTTGATCGGGTTTTGATCGGCCCCATTGCCATCCTACAAATTAATAACTATACATTGAAATTAATGCACTTTATGGATTAGCCTAATAGAGTAAACTGGGGTGGTCATTCGGATTCGGGTAGTCGGGTCCCGATCAGATTCAATTCGGTTAACTTTTTAAAAAATAATCAGGGTGGCGGGTACTCGGTTATTGGGTTGTGGAAAATTACCTGAATAATCGATCAGTAAAGCTGGCAATCAGGGCTAAGCCAACTTAGTACTGGCCCGCCGAACCAAAGAGAAAATCCGGGCTAAGGCGAGTCAGCCGAAAATTCCTTTGAGCCAATAATTTCATGGCCTGCTTAGCCCGTGTAGTATATTTTACCTCTGGTCAGCAGGGCCGACCAAGCCATTTAAGGCTCAATTAAGGCTGGTCCTTTCTGGGCCTTCAAATTGTGGTTCAGTCTGGTCTTATTGTTGGGCCCACTAGGTTGACCGATCGGGTACCAAATTCCCAGCGGTACCGATCGGGTACCCAAATACAATTAAAAGAAAAAAACCTAAGAATAGAAAGGGTTATGGACATAATTGCCCAATATTCCGAAAAAAATGACACCTTTTTACGCTCCTGGGCTTTTTCCTGGCTTTTTTACGCTACCGTCAATTCTTTCCGGATTTTTTACGTTGTTATTTTAATATTATTTCGAACATGTATTAACTCATAAAATTTCAGTGACAAAATAATTTCTCTCCCATTAAATAATCTATTTTATACTCAAAATCTTAACAATGAACAAATATACACATAAAACAATACATATTGGAAAAAATACATTGAAAATAACATATAAACAATTCGTAAATAGAAAAGCACAATTCAATTATTATTCAAATGCATTCAAAACGTCAAAAACATGGAAACAACCAAGAAACAATAGAACAACATTGAAAACTATATAAGAAACAACTCAGAAACAATAAAAACAATATAGAAAACACCACATGAACAAAAAGAGCTTAAAAATAGGTAAAAATTGTATTGAAACCATCATGCCCCAAAAACTGGAGTCATGACTCGGGCAGTCGAACTTACGCCGGTTTACCACGCTGGCTAAACTATCCAACACAAATACAACAAAGTACTCAATTAACAAATATCGTCGCATACCATCTGGTTGAATAACAAGTTACATCGGAACTAATCGAAGTACAAATTAAGAATTAGGGTCTATATGACCCAAATTACAAGCCGAATATCCAAATAAGGTTAACATAGTTTGATACATCAAATCTAACAAGTCCTAATCCGCGGGTCAAATACACGGTTTACCCCACTGCCTGCAAATCCTCAGTATTGTTCATAAGTTATGGAGGCTCATCGTCTGGTCGTTGTAAAGGTAGGGTGAGACAAAAATTCTCATTGGATGGGTGTGAGTATGCGAGAGTATGGCTTATAGTTATGCAAAAGAAAAAAAAAATAGTTCTATAAAATCGATGCATGATTGTGAATGCGAGCATAATTATAGTTCTTACAATCACAAGTTACTCACATACTTTAAGTACAATCAGTCCAGCAATTATCCTCCTCAGTTGTGCAGTAAAGTGACGAAAATCGAGACCAAGAATAGTCAGTCAAGTGATAGTGGTGGCATACGAAATTATAATGTCAACCCAGTAATTATCCTCCTTGGATGTGTGCTAAAGTGACACAAACCGAGCACACCAAGTACAATAGAGTCGTAATCGATCAAACATCGGCCCCCTATTAGATCAGCTTATCTCCTTAGTGGATAAGGTCATAGCCACTATCACAGTAAGCGTGACAAATCAACAGTAGAGCTAGCTAAGTCCGAAATTTGTCATAATCATAATTATATCCTTTCCTACAACCCATGTTCCATTGGACACTCCGTCTTTAAGTTGTGGAACTTGGATATTACAGGTCAGTATCGAATTGCAGCCGTGCTGCTCGATCCAAATTTGTCATACCAACAAAGTAATGCTCAAATGTCAAGTTGTGAAATGATTCACGCAAGTGTGAGGTATCGTTTGGCGAAAATTAAGATACAGTGAAAGCTAATTATCAAAGGATAATTGTTGCTTCAAGACAATATAATTGTTGCTTCAAGACAATATAAGATACATCGAAAATTAAGATACAGTGAAAGCTAATTCACGCAACATGTTTTTAAAATCCACCGAATAAAATTGATTGTTCATGGGCGTGAAGTCGCCATATTTGGCCGTGAGTCTTACTCAAAAATGGGTTAAGGTTCTCATTTTGAAAACTCTAATATGTTAGTAACCTTTTCGGATAATTATCATCAAAAATATATATTTAATAAAACAAAAGAAATCTTGAGTCTGAAAACAAATTTTATGGTAGACATTTAAGAATTAATCATGTGGAAGTATAAGAATTCTTTTGCAAAATAGATAATTTTTAGTTTTATAAACTCAATAATTCTCAATTCTGAACTCCGAAAAAAATGAGGTCAGTTTCTAATTTTTTTTTAAAATCCAAAGAATCCAGAATACAGAGAGTCGGGGTCAGATTTGGTTTTCAAAATTAGAGATTGGTCCTTTATTTTTCAAAAATTGCCAGTTTTGACTTGAAACTTTAAAATTACGGATCTCACAAATCGTGAGGACTTTTGATGTGATTAAAACTCTAAATTATCACTTAGTTCAGTAAGTTATTGGGACAAAAACAGTTTTCAAAATTATTCAATTTTTTTTAATAAAAATGGAAAGATATATAAAAAGAAAAAAAGGAGAAGGTACCCTGTTCACAACGCCGATCAGGTAGCATAATGTTGGGGTATGAAATTTAAGGGAAAGGAATCACTTGCGACTAAGTGAGCTCTTGACGGGAAGCCATCAATGGCGACGGATTGAGCAGCGTCATCCTTAGATTCACAACCCCTGGTTCTCAAAACTCTAGTAGACTCCACGAATAAATCTTGCGGAGAGGAAGCCATGAGATTACCTGAAGCGTTCGACTTCTGCTGACGAAGAAAACTGGCCGAAACGTCACTATGAAATTCGATTCCGGGAAAAAGGTCATGGACACATGTAGGACATGGGGGAAGACTTGGAGAAGAAGCATGCGTTTGACGGTTTTGTAAAGGGGCATCAAAGTTAGAAGTAAGACAATGGAGAGAAGGAGACGCCATGGCTGGAAACTATGGTCGGAAATTTTTTAATAATTCCGATCAGTGGGCGATGGTGTGTTTGATGATAGAGAGAACATATTTTTAGAGTTTTTCGCCTCCATTTTTTTTTCTTTTGACCTCAAAAACGTTTAGTTTAGATCCCTCATTTTTCAAAAATTCCATTTCTAATCTAAAAATCGGTTTGGTCTTTAAGGGGTCATTTGGGACCTGATTGTTATGAAATTTGAACCATAGGCTCATAATGTTATAAAATCCAAGTTAAATAATTTTCCAGGTACATGGAATGTCCAATTTTTGTAAATTTTAATTTGGTCCCTAAGTTTTTAGATTTTTGCATTTAAGTCCTTAAAATTTCAATAATTGGATTTCTTAACTCAAAACACTTAAAATTTTCTTAATCACTTAAAATATTAATATTTCAGTCCATTACAGTCCATAATTTAGAAATTTTCAGTGGGATCCTTGAACAATTTTATAATTAACATTCTAGTCCTCGAAGTTGTAAAAATTGCACAAATGCTCCAATCATCCAAAATCAAGTACAAGTTAATATTTCTAGAATACTTAAAAAGTAAATATTATGATTTTGTGTATATTTTACATGCATAAATATACAATAAAGATTTCCATATGAAATCACAAGAAAATACAAGATTTATGCATGTATGTTCTTATTATGCAAAATTTCAAGATCTTGCTCAATTTGTCCATACTTTTGAAACTTAGCATGTTCAAAATACACATACAATATGTTATAAATTATTTTTAGAGTATTTAATGCTCTACATGATTTTATCAAAATTAATTGCTAGTTCCTGAAAGAGTTTTTCCACCCACGTTTCAAGTCTTGAATTAATGGGTTTAAAATGTCATTTCTCCTTCTTTCTTCCTCAATTTCGACTCCAACCTTCAAGGAAGCCCCTAATGTCAATTTTTTTTATAATATTTGTGTCAAGATTTTGGGGTTTTAAGATGAAAAAGAAAGAAATACTACTAGAGTTGGAGATTATCACTTACATATGTATAATGCTTCAAGTAGAAGTCCAACTGGAGGTCTTCTTTCTTGTATCCAACTTCTTGACTCTAGTACCTCAAGATCAGCCTCTATATGGCATCCAAAACCATATTTTTGTGCTAAAACCTTGGTCTAAAGATGAAAAGAAAAAGTGTACAAGATTGAGACTTTCCATAACAACTGGAGACACCTTAATCACTTCTTAAACCGACTCTCCTATTTGCTCCTCCCACAAATTTCGACTCCTTGGTGAGCCTCAAAAGGAATTATGCTTCAAGATTAGAGAATTTGGAGAAGTAGTCTTGAAGTTATGAAGGTGAAGATGACTACGAAAAACGAAGCAAAAATTTTCTTACCTACACCTTAAAGTTTCGGTTCTTTAGAGAGAAATGGGAGAGGATTTTTGTGTTTGGCTTGAAGTGTGAGGGGTCGAGAGTGTTGTGAGGATGTGGAATGAAAGACAAAATTGTTTTGTACCCCCTCTAAGTGTCATGGCCGAAAATTCCATAGAAGAGTCCTCATCCCTCTAACATTTTTTTGTCTTGCATGGGAACATTTTGGTGAGGTTGTGTGGTCAACATGATGGGCATGACCTTGGGGAGTGGGTGAGTAGGCTAGTCTTGGGAAGAGAGGGCTTGCAAAAGTACTTTGTATGTATAATGTAAGTATAGTGTATAATACATAGTATAATTATATATGTATAGGTATAATATATGGTATAGTATATTAATTATATAAGTTAGGTATAGGTATTGGAATTGGATTTCTTGCTTCCTAATATCCTCTGGCCGTCCACCCTCAAGCCTCATCCTCCAATTTTTCTCTTTTTTTTTCCAATTGGTGATAATTGGGTGTAGATTAACAAGTGCAAAACTCCACTTATCGATCCTATAATCACTTATCAATTTTATAATCATCTATCAACTCCATAACTGCTTATCAATCCCATAATGACTTATCAATTCCATAATCACTTATCAATCCTATAAGTTATATATCACTTATCATCTAAGGTTCTAAACAAAATTAGAACTAATTGTACAAGTAAATAATATAATCAATAAATTAATCAAATTAATTAAATTATTTCAAAATATATAAAATATGTTTCAAAAATTATAAAATATTTAAATAAATATTATGCTACAAAAAAATTAATAGCTAGTGTTCAAGAAACCCGACCCTTTCATTAATGGAGCGGAATATGGATCGACCTATAGAGCACATGTAAGGCACAGTCGGGTTGCTCACACAACGGTTCAAAATCTTCCTTCTCACTCATTCCTTCGGTCGAGGTAGGAAATTGAATCAGTTAAAATATCGCGTTAAAAGTAGAAAGAAATTGGCAATTATTAAGGAAGTAAAAATAGGTGTTATTAACATACACCATAAAATAAAATGATTTTAAGTATAAATGATGTATCTACTAGTTAAATCAAGTAGTAAGTTATTCAAAAAAATAAAAAACGGGACACTTCGCCATTTCATATAAAAGTTGGATTTATAAAATAAATCAAAAGTTCTATTCTTTCGAAAATAGATATTTTACTAAATGAGCTTCCAAGACATAACGCATTGTCTTTGTTAAAATATTAAATTAGTAATTGTTGGGGGCAAAAATGATATTTGATAATTAAATATATAAATCGGTTTATATAATAATTTAATATTAATTGCCCAATGGGCTATTAATGGAATAACCCAGGCCAAAAGAATCCGGGATTGGCCCGTAGGCCGATTTCTCCTACGCGGCCCACATAGCCCGCTACTTAGGTATAAAAAGTTCCCTCCTCTTCATTGGTAAGTGATCTAACTCATAATTACCCCCACGCATTTAATTTGGTATTCGTTTACTGTATTATATATTCTCTCTCGACCACTGTGCTGACTTGAGCGTCGGAGGGGCCTCCCTGGGACACCCGGGGCCCTTTAACATTTGCGTGTGTGCATGCATATTCCCGCATGAAGAACTTCCAACTCTCGGAGAAGAAGACTTGAAGACTTTCCCGTTGGGAAGAAGGACTTTATCAAAGACCTTAGCTTTGGAGTGATATGCCCTAAAAAGAGCATCATTTTAGCGTCCTCCATGGGAAATAACCAAAGCACACGAAGATGTGATCGTAAAATTTTTTTTCACGAAACTGCAAGTGTACAGTGTAGCTAGCAGATAGCAGCGAGAAAGGTTGTATTCCTCAGGGATTGAATCGAAACACTTAGGCTATAGTAAATATCGTATTTCAATTTTATTGAAGCGGTCGAAAATCACAAGTTCATTTATTTATCTAACTAATCCTAAATCAACAAATAAAATATCTAAATTTTTAAAAACCCGAACTCCACAAGTTTTCAACAAAGACAAAAGTAACCCGAATTCCAATTAATATTTTATCAAAACCAGTTTCTATGTATCTATGGGTTCAATTCCTAAATTAGTTTATTTCCCCTCCCGGGTGGCGCATAAACAGTTGATTAATACCAATTGCTAGTATACATACTCAACAATCAATATCAACTTCCAAAAGATCTTTGAATTGAAATACTCTTCATAAACAGTTATAGGTCTCCCGACTCGATATACTTGTTTATGTTATGAACTCGTTTTTCGTAAGTTAGAACTCATCTCCCAAATTATGAACTAACAAATATGACATGCAAATTATTGGCCAAATAATCTACCAGAAATAAACACTCAAATTCATATAATAGAATACAAGAAACCAATTAAGAAAAACAATCAATATAGAATTAATATGAATCCACAATTTTGATTATGCCCTAGGATCAGAGATATTTAGCCCAACATATTTGACAACAAATTCATAGACAAATTTGAAATCAAATAGTTTGACATCATTTAAAGTACAAACGAGAGCTCTAAACTAAGAGGATATAATCCTTCTTGTCAGGATGTATCCTTCTTCGATGTCATGAACCCTTATGCTTCCATAGATGCGAAAGGCCTTGTGGTGTTCTTCGTTGATTAACGTTTCTCCCTCAAAAGTATGTAGATTTATGTAACCCTAGTGTATTTTGTGTATGAAGATGTATATTCCAGTGTTTTTCGATGTAAAAGAGTCCATGGCTTGGTCTTCCTTTTATAGATACTTTGAGATATCACTTGTAGTCCCAACGAAATTAGGAAACAAAATCCACCACCAAACAAATCACACGGCCAGACAGTGTGATCTGTTTCTTCTCCATTTTTGCACAAAACGAAACACACGACCCTGTATTTTCACACGGTCTGGTTGTGTACTTTGTCTTTGAAATTATTCCGTCGATCAAGTCCCACGGGCGTATAAAATCACATGGAATCACTTAGTTTAAAGTGTGTTGTTTATGGTACATAAAATATTCAGCCAAAGCAGCTCCTGTATAAGGAGCGACAGTGTACGCCAAAAATATTTGGATCATACAACAACAAGTGTACAATGAAGTTTATAGAATAATGACAAGCAAAGCCGTATTCCTCAGGGATTGATATGTGAAACACTTAGGCTATAATAATATCGTATTCCAATTTTATTGAAGCGACCGAATATTAAGTTATAATAAAAATCAAAAATAACAAAATAAAAGAATTAAATTTGCGAACCCCACAAGTATTTTCAACAACTACAGGAGCAACCTTAGGCACATAATCTCAACATGTTTATTCAATATTAAATCCAATTAAAGTTTCAAAACCAATTCTTGCAATTCTATGGGTTCAATTCCTAAGATAGTTTATTCACCCTCCCGGGCGGCGCATACACAGTAGATTAATAACAATTGTAGGTCTCCCGACTCGATACAACTATTATTAACTCCCAAAAGATTTATGAATTGAATGACTCCCCACAAAATGTTGTAGGTCTCTTGACTCGATACACCCGTTTATGTCTGAATTTGATTTCTGTCTTTGTTAGAACTCATCTTCCGAATTTCGCCCTAAAAAATATGACATGTCCGACAAATAAAAAACAATTATAAATAAGCACTCGAATTCATAAAATAGAAAACATGAATCAATTAAGAAAATAATTAATCAATATTTAACATGAATCCACAGTTTCGATTATGCCCCTAAGATATGAAAGATTAGCCAAACATTGATAACAAATTCATAGACAAATTCGAAATCAATATTATGACATTGTTTAAGCACAGACAAGAGATCTAGACATAGAAAGAAAACCCCTTCTCGTCAGGATGGATTCCCCTCCTAAGCCTTCGAAGCTCTTGTGCTCCTGTAGATACGAAAGGCCTTATGGTGTTCTTCGCGACCTAGCCTTCCTCTCTCAAAAGATCTTTTGATCTTGCATTCCTGCGTAATTTGATGTGTTTTCTCTGTATGAAGTGATGAATTTTCGTGCAAGCCTTGTGTCCCTTTTATAGATGTATGGAGAGATCACTTGTAGAGTTCTGGTAGGATTATGAGACCAATTTAGCCCCAAAAACATCGCATGCCAGTGTCAACCCACACGGTCGGGTCGTGCGATCAGAATTGGCTTCTGGGGTCTTCACGAAAGTTGTGCCCTTTCTCTTAGCTTTCCATATCCAGTTGAATCACCTCAATATAAATTTTGTAGAGAAAGTTATGGCTAAAATACGAAACTCTGCCACTACTAGAAACTATTAGCGCGTTTTAACCTTTTTTTGAAGGAAATTCCCTTTTGTTCGACCGTCCATGCTTCTTTCCTTCATATTTTTTCTCGTACCTTGTATTTTGACATATCATTTGAAACATTCTATCACCTTTTGTCCAATTTAGCTCTATTTTCTGCAAAATTCACAAGAGTACGCAATATCACACCCAACAAAGGAAACCAAGTAAAACACACTAAATATACATGCAAATGCATCAATTATATACCAAAATAAGTCCCAAAATGCACATATATTTTACACGCATCAAAATCCCCCAAACTTAAAGCATTGCTCGTCCTTGAGCAAATTAAGAAAAATAATATCAAGGGGTAAAAAGAACACACAAGAACACTATGAACATTAAATCTCATTCAACTCCATACTCAAGAAAACCATGTAATTCATAATCAAGAAGTCATTATTTATAAACTCTGCATAGTCAATACTCTCTTGGGTACTCGACATCGCGACTCACAAGTAGATAGTGTATCACTAGACTCTCAGAAAGTATGGATAGTGTTTACACTCAAATTCAATTCAGTGAAGGTAGAACTACAATAGGCTTGCAGATCGTCTAACATCTCGACCACTTTTGTGTGCGCAATCTAAGAATCAAAAAGGACGTTTTCTTTGGTTGTAATGTAGGCTCTTTGGTAAGGGTAGGGAAAATTTGGATTTAAGTGACTTGGCTTGAGCAAATAGAATTTAAGCGCACAGACTTGCAATTCACCAACCCAATTTTATCATAAAATAATTCTTAAGATATTTTATTTTTCAACTTGATTCCACCCTTATTTCTCCTTTTTTATTCTTAGGCCTTTTTGCCTTCTTTTCTTTTTCTTTAGCCTCAAACTCTCATTTTTTCATAATTTTCAGAATTTTTCATTAGCTTTGCTCGATTTTCTCTTCTTTTTTTTTTTCTGAGACATTTCTTTCATTTTCGTGCCTAATGTATTTTTCATTCACCTAGATACTGTTCATCCCCCTTTCTTTTGCCAACTTTCTCTCTTTTTTCATAAATTTTCCACCACATCTCCCCCAAACTTGTTCATTTTCTATAAGCTCAAGAAATTTCAGGGGATAAAATCATTTTGCAATTTTTAAAGATAAATGTGGCTAAGAATAAAATTTTTGGCTCAAAATTGGCTAACTAGGGAATCATGAGTTCATAGGTAGGCTAAACAAAGACTTAAATCATTTTCAAAAATTGCACACACACATGGCTTCAATGAAGATAGCAGAGCAAGTTCTAGAGTTCTATCAATCATGAATGACACACTCAAGAAAAAAAATAAGTCTGCATAATATAAAACAGTTATAGGAACAAAAGCTCACACGCTTATTTTTCGCAACATGCTCAAATACCCAATTTTCTCAACTAGTGCTAAGCAAACAAATGACATTTTCTCAACAATTCATCACATTATTCCCAAAAGTATGTTATCTCATTCCATAAGATGCTCATAGTAAAACCACACGGAAGCTGGGCATTTTCGAAAACCTTGATTAAACTCACACAAAAGCAATTAAACGTGCTAAAGCGATAAATGTGTTAAAAAAATCAAAATAATCGAAAATAAACCAAAAAATTTGAATTTGTTTTTTATGCAAATTTTTATGCTCTACATGCAATCCTAAATGCAATGCAAAATACAAGAAAGTACTAAATTACGCATTTTAGATAACCCCTCAAACTTAAAATATGTTTCGTCCCGAAGATATGAGGAAATTATCAAAAGAAAGGGGAATACATAAATAGTACTTACCTGGATCGTTCCGATGAAGCCGGGAAGCTCGTCCGTCAAATTTGAAATTGGAGAAGCAGATCGCACGGTCAGGTCGTGTGCGTCCACACGCCCGTGTGCGTCTGTTGTTTTTTTTTGTTTCGTTTGTTTTTTTACCCTGAAGTTTGTCGCGACGTCTCTTGGATTGCATCCCACAAAGCGCTAAGTTTTACGTCTTCAACCAGACTTTAGATTTCTAACATCACTGTCGTTGAACCGTGTCGGTTGAAATCCTTGAGCCCTTATATTCTGTACCATCCATCAGACGAATGGCTTTGTACTATTTTCTCGGATTAAGTTCAGTATCACTTGGGAATTTACCTTTTTAATATTGGCCTCCCACTGCAGTTGCGATTTGGGCTACTTGTATCTCTAAAGATTCCAGTCTCGCATTCAACAAAAACGATGTTAGAAACGAAGAACAGAAAAAAAAAATCACAAAAAGAAAAGAATATTTACAAAAAAATGCTTAAATTAAGATTGAACTACTTATTACTATATCTAAGTAGAATCCATCAATCCCCGGCAACGGCGCCAAAAACTTATTCGCCAAAAATATTTGGATCATACAACTGCAATTGTACAATGTAGTTTATAGAATAATGACAAGCAATGTCGTATTTCTCAGGGATTGATATGTGAAACATTTAAGCAATTATAACATCGCATTCCAATTTTATTGAAGCGACCGAATATCAAGTTTTAATAAAAATCGAAAATAACAAAATAAAAGAAATAAATTTGTGAACCCCACAAGTATTTTCAACAACTACAGGGGCAACGTTAAAGCACATAATCTTAACATGTTTCTAAAATATTAAATCCAATTAAAGTTTCAAAACCAATTCATGCAATTCTATGGGTTTAATTCCTAAGATAGTTTATTCCCCCTCCCAGACGGCGCATAAACAGTAGATTAATACAAATTGTAGGTCTCCCGACTCGATAAAATTATTATTAACTCCCAAAAGATTTATGAATTGAATGAATCCCCACAAACAATTGTAGGTATCCCGACTCGATACACCCATTTATGTCTGAATTCGATTTCGTCTTTGTTAGAACTCCGTTTCTAAATTTTGCACTAACAAATATGACATGCAAATTATTCTCGGCAAATAAAAAGCAATTATAAATAAGCACTCGAATTCAGAAAATAGAAAGTATGAATCAATTAAGAAAATAATTAATCAAGATTTAACATGAATCAACAGTTTTGATTATGCCACTAAGATCCGAAAGATTAGCCAAACATTGATAACAACAAATTCGAAATCAACATTATGACATCATTTAAACACATACAAGAGATCTAGACATAGAAAGAAAATCCCTTCTCGTCAGATGGATTCCCCTCCTAAGCATTCGAAGCTCTTGTGCTCCCGTAGATGCGAAAGGCCTTGTGGTGTTCTTCGCGACCTAAACTTCCTCTCTTAGATGATCTTTGATTCTTGAGTTCCTGCATAATTTGATGTGTTTTTTCTGTACGAAGTGATGAATTTTCGTGTAAGCCTTGGGTCCCTTTTATAGATGCATGGAGACTAATTTAGCCCCAGAAACGTCGCACGCCCGTGTCAACCCATGCAGTTAGGTCGTGCGATCAAAACTGGCTTCTGGGATCTCATGAAAGTTGTAGCCCTTTCTCTTAGCTTTCCATAGCCACTTGAATTACCTTAATCTAAATTTTGTAGAGAAAGTTATGGCCAAAATACTAAACCCTGCCAGTGATGGAAACTATTAGCGCGTTTTGACATTTTTTGAAGAAAATTTCCTTTTGTTTGACAGTCCATGCTTCTTTCCTTCATATCTTTTCTCGTAACTTGTATTTTGACATGCTATCACCTTTTGTCCAATTTAGCTGTATTTTCTGCAAAATTCACAAAAGTACGCAGTATCACGCCCAACAAAGAAAACCAAGTAAAACACACTAAATATACATGCAAATGCATCAACTATATATCAAAATAAGCCCCAAAATGCATGTATATTTTACACGTATCAGATAGCACTAGCTACTTTCTTGATTCATAATGGCGTTTATCTTACGATCAAGCAGGTGAAGAAAGATGTTCACACGGTCAATCTACATGGGCTGACTGTGTGCCTTTTTTTGTCATTTTCTTCGCGTATTCGATCGTCTCTTCGCATTCATCATTCTTGTCTGGGCCGTCCTACTTATATCTTTCAATTTTAGCTCTATTTTCTATAAAAATTAAAAGAATATGAAGTATCACGCACAACAAAGGAAACCAAGTAAAAAACATTAAATACACATGCAAATGCATCAAATATATATCAAAATAAGCCCCTGAATGCATGTATATTTTACACGTATCACATTCCCCATACTTAAACCATTGCTCGTCCTCGAGCAAACTAAAAACAATAATGCAATAGGCTCGATAGAACAACACAAGAACACTATAAACATTTAATCTCAATCAAATCCATACTTTAGCAAACATGTAACTCCTCATCATCAAAAAGTCATCAAAAACAAATTTGGCATAATTAATACTAATTCGGGTATTTGACATCACGACTTAAAATAAGTAGTGTATCACTCAACACTCAAAGTAGATGGGATGTGTATACGCTCAAATCAAGTCAATGAAGTACAACTACCATAGCCTTGCAAATCGTCTAACATCTCTACCACTCGAGTGTGCACAATTTAAGAATCAAAAAGGGTTTTTTCTTTGATTGTAACTTAGGCTCTTTAGTAAGGGTAGGAAAAATATGGACTAAGTAACTTTACTTGAGTGAATAGAATTTAAGTACACAGACGTTCAACTAACCAACCCAATTTTATCTCTAAAATCATTTTCTCAAATTATTTTATTTTCAACTCTTCTTCCACCCTTTTTTCTTGTTTTTTCATTCTTAGGCCCTTGCCTTCTTTCTTTTTGCCTCAAACTCTCAATTGTTCCTCACTTTTTCAGAATTTTTTTTCTTTCTTTTCGATTTTTTTTCATTATTTTTATTCAAAAAACACATCTTTTCAACAATTTATCATATATTCACCAAGTAATTTTTCTCATGAAACCAAGTGTTCAAAGTAAAACCATTCGAAAGCTTTTTGTACTCGTTCGGCTTTCTAATCCTAACTCACACAAAATTGATAAACGTGCTAATCTGATAAACATGCTAAAACAAAAAACAAAATTGTGCTAAAGCTTTTATGCAAATTTTATATACTTCTACATGCAACCTAAATACAATGCAAACATGCAACAGTACTATATCACGCATTCCTGACAACTCTCCAAACTTAAATCATTCTTCATCCCGAACATATGAAGAGATTGTCAAAATAAAGAGGAATGCGTGAAAAGTACTTACGTGGATCACTGTGGTGGAGGAGGTAGAGGATAGTGGCCTTGCTGGATGTGCCACTGGTCCATACCAGACATCATCTCGTACATCTATTGCTGCTGCTGGGTGATGGTATCAAAACATTGCAAATACTCAGTGTGATACTCATCCACCGTAGCCGACAACTGATAAGTGTCCTCCATCAACAAGCCCATGTGGACCTCCAACTGGTCAAGCCTATCACTAAAGTCTCCCTACCGACTACCTCCTTGCCTAGAGGATTCCGGCCTTTCCATCTCAGATCGAGGCTCATCTTGCTCACCTTGAGCAGCAGTAGATTATTCTCCCCTCATCAACCAATTACCCCTATCTCGAATCGAGGTAGCATTCGGATTTGGGAGATTAATTTTAGTCCCATCCGCATGAAATAACCAATAATCACGTCAATCATACCTAATCATCTTCATTGCGGTCAAGACAGTCATATTAATCTTTTTCCCACCACCCGCACGCGTATATCTATTAAATTTTACATTAAAATGCTTGCCAATAGATATAATTAACCCTCCAATACATATCCCCCCTTTCGTTTGGTTCTTCACCTGATCGAACTATCTAGCTATGAATACCCCGACATTGGGCACTACCTCATGAGGCCATACACCACAAGATAAATAATTCATCCGTACAAATAACCCATTTGCTATCCTCCCTAGCAAACACCATTTCGGCCAATGTGCGTTGCACATAGCAAAAAATAGGGTTCCTAATACTAGACACCTTAGAGTACCCGGTGAATAAATTTTTTGCCCTGTAATCTCCTTCCGAATCCTGGGCATATCAAAATCCTCATGCTTCTCTATCCCATAAGCTAGAGTTTGATAAAACGTATTTAAATCATCAATTGAAAGTTCCCTCAGCTCATTCGCTAGTCTAAATCGAATCCCTATCAAATTTCTTTTTCAAATTATCAATTCAAAACTACTCAAAAATTCAAGCATAAATATCACATATGTAGTCCAATTCCCATTCAACAAAACATCCCAATCACTTCGCCCACACAAGGCGTGAAAATCATTTAATAAACCCAAATTTGTAGGAGTAGGTTCATTGAGATACCTTATCGAATTTCAACTTTGGATATAGAGATTCTCCCATCGAGCCCGGTGCGTCTTGTCCGGGAGGACGACATTGGAGTACTCTGGTTGGTTCATCTCATATATGGGTTCAGGCTCCGGAGTTGGCTCTCTCCTTCTCCTTGTGTTTCTCCTAACTTCATTGATGTGGGTTTGAAGCTTTTGAAAAATCTGAAATTTTGAGATTAAACTCCCCCAAACTTGAAGAAGAACAAGAGAAAGTTGAGAAATTGGAAGAGATTTGTGATGGGTTTTTTTTGAAATAGAGAAGTATTTGCGCCCTTGCTTGAAGATTTGAAGTTGAATTTGATGAATTCTAAAGATGGAATGGGGTATTTGTAAGGAAATTTTTGGCACTTAGGTTTGGAAGGGAAGAAGTGGAATAAATTTGGAGTGTTTGAGTTTAAAAAGGGAAGAAAAAATTCAACAGACACTTCACACGGTCCATGTGAAATCACACTGTCTGACCACGTAAGTCTTCTATTGCCTCTATCTCCTGCGTCGACCGAATACACGACTATGTGAAATCACATGGCCAAACCATGTATCCGTTCTCTATTTTTGCATTTCACACGGCCGTGTGATTTTCACATGGTCGTGTGTTTTGTTTTCATTTTTTCCTTCCTTTTAGATAAAACCCATAGTTTATCGTGATGCCTCCAACACAACCTCACTATAAATTAAGTTGATAAAACAAATCAAAATCAAATTGAACAACGACGATGAAAAATTTGGGTTGCCTTCCAACAAGCGCTAAGTTTTACGTCTTCAGCCAGACGTCAGATTTCATTTCTATTATTGCTGAACTGTATCGTTTACTTTCTTTAGGTCCTCATATTCTGTACTACTCATTAGACGACTGACATTGCATTGTTCTCTCGGATTAAGTTCCGTATCGCTTGTGAACTTTCCATTTTGGTGCTGGCCTCCCAGTGTTGTAGCGATTTGGTCTACTTGTACCCCCAAAGACTTCAGTCTTGCACTAACATTCGTGTTCAAATGAGTAACTTATTCCTCTATCCTATCTATTTTAGCTTTGTCTTTATTTAATCTAGCTCTGGTTTCACCGATAAACGAGGATAACATCTCTTCTACACAAGCTTTCTTTTCACTAGACTTCGCTCTGCTTTGATTTCCCACATTAAAACCCGGAGATGGCTGCCAAACGTTTCTGTTATTAGCATATGAAAAGTTTTCGTGGTTTCATAGCCCCAGATGGTAATGTGTGGGTGTCTGATTATTTCGATAACTGTTGTTGAAGTTCCTTTGCCTCACAAAGTTCGCCTCTTCTTCAACAACTGTAGGATCTCTAGGAGTCGCTTTTTGCATCACATCCAGTTTTATATTAAGCACGGACACTTTCTCTGTGAGCATGACAACCTTATCCTCATATTGGACCTCCGCCACACGTCTCACATTAGATCTCTTAGATGGCCACCGATAACTATTATTTCCCCTCTCCTCAAATAATTATAGTGCCTCATTTGGATATTTTCCTAGTAGTGCACTCCCAGATGCAACATCTATAATAGTTCTCATGTTGCCACTCAAACCATTATAAATATACTGTACCTATTGGTAGTCGGGATATCCGCGTTGAGGTAACTTCCTCAACAGTTCTCTAAATTTATCCCATATTTCATATAGCGGCTCTGCATCTTGTTGCCTAAACTGAGGGATTTCACTCTTCAGTTGCAACATTTTACTCGGGGAAAATACTTAACCAGAAATCGCTGACTTAGTTCAGTCCAATTTGATGCGGTTGGTGTCAAAAAAGATAACCATCCCTTAGCCTAATCACATAGAGAGAATGCGAAAAGGCGGCATCGAATGATATCCCCAGAAATACCGTTCATCTTTATAGTATCGCTGATTTCTAGAAATTACGTCAGATGCATGTTTGGATCAATGCAAGTTTTAGTTCAAAATTATTTACGTTAATTGGCAGACGGACCACATTCCCATATCTTTGATTAACTTCCAGCTGGAAGTAATCTCTAACTGCCCTTGTCACGGGCCTTTCCTCGATTTGGTTCTGCCGATTTGCCCCCGATGGGCGTTTCTCGTTATTTCTATTGTTCACACCATCCTGATTGTTCCCATCCGCCATCGCTTTCGATCTTTTCCTTAACTATTTTGTTTTCATTTTGATCTATAGGTCAATGGGTATTGGTTGGATAGATTTAGAATGTGTGATCATGCACTACCTGTACTCAACAAAAATAATGTAAGAACCAAAGCAAATAAAAATAACAAAACAAATCGAAAAAATTAGAAGAATAAAAGAATATTGCTTTAATTAATATTGAACCATTTATTACTATATTTAAGTAGAATCTTTCAATCCCCAACAATGACGCCCAAAACTTAATTGTGAAAATCTTTTCACTAAACTGCAAATGTACAGTGTAGCTAGCAGATAGTGGCGAGCAAGGTCATATTTATCAGAGATTGTATTCGACACACTTAAGTTATAATACATATCGTATTTCAATTTTATTGAAGTGGTCAAAAATCAAAAATTTATTTATCTGAACTAAACCCAAAATTAATAAATAAAATATCTCTATATTTTTAAAGACCCGAACTATGCTGGATGTAGAGTTGACAGGAAGAGTAAATCTGGTACTTGTCAAATGCTTGGAAATAGATTGGTTTCTTGGTTCAGCAAGAAACAAAACTTAATAGCTACATCCACAACTGAAGCAGAGTAAATTGCTGCAGGCAGCTGTTGTGCCCAAGTTCTATGGATGAGGCAACAACTGAGAGATTATGACACTGAAGAAAGAGAGATTCCAATTATATGTGATAACACAAGTGCCATTGCAATTACTCAGATTCCAATATTGCATTCAAGAACCAAGCACATTGATGTCAGATATCATTTTATAAGAGATCATGTTGAAAAGAAAGATATCACATTGGAATACATATCAATTGAGAAGCAGTTAGCTAATATATTCACAAAGCCCTTATGTGAATCAAGATTTGAAGAACTTAAGAATGAGCTTCGATTGATTGAGCTTTGTAGGAAGATAAGAGGACTCATTCAGCAGAGTTAAAGATGAGAGAATTGCATATCATAAGAGTTTCACTTATCAGCTAAGTGAACCAACTTATGTGGGTAGTCAGCTGAATCAAGTTAGTTGGATAGCCAAGTGATCATTCAGTCAAATCAAGGAAGAGAGAAGCAGAGTCGAGTCATAAATGAAGAAAGCTGAGGCATTTATGAAGCTAAGTTACAAAACGAGGTCGTTTTCCTCGAGGGGGAATGTTTTTATGCTTGACATCAACATCACTAAATGGTGTCAGAAAAAACTTTTGAAGGTTTACCCATGATTGGATATAAATGGTGATGCATTTAATGTGGGAAAATTAATGTGGTTTTGATCTTTTAATCTCAACCATTGATCAATTTTAAACTTTTCAAATTCTAAAAATTGTCCTTTCAAGTTCCATATAAAGAGAAATTTCATTTTCTCTCTCTTCACTTTCACTCTTGCACTTAAAGGATTCCAAACTCTCTCTCTGCAAAATACTCTAAAACCCTAGTTCTTTGTTTTCTATTTCAAAGTTCAAATGGCACCTACTTACAACTATGGCAAGCATTCAGAGAAAATCCATAATGGAGCCCTAGTGATTTTGATGGACTTGTCAAACATGGCATTCACAAGAACCTTGCTGAGAATATTGCCCAGAAACTTGAGGAAGCTGGTCTCAAGAAGTTTCTGACGATGGAAATGTCCTATGCATACCCAGAGGAGATGGCTATGTATTATGTGAACGCTTTAGTTCACGATGATGAGATTCGTTCTTCTGTGAATGGTAAAGACATCAAGTTGGTTACGGTTGACTTGGCTGAGTACGGTTTTCTCCCTACCAGTGTTCTTAAGGAGTTGACTGGTTGATGTCGATTTGGTTGCGGCTTGAAAGGAGATAGCCAAGCTTGAGTATGCTGGAAAACCTAACTACTCAGCTTTGAATAAGGTGATCAATGAGGACTACCACAAGCTCATGGATGTGGTGGCCAAGTGCATTGATATGAAGTTTGGCTCATTCAATCAGCTCTCTCAGACTAAGCTGATTGTAGCCATTATGGAGGAGAAAGAGGTGAACTGGGCTGAGTTCATTTTTGGGAAGTTATGCCAGAATGTGCTCAACATGAAGGTGGCTGTGGATGGAAAGTTCGCGAGTTCACTGGGTTATGGCCTAATTCTAGGTCATTTGATTGAGAAGAAGGGTGTCCCCCTGCGCAATGGGAAACCATTCATTGCTAACAAAAGAATGTTCAAGGATAAAATGCAAAGAAGGTCGGTACCTCTGAGGGGGAATCAGCTGAGGACGTCCCCGAGGACACAACTGTTTTCACTCCAGCTCCCTCACAAAAGCCTGTTCCAACTCCCTCTCCCGTGGTTAGAAAGAAAAGAACGAATGCGCCCCGTAAGCCAACTGCGAAGAAGCATAAGACTGGAGAGACATCCTTCACGGCTGAGGAGCCAGAACAACTTGAGCCTGAAGTTCCCCTAGAGGGGAAAACCAGGAAAAGGCTTGTGAAGAAGGATGACAAGGCTACTGAGCCAACTGAGTCCGCCACAACTGAGATAAAGAAAGCTATTGTCGAAGAACAACAGAAATCCAAGGATGGGGATGGTAGTGAAAGCACTGCTCAAGAAGCTCAAGCAGGTGCTCAGCCACACACATCTGAACAAGACACAACTGTCAAGCCCACAGCTGATACATATGAACAAGACACAGCTGATACAAGGAAGCATGATCCAACTGTTATACCACCTCAGACCGATGATGTTGTTGCTGAGGTAGAGAAGGCTCCTATTGAGCATATGCAAGAAGAACATGATGATGATGTTCTTCTATTATCCCCAGCATATCCGGACATTAAAGATATAATGCGCACATGGAGAGCTTAGAAGCTGAGTGCCAGCATGATTCAATTTGAAAGGCCCGATATGATAGATGTGGAGGAATACATCCTAGGATTTTTGGGCAATGTACACATCTGCTCTGCTCTCGATTCAGATTTATGTACAACCCTTGTATATGAAAAGAAGGACAATGAGAAGGCTAAAGCACTTGAAAAGGGAAAGTCAGTTGAGGAAGCTGAGTCCCACAGATATCTATTTGGGACAGCAGCATCGGAGATCCCTTATATCGAAACCAGTGGAAGTAGCAGCGATATGGAGGTTTTGGATGCAGCTTATCCAGTCGACAAGGCTGAGCTGTAGCAAACACTTAATAAGTCAAGAGTGATGCATGAGCAATTGTTGCATAGGGGTCATAGAGACTCTTCTAACTAAATTTCTCCCACCCCTGACATTCTTGATACGGTGAGGAAGATCGCTAAAACAACCTAACTGAGCCAATCCCTGTGAAAGTTGTTGAGACAACTTCCTCGATGGCTAAAAACTCAAAGGGAACATCCGAGTCTCATGTTTCAGTTGACCCCACTGCTCGTGATTTAGCTGGTGAGCCAGCTGAGGGGGAAACTGAACACACCACAACCGGGTTGAAGGAGGCTGTGGGAGACCTTAACAATTTGAAGTTAAGAGGTGAATGTGAGACTCAAACTGAACATCAAAGTGGGATTGACGACGCTTTGATGGTTAAGACTGTCTCAGTTGAGATCCCAACTGCACTGCAGGCCAAGGATGCTGTTGAAACAGCTAAGGCATATGATGGATAGCAGACCAAGACAGTTGAGACTGTTGGTCATGAAAATGCAATCCAAGAGGTTGAGACCTCGAAGTATGCCACTGCTGAAGACCCCAATGTTGCTAAGTCTGCAAAACGGATTGTTGAAGGCCTTGCAGCAGTTCAGACTGCTACTAAGGTTGCTGAAGGCCCCAGGAGGTTGAGACTTCCAAGGGTGTTGTTCTTGAGAAAGGAAAGTTGCCAGTTCCAACAACCCCTGCAACAGAGTCTACTGAAATGGAAGAAATAAGTGCACTGCATGACTCTGATGACAATGTACAACTGGAGTTCCTTGACTCTAAAAATAAAGCCGAGTCAAACCCCAATGACCTAGCTGAAGAGGAACAGGTGGCAAAATTAAAAGAGGCCCGTGAGGAAGCTGCCTCTTCGAAATTCGTTTTGGGTGATGGCCCACCCCCCTTTGGTGACATCACCAGCCCGTGATGTTGCTAAGGTGACTGAGGCTACGGAAACTCAAAAGAAGCAACAACTGGAGCCAACGAAGTTGTTGAGACAGCTGAGGCCCAGTCAGCTTAGCAGGCTCCCATAGCTACGTCTGCCAATGAAGCTCACACAGCTAAGGCACAAAGAGTTGGAAGCCAGGGGAATGAAGGAGGGGCTCCCAAAGGAGGAGTGGAAGAAATTCCTTCAGTCACTATTGACTTGTTAAAAGACTACTTCCCATTCGTTGAGGAAGTCCCGCTGGAAATAGAATATGCTAAAGAAAGTGCGAATTACAGAGTTAAAATTCATCCAGAAGAATTCGAGGCTCCAGATGATTTATGGGTTGTACCATTTGGATTTGATTTTGATTCTTTGTTACCAGAAGATCAGTTACGTGAGGCAGCCGACTTCAGAAAAGCCTTCAAGCCTATGTGCGCTGAAATAGAATCAATGGAGAGAAGCTTTGCTGCACTCAACCACTTGATTGGCAACCACAATGTGATGATTTCAGGTGACATCTGAGGAGCTGTCTGAAGAATTCGAGAATGGACGATGCAGACGAAGGCACTAAGAACTACTTCAAATTACTCTTCGCTAAACAAGAGATTTGGTGTGGTGAGAAAGTTCAATTCTAGCAGTGACAACGAGACAACATCAATAGATTAGAAACGACGCACAAGACTTACATAGAGCTGATGAGACTTAAATATAAATAGGATCTTCAAAACACAGAAAGCACTCTACGAGCTGAGATGATGCAAATGAGTGCAGAGATGAAGATTCTTAGATCAGAACAGAGAGTAGCTCACTCAGTCACCCATGACAAGCTCAATCGTATTTTGATGCACATTCCTCAAACTACTCTAGTTGGTATTGATGATGCCAAAAAGGGGGAAAATAACAGTAGAAAATGGGAAGGTAATGGAAGTCAGGGAGAAGAATCATCAGAGAAGACCCCCAACCCCTTGAAGATTGTGTTGAATAAATCCCAAGTTGGCTCCTCTACCAGTTCTCTCCACTCTCAGCTGCCGAAGAACATGTCAGCTGATGAAAAAGATGACTTAGCCTTTCAGAAATCAAGAGCTGCAATTGAAGCTGAATTCACAGAAGTTGATCGTAGGCAGCAAGGTTGAATTGAAGGCTTAAATTCCAACTTCCAAAGTCCCCAAGCAGGGTTGCTCCCAGATTCACTAGTTGTGAAGTTCTCAAAAGGACCCGCTCCCGATGCAGGGTCTGAGCCAAGGTTAGTTGAGGAATTTGAAACGCTCGAATCGGAAGGATTTTTCAAGGGAATGAAACTTGAAAAAGCATGGGAACTGTACTGGGAAAAGGGTTGGATATTGTTAAGTTAGCCGAGAAGCAGCAGACTCAGTCAAGCAGTCAACAGAATTCAAGGGATCCACCCATTCAATACACTCCCAGAGGAGGAGGTGACTACGGAAGAGGAAGAGGAAGGTCTTTTGGAAGAGGCAGGGGTCCTACACCAGGAAGGCCTAAGGATGTTCAATTTATAAATCCCCTAAAAAATGATCTCTTATACTGGGCTGAACTTAGGGAACTGGAAAATAGAGATGTTGCCAAATGAAATGAAGAGGCTGCTAAGTGCCAAGAAGAAGAGAACGACATGCAAGAAAGAGAGTATAAGGATAGAAGGAGGAGAGATCAAGCTTAGAATAGAGATTATGAGAAAAGGAAAATGGAAGCTGAAGAAGAGGACATAAGAAGGAAGCAGCAGAGACGCTGAAGTCTGTTGTAGACATATTTCTAATTGTATTTTTACACGACTATAAATACACAGAAAACAATGTAAGTACTTTGTAATTTTTCTTTGTACTTTGCAATACATTGTAAAGTGCAGAATGATATGTTCAATAAAATGATAAATTCATACAATCATTCTTTTTCAAGCACTATTTACATTGTTATTTTATTTAAGTTTTGGCATCATAAAAAAGGGGAAATTGTTGGGAAATTTATTGTATAGATTTTGATGACGCTATGTAAAACTTAGATTAGGAAGTTGGCACCCCAATTCTATAGTAAATTCAACTATGTAATAGATAGGATTCTGTAAGCTGAGTCAAAGCAGCCAAGTTGAAGATTGCAGAAGTTGACTGAAGATCGAAGTGAAGATTCAGTTGTGCGTCAGCTGAGTGTCGAAGAAGAAGGATCAATCAAGTACCAAAAAGTTGTCTCAGTCAGCAGACTGACAACTAAGTCACTCCCAGATAAGTGGAGAAGACTATCAAAGGGGTTCAACAGCAATAAGGACTCAAGAAAGTTGAATATGTCTGTTGATAAGCAAAGTCAAATCTTTGCTGAAAGAGGAAAGATGATAGACTACAACCGTAAAGTTGTTTTGTTGAAAGAGTGCAAATGTCTAGGAACCAATGGGATGCTCCGACAAAACTGCAGAGGTTCAGACATTACTGCAGAGCATTAATACTAGGTTGGGTCTACATCAAGTGTTGCATAATAAGATAAGCCAACGACCATTAAGTCAAGTTTGAAAAATGGATATATATCTCTTCAACGGATATATTTTTCAAAATGTCACTATAAAAGGCTGAGGAACTTAAGAGAGAGAACACTTACGACACACAAGAGCATTCAAGCTATCTGAGCAAAGTGAAAAGTACTCTCAAGCATTACATTCAATCCTCAAGCCAAAAACTCAAAGTATATCGATCCAACACACTCAGTAAAGGAAAGAAAGCTTCAAACTGTTGAAGAGGAACATTGTTGAAAGACAAAGGGGTCTGCATAACCAAGGATGAAGGAAGTGCAGTAAGGTTCTAGGTCGAACCAAGGCTTTGGATTCGTTGGAGGGCTACGTGAACAAATCCAAGAATCTAAAGGAGCTGAAGTAGCAGGACAACCGTCTTATGAATAGCTGAGTCCTAGGAGTTAAGCCAACTGTATGATCAAGGCTTGCACGGACTGTTGTATCCAGATTATAATAGATGTTAATTTAGTGGATTACCTCCAGGAGTTGGAGAAGAGTGGAGTAGAGGAATTACTCCATCCTAGAACCACTAAAAATTGCTCTGTGTCATTTATCTTTCAGCACATTTATTTCTTGTTTATTATATCTGTTGTTAGATAAATTCTCTAAGTCTACTGATAATAACCTGAAACAAGTGTTGAAAACATATTTTAAGCAAAGGGTGTAAGACTTCTGCTGAAGAACCAAGTTAGCTGTATTTCTAAAAGGTTACTTCACTCAGTTGAGTTATCTTATCAACATCTCTCTCGAGTCTGTTGAGTGGCTAACTCTACTGTTAAGGTTGAACTAAGATGTCCCTTAAGGACTAAACTTACTTGTGTCTAAAACTCTGATTTAAGGACAAAAATCAAAAATTGGTTAAGTCTATTCAACCCTCCCTTCTAAACTTAACTTAAACACTCCTTGGGACCTACATGAGGGATCATCGGAAGAAGGAGTTCTCACTATCCAAGAGAAAGTCACAAACCATGCCAGAGCGTACGTCTGGGTAGATAAAGCAATGGAGTCCCCGCGAAAGAACAAGCGCAATGCCAGAGAGGGTGACGAGAACTAGCCCCGAAGCCGCGGAAGAAATGTTGAGCAAACAAAAATCCCTCTAAATACACCACTAATTAAGATACTAGCCACCGCTCGGAGATAGAAAATCATAGAGCCTCCTCAAAAAATGACAGACAATCCAGCACGACTTCAGTCCAATCACATTTGCTACTTCCACTATGATAGGGGACACACGACTGGAACTTTCATTCAGCTAAGGTGTGCTATCGAAAGACTAATTCGGAAAGGTCACCTACAAGAATACGTCGACCACCGCAAGATGTACCAAGATCACGATCAGACCCGGGAAGAGAGTAGTAGGGGATGCCACTCATCACACCATGAAGACAATCTGATTCATCACTCTGGGAATTCCTTACCCCCACAGCACAGACTTCGGACAACGCCTCCTAAACTGGTCCCGGGCCACTTCATCCGCACTTCCCCTCTGGCTGAGACTCGCCACGGAATACGAGATAGGCAACATCATTAGGGATATAGAGACTATCCGGAGACACTAAGCGATGATAATGAGGATGAAGTGAACTCTTCCAACTAAGCAGCGAGAGCATCACACCTCCATAGGAGTCGCGTATCTCCTTAGCTTCGCCTACACCTGTTCTCCCTTGGCTCCCGGAGGCCGTAGTATTTTTTTGTGTTTTCAGTTTATTTCCGCCATGAGGGGTTAAATATTTTTTTGTCATTTCAGTATTATTTCCGCTTTTTAATCACTTTTGGTATTGGCCGTTAGTTGACCGTCAACTATGAACGGATAACCTACTACAATAGGTAAAGATGAGTAAAACAACGGGTAGCTAGATATCTCTTTCTTTCATTTTCACTTGTTTTTATTTCTAAACCGTTAAATTCTCAAATAACTCTTGAAAGAAAAATTAAAAACATTAAACTTGTTATGAAAGAGAATATTTTTTAAAATCAGAACTATTGGTAAATTAAATAATAAAATAAACAGTTGATGACATGGATACGTTGTCCACACAGATGAAACAATTCAATTACAAAATCAGTTTCTATTTATTATTTATTCATTGAGAAGTAGAAATAAAATTGAGAAGTAGAAATAAAATTGAGTAAAAATATTCATTGAGAAGTAGAAATAAAATTGAGTAAAAATATTGTCAAATACATTTCTAGCCTCATTTTGTCTTTTGTCTTCATGTCTAATGTACGTTAAAAACTCAACCTTTTAATCTCTCTTCCGATCATCTTCAAATTGATCTAAAATTACGGATGGGCAATCATCAATGAGTATTGTAGTTGATAAATTGATAGTCAATTTGGAGAAATTGACCTCAATTTGGTCGAATTTACGAATGGGGCCCTTCGAAAAATTCCATCAATCCGTTCAAATGGTCGACACCCATATACATTTGAGTTGGGGGAACATTTACCCATGATGAGGTGATTATATTAATGATACTGGCCACCAGCAATGAATGCCAAAAATTCTTCAGCAATTGTACAAGGTTTGTGCGCTTAGGGTCGCTCGTTTATCAACATTCCTTGGTTTTCTGGCCGAATTGGTGGTGGGTAAGGGTAGGACAATGGTCGGCCGGTCTTGGGCAATGGTGGGTAATGCATTTTGGTTGGTTTTAAGGCTTGAAATCAGACGAATGGTGGGAAGTTATGGCAATGGATTTTTTTGGTAATAAGCATAAATCAAGTAGTATTATGATGTCATTAGGTAATAAAATAAGCAACGCCAGTGTCGATAACATATGTAAAATAAATAATAAATATAAGAATAATTAATCGGAATACTAAAATATTGTATCGGATAAATATTCGTGATCGTCTCGTCTACGGTTGAAAAATGTGTGGCATCAGAAACATCGAAAACTACATGGAAACAACAAAGAAATACCAGAAAAACATTAAAAACAGTATAAAAACAACATAAACAATATAAAAAACACCACATTAATAAAAATAACTTAAAATTGGTAAAAACTGCATTAAGACATAAAAAACTACATATAAACAATAAAGAGACATCAAAACAACATTAAAAATATTATAGAAAACAACCCAAAAACAAGAGAAACAATACATAAAACAACACATGAACATAAAAGGCATAAAAAAAATAGGTAAACGTTATATTGAAACATCGAAACAACATAGAAACAACCAAGAAACAAATATAAATTACTTATAAAGCAATTCATGAACAAAATAATTTTTTTCCTTTTTCGAAATCGATTCCAGATATACTGGGGTGGTAGAAGATTAGGCCCTAGGTGGGTTGAACTTCTATAAATCAACGTGTGTTGTTTACATTCCCGCACTTTCATTTTCGTTATCATTCTTACATTCGAAAAAGAGGGCAAAAATAAAAAAATCGGCATAATCTATTCACCTCCCAGATTATCGTACCCACTTGGACTAACAAGTATGAGGGGGTAAAGCGAGATTTACCTACAAAAGAAACCAAAACCCAAATCAACTGTTACCCGCTGACAAGTGTCTGGTAGCTATATATGCTATCCGACAAAGTCGGGTACTCGACCCAACTACTCAAAATCCAGACTACCTGAACCGTTGCTCACTCCTATAGTAGGGTGGGTTGTTTACTCCAAAATTAGTAGTCTTAAGTTCGAATCTCTATCTATGCACTTAGAGATATTAAATGAGTTGCAACCTGACGTGCTGGCCCTTTTAACCCAAACAATTAGAGGGTTATGTCCAAAATATTTTGGCTCACTGTTAGTGTGAAGCCCGTTAGGTCAGCCAACAGGTTAACGAGGTTAGCCGACTACTTTGTTTTAATATATATATATATATAAGGATCGGTTCAAATGAGACCAATCCCTTTAGGTTAGTCCATAAGAACACTTATGGACTCTTGATTTAAAATTTTGGATGGTGTAGATCATTTTAGTTAATTTAGGCATATAAGGTATAATTGCACTTTTATATTTAATTAGTTATGTTAATTGGACGGTTATTAGCTATTTTGAAGGAAACATAATCTTACCTTTTCAGTTACCCGATTTTTAGGGAGGAAAAATCATCAACTTCAATCGTTTTTTTTTTTAAAATTGATACTTCTTTCCGCCATATTTGTGAACAGTCGTTTTATTGTATACTTAGTTCAGTGGACTTGTATACTTAGCCATGTTTTATTGTATATTTAGTTCAGTGGATTTGTATACTTAGTTCAATGGAATCGTATTCTTAGTTATATAAGTAGTTTAGTAAGTACTTTAGTGAATTTGTATACTTAGTTCTGTGGATTTGTATACTTCGTTCAATGGAATTGTATACTTAGTTAAATGTTTCTGTATACTTAGTATTATTTTAATGCCTTAGTTAAATGTTTCTGTATACTTAATAAAGTTTTATTGTACAGGTAGTTTAGTGTAATTGTATACTTAGTTAATTATTTATGTATACTTAGTAATGTTTTAATGTATAGTTAGTTTAGTGTAATTGTATACTTTTGATTAATTGTTGCACGATTTTGTTGCCATATTTGAATAATTTGCAGGTTCGAATGGAAAGAGAGAGAAAGGAAAGGTAAATCGCTTGATTATGGGGACGTAATCAATACAAAATCACATCCCTAATTTTTAGGAAGCGGTTACTATATTTAATTTCCTAGATTCCTATTTTATCCCTTCTGTTGTATACTTACTTATGCAATGCTGTATATATTGTATTATATCTTGACCATTGATTTACTATTTGGATAGTTAACCTAGGAGGGTGGTCTCACAGGATCCCATCCCTATATATATATATATATATATATATATGGGGAGGTTAAAATGAGACCACATATTATAGTGAGACAATGTGGACTCATCACAACCCTCCCTTATCTATATCAATGACTAAGATAAATAGGGGTTAAAATTACATTAAACATTTAATTAAGGCAAAATAAGGGTATAATTGTCAAAACAAACATGTGGGGACCATCCAAATATGGAATCAGTTATTAGGAGAGAGAAAATCACGTGGGAAGAAAGAAAATCGCGAGAAAATCGCGCTGGAGAGAGAGAATCATGCATGTGTTATGCCATGCAGTATGCTGTACACTTATCATATATTTGATGTATACTTAACACTATTTTAATGTATGTTTAACATAATTTTACTGCATATTAAAATGGGTCAAACAAAAATATGTGGAAACCGTGTATTAAAGAATCAGTAATAGAGAGAGAGAGAATCACGCTCATTAACATGTGAGGACCGTGGATTAAGTAAATCAATTATAGAGAGAGAAAATCACGTTCATAATTGTGCTGTATATTTAGCATATATTTGATGTATACTTAACACTATTTTATTGTACATTTAACATAATTTTACTGCATATTACAATTGTCAAACAAAAATATTAATATACAACAAAATACATATGAGTATACAGCAAACCACATATAAGTATAAAACAAAAACCATAACTATACAGCAACATACATATACATCAAAAATTAACTATTTATACAACAAAACACATCTAAGTATACATCGAAAATCAGCTAAGTCGTAAACCACCCCAAACCCCTGCTGCTGGTAATTCCCCAACAGCCCCAACGGCCCGCCGTCAGTCGCCGCCTCATCGCTGCCGTCCATGAGCATCACACAACCAATGACGTGTAGGCAAAATCAACAATATCTTCGTTCCCATTAAATTCGTCCCTAATGTTTTTCTCGCGCCGACCTAAAATTAGGGGACTCGGTTTCGAAATCCAATTCGCATCGAAGGAATTATTAGGGTATCTTCGTAAAGCTTCGCGAGGATTTGGGTATCCTGTCATTTTTGCCATTTAGGCTGAGGCTTGATACACGAAATTCAAGGCATATACAAGTTCCAGCAGATTTCGTCAAGTTGGGAACTAATTCAGGTGCCTCATTTTCAACCATAGAAACAACTGCTCTATTTTTTTCCACCACAAAATAAGGCTTTAGAAATCCAAAATTTTCAAAATAAGGGAAATTAAGGCTGATTGATGATGGTGGTATACGATTGAGAATTGGAGTTATGCGAAGGAATTGCGGGGTGGGGGTGGTGGTGAGATTGAGTGGGCCAGGGTGGGAGATGGAGGAAGGGGAATATTATGTAATTGTGTAATTACAATGCTGCCCTTTTCAGGTTTAAAATAAATTGAAAATGATTATTAAATTGGATAAATCCCAACCATCTAAAATTATAGATTTGTGGCCATGATTAGTCCACACTGTCTCATTTTAATTATTTGGTCTCATTTGATCCAATCCCTATATATATATATATATATATATAATTCTAATATTATAACTTTTTATTACTTCTTACTAGTAAATATTTTTCAATTTCGCATATCCTTCATCTTTAAGTCTTTAAGTTTACCAACAAGTTATGTTTCTCGACAAAATTCTATTTTTATTTAGTTTATCCATTACTTAATCTAGCTTTCCGATTCTATTATAATAAGAAAATGTCAAGAAATTTGATTAGAAACTTTAGGATATAAATTATATTTCTAAATAAAATGCTAAATTTATAATTTAAGAGATAATATGCATATTTAATCTATAATAAAGAGATATTCTTGGTATATAATGCTTAGGTTTTATTATTATATTTTCACATTTAAAATTTCAATATCAAAATATTTAAATTTTATGATTGTGGTAATGCAATGTAATTATATATTATGCATGACTTTGTTCTAAAAGGAATACTTTAATGTTAAATGTTAAATTTAAATGTTATATATATTAAAGTTTCAAATTTTTGATTCAAATATACTTTGGAACTTTTGACTTCTAGCCTGAAAATGGTCCGTTTAGCTCTATATCATAATACATATGTTACGTGTTTATTAGACAGACATATTCCAATGAATCTGCATCCATCAAATCTAAATTTATTTTGATGAATGTGATTAAGCCCTATGTTCCCATTTTATCCAATTCCTTATCAGACTAGGGCGAATTACATTCCTGCCATTAATATTAATAACTTATTCTCCAATTTCCTAAATTAAAGGATGCAATCTTGACTAAGTCTTGACCATTGAATCTCAATTACCAAAGTTTGGGATTAGTTCCTAGACTCACATTAAGAATTAGTTTTCATTTGATGCAATTCCTATATATACAGGGTTGGGATCAAATAGGACCATTATCCTGGGCTGAGACCATGGGGATTGATCTAAGCCGCTAGAAGAATTTTTTTAATTGTTTAGATTTTATCCTTGATTTTAGGAGGTGAGGGAGTAATTGATTGGCATTAAGTGTAATGAGTAAATTTTCAGGATTTTGGATAATACAAGGACAAAATAGTAATTACAACTCGAACAATTTCATGTACCAATTTTGTCCATATTCAATTATAGAAAGGAGTGTTTAGCGGTTTTTAATTCAAATTGGCAGGTTTGAGGGTTCTCCAAGTTTATGTTTTCTAAGAAGTAAGAATGTACTTCATATGCAGTAATAATATAGTAAATATGCATGACACATTTCAAATTGGCAGATTTGAGAGTTTTTCAAGTTTAAGTTTTTCAAGCAGTAATAATATTGTAAATATGCATGAATATATTTCAATAATATATGAGTGATGAGCGGTTTTTAATTCAAATTGGCAGGTTTGAGTGTTTTTAAAGTTTAGGTTTTCCAAGCACTAAGAACGTACTAAATATGCAATAATAATATAGTAAATATGCATCATTACAAAAATAAAAAAGCATGATGAATGTTCCAAACATGCATACATAGTAAATATACAAGAACACGTCAAATAAATTATTAGTATATCAAACATGACAGAAATAATAAAATCAAGCGAATGTCATAAATATGCATTAAATATACCTGAACATATCAAACAACTCTATTTCATATATAAATAAGACATAAAAATAGAGCAAGCATCATGTATACTCTAAATAAGCACTAACTGTATAGTAATTATGCATGAAAATTCATCGTGAGAAACTATACCTTTTTACTACCAAAACAACCAAAAGAAAATGAACAAAGAAGGAAGAAGAAATCTGATTCGGGTTGCTTATTTTTCGTGAATAGTTGTAATTTAAATGCAATCAATTAATTAAGATTCTTTGCTTAATTTTTGTAATCAATCCTTTATTGGTTGTTATATTTTAGTATTGTATTATAAAAATTACCATTATTGTTATGTACCTTAATTTGAGCCATTAAACGTTTTCTTCCAATACCTAGGATCAGTTCGTACGGCCTCACTTTAGATAAATGTCTCATTGGATCAAATAGGACCTATATCCTGGGATGAGACTATATGACTATCTCGAATGTTGGAATATTATTTATAATGACTCTTTTTGCCCTTTATATTAGTAGATGAGAGAATAATTGATTGGCATTAGAGGTAACCTGGTAAATTTTCAAGGTTTTGGATAAGACAAGAAGGACAAAACAATAATTCTAACTTCCACGATTTAAGGTGTCGATGTTTTTCAAATTTAGTTATGGGAAAAATTGCTAGGCAGTTTCAATTGAAATTGAAAAGTTTGAGAGTTTTTTTAATGAATCACCTTTTGTAACCACATTGTTTTTCTTGTTTTAGTTTTCTAGTTTCCATTGTGGTGATCGTTTGTTAAATTTATCATTACACTGTATGTTTGAAATGACATCATTGCATAGTTATATTTCTGTTTTTTTAAAAATGATGTCATTGCATATTTATAAGGTCATTATTGCATAAAGAAAATGAAATAAATGCATATTCACTGCATTTATTTTTAGGAGTTATGCCATTTTGATATTTAGAGCTCAAACAATACTCAAATAATTTCAAGTTTCGATGATTAGATGGCTAGTTAGATTAAATTATTGAATTAGAATAGTTTTGATCTAAATATAGATGATGGTCATCATTTGATAAATTTATATCACTACACTGCATGTTTAAAATTACATCATTGCATAGATTTTTTTTTCTTCATATTTTTAGAATAATGTCATTCCATATTTAGAAGGAAATTGTTACATATTTTTAAAATGGATTCATTGCATATTCACTGCAATATTTTTTGGAGTTATTGCATGCTAATATATATAGAACATGTGATTCATGTTTAATACATTGCAATTTTTTCTAATTAATTTATGTACGTTGTTGATCTCTAAAATTTATTAAACTTGATTGCAAGTGTACGACGTAGTTAATAGACAGTGGCATGTAAGGTCATATTCCACATGGATTGATTTTAAGCACACATAAAGTATAGTAATTATAGCACTCCAATTTTATCGAAGCTATCGTAAAATAAGAATTGCATCTATTAAATTATTCAACTAACAATGTCTAATTATTATAAATCACCAAACTTCACAAGATTCTAAAAATCACAAAAATAATCATAGGACTATGATCTTAACATTCTTCATCAATATAAATTCCAATTAGTGCTTCACAAAAACCAGTGTTTGTGTATCTATGGGTTTAATTCATAAGGTAGTTTATTCCCTCTCTCGAAGTAAATAAACCATAGATCAATATTGAATTGCTAGTATCCCTATTCAACAATCAATATCAACTCCCAAAAGCATACAGAATTAAAGTAAATCCCCACAAACGTCGTAAGACTCCCGACTCTACACCCGTTTATGTTAGGAGTTCGCTATCTAATGTTAAATCTCATCTCCCAAATTATGAACTAACAAATTAAGCATGCAAATTATTGGCCATATAAACTACAAAAAATAAACCCACGAATTCAGTCTCGATCATGTCCTAGAATCAAATGATTTGGCCTAACATAATTGTTCGCGAATTCATAGACAAACTTGAAAACAAAGAGTTAAACATGAAATTAAGAATAGAACAAAAGCCCTAGATTATGATAATGAAACCCTCTTAAGTAAGAGGATCCGTCTTTGCGATCTCAAACCTTCGTGCCTACGTGGTTGGTAGAAGTCTTATGTTGTTCTTCGTTGTAGTCGTTTTCTTTCTTTCTTCTATGTATTTTCTCTCCCAAAGCCTTCTTTTTATAATTTCCTTTAGGGATCACTTGTAAAGTCCTCGTGAAAATAGGAAACAAAATCATGCGCAGGACAGATCGCACGACCGTGTGCAATTCACACGACCAGACCATATGAAGCTCTTTCACTCTCTATCATCGCACAACACCATTCACACAACTGTGTGAAATTACACAGGCAATGTGATCTATTCTCTGTAAATTAGATCTCCAACAATTCACACGACCATGTGAAATTACACGGCAGGTCATATGAATTGCATTTCCTTGTTTTCTTCGCGACTTTGATCATCCCTTGGCTTTTGGCATTTCGGTCTGGGTCATTGCACTGATATATTTCACATATAGCTCTGTTTCTTGCAAAAATATACAATAATATGCAGTATCACACCCAACAAGAGAAACTAACTTACACAAACTTAATATCCATGTAAATGTATCAATTATATGCCCAAATAAACCTCTAAATGCATGCATATTTCACACTTATCAAATCCCCTTGAACTTAAACCATTTCTCATCCTCAAGCAAAATAAGAAAAATAATTGCATGCAATGGAGTAGATTACACAACACAAGAACACCACAAATACAAAATCTCATTAAGATTCATTCCTTAGCTAACATGTAATTCATTCTAAACAAGTTCTCAATTGCAAATTAGGTATCATCCATAATCGTTCGGGTATTCAACATCGCGACTCACCGGATAAGTGTATCAGTCACACTCTCAAAGTGGATAGGGATGTGTATATTCTCAAATCAATTCATTGATGTAGAACTACCATAAGCTTGCAAATCATTTGATGTAGGCTCTTTGGTTAGGGTAAGAAAAATATGGATTAAATGACTCAAACTTGAGCAAATATAACTATAAGTACTACATTTCAAATCAGAAATCCACTTCATTTAAGAAGCATTCACTTGTTATTGCCATTTCACTTCAAACTTTTTATTTCACCCCTATTTTCTTCTTTTTCATTCCTTGGTCGTTGCCTTCTTTCTTTTGCCTTAAGCTGGTTTTCTTTTTTTTCTTTTCCTTTCAAATGCTCCATCTTTTTTTATTAATTATTTCCGAACTTCTTCCATTCACCTATTTACCTTTCATCCCTTGAACCAATCAACTTTTCAAAATTAAACCACACCCTTCCTCAATTTTTACATCTCTATCAACTCACGTTTTGGTATAAGGATATGTCAAGTTAAGGCTCAAAATGTGGCTAACAAGAAATCAAGGCTAAGGCTCAAATTGACTAACTAGGGAGTCATGAGTTCTTAGGTAGACTTTTAGGCTAAGCATACTTAAGCAAAAATGACTTTAAATAATCTTCAAAAGTTGCACACACATGTGGTTTCGACAAAGATACCAATACAAGTTCTAGAGTTCAAACAACATGAATGACACACTCAACAGAAATAAGACTGCATATGATAAAAACAGTAATAGGCACAAAAGCTCACAGGCTTATTTTTCATATCATGCTCAAATACCCAACTTTCCTAATTAATACCATATAAGCAAAAGAAGTCTTTTCTCAAATTCACTACATGCTCACCAAGTATGTCTCCTTATAAAATAAAGTACTTGCAGTAAAAACACACAAAGGAACTCCATACTTATTCCATGACTCTATCAAACTCACACAAAAACAGTAAACGTGCTAAAGTAATAAACATGCCTATGAAACTAAAAAATATTATGCAAATCTATATGACTCTAAATGAAACCTATATGCTATGCAAATATGCAAAAGTACACTATCGCACATTCTTGACAACCCTCCGAAACTTAAATCGTTTTACGTCCCGAAAAACATAAGGAAGTTATCAACGAAAAGGAAAGCACGATAAGTACTTACATCGATTTTTGTGCCGGAGGGAGCGGGGGATAGTGGCCTTGCAGAATGTGCCAGTGATCCATACAATAAATCATATCGTACATTTGCTATTGGCATTGGCTTATTTCACCAAATTGTTGTAAGTACACTGTATGAGATTTGTCATCGTCAAACACCATTCACACGATCATGTGAAATTACATGGGCAGACCATGTAGTCTGTTCTAAATTCGATCTCCAACAAGTCAAACGGACGTGTGAATTTACACGGGCTGGTCGTGAGAATTACATTTCCTTATTTTTTTGTGTCTTTGATCGTCCCTTGGTTTTTGACATTTTGGTCCTGGTTGTTCCACTGATATCTTTTTACATATAGCTTCGTTTCCTGCAAAAAAAATATAATAACATGCAGTATCACGCCCAACAAGAGAAACTAACCTAAATACACTTAATATCCATGCAAATATATCAATTATATGCCCAAATAAACCTCTAAATGCATGTATATTTCACACTTATCAGTCGTCATTTGAAATGAATCACTTTTTGTAACCATATTATTTTTTTTATGTTTCCAGTTTCGATTGTGGTGATCGTTTGTTAAATTTATATCACGACACTGCATGTTTAAAATGGCATTTCATATTTAAATGGATATTGTTGCACATTTAAAATGAAATAATTGCATATTCTGTGTTTTTTAATCTAAATCGTGAGAAACTTTTTTGTTTAATATGAAGATGAACCAGAAGAAGAAGAATAACGGAGACGGAGAAGAAATATGATTCAGTTGCATCCGCAGTAGATTGACGTCCCTTTTTTCGTGATGGGTTGTAAATCAGATATAATGAAATCAATTAAGATTCTTTCCATAAATTTTGTAACCGTTCATTTGTCGGTTGTTATCTATTTGATTATTTTGATGAGTTGGGAACATGTGGTACTAAAAGAGAAAAATAGGTAAACTTGGGGTACAAGTTATGAAAACTCCTTAATTAAATAATAACTATTTATGTAGTTTTATCCGTGTCGTCTAATTTACATCAATAGCTTGGATCAGTCCTTATAATCTCATCCCAGGTACTGGTCTCATTGAATCATATAGGACATGGATCTAATAAGACCAGTGTCTGCACTGAGACCGTAGGGACTCATCTCAGCCATTCTCAATTAATGGATGGTTGCGATTTAAAAGGATGAAACTTACATTGAATATTTAATTAAATCTCATAAAGAGTAATAAAGTAAAATCAACCTTAATTGTAAACTAACCACCACAAAATGGTTACAAACTAGGAAAGATAATCAATCATGATACGCCACATTCCTTACTCATTTCCATCCCTGCAACAAATGCTTCCATTCCACATTCAGATTTCTCTCTTATAGTTCACGCCAATAACGCAAAAGGACGACAAATTATATAAAAAGGTTGTAATGAAAAAGATGACTACCTCTCAATATGAAAACGAAGCAACATTAATAATTTCACAAGAAAATCCAATGGACAACCAAGTAGAAGGTTGCAACTAGGAGAACTGGAGATTAGTATATTCAACCCACACCCTATATAATGTAAATTTCGAGTTGGAAAGAGTGCATAAATACTTTGGGAGCATTGCATAAATAACTAAAAGATATTGCATAGTTGAAAACTATGGAGCAAAAATCAACTAACTATGTATTGTCTAAAAGTTATCTATGTAGTAGTGTAATAAAATTAAATATGCGGTACATTATATCCAACTATGCTGTAAGTGTCATACACTATGCAACAAAATCCGACTAACTATACATTGCCTAGAAGCTATTTATGCAGTGTGTAAAAATCAAATATGCAGTATATTATACCAACTATGCAATAAGTGTCATAAAATATGCAATAAAAAACAACTAACTATGCATTGTCTAAGATCTATCTAAGCATCAAAAGAATATTAACTATGCTTACTCTCCCCAACCTTCATTATGGTTTTTACATTTCACCAATATATGTAATAAAACAATGCAACAAAAAATAACTAATTATGCATTATCTAAGAGCTATCTAAGCAGCAAAAGAACACTAACTATGCTAGATCCCGGAAAAAATAGAAAATATTTTGAAAAAGAAAATTGCCCTTAAAATCCCTGAATTAAATAAAGAAGTTACAATTACACCCCCATAAAAAAATAGTTGAAATGAAAATTTTCTATATTATCTTTAATGAGAGGCAGTTACGAACTAGTTACATAAAATATTGGAAAGATCTCATGCATCCAAAAGTTTCAATCAATGGACAACTTATTTTGTTTATTTAATTTCCATCCATGGTTTTGGAGGGGTATTATTGGTGAAACGAACATGAACTATAAAAGGGAAGTCTTCGGGCAAAATCTATGATTTTTACATCATCTTCTACACATTCTCTTTCATTGCAAATAGGAGAAAGCTCTAGGACTTGAAGATTAAATTCACTTAGGGAAGAAGATGAATGCTATCATCACCAAAGTCATTATGAGAGGTTTATTTTGGTTTTGAGAAATAAAAATGCAGTTTTCATGTTAATTTAACTACTTCGAATGTTAGGCCTGAGGATTTAATATTTTAGATTAGAGAGAATATTGCAGATGCTTGCTTGAATGCTCAGATATCTCTTATGTGTCGCGTTCTTCTCTCTGAAAATTTCTCAGCCTTTTATGGTGAGAGTTTAAAATTTGTCCCTTGAAGAGATAGAAAAATTCAAACTTCACTTCTTGTTCATTGGCTTGTCTTGTTATGCATCTTTTGATGTTGACCCAATCTTAGCATTTACTAACTGCAGGTGCCTGAGCTGTACCAGGGTTCTGCAAGCATTCCATTTGCTCTGCTACTTGCACTCTTTCAGCAAGACAACTTTTAAAGTTTCAGGTCTGTCTCTTACCAATTTGGGTAAGTCTTGACTTTTCTTTGCAATGGACTTCTTCAGCTTTCTTTGAGTCCTTCAGCTACTTTACCTCCTTAGTTGAGTCTTATCCTTGATTCTTGGATGACTCTGCTGTAAATCTACTGACAGACACAAGTGTTTGACTTGACTAAAGTTCTTTCTTGGCCACTCAGCTGCAACACAACTGAGCTTTGTTTGTACTTCTTCAGTAAGTTTTTTTCATCTTCAACATGGCTGCTTGATAACTCCGCTCATATTCTAACTATTACAAATTTGAAATACATACAGAAAATGGGGTGCCAACTTTCTAATCTAAGTTTTCTACATATCATCAAAATCTATACAAATAAATTTCCTAACAGGGGGGTTGAATAGACTTTACAGATTTTTTGGATTCTTTAAAATTAGAGTTAAAGAAAACAACTCAATCCTTTAAGACAGTTGGGTCGAAGATCAGTCGGAGAGTTAACCACTCAACAGTTTTCTTGAGAAAAGTGTTGATACAAAAACTTAGCTGAAGATAGTCAACTGTTTTACAAATTTAGTTTTCTTTTAAGTCAGCGGAAGACTTACACCCTTAAATGTTTTAGTTACCAACACTTGTAGGTCCCAAGGGGTGTGGTGTAAGGTTTAGAGGGGGGGTTAAATAAAACTTACCAAATTTTCACTTTTAATCATTTTAAGATTTGCAACAGAGTTGACTCAAATCAGCTGTGTCCTTGGAGGACAGCTAGTTTGGCTATATTCAGCTTAGTTACCCACTCAACAGACTCGATAGAGCTGTTGATAGTATTACTCGGCTGCTTAAGCTAACACTTAACATTAGTTGATTTGGTTTTTAACAGCGGAAGACTTAACACCCTTTTTGATTGATTAAAGCTTATTTTTAACACTTGTTTTCGCACTTGTTATTTATCAGTTGGATTAGCAAATTAACTAACAACAGATATAAAAATATATGCAAGAAAGTAAGTGTTGAAAGTAAAATGACACAAGTGATTTTTATAGTGGTCGAGGATGGGGTAATTCATCTAATTCACTCTTCTCCGACTCCTGGAGGAATCCACTAGGTAACAGATCAAGTTACAAAGCAGTGATCAGTTTAGAGACAGCCTTGATCACACAGCTGGCTTCTCCTGCGACCCAACTTCTTCACAAGACAACTGCCTTGCTACTTCAGCTCCCTCAAGTCCTTAGATTTGTTCACACAGCCCTCCAACAAACTTGAATCTCCTGGTTTGACCTTGAAACTTTCTACAACTCCTTCAACTTGGAGAGTAGACCAGATTTTATTATTCAAATGTTTCCTCTTCAACTGGTTGAAGTTATCTTTCCTTCATAGCGTGTGTTGGATCGAGTTTCTTTGAATTTTAGGCTTGAGGAATTCTATGATGAGCTTTGAGAATATTATGCTTGCTTGAAAGATCAGTGTCATTTGTAACCTTTTCTCAAATGCTTCCTCAGTCTTTTATAGTGCTCATTTGAAATTTGCCCATGGAAAAGATAAACCAATTTCAAATGACACTTCTTGTTCGTTGGCTTGTCTTTTCTTGGTCTGCAGCACTTGTGATGTTGACCCTTCCTCGTATTAAATGGCTTCACAACTTTACAGGATCTGACACAAGTTTTAGTGTTTACCATTGGCTTATTCATTTTGCATGTTTCTGGGCCACACTTTAAGACCTGGCAGCTTGGACATATTACTAATGGTGAGAGAAGCCTGAAAGAAGAGGGTTGCATGAACATAATGCACTCTAGGGAGATGAATGACAGAGGATTTAGGGAACAAGTCAGCCCAAAGACCATTAAGGAGTATTCTATCCAATCTTTCCTTGAGACCATTTCTAACCCATGTATGCATGTTATTACCCTCAAAACCAGCATCAACAAGACCACAATCACTTAGCACTTGACAAAAATCAATCATATCCAAAGTTCTATTAGTCTGACTACTAGTTCTCTCATCAGGAGACAGAAAACAGTTAAAGTCTCCTCCAACTAACCAAGGAGTGTTAGAAGAAGAAGTGGCAAAAGCTCTGAGATCATTCCATAAACCTCTCCTATCAACTCTAGTGCTTTTAGCATAGATGAAGGAAGTGGAAAAGGGAACAGGAAAAAGAGGAGAAGAAAACTGCAAATCAATGCTTTGCTCATTATCATCAACAACCTGACCATTAACAGAATTCTTCCAAAAGACCCAAATCTTATTGTTATGATTACCAATACCAATATGAAAACCTAGTTTTCTGCATTAGAGAGGAAAATCACTACCAGCCATAGGTTCTAAAATAGCAAGAATGAGGATATTGTGATTTCTACAGAGTAGATTCACATGTCTAATAGTGGGGTTATTACCAATACCCCTTACATTCCAAACCAAAATAGGAAGACTCATAGATTTTTCCTAATTTTGTTTCTCTGAGGCCTCAAAGGCTTGTCTGGAGCCTTTTTTGGAGAAACTGAGACAACTCTTTTGTGAAGAGCTACAGCTTTTTGATTGGACATTTCCTCCTGATCTTCATAAAGGGGGGAGATATCTCCTCAAATCCCTTAGAAGTGGAGGTGTGTTGCAGAGAAGTCTGGACAGGTCTTTTTTCAGAAATAACTACATTAGGATTAAGATCCTGTAAAGGAGAGAAAGCATTGTGACTACTAGAGGGAAGAAATTGAGTGTTTGGACTCAAATCCTTTTTGGGACTCTGATCCTTATGAACAGGACTCTTACACTTGGAAGCAAGCATGATGTGAGGAGAAGGGAAAAGTTGGACGCAGGTTGATTACCAACTTGAATCCATTCCTCATTAACAGATTCAGAGTTAGGCAAAGAGTTGCCTTGCATCACCGGGGATTGTCTAAGAGGAGGATCCTCTTTGAAACTAGGATGCTCAGGAGGTTGAATTTCCTGAGGTTCATTGTCCTGCTGAGGGGATACAGGTCTAGAATTGGTTTTTTTGGTAGGTCTAGGGGCATTCCCAACAGTGTAACATTGTGAAATGTCATGTCCTGTATGTGAGCACCCTAGACAGAACTTAGGCACAGACTCATACACAACCTTTTGTTCTCTAAGATCAGCACCTATTTGGAGAAAAATAAACTCCTTCCTAGGAGCTGTAAGATCTAATCCAATGCACACACGAGCTAGAGACAATCTAGTGCAGTTAGCAGTGGATTTATCAGTTTGAATTGGTTGACCTAAGAGCTTAGCAATACTAAGCAAAACAGGCTTAGCAAATAGATGAATAGGCAAACCAGGAAGTCTGATCCACACAGGCACAATAGATGACTCTTTACGCACAGAAAATGATGGACTCCATTTAAACATTCCCATAGGCAAATCATTAACAAACCAAACAGGACGCAACCAAATTCTCGCAAAATCAGATTCATCATAGAAAATGATCAACACATGTCGTAAATTTAAAACACGAATATCAACAGAGCCTTTGAGTTTAAGATTGTCCAGGAATTTCCGAAGAACAATGATACTAGGGATACCTTGAGAGAACTTGCCTACCAATGTAAATTCCCATTTCTGTGCCAAACGCTTCGATTCTAGTTCAGAGAATTGTAAAAATTCTTTATCATTTTCATGGATAATAGGTCCACAGCTCGGAGTGGTAGGATCAGAAAGCAATAACATATCAGTGATCTCTGCAGGCCTTTTGGCAACCACATCGGCAAATGATTTATTGTTTGGTTGTGGAATAGGGACTTGTTCGGATGAATTAGGTAAAGGAGGTCGGGGGCTTGGATTGAGATGGCCAATTGATCTTAATTCAGAATTGCAAATAGGCGAGTTCGGAGCGGGTTTAGAATTTGAAGTTCGTGCATGTAATGGAATTGGGGGGAATTCAGTAAGATTGGTTGAAGGCGGAGGCAAATCCAAAGTAGCTTCCATTGATAACCAGCTCCAATAGAATCAACACGCAAAGAACAATCTGAAGCAAATGATCATAAACCAAGTTTGGAACCATTGGCGCCATGGGAGAGAATATCAGAGTAGTGAGAGAATTTTTGTGAGTGCATGTTTTTTTCTTCTGTAATGCATAATGGAGAGAGCATCTTGCTTGTTCAAATATATGTCCTGCAATTCTACTTGACTGCTTTTTAAGTAGCTTTCATCATATCTATTACAAAGTATAAGTTACATAGAAAATGGGGTGACAACTTCCGAATACAATGGTGTTTAAGCACCGTCAAAATCTATACAATAATTTTCCTAACAGACTGTTGTCTTTAAAACAAAAGTGCGCTAATAGATTACGATTTAGGAAACCGTTATCTTAGATCCAAATAAATTTGTTGCCTTTGAAAAAAAAAAGCTCCTAATAGAAAACGGTTGTTTGAAAAATTGTTGTTAATACTTCAAAAGAATATTTAGCAAAATGATATCTTTTGAGTGTTGTCGTTCAAAGTGACTCGTCAATACTGCTCTCACTGGGATTTCAACTATTATGGCTACTATACTACTCTGCAACACTTACCTCAAGTCTCATTCCACATTGAGTATTCCCCCTTAGTTTGGCTTCTTTAATTTTACTTCCCCTTAATCTTCCACTTCAGCATTCATTCTGATTCTGCTCTTCCTTATACTGACTTCAAATCTTAGGCGCTATGCAGTGTTCATTTTTAGTCTTTGGTCTTACCCCAATGCGATAGCAGACATTGTTTACTTTTTTTTATATCCAAGGTCCTAAACATACCAACAATCTCACCTTTATCAAACTGAATTCTAATCAATCCTTAAGATTTCTACCAAAAAAGGGGGGGATCAATCCTAGGGATGACAATTAGGCGGGACGGGTTCCAAGGCGGGTCCCGGGTCCAAAACTTCCAAAACCAGCACGGGTCCGGGTGGGTCCTGGGTCCAATAGGACCCCCCCCCCAGACCCACCCTGCCATATTAATTGTTATCATATTTTAAATATGCATTTAGATATTTTTGCATTATTTATTTTTAGATTTGAGTGTTGTAGGTCCCAAGGGGTGTGGTGTAAGGTTTAGAAGGGGGGTTGAATAAACCTTATCAGATTTTCGATTTTAGTCCTTTTAAGATTGTTCAACAGAGTTGACTCAAATCAGCTGTGTCCTTGAGGGACAGACTAAGTTGGCTATATTCAGCTAAGTTACCCACTCAACCAGCACTGATAGAGTCGTGATAGTATAACTTCACGCTTAAGCTAAATACTTAACTTAGTTGATTTGGTTTTTAACAGCGGAAGACTTAACACCCTTTGATTGATTTAAAGTTTGTTTTTAACACTTGTTTTAGCACTTTGTTAATTATCAGTTGGATAGCAGATTTAACTAACAACAGATATAAAGTAATGCAGGAATGTAAGTGTTGAAAGTAAATTGACACAAGTAATTTTTATAGTGGTTCGAAGATGGTGTAATTCTTCTAATCCACTCTTCTCCAACTCCTGGAGGAATCCACTAAGTAATGTGATCAAGTTACATAGCAAAGTGAATGATCTGAGACAAACAGCCTGATCACACAACTGGCTTCTCTTGTGACTCAGCTTCTTCACGAGGCAGCTGCCTTGCTACTTCAACTCACTCTCAAGTTCTTGGATTTGTTCACACAGCCCTCCAACAAACTTGAAACTTGATTCGACCTTGAACCTTTCTACAATCCTTCAACTTGGAAAGTAGACCCCTTTTTAATCTTCAAATGTTTCCTCTTCAACTGGTTGAAGTTGTCTCTCCTTCACAGCTTGTGTTGGATCGAGTTTCTTCGAGTTTTAGGCTTGAGGAACATCTTGGAAAGCTTGAGAATATTGCAGGTTAATTGCTTGCTCAATGAATGCTTGTCCGTGCTAGGTTCAGGTAACCCTTTCTCAGATGCTTCTTCAGCCTTTAGAGTGCACATTTGAAATTTGTCCGTTGAAGAGATAGGCTAGTTTCAAATGTCACTTTGTGTTCGTTGGCTTGTCTTTTCTTGATCTGCAGAACTTGTGATGTTGACCCTTCCTCGTATTAAATGGCATCGCAGACTTGCAGGTTCTGACACAAGTTGCAATGCTTCCCATTGGCTTATTCCTTTTGCATATTTCTGGGCCAAACACTTTAAGACCTGGCAGCTTGGACGTATTACTATATCGAGTAATGTTCTTAACTTCATTCCAATGGATCAATGTCAGTCGTCTTGACTTGACTGCTGCCTTTACCCCAGGTGACTTGAGTCTGCTCCAATCATAAGATTGACTCAACTATCACTTCAACTGTTAGACTTGGCTCTTTGAGTTGACTTGACTAACACTTCACACAGCTATTCCACAGCTGATTCTCCTTCAGTCGAGTCCTTGACTTCCTTTTAGGTCATACTCAGCTTGACACACATCAGAGAATTCTTTCCATTCTGCAGTTGACTTCTTGTATTCTTGACTTAGCTGACTTCACTCAGCTCTTTCAGTCCTATCTATTACAATACAGTACAAGAAAAATGGGGTGCCAACTTCCTAGTCTAAGTTTTACATGGTATCATCAAAATCTAACAAATAAATTTCCTAACAAGTGTTGTGTTGATATTAATTTACTACTATAACATCTTGTAATATTGTACTTTAAATATTTATTTTAAGTATTAGTTGAGTACTAATGCAAGATCCTAATAGTAGTTAAATAGTTGTAAAACATAGTTATAATAATTTGCATAATTATATTTTTTTTTTTTATCAATTGAAATTAGATTGCTTTTGAAAATTTGGCTACATATACAAAAAAAAAGTAAAAAAAAATTATTGCAATTAAATAAATATATATTGGCGGGTCTAACGGGTCTAGACCCACCCCGACGGTTTTTAAACTCTACAGTGCGGGTTTTGGAGCGGGGCGGGTCTTGAGTTTGCCGAAATGGGTCCCGAGTTTGGTCAAACCCGCCCGTTTTCATCCCAATCTATCCTATTTTAGTCTATTTGTCATCGTCAAATCTGTACAATATCTTCTAACAACCGTGTAACTTTGAAGGGCTAGTCTCTTATCAGACGGTCTGACGGTTCGAATTTGTCAGACGGAACCCCAACAACTGACCCGATCCACACCCAACCCGACCCAAAAAAGAAAAATTAAGCAAATTTGGGTCTCTTATATCTCGTAATCCATTCATAAACTTCTTCGGCAAGAATAGAAACTTCAGATTCGACCGCGCCGGCGTCAGCTTTATCCGCCAGGACCACCGCCTCCGAAAGGAACTCAGAACCACCACTTGCAGCTTTCTTTTTCGTCCACCGCCGTTTAGCCACTGGTAACCGTCTTTGCTCCGCAAGCATCCTTTAGCCCCTTCCATTTGTGCTTTTTTTCTTTTCTTTTTCTATTTCTCTTAAGTTACGTACATGTTCAAAAACTTGTTCGCCTTATTTTTAGCTTCACTGCAAGTGTACGGTGTAGTTTATAGAATAGGGTAAGCAAGGTCGTATCCACGGAGACTAATAAATTAGTGCGCTAAGTATTGAACTAAGATAGCCTTATTTTTATTTAGACGATCGAAATTTGATGATTGTTGGGGAAGTAAAGACAAGAATAACCACAAGATACAAGATGAAAATAAATATGGAATTATCAAGAGAATGAAATGGATTCCCGGGTTATGGTTTCAATTAATATTCCTCTTATTGTCCGATTTAATCAAAGCCAAAGTTATTGTCAATACTCCTATAAGACGATCACAACGGTATTTTATCCCCCCTCTCGAGATGTATATAAAGTGTAGATTGAAATATCTATGCTAGCATCTCTACTCAACATAAGATAAACAACTCCCAAAAGCACAAAAGATCAATTGTCCTCACAAATATTCACAAACCTCTCGATTATGCAAACATTCATGTCAAGTACTCAAGATCTAATATTGAAACTCATCTCTCGAATTATGAATCAATATATCAAACATGCTAAATCATTGGCCAAGTGATAAAACAAGAATAAGAACAAAGTACTCAAATAGGCTTCAAGACAATAACTTCAACTAAGATTAAAATACTCAACAAGAGTTCAATTAATCTACTTCCAAAACCCGGAAATCACAAGAAGTTTAGCTACTCATTACAAATAAACAACTCATAGACAAATTGTTCATATTCATGACAAGCTAAAATGAAAGATTAAAGCACAAAGAATGAGAAAACTTAGGGAAATGGATAATCTCTCGATTTATCTTCAATCCTCAAGCTCCGATTCGACCCGATTCTTCTCTTGATTCTTCCTTGATGAAGTTGAGCTATTTCTTGTGTTCTTGGGTCTTTTCCAGACCTTTCCTCCCCTGGTGTGCGCCCCAAAAAGTGGTATTTATACCCTTTTAGAAGCCTAGGTCAATTTGCTGTCATTTTTGGAGTTTTCTGCAAGAACGCACGGGTCGTGCGCCCACGCATGGGCTACCCATGCGCCATCCCGTAGAAAACATCCAATCTCTGTAGGGCGCACGGGTCGTGCGTCCACTCACGGGTGATTTGTCACAAATTGGGTGTAATCGCTCGATTCTTGATGATTCTAGGTAGCAATGCTCGTATTTGTCACAAAATCACTCCAAATATCGTTAAATTCCTACAAAACAAGCAAGCGTAATATCTTTTCCACAAAGAGCGAATATATAACATTTCATACACGTTATTGCATGTTTATAAACAATTATAGCCATAAATATGCCCTAAAATACATGCAAAACTCACACTCAACAATGTGATAATACTTAAGTTTGGAATTCATTTGGCCCCTCTACGCCTGTTTGTTCCTGTTCGGTTTCTTCAACCCTAATTTCAAAATTCTATTTCATTCACATAGGCTCAAGTAAATGGGTCTCCACATGGGTTCAATCTGCGGGTTAGGAATGAGATCCATTGTAATATGGAGCTGCCCGTTTTCCAGTCCACCGGAGATGAAGACCAAAAAATCCATGGTTTTAGATTTGCTCTGTTTTTTTCTTCAGGTGATCTGAAGAATAAATATTGCAGTAGCAGAGTATTTGAAGATGAAGCACTAAATGATACAAGTATTAGTATCAGCTAATATTTTTATGGAGAAATACTAATACATTTTATAAGAAAAACTAATACTTTGCATGAGCACTACTAAAATACTCTCTAGGAAATTACTAATACTTTTTTGAGAAACTACTAATATATTTTCGAGGGATAACTAATACATTTCGGGAGAAAAATTTAATTATATTCAAGGAAACTACTAAAATACCTCTTCAGGGAACTACTAATACTTTTTCGAGGAACTACTAATACTTTTTTGAGGGACTGCTAATACATTTCGGGAGTATATTAATGAGAAATACTAAAAAACTCTTGAGGGAACTATTAATACATTTCAGAAGAACTGCTAATACCTTTTAGAAGGACGACTAATACTTTTCAGAAGGACTGTTAATACATTTCGGGAGAAAAATTAAATTATATTCAGGGAATTACTAATACTTTTTCGAGGAACTACTAATACTTTTTTGAGGGACTGCTAATACATTTCGGGAGTATATTCATGAAAAATACTAAAAAGCTCTTCACGGAACTACTAATATATTTCAGAAGAACTACTAATACTTTTTAGAAGGATGGCTAATACTTTTCAGAAGGACTGTTAATACATTTTATAATTAAAAGAGACAACTTTGTAGAAAAGTATTACACATTGCGTTCTAATGTATTAGATGTATTAAAAACATGTATTAGACTTTACAACTTCGTAGTAATTCTCTGTTTTATAATTAAAAGGGACAATTTCGTGGTAAAAAAAGATTTTGGACTAATACTTTTCAGTGTAACAACTAATACAATTGAGAGTAACAAGTAATACAAAATACAAAAAACTACCAACATAAAAACAGGGCTAACAACTTAATACCACATAAAAAAATACCCGCTGAAATTGAAAGACTACGTAACAAGTAATAAAACTGCCACTTGAAAATTACAAAAATGCCATTGGCGGCGGAAATTACCAAAATGACTCTGGGTACCCGTTAGACGGATCTGACCAGAATTTTTGTCAACTTTGAATGATTTAAATTGAACTTTTCGATCCATTTGCTTAATCTCCTCAATGATTAGACTTTTTTAGTTGCATATTTGAAAACAATATCTCCTTGATTGTTAATATCTTTGAAGATCTTATGCTTTCTTTATCAAAAGAAATCTATTAGATTTATCACATTAAACTCAAATAAGATAAATCATAAGAACTACATAGATATTCGATCACATCAAAATTATGACAACCTACACAAAAAACACAGAATTAATTTGAACAATAAACTGATCATCATTTTCCTCATGTGCTTTATTTTGATAAAAGCCAACCTATTAACACTAATACATATTATTATCAGAATTAAATTTGCACTTTCCTTCTGTATCTCTACAACTCTATTTTCTTAAATGCCAACCTATAAGCACTAACACATAATTAAATATGAAGGTCATATATAGGGGTGTTCATTTTTCGAATCAATTCGAGATTCAATTCGACTCAAATTCGAATTTCAATTTCGAATTAGGATTTTTGAATTTCGAATCGAATTTCGAATCAACTCGAATTTCAAATATGAATATTCGAATCGAATAATGAATCGAATTCGTGAACTGATTCGAACTCAATTATAATTCAAATTTAATTTATATATTATATATTTTAAACATTATACATATATAATTACATATGCAAATAGAAACAATATAATTAGTTGGTGTATAAACAATATTTAATTTTACGTTACTATTATAGTAAAATTGTGGTAGTAGAATTATAATATTGGTCATAGCAAGTTTTAGTGTTTCACAATTTAATCTTATTTCAAAGTCTCAGCATTATTGTGAGTTTTTGAATTGTCATATGATGTGTTTAAACCTAAAAGATTAATATATTTTTATTTCAATAAAGGAACAATATGCTTTTATTTTTAATAGATTTCAGCATTAAAAGTATTTTAGTCTTTAGTTTTTGTAATAAAGTAAAAATATAGTTTTGGTAATTTATATGGTTTTTGCTTATGTTTTTTGTTTCATTATAGAATTCTTTTGTTAAAATTATAGAATTCTTTTGTTAAAAATTAAATTAAAATTTTGCTTGAAAAATATGGATTTTGGATCTGAAAAATATGGGTCTGAAACACAACCGCGCCCATTTTATTGACACATTTGGATTTTTGGATTGACTCGGATTCGACATGAAAATCGACAAATCTAATTCGACTAAACTAGATTCGAAATTAATCGAATTAGGATCGAATTTCGAATTGAGGATTTAAAAATTCCATTCAATTAATTTGATTCAAGGAAGTCGAAGAATTCGGAATTCGATTCGATGAACACCCCTAGTCATATACTAATAGTTTCTTTTAAGAAAAATAATACTTCTACTCATAGAATTGTTAATTAAGTCAACTGTGCACTATTTGCTTAGCACGATGACGAGCAATTCAATTAGATATTACAAAAGTTTGAAAGTGTTAGATATAATGTTACATCATCATAAGGATAAGTATCTTTATGTTAAGGATTGGTCTCTTGTCAGACGTTCTGACGGATCTAATTCGTCAGACGGAGCCCCCAACAATTAACCCGATTCCTATCCAACCCAACTAGAAAAACTAAAAACTAAAAATTTCTCAGTCTCTGTTCTCCATCTGCTTGCGTCTCCGCTTATCCCACGGCCGTTCTTCGAATTCCCTCTGTGTTTGTATACATTGATCATGTGAGGTTGATAAACGGCTTAAGCACAAAATCCACTAGTTGCCAAGTTCACTCAGCTTTTAGAAAATTGGGATTAAGCCATTTTTTCCCTCTGAGCATGCAACAACATTTTTAAGTGGCTACATAAATTCACCATATATATAAGTCAATTTGTCTTCATCAAATCCAAGGCAATCAACATTTTTTTTCCATCCAGAGATTTGTTTGATTTATGAACATTCTCTAAGTTACTACCGACTTTATGAAATCTATCAAGTGTTATATATTTCATGCCATCCAAGTGTTTGATGATTTTACTAAATCGACTTTGAAGCATTTCAGGGTACTATTAATAATGGTGTTAATTACATTTTGCATCCTCAATTACTATCTTTCAAGAAAAAATTAATACTACTAATACTTTTTAAAAAGTCTGCTAATACTTTTTTGAAGGACTGCTAATACATTTCGGGAGTATATTCACGAGAAATACTAAAATACTCTTCAGTGAACTACTAATACATTTCAGAAGAACTGCTAATACTTTTTAGAAGGACGGCTAATACTTTTCAGAAGGACTGCTAATACATTTCGGGAGAAAAATTTAATTATATTCAGGGTAACTACTAAAATACTCTCCAAGGAACTACTAATACTCTTTCGAGGAACTACTAATACTTTTTTGAGGGACTGCTAATACATTTCAGGAATATATTCATGAAAAATACTAAAAAACTCTTCAGGGAACTATACGTTTCAGAAGAACTGCTAATACTTTTTAGAAGGACGGCTAATACTTTTCAGAATTACTTTTAATACATTTCGAGAGAAAAAATTAATTATATTCATGGAAACTACTAAAATACTCTCCAGGGAACTACTAATACATTTTCGAGGAACTACTAATACTTTTCTGAGGGACTGCTAATACATTTCGGGATTATATTCAGGAGAAATACTAAAATACTCTTCAGGGAACTACTAATACATTTCAGAAGAACTGCTAATACGTTTTAGAAGGATGGCTAATACTTTTCAGAAGGACTGTTAATACCGGTGGCCCCTGAAAACTACTAAAACACCATTACTAATATTACGGAAATGCCACCGGGTCCGCGGCTCAAATCCGTCTAACAGGTCAGACCCGTTTGACGGTCTGACAGGAGTTTTTGTGTTATGTATAGTTATCATCAGAGCCTTCTTTTCCGGCTGTCCATCATCTCCTCCGGATTTCATTAGCTTATTCAGTTTTACAGTAAAAACTTGATAATGTAATATTCGATTAATTAATAGACTCGCTTAAATAATACTTTTAGTTGGTCCCAACTTAGAGACAACGTACTAAATTAATAATTCGCTATATTTGTAAGATACTATATATACGGGCAATGGCGTAGTCATGATATATTATGGGATGGGTCCATACACGAAATTGGGATAAACCAGATAAAAATTTAAAAGAAAAAATATATAAATTTTAACTAAAAATAATTTTTTTAAAAAAATTACTTTGTAAAAAGAAAATTTTGAAAGGGGAGGGGGGCAGGTTGGCCCCGTACCTCGGCCAGTGTATACGGGAAGTTGTATAGGCCCCATTGAATAATTAATAATTACTTAATATATAATCCATTTATGATTAATCTATGAAGATTTTCAGCTTTATTTATTTCTTGTTGAAATTAATGTCACCTTAAATCTCATTTCTGACTTTTGTTAAGGTAGTAATAACTTTTAGTAGAGTTGAATTTCTCATAGCTCAACAAAAAATTGTTCGATGTCATTATCATTGAGCTCCCATTTGAGAAGAGGTACAGTAGAATTATTATCTTCAACTTCACAATTCATGACAGCCGCTCTCGATTATTTGCTCACCGTGAAACAACTCTTCAATTTCAATATGTTTGCAGTTGTATAATACCCGCAGACCGCATTACAAGGTTGGATCTTTTGATATTTTATTTGGTGACACTAAAAATTATTCAATTTTTTGCAATTCTTGAATATTTTAGATGAACATGACAATCATTCACAAGCAAAAAACTTTTCTATAGGTCATATTTCTATTAAATAGGTTGCTAATTTATCGATTATTTAATATTTTGCCAAATTAATAAATTTTGGTAGTCCCGAAGTTATTAATTTATAGAATTTTGACTATATTTGACATTTCTTGTGTTACGAAATGTTAGATGAGAATTACGAAAGTAAAAAGATTATGTAAGTTTACACTACTTTCTTTAAAGGTAGTACTTTATAGTTAATATTATTTTATTATTGATTTAAAATGTTAGGGTACTTGGAAGTATAATTTTTTGGGTTAGTCTCTTATCAGACCATCTAACGCATCTAATTTATTAGACAGATCCAAATATTGTTAATCCACCTATTGATCCGTATAACCACTAACACCACATCAACTAGGGGTGTGCATGGTACGGTACAGTTGGGAGATTCAAAAATCTTCGGGACCGTACCAAAATTTGGATATTTCAAAAATTGATATCTGGAACCGTACCGTAGCTAAAAAAAATACTTCAGGACGGTACAATACAGGTACTCGGTTCTAATTGATTGGTTTTGTTCGAAAGAAAGAATCGCAGAATCGGATATTATCCATGCTTTAAAAAGAGACAAAAAAGATAATCAACATGGAATTATTAATTAAATTTCACTTAAACTGTTTAATGCAACATACAAAAATATAAACTACAATACGAATTGCCAAAACATCTCTAGTAATATTGTTCAAGTTTTGATATCTAATGATATTGACTTTCCACCAACCCAACATATTGTTAGATAAATGTTTTTATCATGGTTTTGATGATTTTGTTCGATTTTGTTCAAATGAGTTCTTAAACCAAAACAATGTCCCTAAATATTGTCTAAATACTTCCGACCGTCTTAAAATGTTTTACTATTTTTCGGAGTATTTTTTGGAGTTTATTTTCGATAAAAAAATTGGACAACACATTTGTTTCAGGCTCGACCGGTCGCCCTATAGGGAAACCCGTACCTGAGTTGAGTTTTGAAACAGAAAATGGGACGTAAGGAAAATGGGGAGAGACGGCCGGCCGACCAGTGGTCGACCGGAGGGCGACGGTACCGGGAGCGACTCTTTTGGTTCGATCTTCTCTGCTTCGTATTTCTTTCAACCTCAAACGGTCATAGTTAAGAGGCGACGGCCGCACCCTCCGACCGGTCCCCCCCCTGTGTAAAATTTGCTGAAATTCAATTTCAATCTTATCTCTCACGCGACCGTCGCACTCCTTGTTTATCAAAGAAACTATCCGTTGCATTTTCGCATGACCTTTTCCCTATTTTGTGGGATTGATTTCTAACAGCTCTATTGATGATTTTAAATGGTTTCTTTTGCAGAAATCACTCCCCCGAGGAGCCTATGTCCGGAAATGAAAGCCAAGTCCTCTCCTATAAATAGAGGCTTCATTCAAGCAACAAGACACAACACTCTACACAAGCAAAGAGCAATCAAGCAAACACTTTCATATATCTTGTTGTATTAGCCTTAGCACTTTCACTTGCACAAATTTGAGGTCTAGGCTTTCAATTCTTGATTATACTTGTACTCATATTGTATCAATCATTATTGAGTTGTAATCTTGATTTTGGTCATCATTCAACACAAGACATCCTTGTGAGTATTCTTGTGGTAAGAATACACTTGGGTGATCTAGGTGATAGGTGTTTGAAGGTTGTGGTAATCTTCAAAGGTGTTGTAAGAGGATTGTGGTAATCCTCAAGGTGGTGTAAGAGGGTTGTGGTAATCCTCAAGGTGTTATATTAATTTTTGGTAAATTAATAAAATCTTTTTTTTTCTTTTTGAAATACATCCCGGATATACTGGGGTGGTAGTAGATTAGGCCCTAGGTGGGTTGAACTACTATAAATCGACGTATGCTATTTACATTCCGCACCTTTGTTATTATCTTTGAGCATTCGGTTCGAAAAAGAGGGCAAAATCTGAAAAACCGGGATAATCTATTCACCCTCCCCTCAAGATTATTGTAGCCACTTGGACTAACAAGTGGTATCAGAGCCAAACTCTTTGGCTAGCTCGTTCCGAGTAAAGAGGAAAGATCCATGGCTACATATGATGCTCATCTCACCACCGGTGCCTCCACCAACAAGCCACCACTATTCGACGCCAACAACTACGCATTTTGGACAGACCGTATGGAGTGCTTTCTACAAGGGTGCGGGTTCGACATTTGGAATGTGGTCATTGAAGGAGTTGATCAACCAACCAAGAAATCGGAGGATGGCACCTCGACTCCTAAACCTTTCAAGGAGTTCGATGAAAACGACAAAAAGGCTTTCTCTCTAAACGGTAAGGGCTTAAATATTTTGCATTGTTCTCTTACGGCTGCCGAGTATAATCGCATAAGAGGCATAAGATCGGCACATGAGGTTTGGGAAAAATTGGAGACAATTTATGAAGGGACTAAGAAGGTCAAGCAAGCAAGAAAGACCATGCTTGTTAAAGACTTTGAAAACTTTAACATGCATGATGGTGAAAACATCTCCAAGATGGTGGAAAGGCTTGATAATATTGTCAATCCTCTTGTGGCCCTCGGTAAAGTCATCTCCGAAGAAGACAAGGTGACTAAGGTATTGAATGCTCTTCCCGGCTCATGGTCCGAAAAAGTAACGGCAATCACGGAGGCACAAAACCTTGAGACACTCAAGTTTGACGAGCTTATTGGAAACCTCCTCATCTATGAAGTCTATCTCAAGGAGAGGAAAAATTCCAAACCATCCATAAATCAATCGGGTATGTAAATTATTCCTAAAGGTCTTGCTTCTTCTTCTAATAATGCATACTATGATAATGATGATGATGATGAGGAGACGGCCACACTTGTTCGAAAATTTGCAAAATTTGTGAATAAAAATAAAGCAAGAAAACCAAGAGATAATACTTGCTTTAAATGCGGAAAACCCGGCACTTCATTGCCGATTGCCCAAAGCTCGATGAAAAGGAGCAAAAGAAAAGGAAGCCTTTTACGAAAAAGAAGGCTCTAAATGCGGAGGTCAAAACGTGGGATGAACTACTCGAAACAACCGATGAGGAAGGAGAAACCGAATACGGTCTCATGGCCATAGACGATGAAAACAATGAGGTACGCTCTAATTCTTCTACTTCCTCCATAGTTGATGACTTGCAATGTGATTTTGATGAATTGCAAATTGAGTTTCAAAATTTAATTGTTAAATACAAAAATTTGAAAAAGGAGCATAAGGAGCTTAAGGTTGAAAAAGAAAAATTATTTACCTCTTATGAATCTCTAGACAAAGCTCATGCTCTTACTCTTACTAGAGTTCACTCTCTTGGAACCGAAATGGAATCGCTCACAAAAGATATTGAAAGTTTGAAAAATTTTAGATGCACAAAGAGGTGAGCATTCCAAATTGGGACTTGGTTATAAGCCATTTCAAAATGTGTTTAAGAAAAATAACCAAGGTCCGACTTTTGTACGTGCTAATAGTTATAATACTCCTACTTGTTTTTATTGTGGCAAAGTTGGACATTATGCTAATAATTGCAAATTGAGAAATAGCTCTAGACATGTTTGGAGACCCAAAGGTCTCAAGACTAACCCCCATGGACCCCAAAATTATAGGGTACCTAAAAGAAATTCTTTTGTAGGCAATAGGGGCTATAACAACAACGGAAGATTCAAAATGGCTCGTGGACAGCGGATGTTCACGCCATATGACCGGGAGGAAAGAACTTTTTACCAACATCAAGCTCCAAGAAGAGGGTATGGTCATGTTCGGCAATGAGAAAGGAAGATTTCTTGGAAATGGAGAAATTGGTAACTCTTCTTTCTCTCTTAGTAATGTTCTTTTAGTAGAAGGGCTTAAGTTTAATTTGATAAGTGTTAGCCAACTTTGTGATTCAAATTATAATGTTTCCTTCAATAAAGAAAAATGCCTTATACTTAAAAATGGTGAAATTATTTGTGAAGTAAATAGAAAAGGCAATCTTTACAAAATTTGTACAAGTGATTTGGTTAGTCAAAATGTTTCTTGTTTAGTCGCCAATAATGATTTAACTAGTTTATGGCATAGGCGACTTGGACATGTTGGATACAAGAATTTGAAAAATATTTACAAAAACCAACATGTGAAAGGACTACCCAAATTGAATTTTGAAAATCTTGGCTTATGTGACACTTGTCAAAAGAACAAATTAGTTAAAAGTAGTTTTAAGCCCAAAAATGAAATTTCCACAACCAAACCCCTACAATTGCTTCACCTTGATTTGTATGGGGATATTAGTACGGCAAGTCTAAGTGGAAAACATTACACTTTCATTATTGTCGATGATTTTTCTAGATATACTTGGGCTCTTTTTCTTACCAATAAAAGCGATGCCGTTAATGAGCTTGTTAAGTTGTGTAGACTCACTGAAAATGAAAAGGAAGACACTATTAAGTCCATTCGAAGCGATCGAGGTGGAGAATTTGATGGTGAATTTAGAGTCTTTTGTGAAACCAAAGGATATGCTCATAATTTTTCGGCTCCAAGGACACCTCAATAAAATGGAGTAGCCGAAAGGAAAAATCGGACACTACAAGAGATGAGTCGGTCCATGCTCAATGAATTTTCACTTCCAAAATATTTTTGGGCCGAAGCCATAAGTACCGCTTGCTATGTCATTAATCGAGTTTATATTCGTCCTAAAATGAATAAAACTCCATATGAGCTTTGGAAAGGTAGAACTCCAAATATTAGTTATTTCAAGATATTTGGTTGTAAATGCTTTATTTTGAATACCAAGGATCAATTGGACAAACTTGATCCTAAAGCCGATGAAGGGATATTTATGGGATATTCAACAAAAAGCAAAGCATATCGGGTTTACAATAAGACTAGTGGAGTTGTTGAAGAATCCATCCATGTCAAATTTAATGAAGCTTCGGGTGTCGAAAGAATACCTAATGATGAAAGTGATGAAGAGGATATTATTGAACAAATTGTTCAAGTTGATGATCAACCGTCTACATCAAATGATCAACCATCCACTTCAAATGGTCCTCAAGAAGATAGAGGTGATACCTCGGATCTTCCCGTTGCATTGAAATTTAAGGGAGATCACCCAAAAGATCTTATTATTGGTGATTCCCTTGACAAGGTGATGACCAGAAGAAAATTTGCCGAGAAAGCTCTTATTTCTCAAAAAGAGCCTAAGAATGCTAAGGAGGCCATTGAGGATGAGGATTGGTTCTTAGAGATGCAAGATGAGTTAAATCAATTTAAAAGAAATTATGTATGGTAATTGGTACCTTGTCCTCCATCTCAAACTATTATTGGTACAAAATGGGTATTCCGGAACAAACTTGATGATCAAGGCAACATTGTTCGAAATAAGGCAAGGTTAGTAGCTCAAGTGTATTGTCAAGAAGAAGGTATTGACTATGATGAAACGTTTGCACCCGTAGCACGTTTAGAAGCTATTCGTATTTTACTTGCCTATTCTTGTTTTAAAAATTTTAAACTTTACCAAATGGATGTTAAATCCGCTTTCTTAAATGGTATTATTCAAGAAGAAGTCTATGTAAAACAACCTCCGGGATTTGAAAATTTTTCTAGGCCTAATAATGTTTATAAACTTAAAAAGGCCTTGTATGGTTTAAAGCAAGCACCCCGTGCATGGTACGATAGATTTAGCTCTTTTATTTTGCAAAATGGCTTTATAAGGGGTAAAGTTGATACAACTCTCTTTGTTTTTGAAAAAGGGCAAGATTGCTTACTTGTGCAAATTTATGTTGATGATATTATATTTGGTGCTACTAATGATTCTTTGTGCAAGAAATTCTCTAAATTGATGCAAGGAGAATTTGAAATGAGTATGATGGGGGAGCTCAACTTCTTTCTTGGACTCCAAATTAAGCAATGCCAAGAAGGCATATACATTTCGCAATCAAAATATACAAAAGAACTTTTGAAAAAGTTCGGCATTGAAGAAGGAAGAACCGTTTCTACTCCCATGGCAACAAATGTCAAAATTGACAAAGATGAAAAAGGCAAGTCCGTGGATGAATCAAAGTATCGAGGTATGATTGGTAGTTTACTTTATTTAACCGCTAGTAGACCGGACATTCTTCATGCCGTATGCTTATGCGCTCGTTCTCAAAGCAATCCCAAAGAATCTCATATGAGTGCCATTAAAAGGATTTTTCGATATTTGAAAGGCACTATTCAATATGGTTTATTTTATCCAAAGAATGAAAATTTTTCTCTTAAAGGTTATAGTGATTCGGATTATGCTGGAAATATTGATGATCGGAAAATTACTTCCGGATCATGTCAATTTTTAGGCGATTGCCTAGTTTCTTGGTTTTCAAAGAAGCAAAACTGTGTTTCTCTTTCAACGGCCGGAGCCGAATATATTTCTGCCGCCTTTTGTTGTACACAACTTCTTTGGATGAAACAAACCTTAGCGGATTACAAATGCTCTTTTGAAAACGTACCTATCTTTTGTGATAATATATCTGCTATAAATATTGCTCAAAACCCGGTTCATCATAACCGTACTAAACATATTGAGATTCGACATCATTTTCTAAGGGATTGTGTTTCAAAACGTAAAATTTAGATATCTTTTGTACCATCTCAAGATCAATTAGCGGACATTTTTACAAAACCGATATCTTCCGAGACTTTTGCGTCCATACGAGCTCGGTTAGGCATAATGCATATTGAATGAGGCTTATGTTTGCATTTTGCATGTTTTTAAAACTTATGGGCGAAAAATTGGATTTTTGGTTGAAAATTCGAATTTTATTAAAAATGACAAGACAGTAGGCTAAACAGGTTGAGGGCAACCGGTCGCCCTCAACGTCGACCGGTCGCCCTCAACCACGACCGGGCGCCCTAAGCCTAAGTTTGGATTAAAACCGTTCTGTCTTCAGCATTCTTCATTTTAACTTATTTTGGTCAGGAAATTGGCCCGTTAGCCAAAAGAAGCTAATACAAGCTCGTTATAAAAGCTATAAGTTATGGCTTCCTATAGCCAAGAATACTTAGTCCATGGCTTGTATTATGGACTCAATTGCAAAAGATTATAAGCATTGTGACAGGGGTAGCTTCTTAGCCTATGATGTTTATAGGCATCTTATATAAGCTTGTTATAGCTTGTGCTTCTAGCTTATGAAATATCTCTTGTTGATATGCTCATAAATAGGGGGAGCTTTGTATGAAAAGTTTTCAACGGATAGTTCACTCGTAAAATCGGAAAATTTATTTGTTTTCAAAATCGTCCTCGAGTAAATTGTTTTGGTTTGTAATCACCAAAAAGGGGGAGTTTGTTAGATAAATGTTTTTATCATGGTTTTGATGATTTTGTTCGATTTTGTTCAAATGAGTTCTTAAACCAAAACAATGTCCCTAAATATTGTCTAAATACTTCCGACCGTCTTAAAATGTTTTTACTATTTTTCGGAGTATTTTTTGGAGTTTATTTTCGATAAAAAATTGGACAACACATTTGTTTCAGGCTCGACCGGTCGCCCTATAGGGCAACCCGTACCTGAGTTGAGTTTTGAAACAGAAAATGGGACGTAAGAAAAATGGGGGAGGGCGACCGGTCACCAGGTGGTTGACCGGTGAGGGCGACCGGTACCTGGGAGCAGCTCTTTTGGTTCAGTCTTCTCTGTTTCGTATTTCTTTCAACCTCAACCGGTCATAGTTAAGGGCGACCGGTCGCACCCCCCTCCGACCGGTCCCCCTGTGTAAAATTCGCTGAAATTCAATTTCAATCTTATCTCTACGCGACCGGTCGCATCCCTTGTTTATTAGCAAACTATCCGTTGCATTTTCAGACAACCTTTTCCCTATTTTGTGGGATTGATTTCTAACAGCTCTATTGATGATTTTAAATGGTTTCTTTTGCAGCAAATCACTCCCCAAGGAGGAGCCTATGTCTGAAAATGAAAGCCAAGTCCTCTCCTATAAATAGAGGCTTCATTCAAGCAACAAGACACAACACTCTACACAAGCAAAGAGCAATCAAACAAACACTTTCATATATCTTGTTGTATTAGCCTTAGCACTTTCACTTGCACAAATTTAAGGTCTAGGATTTCAATTCTTGATTACACTTGTACTCATATTGTATCAATCATTATTGAGTTGTAATCTTGATTTTGGTCATCAATCAACACAAGACATCCTTGTGAGTATTCTTGTGGTAAGAATACACTTGGGTGATCTAGGTGATAGGTGTTTGAAGGTTGTGGTAATCTTCAAAGGTGTTGTAAGAGGATTGTGGTAATCCTCAAGGTGGTGTAAGAGGGTTGTGGTAATCATCAAGGTGTTGTATTAATTTTTGCTAAATTAATAAAATCTTTTTTTTTCTTTTTAAAATCCATCCCGGATATACTGGGGTGGTAGTAGATTAGGCCCTAGGTGGGTTGAACTACTATAAATCGATGTGTGCTATTTACATTCCGCACCTTTGTTATTATCTTTGAGCATTCGGTTCGAAAAAGAGGGCAAAATCTGAAAAACCGGGATAATCTATTCACCCCCCCTCTAGATTATCGTAGCCACTTGGACTAACACATATTAAAATAATGTGTGTATTTTTCAGAAAACTCCTCAAGAAACCTCTCTAATTCTCCTTTGGCAGCTGATTTTTGCATATTCTCTTCTTTTAGGAAAAATTCTTGATATATGAAAGTTTATATAAGTTTATAGTCTCAATGTCTCAATTTTTTGATTAGATGATTACTCTAGTTTAGTTGCAATTTACTAATTATTTAACTAATTTTAATATCAATTAATTTTTTTGATGAGATGATGAGTCTAGTTATGATCATTAATAAGTCAAATATCATCAAATTAAAATATTTTATACAAATCACATATGATTTCTAATTTAACTTATTGAGTACATTTAAATAAATCAATTTGATAGCAACTATTTTTGATAAATAATTAATATAGTCTAACTCTTAGTGAATTAAATTCCTATTCAATTATTCATTTGATATATTGATAAAGTATGCTAATTTTTAATTTGATAATTTTTAGTATTATGTTTTGTATAGTATTTAATTTCAAAGAATATGTAATTAATTCACTACCGAAACATAGATAAGATAATAATATTATATATGTATATATAAAATATAATTTAAAATCAGTTCTAATTTTAGATCTTCGGTTCGGTACGGTTCAGTGTGGTTTGGTACGGTTCTCAGTACGGATATTTGAAAAAATATCCAGAACCACACCAATAAAAATTACAGGATGGTTCGGTTCGAGAAAAGTAAAAAAGTCAATGGATATTTTTGGTGCGGATATTTTTTAGTTCGGAACCGAGTTCGGTTTTGATAATTCCCAAATCTCGTGCACACCCCTAACAACAATAACATTCGTTGGTCGCTGCTAATCTTTTTAGGGGAGATACTAATAATTTTTTGGGGGAACTACTAATACTTTTTTGGAGAAATACTAAATACATTTAATCGAAAAATCTAATATTTTTCAATAAGATTATTAATACGTTTTAGGGGAAATACTAATACTTTTGCGGGAAAAAACTAATACTTTTCATGAGAATTGGAAAAAAGAAATGTTTAAGGGGTTACTTATACTTTTCAAGGGAAAAACTATTACTTTTGAGGGTTGTCTAATATTGCGTCACTGCCTAATACTTTTCAAGAGGACAATTAATATATTTTAGGTGGATTACTAATACTTTTGAGGGTGGCTACTAAAAATATTGATCAAAGGAATTACTAATATTTTTCAGATGTACTATTAATACTTTTCAGGGAAAAACTAATACTTCTAAAGGCCCCTAATATTACCAAAATGTCACCGGTCCGGAAATCCTATGGCACCGCCCCAGAATATTACAATAATACCATTGGTGCATGAAATTACAAAAAAACATCTGGGCCGTGTTGGATCCGTTAACGGAAACGACCGATAAGACGGTCTAACCCAAGTCTTTGTCGAATTTTGTTTAAGAAAAGAATTTTATTTAAGAAAGACCTTAATTTGTCTTGGGGTTAATGTTTTTGAGGTGTGCTTTCACATAGATTTATATTTTTGTAATGAAAATTATTTGGTTGTGTTTCCAAAATAATATTTTCTTAAAAATATGAAAACTGAAAATGACTTTATTTTACGTGCAAACTTATCTAAACAAATATAAACTCATCTATTTGGGATAGGTAAAAAATGAAAATTGATTTTTGGAAACAGGACCATACATGGCCTTACATTCCAAACTTTAAGCAAAAGTGGGCAACCTGTTTTCATGCATCCCATCTCAGTGACAAAGGAAATTTGTTTGAGAAAAGCAAACTTGAAGCTAAGGCCCAACACAAGACATTGTTCCTTCACCTCAAATTTTCTTGTTGCCTATATATTTCGAAATGATGCTTTTGATGGATACAAAATAAAGTCTGGGTAATACTAATGTTTCAAGTAAAAGGATTGTGCAGTGAAAGAGATGAGAAATCAGGCGGCCCTCAGGCTGCTGGGCTGTCCAAATTCAAAAATTCGGCTGAGAGAATTCAAAACCTTAGCCTCATGCTGATAATATGATGTTATAATTAATATTATTAAATATATATATAGATATAGGGTGGGTCTAGTCGGACCCATTCCCGCCCTGAACCGATAGGGTAAAATAAACCTAAGGCCGCTCCTAACGTTGGTCGAGTGAGTTGGTTGACTCGAGCTCAGAAAAATTTACAAAATTTAGGGACCTAGATTTTGTGTATCCTTTTTATGTAGTACATATATAAAAGTTAGATGTTGTATATTTAAGTTCTCTGCCCTAGTGGTTAATGCTTGGCAACTTGTAATATTCCATCTCCAATGACCTGGGTTCGAAATATCTTGGCTGTAGATTTGTTTTTTGTAATTTAGATATAAAAAAAAATTAAAATCTCTCCACCAAGAATGAAGGGCCCCATTTTCTCTTGGGCCTTGTAGCCTTGATTCTTGCTAGGTTCTACCAAATTATTAAGGGCAATTGACATAAATGCTCCACTTTTTGGAGACAATGTCAACCTTTTACGCTTCCCGGTACAATTTTACCTAAATTTACGCTCCCGCCCTTTTTTTTTTACACTTCTTTACGCTCCCGCCAAAATTTTCGGACTTTTTTACGCTTTGTTTCAAAATTGTTTCAAACATGTTTCTTTTGATAAATTTTCAGTGAAAAAAAATATTTGATCTTGTTAAATAATCAATTTTATACTCGAAGTCTTATAAAAAATCAGGAAATATACACATAATACAACATATATTAAAACCAAACAAAACAACTTGAATAAAAAACACAAATCAATTTTAATCTAATACATGAAAAATAAAAAATAAAAACATGGAAACAACCAGGAAGCAATATAGAAACAAACCAGAAACAATATAGAAAATACCATATGAGAAAAAAGAGTTAAATAGGTAAAAATTGTATTTACACATCGAAAACTACATGGAAACAACAAAGAAACATCGGAACAACATTAAAAAGGGCATGGAAACAACCCAGAAATAACGTAAAAATATTAGAAACACCACATGAATAAAAAGAGCTTAAAAATAGGTAAAAATTGTATTTACACATTGAACACCATATGGAAATAACAAAAAAGAATTATTAGAAAAGCATTAAAAATATTATAGAACAGCACCGAAACAATAGAAACAATGTGCAAAACAATACATGAACAAAAAATAACATAAAAAATAGGTAAACATTATTTTGAAACATCGAAACAACAAAGAAACAACATAGAAACAACAGAGAAACAAATTTAAACAACATTGAAACAATATATATAACATATAAAGCAACACAGGAACAAAAAAAAAGAAAAAGAAAAATAAAAATAATCAAATAATATTAGGAGAGTAAAAAAAGAAAAAAAAAAAAGAATAGGTACAAAAGGAAAAAAATAGGTACAAAAGTGATAGGAGCGTATTTTGTGGTATGTTTACCAAAAAGAGGGTATTTTATGTAATTTCTCCAATTATCAATTTAATTTCTCTTAATGCCCTAAGATTAAATTTTCTCAATTTAAATTTTAAAAGGCAAAAAATTGAAAACAAGGAATCCTACAATAATTGGAAAGGTGGGTTTAGGTACAAACATAAGATCAATAGCATAGTTCATCCGTAAGGAAAAAAACAGAGTAAAGAAAAAATAGGGAAAAAACAAAGAGAAAGGAGGGAAAAAAAGAAAAAAAAAGGTAATTTTCATAATAATCCATGTATGCTTTTTTTTTTATTTCTTTGTTGGTAAATGATAAACTATGAATTGTTTGATTGGTTTTTCTAATTTTAATTTATTCATTTTTTTATTGTTTGTCTCAAAACTCTAACTCTAATATTTCATAATAATCCATGTATGCCCTTTTTATTTCTTATTGAGAAATGATAAACTATGAATTGTTTGATTGATTTCTAGTTTTAATTTATTTATTTATTTTTAGTATCATCACGCTTCCCAAGTATATGTTCGGATGTCAAAAAAGAAAAATTAAATCAAGGATAGAAGAATTAATCCAAAGTCAAGCCGGATATATTAACAATTATTTTACATCTAAGAAAAGAGCAATTGTAAAAAGTTCAAGTAGAAATGAGAATTTGATGGATAGTGAACAAGATGATAACTTGGAAGAGGTACTTGAACCACTCAAGAATAATAACGAAGAAATGCTTGAACATGTCATATGGATGAATTGAATGACAATGTGGAAATTCTTCAACCTACCAATGAGGTTGAATCCAATGAGAATGAAAACGACGATGAATATGTTACACGTGAAAGTTCAAATCAAGATCATTGGTATGATGATCCAGGAAAGTGGGGTGACATTGATAGAAAAGTTAGAGACTTTTTAGTGGAAAGTGGTCCGAAGAGAGATGCTCACATCTTGTTTCCTAAATATAGTGCCAAAAATATTTTGATAGGTCACATTATAAAAAGAATTCTATCAAATGGGGATTAAATTGATAGAAGATAGTTGTTATACTCGGTTTCTTTGAACAAATTTTCTTGTTTTTGGTGGAAGTTGTTCAAGAAAAAGGTTGGAGTCAATCAACTAGCTAATGAAGGACATAGTGATTGGCATAATTTGAGTCGTTGTTTAATAACTCATGAAGCAAGTATGGAGCACATGGAATGTATGTCTAGTTGGCTTGAATTGGAAAGAAGATTAACAAGCAATAAGATAATTGATGCGAATGTACAAGTGCAATTCAACAAAGACAGAGAACATTTGAAACAAGTGTTACAGATGATAATCGCACATGTACAAATTTTGGCAAAAGATAACCAAACAGTCTAGACAAATATCAACGAGAACCCAATGAGACAGAGTCTAAATAGCAGCGGAAATAAATAACAAGTACACATACAACTTACAGTCCACAATCCATAATCCAAATTACATACCCGAAAATCAACCAAATACGACAACTTAAAGTCAAAGGGTCCTACGCCCTTCAGTTACAAACCGGAATGGAAAGAAATATAAGAGTCCAACAACAACACAAGAAAAGAGTCCAATCAACAACAAGAAGAAGTAGTAAATCCAAATGCGAGTACAAGGTCTCAATCCGGGCGGTTCAAAGATCTTCAACGAAATCCTCATCTAAGGTTAGAAAATAGGTGGGGATGAGATAGAAATCTCGGTGGATGGGGTGATCGTGTGCAAGTGTGGCGCAATATACGCTTAATGCGAGAAAACAGATTATATGAAAATGCGTGAGCATGATGCGTAATTCACACACACGATCCACAAGCGTCGTGATAAATATATTTAAGAAATATACTTATACGCTTCAAGAAAATAGCGATTCATGGTCACACAGAACTATGTGATTCGATCAAGACAGGTAGGATTGCGTCATTTTAAATGTAACGCCAATCCCATGCAAGGCAAATAATGGTTGCGTCTGCGGATTTGTAGCGCCAACCAATGCAAAACAAGTAAGCGGTTGCGTACGGAAATGTAACGCCAACCAAACGGGTCCGATAACTCCTGAATCGTGTGGATCAGACAACGATTCCTTCGTTCTTCCTTGTAACTCCCGCAGGATGGTCCAAGACCGCACCTTATCGCTCCATAGGCAAAGACAAAATCCACATGTGAGCTTGCAAGGCTCGGATCTGTCATAATCATGATTATACCTCAAGTACTACGACCCGCTTCCCTTGGACACTCCGTCCCTCGCCATGGATTAGGGCGATGGGGCCGGAAGAGTGGAATAGCGCCGAGCCGCCCGATTCCATCCCCGACGTATCCATTCCGACTGTGAGCTCGACACACCAAGTTGACTCAGACAGTTGCGTAAGAGAGAAATTCTGATGGTTAAGGTTGTGTGGTAGAACCACAACCGAGACGAAGACGCAACGTGGGAGATGGAAGAAGACATGAGGAGTCAATATCCAGAACTGTTCTGAAGAGTATTTGGGGACCAAATTCTTTTAAGGAGGGGAGGATGTAAAGCCCCGATTTTTCTCGAACATATATTTGATCCTTATTGTCGTTTATACATTTGATCGACTATTTTACCGCGTCATTTTGACGGGTAATTATTAATAATATATACATTTTGTATTTTATTTTATTTTACTTAATTACTTGTGATCATGATCATTATTAATTCTATTTTGCATTTATGATCACTTGATTGATCATTATTACTATTTTTGTATTTATTAGCCACCTTAGAATTTTAAGAGACTATTTATTTTAGAGACTTTTACCTTATAGAATTAAGATTTTGATTTAGATTAAGTGATCATGAGACTTACAAGTGATCAAGGAAATCACTAATTATTTTGGAGATTGATATATTTCATCTATTATCATCAAATTTGGGACAAAAAAAAATATATATGGAATTACCATAATGCCATTATAGTGGATTTACCAACATGGATATTTTTGGAGTAAAAATATCATCCAACTCTTGTACACCTACACCTTATATTAGTCATCTTGTGTATAATTATACCATTAATTCAAACATTATACACATCATCTCTTATATTACTTCTTTAATAATATTTTTGCCAACATGTTGGAAGTCTTCCAACATTCCATTCAAACCAAGTCTTGCCCATACCTTTGACCTTCAAATTGTCTCCCATGCATGAGGCAAAATGCAAGACACAATTTGAACAAAATTCCTCCCCCCTCTCTCATCAAAGTGGACGGCCATATGGCCATTTTGTGCCAAAAATTTCATCTCATTTTATCACTAACACATTCATCTCCTACACAAAATTCTCCTCCTTCTCTCTAAACTCCTAACTTCTCTCTACTCTTTCTTCTCACTTTCTTCTTCAACACTTAGAAAAATTTTCAAGAATTCTCTCCTTATTCTTCAAAAATTCGAACACACCTATACTACAAGGTAAGAAATTTTATCTTCAATCCATTTTTGATATCACATAGTTCATCTCTTCTACCTTCTTAACTTAAGTTTGAATTTGATTTGGAGGTACATTTAGAAGACTTTGAAGATTAGAGCTTGACATCATTTTGAAGAAGGATTTCAAACTTGAAGAAGAACTAGTAGAGGAATTTGGACTACAAGGTAAGAATTGAGTACTAGACCCCTTCTTTCCTCTTCTTTCTATTTTTTTCAAATTTTAACACCCCTTTTTCATTTTTGAGAAATAGGGGCTGACTTTAGGAGATTTTGGAGTTGAACCAAAATTTCCAATTTTTAAGCTTCAACTAGTCTCCAAACACCTACTACACAAGGTAAAGTGTAGTCCTTCTCATATTCTTATCTCCTTCATTTCTCCTTAATTTTTCTCTCATTTTTCTAACTTCAAATTTTGATATTTTTTTGACTTAGGGGCTGACCTAAGAAGCCTCATCCAAAAATTGTGAAATTATCCTTTTATTTCACAATTTTCAATTTTAAAGTGGGTGGAAAAATATTTTCCAACTATTAGGTGTTTTATTAAAATGCATGTAGAAAATTTGATCATAAGCCTTGAGATATATATAATCTATGTATTGCATGTCAATTTTATGTATCAAGTCATGAAAATTCTCAAGAGTTGCTCAAATTTGCTATTTGTTGAATTTTAGGTGCATGCATGTGCAATTTAATGTTCTATTTGATGAATTCTTGTATGAATTGGACATGCATGTGTATGATCTTTGAAATCCATGTTTTGGATGACTTATAGCCTGGACAAGTCGAGCATAATTGATTAAATTTCAATTTTGGACTTAAAAATGTAAAAATGGAAAGTTGGTGGACTAAATTGCAAGAAAATGAAAGTTAAAGGACCCCTCTGCAAATTTCGAATTTTGGGACTGTACTCAGGTTCAAAAATGACTTTTGGACATTTTAATAAAGTTTTAAGAGTTTTAAGATAAATAAAATCAACCTTTAAAAGCCCAAGGACTAAATTGTAAAATTTTAAAAATTTAAGGGCTACTTTGCAAATTTTGAAACTGTACCAGACCTTAATTTTAAAATTTGAAATTTTCACTCTTAAGGTACTGGGAATGACATATTTTAAATGTATTCCAAAAATCCAAGTGTTTAGGGCTTGGAAAGTAATTTTTCTAAAATTGAGGGACTAAAGTGTAAAAGACTAAACTTGAGGACCCAAATGAAATTTCCAGGACTTATGCAGCCCATGCACCTGGAAATACTAACTTAACTATAACTTAATTATATTTTGGACCCAAGGTTCAAATTTCATAACAATTGGACCCCTAAAAGCCTTAAAGGCAATTATTTCAAAATGGGACAAAAATGATATTTTCAAAAGTTAAAGGACCTACACTTATTTCTTTTAAAAACTGCTTTTGTCCCAATATTCCACTAACATTAGTGACATTTTTCAACTGGAATCACATTAAAATCCCTTCTGGTTTGTGAGTTCCGATTATTTTAAACTTAAGGTCCGAACTGACAATTTTTACAAATTTGGGGCCAATGTGAGAATTTATAAAAACTCGACCTCAAAACTTTAAAAACCTGAATCTCTAGACAATTTGAAGAATTTAGGAACTGATCTCATAATTTTTCAAGGTCGGGATGTTTATTTATTAAATTTTTAACCCCAAAAGTTTTGGTTTTTACAAAACGGGGCTAAATTGTAAATTTTCTTTTATAAAGGACCTAACTCAAATTATTTTCCCTTTTACTAAAATAGCCCTGGACCCTCTGACTTGGATATTTAATTAAAGTATTTTATTTTCTCAAAAACCCCTTGACTTATCGGACCGCTTTGACCGATTAATACCCGATCGCGGGGCGACTTCCTCGTCTTGCGGTTTTGAATCTATAACGGGACTTATGTTCCACTTAATCTTTCAAGATATCGAAGATTGCTTATCCTTCCGATAATCATCTTCATCCAAATAACTCCACCAACGCCATATTCCTACTCATGAATTTTCAAATATTTTCCCGAATCGCTCAATCAATCATACTGATCGCACTTGTTGATCGCTGTACTTGTAATTACTTTCCCGCTGAGTCAACTTGGTGTGTCGAGCTCACAATCCGGAATGGATACGTCGGGGATGGAACCGCAACCTTTGCTATTCCACTCTCCCTACCCATCGTCCCTAATCCCGCAATCGAGGGACGGAGTGTCCAAGGGAAGCAGGTCGTATTACTTGAGGTATAATCATGATTATTACGATCCGAGCCTTGCAAGCTCCACCGTGATTTTGTCTTTGCCTATGGAGCGATAAGGTGCGGTCTTGACCATCCTCGCCTGGGAGTTACAAGGAAGAACGAAGGAATCGCTTGTCGATCCACACGATTCGGAGTTATCGGACCCGCTTGGTTGGCGCTACAAATCGTATGCAACCGCTACTTGTTTTGCATTGGTTGGCGCTACAAATCCGTGACGCAACCATTATTTGCCTTGCATGGGATTGGCGTTACATTTCGCACGCAAATCCTACCGTCTTGATCAATTACATAGTGCTGTGTGACCATGAATCGTTTTCTTGAATCAGTATAAGTATATTACTTAAATATAATTATCACGACGCTTGTGGATCGTGTGTGAATTCATGCATCATACTCACGCCGCTTTCATATAATTGTTTTCTCGCATTAACTATATATATCGCCACACTTACACACGATCACCCATCCACCGAGATTTACTGCTCATCCCCACCGTTTTCTAACCTTAGATGAGGACTTCGTTGAAGATGCTGAACCGACTACGGATTGAGCCCTTGTACTCCGCTTGTTGGATTTACTATCTTTTGTTGTTGATGTCATTGGACTTGTTACTATTATTTGTTGTTGGACTTACTACTACTTGTTGTTGTTGTTGGACTCTTTTCTTGTGTTTGTCGTTGGACACTTGCATTTCCTTTCATTCCTGTTTAATCAAGGGCGTAGGACCCTTTGACTTTTAAGTTGTTATTTTTAGATCATATCGGGGATGTAATTTGGATTATGGATATTGTGGATTGTAAGTTGTAATTTGTACTTGTTCTTTTTTTCCGCCGCTATTTAGACTTGCTCCATTGGGTTTTGATGATATTCGCCTGCAGATCGTTTGGTTATTTGTATTTAAGTTGTGGATCGTCGCCGCGTCCGTTTGGGGCGTGACGATTAGAGTGGTATCGAGCTCGGCTAGTAAGATGGAAACTTACACCGAGCCGACCCAGATAGGACCCTCGATCTGTGTTTTGGGTAGTACTGCGACCGACTCATTAAGTGTGAAATCGATTTCAAATTGGCATAGAACCGTCTTATTGATGTTTGAACTAAGTTAGAACGCATATTTGAGGTTCCATAGTCATACTTGTCTTGACTTAGTTGATTCTTAACCCACTTTCTTTATTCATTCTTTCCTTATTCTCTTCTTATCTTTCCTCTACCTTTGGATCCGCCTTAGTTTTGTTTGATCGAGATGGAGCCCACGCCACCTTCTTGGTGGGACGTTTTTCATGCCCGTCTTTGAAGGAGTACTACCGGCAATCGATGATTCACCGCATGGCGTGGGAGAGTGATCGAGCGACCTCGAGCTATCCGAGAAGCGTCGGTAATGGGACGACCACACGTAACTTGGCGAGGAGCAAGATGAAAAGAGCGAGTTGACAACTATCATCAAGACCGCGACAACACCATACGAGCGGGAGGACCCTCTGAGAATATCGTGAGCGCCGGATAACATGCGAAGAAGATGAAGAGGGCAAGTGACGGCCGACAGAAATGGGAAATTGACGCCCGCCTATCCCGCGACACCGTTGAGCGCTCGGAGGAGACCCTCATCAAACATATGACAGTGATAGAGGACCTTACACAGGCCCTAGCTCAGAGAGACACCGCGCTGAAAGCTGCCCTGGCAGCTAATGCACAACCATTGCCACCACCCGAGGTGGAGCCCGTACCCGACGCCGAGGAGAACCCTGAGGAGGACCCCGAGGAGGATCCTGAGGAGGATCCCGTCGAGGTCGGAGAGCCTGAGGCACTTGAGGCTGCTCCACTTGATGATGCACAGGGATTCGAGCAGTGGTTGGATTTCGTTGATTGGCTCGAGGTCGAGGCGCCACTTGACCGACTGGCCCGATTATGGACATACCGCGAGTGACGATGATGGCGATCTCACCGATTAGTTAGCTTGATTGTCGGTTTGTACTTTCGTTGTTGTAGACGCTTATTCCGATGTTGTACCTTACTTTCTATTGTACTAGATTCGATTGTATTTTTTGTTCGATGTATCTTTGACTCGGTGTTACTCTTTTGTTGTACTATGGGTGTATTCAAGTTTTACATTAATGGATATGCCTTTTCCTTACTGTTGACTTTACGTCTTGGTTATCATCTCCACCATGAAAGCAAGAAAGGCAATCGCTAGAGGGGCACAAGGGTACTTGGCGTTTGTAATTAACAAACCCACGGATGAGACACAAATTAACCAAGTACCTATAGTATCAGAATACACGGATGTATTTCCACAAGAACTCACCACTGTCCCTCCAGATAGGGAAGTCGAGTTCACCATCGAGGTGTTACCAGGGAATGCCCCGATTGCCAGAACACCGTATAGAATGGCTTCTCTTGAGTTACAAAAGTTGAAAACGCAATTCTGGCCGATGGATGTGGGATTTATCCGAGGCCGAGTACGCCTCCGTGGGGAGCACTGTCTTTGTTCGTCAAAAAAGAAGATGGCACATTAAGACTATGTATAGATTATGGTGGTCTTAACAGCGTGATCATCAAGAACAAATATGCCCTCCCGAGGATAGACGAACTATTTGATCAACTTCAAGGAGCGACGGTGTACTCGAAGTTTGATTTACAATAAAGATATTACCAACTGAAGATCCGCGAAGAAGACATTTCCAAAACTGCATTTCAAACCCGATATGGACACTACAAGTTTGTAGTGATGCCTTTCGGTCTGACAAATGCATCGGCAACATTTATGGACCTGATGCATCGAGTCTTTCAACCTTATTTGGATCAATTCGTAGTGATATTCATTGATGACATACTCGTATACTCTAAGTCTAGAGAAGAGCACGAACGTCATTTGAAAATTATTTTGGAGACACTACGAGAGCATAAGCTCTATGCCAAATTCAAGCAAGTGCGAATTTCGCTTAGTGAAGTCGCGTTCTTGGGACACATAGTATCCTAAGACGGGATTGCGGTAGATCCTTCAAGGTACAAACAAGGTTGAATGGAAACAACCCGAGTCTCAGAATGAAATCGGAGTTTCTAGACTAGCCGGATATTATCGAAGATTTATCCAGGATTTCTCCAAGATAGCCGGATCACTCACTCGACAAACCCGAAGCAAGTCAAGTTTGAGTGGAATGACAAATGCGATCACGAGTTTCAAGAGTCAAGAAATGACTTACTACTCGACTTTAGCCCTTCCAAAGGGAACCGAAAACTTTGTCGCTACAAATGATGCATCAAAGGAAGGACTAGGAGCAAAGGTGCTCATGCGAAGGAAGGAAAAGTTATCGCTTATGATCACGAAACCTCAAGCCGTATGAAGCCAATTATCCAACGCATGACCTGGAATTGGCAGCAATAGTGTTCGCGTTAAAGAAATGGAGACACTATCTCTACGGAGCAACATTCACGGTTTTCACGGATCATAAGAGCTTGAAGTATCTATTCTCCCAGAAAGACCTCAATTTAAGGCAACGGAGATGGATGGAGTTGATTGAGGACTATCACTTTGATATTCAATACCATCCCAGGAAAACTAACGCCGTAGCGGACGCTCTAAGCAGAAAGGCGAGCTTAGCCAGACTTATGATTCGAGAGTGGGAATCATTAGAAGAGCTTAGCAATTGGAATCTGACGAGAACCAATACTCAGATTTCATGTGCTAATATTTCGATTAAACCCGATCAGCTGAATGAGATCAAGGAAGCACAAGAGATAGATGCACATCTTCAAAAACTGAAGGAGAAGATACTTAAAGGAGAGAGATCAGAATTCTCGGTACATGAAGATGGAGTTATCAGATTTCAGAATCGAGTTTGTGTACCGAGTGACGAGCAGATTAGGAATAGAATCCTCGCAGAGGCACACCGTTCAAAATACACTATACATCCTGGAGGAAACAAGATGTATAAGGATTTGAAACGGAGTTATTGGTGGGTAAACATGAAGAACCAGGTAGCGGAGTTCGTTGCGAGATGTTTGACTTGTCAACGAGTAAAAGCAGAACACCAACGACCATCTGGTTTACTACAACCATTGAGAATTCCACGCGGTTTGCGTCACATTCCCGTACGCAACCGCTACTTGTTTTGCATTGGTTGGCGCTACAAATCCGTACGCAACCATTATTTGCCTTGTATGGGATTGGCGTTACATTTCCGTACGCAATCCTACCTGTCTTCAATCACATAGTGCTGTGTGACCATGAATCGTTTTTCTCAGATAAGTATATTATTTAAATATATTTATCACGACGCTTGTGGGGATGTGTGTGAATTCATGCATCATACTCACGCGTTTTCATAATAATGTTTTCTCGCATTAATCGTATATTGCGCCACACTTGCACACGATCACCCCATCCACTGAGATTTCTGTCTCATCCCCACCTATTTTCTAACCTTAGATGAGGATTTCGTTGAAGATGTTGAACCGGCCCTGGATTGAGACCTTGTACTCCGCTTGTTGGATTTACTATTTCTTCTTGTTGTTGATTGGACTCTTTTCTTGTGTTGTTGTTAGACTCTTGTATTTCTTTCCATTCCGGTTTGTAACTGAAGGGCGTAGGACCCTTTGAATTTAAGTTGTCGTATTTGGTTGATTTTCGGGTATGTAATTTGGATTATGGATTGTGGACTGTAATTTGTATGTGTACTTGTTATTTATTTCCGCTGCTATTTAGACTCTGTCTCATTGGGTTCTCGTTGATATTTGTCTAGACTGTTTGGCTATTGTATTTAAGTTGTGGATCGTCGTCACGTCCCGTTTGGGGCGTGACAATTAGAGTGGTATCAGAGCTCGGCTAGTAAGATGGAAACTTATACCGAGCGACCCAGATAGACCCTCGATCGTGTTTTTGGGTAATCTGCGACTTGACCAATTAAGTGTGAAATCGATTTCAAATTGGCATAGAACCACCTTATTAATGTTTGAACTAAGTTAGAACGCATATTTGGAGATTCCATAGTCATACTTGTTTTGACTCAGTTGATTCTTGACTGACTTTCTTTATTCATTCTCTCCTTATTCTCTTCTTATCTTTCCTCTACCTTTGATCGATCCGCCTTAGTTCGTTTGATCGGGATGGAGCCTACGCCACCTTCTTGGTGGGACGTTTTCATGCCCGTCTTTGAAGGGAGTACTACCAGCACCGATGATTCACCGCACCGGTAGAGAGTGATCGGCGACCTCGTAGCTATCCGGGGAGTGCCGGCGTATGAACAGAGACTCGACACGGCGCTTGGCGAGGGAGCCAAGATGAAAAGAGCGAGTTGACCACTATCATCAAGACCGCGACAACACCATACGAGCGGGAGGATCGGATCTGAGAATATCCGAGCGCTGGATAACATGCGAGAGAAAATGAAGAGGGCAAGTGACGGCCGCTTAAATGGGAGATTGACGCCCGCCTCCCGCGACACCGCCGAGCGCTTGAGTGAGACCTCATCAAGCGGATGACAAAGATGATAGAGGACCTTACATGTGCCCTAGCTCGAGAGACGCAGCGGCTGAGGTGCTCCGCGCAGCTAATGCACGCCCATTGCCACCACCCGATGTGGAGCCCGTGACGCCGAGGAGGATCTGGGAGGACCCGAGGAGGATCCCGAGAAGGATCCGGGCGAGGTCGGAGAGCCCGAGGCTCTTGAGGCTGCTCCACTTGATGATGCACAGTGATTCGAGCAAATGGTTGGATTTCGTTGATTGGCCTGAGGTCGAGGGGCCACCTTAGCCCGACCAGGCCCCGATTATGGACATAGCTGCGAGTGACGATGATGGCGATCTCACTGATTAGTTAGCTTGATTGTCAGTTGTACTTTTGTTGTTGTAGACGCTTATTCCATTATGTTGTACCTTACTTTTTATTGTACTAGATTCAGTTGTATTTTGGTTCTGATGTATCTTGACTCAGCGTTACTATTGTTGTACTATGGGTGTATTCAAGTTTTACATTAATGGATATGCCTTTTCCTTACTGTTGACTCTACGTCTTTGTTATTATCTCCACCATGAAAGCAAGAAAGGCGATCACTAGAGGGGCTCGAGGGTACTTGGCGTTGTAATTAACAAACCCATGGTTGAGACACAAATTAACCAAGTACCTATAGTATCAGAATACACAGATGTATTTCCACAAGAACTCACCACTGTCCCTCCAGGGTAGGAAGTCGAGTTCACCATCGAGTGTTACCGGGACCGCCCCCGATCGCTAGAACACCGTATAGAATGGCTCCTCTTGAGTTACAAGAGTTGAAAACGCAATTACGTAAAAACCGATGGATGTGGGATTTATCCGACCAAGTATGTCTCCGTGGGAGCACTGTCTTTGTTCGTCAAAAAAGAAAGATGGCACATTAAGACTCAGATAGATTATCGTGGTCTTAATAGTGTGACCATCAAGAACAAATATCCCTTCCCGAGGATAGACGAAATATTTGATCTACTTCAAGGAGCGACGGTGTACTCAAGTTTGATTTACAACAAGGATATTACCAATCAAGATCCGCGAAGGAGACATTTCAAAACCGCATTTCAAATCCGATATGGACACTACGAGTTTGTAGTGATGCCTTTCGGTCGACAAATGCACCGGATTTTATGGACCGATGCATCGAGTCTTTCAACCTTATTTGGATCAATTCGTAGTGATATTCATTGATGACATACTCGTATACTCTAAGTCTAGAGAAGAGCACGACGTCATTTGAAAATTGTTTTGGAGACACTACGAGCATAAATCGTATGCCAAATTCAAAGCAAGTGCGAATTTTGCTTAGTGAAGTCGCGTTTTGGGACACATAGATCCGACACCGGGATTGCGGTAGATCCTTCAAGGTACAGACAGGTGGTTGAATGGAAACAACCCGAGTCCAGAATCTAAAATCGAGTTTCTGGGACTAGCCGGATATTATCGAAGATTTATCCAGGATTTCTCCAAGATAAGCGGACCACTCACTCGACTAACCCGAAGAAGCAAGTCAAGTTTGAGTGGAATGACAAATGCGATGCGAGTTTCAAGAGTCAAGAAATGACTTACTACGGCTCCAGTCTTAGCCCTTCCAAAGGGAACCGAAAACTTTGTCGTCTACAAAACGATGCATCAAAGGAAGGACTAGGAGCGATTGCTCATGCGGGGAAGGAAAAGTTATCGCTTATGCATCACGAAACCTCAAGCCGTATGAAGCCAATTATCCAACGCATGACCTGGAATTGGCAGCAATAGTGTTCGCGTTAAAGAAATGGAGACACTATCTCTACGGAGCAACATTCACGGTTTTCACGGATCATAAGAGCTTGAAGTATCTATTCTCCCAGATCAATCTAAGGCAACGGAGATGGATGGAGTTGATTGAGGACTATCACTTTGATATTCAATACCATCCCAGGAAAACTAACGCCGTAGCGGGCGCCTCTAAGCGAAAAGGCGAGCTTAGCCAGACTTATGATTCGAGAGTGGGAATCATTAGAAGAGCTTAGCAATTGGAATCTGACGAGAACCAATACTCAGATTTCATGTGCTAATATTTCGATTAAACCCGATCAGCTGAATGAGATCAAGGAAGCACAAGAGAAAGATGCACATCTTCAAAAACTGAAGGAGAATATACTTAAAGGAGAAAGATCAGAATTCTCGGTACCTGAAGATGGAGTTATCAAATTTCGGAATTGAGTGTGTGTACCAAATGACGAACAGATTATGAATAGAATCTTAGCATAGGCACACCGTTCAAAATACACTATACATCCTGGAGGAAACAAGATGTATAAGGATTTGAAAAGGAGTTATTGGTGGGTAAACATGAAGAACTAGGTAGCAGAGTTCGTTGCTAGATGTTTGACTTGTCAACGAATAAAAGCAAAACACCAACGACCATCTGGTTTACTACAACCATTGAGAATTCCCGAGTGGAAATGGGAACATATAACGATGGACTTCGTGACGGATCTACCAAGGACCGAGAGGAGGCCATGATGCTATTTGGGTAGTTGAGATCGACTCACGAAATCGCACACTTTTTACCCATCAAGAAAACTCGATAGCTTGCGAAAAACTTGCATGCATTTATATCCGAGAAATCATTCGACCGCATGGTGTACCCGATCGACATAGTATCCGAAGCAGAGACCCGAGGTTTGTCTCCATTTTGGAAGTGCTTGGACGAGGAATTGGGTACCTCGCTAAGTTTCAAAGACAAAGAAGACATCCACAAACCGATGGACGGTGAGCGAACAATTCAAACCCTTGAAGATATGTCATTGCGAGCTTGCACATTGGATTTTCAAGGAAGTTGGGATTCGCACTTACCATTAGCCGAGTTCGCCTACAATAACAGCTTATCGTGCCACGATTGGGATGGCACCTACGAGGCATTATATGGGCGAAAATGTAGATCCCCACTACACTCGGGAGATTGATGACCAATGGACTCGAAAGAGAAACGAAAGTCTCCCTCGATTCCAAAGGTCGACTTAGTTCAGAGGTCATGGAGAAGGTCAAGTCGATCAAGATGAGCGGATTCGCATGCTCGGAGCCGCCAAAAAGAGTTACGCGAACAAGAGAAGAAATGATTTGGAATTTGAAGTCGGTGATGAAGTATTTCTCGGACTCTCACCACGGAAAGGATTGATCAATCCGAAGAAAGGAGGCAAGTTAGTCCGAGATATGTTGGACCTTACAAGATTTTTACTGGAGGATCGGGAAGTTAGTCTACCGGCTCGAGTTACCGGCACCATATGCGGGGAATGCACGATGTATTCCACGTGTCGAGAGACCGAAGAAGTATCAACCGGATCCCGAGCATATCATCACCGAGATACTCCTCCTCTAATGGAAAATCTATCCTACACCGAGAGACCGATCCGGATCATTAATCGCCAGACATCGACGGTTGCGTAAGAGAGAAATCCCAATGGTTAAGGTAGTGTGGCAGAACCACAACCGAGACGAAGACGCAACGTGGGAAATGGAAGAAGACATATAATTGATTCTTATTTGGGGACCAAATTCTTTTAAGGAGGGGAGGATGTGAAGCCCCGATTTTTTCGAACATATAATTGATTCTTATTGTCGTCTATGTATTTGATCGACTATTTTACCGCGTCACTTTGACGGGTAATTATCATTAATATATATATATATATTTTGTATTTTATTCTATTTTATTTATTACTTGTGATCATGATCTTTATTAATTCTATTTTGCATTTATGATCACTTGGTTGATCATTATTACTATTTTTGTATTTATTAGTCACCTTAGAATTTTAAGAGACTATTTATTTTAGAGACTTTTACCTTATAGAATTAAGATTTTGATTTAGATTAAGTGATCATGAGACTTATAAGTGATCAAGGAAATCACTAATTATTTTGAAGATTGATATATTTCAACTATTATCATCAAATTTGGGACAAAAAAAATGGAATTACCATGTAATACCCCTAAAGTGGACGGCCATGGTGATGATTTATGGAGTAAAAATATCATCCAACTCTTGTACACTTACACCTTATATTAGTCATCTTGTGTATAATTATACCATTAATTCAAACATTATACACATTATCTTATACCTCAATTTTATATCATTAAATTCCCCAACATATTATATTCTTCCCAACATTCTTCTTATTCCTCTCAACATTCCAATTTGACCCATACCTTTGACTACCAAATTGTCTTCATGCAAGAGACAATTTGCAAGACACAAAATTAAACAAAAATCTCTCCCTGTCTCCCCCCATTTGGACGGTCAAGAGGCCATTTTACACAAAAATTTATCAAAAATTTTATCCAACACATTTTAATTCACAAGCAAATTCTCCTCCTTCTCTCTAACCTCTCTCTAAAATTCATTCATATCTTCAAATCTTCAAACACAAAATCATTCACATCTTCAAACCTTCAAACACCAACTCTTCACATCTTCAAATCTTCAACATAAGTTCTTCATATCTTCAAGTACCCCTTCTTCACATCTTCAAATATTCAAACACAAGTCCTTCACATCTTCAAACCCATCTTCATATCTTCAAGAACATCTTCTTCCTAACATCAAACATACTTTCTTTCTTCAAACATCTAAACCAAAACAAACAATCTTACCACTTAAACACCAAAATTTCGAACACCCCTATTTCAAGGTAAGAAATTTCACTCCTCAATTCAACTTAAATTCTTATTACTCATCACCTTCTTCTTTTAACTTAAGGTTATATTTTGAATTTTGAGGTACTTAGAAGACCACTTGGAGACATGCATGCATGGTGGTGAAACTTGAAGACTTGAAGAAGAACTAGTAGAGAAATTTGGACTACAAGGTAGTTAATTGGACACTAGAGCCCTTCTTTCTTCTTCTTCCTATTTTTTTTTTCAAATTTTAACACCCCTTTTCATTTTTGAGAAATAGGGGCTGACCTTAGGTGATTTTGGAGTTGAACCAAAATTTCCAAATTTGAAGCTTCAACTAGTTTCAAATCACCTACTACACAAGGTAAAGTGTAGTCTTTCCAATTTTCTTATCTCCTTCTTTTTCTCTTTAATTTTTCTCTCATTTTTCTAACTCCAAATTTTTGATATTTCTTGACTTAGGGGCTGACCTAAGTGACCTCATCCAAAGTTGTGAAATTTTCCCTTTTTATTTCACAACTTTCCAATTTAAGGTGGGTGGAAAATACTTTCCAACTTCTAGGTGTTTTATTTAAAATGCATGTAGAATTTTGATCATGTGCCATTGAGATATATAATCTATGTATTGCATGTCAATTTTATGCATCAAATCATGAAAATTCTCAAGAGTTGCTCAAAATTTCTATTTATTGAATTTTAGGTGCATGCATGTACAATTTAATGTTCTATTTGATGCATTCTTGTATGTATTGGCCATGCATGTGTGTGATCTTTGAAATCCATATTTTGGATGACTTATAACCTGGAAAAGTCGAGCATAATTGATTAAATTCCAATTTTGGACTTAAAAATGTAAAAATGGAAAGTTGGTGGACTAAATTGCAAGAAAATGAAAGTTAAAGGACCCCTCTGCAAATTTCGAATTTTGGGACTGTACTCAGGTTCAAAAATGACTTTTGGACATTTTAATAAAGGTTTAAGAGTTTTAAGATAAATAAAATCAACCTTTAAAAGCCCAAAGACTAGATTGTAAAATTTTGAAAGTTTAAGGGCTACTTTGCAAATTTTGAAACTGTACCAGACCTTAACTTTAAAATTTGAAATTTTTACTCTTAGGTACTGGAAATGACATATTTTAAATGTATTCCAAAAATCCAAGTGTTTAGTGCTTGGAAAGTAATTTTTCTAAAATTGAGGGACTAAAGTGTAAAATACAAAACTTGAGGACCCAAATGAAATTTCCAGGACTTATGTAGCCCATGCACCTGGAAATACTAACTTAACTATAACTTAATTATATTTTGGACCCAAGGTTCAAATTTTATAACAATTGGACCCCTAAAAGCCTTAAAGGCAATTATTTCAAAATGGGACAAAAATGATTTTCAAAAGTTAAAGGACCTACACTTATTTCTTTTAAAAACTGCTTTTGTCCCAATATCCTACTAACCTTAGTGACATTTTCCAACTGGAATCACATTAAAATCCCTTCCGGTTTGTGAGTTCCGATTATTTTAAACTTAAGGTCCGAATTGGCAATTTTTACAAATTTGGGGCCAATGTGAGAATTTTATAAAAACTCGACCTCAAAACTTTAAAAACCTGAATCTCTGGACAATTTGGAGAATTTAGGAACTGACCTCATAATTTTTCAAGGTCGGGATATTTATTTATTTAATTTTTAACCCCAAACGTTTTGGTTTTTACAAAACGGGGCTAAATTGTAAATTTTCTTTTATAAAGGACCTAACTCAAATTATTTTCCCTTTTACTAAAATAGCCCTGGACCCTCTAACTTGGAGATTTAATTAAAGTATCTTATTTTCTCAAAAACCCTTGACTTATCGGACCGATTCAACCGATTAATACCCGATCGCGGGGCGACTTCCTCGTCTTGTGGTTTTGAATCTATAACGGGACTTATGTTCCATCTAATCTTTCAAGATACCGAAGATTTCTTATCCTCCCGATAATCATCTTCATCCAAATAACTCCACCAACGCCATATTGTTACTCGTGAATTTCAAAAATTTTCCTGAATTGCTTCCCTGAATCAATAATACTGATCATTGCCTGTTGATCGTGCATTGTATTTACTTTCTTTCTGCCTGAGTCAACTTGGTGTGTCGAGCTCACAATCGGAATGGATACATCGGGGATGGAACCGGCAAACTTCCGCTATTCCACTCTTATGGCCCCATCGTCCCTAATCCCGCAATCGAGGGACGGAGTGTCCCGAGGAAGCGGGTCGTAGTACTTGAGGTATAATCATGATTATGACAGATCCGAGCCTTGCAAACTCCACTTGTGGATTTTGTCTTTGCCTATGGAGCGATAAGGTGCGGTCTTGACCATCCTGCTGGGGAGTTACAAGGAAGAACGAAGGAATCGTTGTTCCGATCCACACGATTCCTGGAGTTATCGGACCCGCTTTGGTTGGCGTTACATTTCCGCACGCAACCGCTACTTGTTTTTGCATTGGTTGGCGCTACAAATCCGTCACGCAACCATTATTTGCCTTGCATGGGATTTGCGTTACATTTCCGCACGCAATCTTACCGTCTTCGATCAATCACATAGTGCTGTGTGATCATGAATCGCTTTCTCGAATCGTATAAGTATATTACTTAAATATATTTATCACGACGCTTGTGGATCATGTGTGAATTCATGCATCATACTCACGCGTTTTCATATAATCAAGTTTTCTCGCATTAACTGTATATTGCGCCACACTTGCACACGATCACCCCATCCACTGAGATTTATGTCTCATCCCCACCTATTTTGTAACCTTAGATGAGGATTTTGTTGAAGATGCTGAACCGGCCCTGTATTGAGACCTTGTACTCCGCTTGTTGGATTTACTACTCCTTCTTGTTGTTGATTGGACTCTTTTCTTGTGTTGTTGTTGGACTCTTGTATTTCTTTCCATTCCGGTTTGTAACTGAAGGGCGTAGGACCCTTTGACTTTAAGTTGTCGTATTTGGTTGATTTTTGGGTATGTAATTTGGATTATGGATTGTGGACTGTAAGATGTATGTGTACTTGTTATTTATTTCCGCTGCTATTTAGACTCTGTCTCATTGGGTTCTCGTTGATATTTGTCTAGACTGTTTGGTTATTGTATTTAAGTTGTGGATCGTCGTCGCGTCCCGTTTGGGGCGTGACATGATCCAGTAATGAAAGAGCACATTCGACGTATTCATGATCATGAGACTAATGTTACATATCTAGGTAGTAAAATTCAAAATAAATTGATCCAGATGTTGGCACATGAAGTAAGAAAAAAAATACTTGAAAAAGTTAAATATGCAAAATAATTTTTTGTCATCCTTGATTGTACTTCAGATGCTAGTCACAATGAGCAAATGTCGCTTATCTTACGATGTTTGGATGATTCAGGTAATTTTGCAAAAGTAGAGGAATATTGGATATAATTTTGGGAGGTGGATGACACTTCGGGACTTGGACTTTTTACACATCTTAAAAGTGCTTTGATCAATCTTGAGTTGGATATTGATGATATAAAAGATCATGGGTATGATAATGGATCTAATATGAAAGGAATACTTAAATGTGTACAAAGAAGACTACTTGAAGTAAATCCGAGAACTTTTTATACTCCTTGTGGTTGACATAGTCTTAATTTGACATTATGTGATATGACAAATTCTTATCTTAGAGCGATGTCATTTTTTGGAGTGATCCAATGCATCTAAGAGATGGAAGGTTTTTAAAGATCGTGTGAAGTGTTTGAATGTTAAGCCATTGTCTCAAACACGTTGGGAAGTCATGTTCAAAGTGTCAAAATTATAAAAGAACAAATTGCTCAAATAAGAGACGCTAGTTGACTTGACAGACGATACTAAAGATCCAAAAACAAAGAGTGAAGTTGAATCCTTGGCGTGATGTGAATTTGAGAATTTTGAGTTCTTGCTTGGTATGGTAATTTGGTACAAGTTATTACATGCAATCAACACTGCGAGTAAATTTCTTCAATCTAAAAATATGGAAATTGATGATGCTATCACTCTTTTGCATGGACTTATTTCATTTCTTGAAGAGTATAGAGAAAATGGTTTTGACCAGGCCATGAACGAGGCTAAACAAATGGCAAGTGAGATAGGCATCAAAACTGTATTTCGAGAAAAACGTATTGTTCGAAGAAAGAAGCAATTTGATGAAAGTATCAGTGAAGAAATACCACAATCAGTTGAGGAATCTTTTCGAATTAACTACTTTCTCTATATAATTGATCAAGCTCGCTCTTCTATGGGAACCCGATTTGCATAGTTTAAAAAATATGAAGTAACTTTTGGTTTTTTGTTTAATTTGGAGGGGTTGCAACATGCAAATAATGAAAGCTTGTTGAAATCTTGCAAGAATCTTGAAAGTTCTCTAACACATAATGGTTGTTCCGATATTGATGGAAGTGATTTATTTTCAGAGTTATCATTCACGAAGTGTTCTTTACCAAGAGAAACAAAATCTGCAATTGACGTGGTTGATTATTTGAAAAAAATTGATGGGTGTTTTCCAAATGCGTAAATTGCTTATAAAATCCTGTTGACGATACCAGTTATGGTAGCAAGTGCAGAAAGAAGTTTTTCGAAGTTGAAGCTCATCAAAAAAATTCTCCAATCAACCATGTCACAAGAAAGATTGAATTGGTTAGCTATGTTATCGATTGAGAAAGGAATTATTGAACAACTTGATTATACCGATTTAATTAATACTTCTGCCGCCAAAACTATAAGCCGAGTTATATTTAAATATCTACTTGGATTTTTGAACATATATGTCATATTAATTTAACTATATTCTCTCTGTTCTATATATTGCACATTATTCTTTCTTTTACTGTATTATGTTGTATTATATTGTATTTTAGTTTGTAAAAAAAGGGGGCCCAATTTTAAAATTCGACTCAAGCCAAAAAATTGATAGGATCGGCCCTAAATAAACCCATTACCATCTCGGTACCCGCTTGAACAGGCTTAAACTTGCCCATATCGGGTGGGTTCATTGCAGATCCGAGTTTGAACTCATCCTACTACCATCCTTAATGTCAAGGAAACGATACATCTTCCTAGGAGCTTGTATCGTATGTACAAGTTTTAATGAGATGATATTCAATTTCAGTGGTCCTTGGATTGAAACAAATTGAAAAAAAAAAAGCATATTCCACGTCACAATCATATGTTTGATGCCTCTAGTTATATATGATTTAAAAACGACTAATATTAAACAAAATTCAGTGAAGATATGAAATTGAATATCATATCAAATTCAAATTCAACCAGTAATCTCAAATCCAAATTATTTTCCTATCAATTAATATCAGCAACTACACATTATGTGAAGCACAAAAGAAAATCATAATAATGTGTATCCCTAATCAATCAAAATTTCAACAACTACACACCACCAACAAATCACATCAGACGCAAGTAGATATGATAAGCCATAATGTTATAAACCTATTTTCATCATTAGTAATGTATCAATTCATTTCAAGCACAACACATTATTACACATTACCTTCATGCAATATAGAAAGAAAAAACATTGGCATTCCAAGTAACATTAATACAGTGTTGGATCAGTTCACTGTATGTTGGTCAGATGAGGATGGGTTGCACCAGTATTTGCCGAAATGAGAGTTTTGAAAGAAAAAGAAGAGAAGTGTAGATATTGCTGAAACATTTCTTACGGGACTTTTTTTTGTTACTCGGAAAAGGATTTATGTACATGTATATACATACATCTGTCGAAAATACGAAGATTCAATTCCCATTTCAACATAGACCAAACACGTCATAATAAACATCGTGCATGAAATGCATTTTTGGCAGTTAATCATCATATTCCACCAATAAAAATGCTTAGATACATGTATTAGCAGCAACATATGGGAAAAAAAGGGGGAAAAGTAAATTTTGTATAAGTAAAACGTACTGTTGTCAATGTTAGTGCTGTTGTTGCCTCTGTAGATTAATCAACTTATAATACGCGCCGTCTTTGTTCTCTATAAGACTAGAGTGAGTCCCTTGCTCTATAATCTTCCCATCTTGTAACACGGATATCTGATCCGCATTTTTAATGGTGGATAGCCTGTGTGCCACCATGACTGTGGTCCTGTTTTTCATCAATCTGTCTAGAGCTTGCTGCACGATACGTTCCGATTCCACATCAAGAGCACTAGTAGCCTCATCCAACAGCAAAATTGAAGGATTCTTCAAAATAGCACGTGCAATGGCTACTCTTTGCTTCTGTCCACCGGAGAGTTGAACCCCTCGTTCCCCCACTTTCGTTGAGTAGCCCTCCGGAAGGGCGCTGATGAAATTATGTGCGTTAGCGAGCTTTGCTGCCTCGATTATTTCGCCTTCTGTGGCCCCATCTTTGCCATAAAGAATGTTTTCATAGATAGATGTGGCAAAGAGAGCTGGCTCTTGCTGCACCAATCCAATGTGCTTCCTTAGTGACTTGAGTTTCAGTCTCTTTATGTCTCTCCCTGTATAATTTTGACACGATCACGAGCGAATTATGAAAAAAACTCAGTTGATAAATAAAAGGTTAAATTACAAAAACTACAAGGTTTAGTATAATTCCAAAAAACTCCATTTATCTTTCAAAATTACAGATACCCCACTATTGTATTACAAACAGCCATTGATATTTGTATTTACTCAACAAGTAGCCTACTCTTGAGAGTGCAATTTGTAAAATTTAAACAAATGCCATTTGTAATTTTGAAAGATAGTTGGTTTCTTTGTAATTGAACTGAACCTCAAGGGTGTTTTTTTGTAATTAACCCTAAATAAAATTACATCTTTCTGGAAGTTAAATGTTGCGTAAGGAACTTACCATCTATCATTATTTTGCCCGAAGTAGGATCATAGAATCTGAGTATTAAGGAAATAACAGAGCTTTTCCCGGAACCACTTTGCCCTACTAATGCCATACTTCTTCCTGCATGCACTTTTAGATTGAAGTCCTTGAAAATCAAGACGTTGGGTCTCGAGGGATAGCTAAACTCAACGTCCTTGAGCTCGATCGACCCTTCAACTCTGTGGACATCTTCTCCCACATCATTTAAAATCTCAGTTCTTCGGTCTAGCACTTCAAATACGGATGCCACCATTTGGTTACCCTTTAGGAGATCAGGTGCCATGGCTAGCGTCTCACCCATAGCTAAGGCCGTTACGATCAATACCATAAATGATTTCATGACTGATTTAAAGCCAGCGAGCTCCTTCGCCATGAGAGTAGAACCATACCTTATAAGAATTTGGGTGGGAAATGAGAAAATTAATAATAGAAAATTAGTGTAGATCATGTCACTGAACTAAGCAACGATTCTTATGATATACGCACATCATACATCAAACTTTTCACTTACCTATTTTATTTTTTGAAACTACAATTTTCCTATTTTAAGATCGTTTGTTTTAGAATAAAATACAGTAACATCCGTTGAACTTGACTATATGTAGCATTTACCCCCTAAACTTGTCAATGTAACATTTATCCCCTAGGTCTAAATTGAATTTAATGTTTGATCCAAAAGGCCCTTAATAAAATTACACATTATATATATATTATGAATACTCATACTCAAGTTTTGATTTTAAACTCTTTATTAATTAGAGAAATTATTTTAGTTTATACATTAATTTTTAAGAAACAATATTAATTTATATCTTAGCTAATTCAAATTTCAAAATACTAAAGTAATAATTGAGTATAATACATACATAGAACATATCTGAAACAAAAAGTTACTTTCACTATTTTAGTTCAAGATAAAATATTAGTTATTTAATCTATAAGAAATTTTAGCTATTTTACATAAATCTGAATAATTATAATTTTTTATTTTAAATTATATAAATAGATACATTCATATATATATATATATTATACTCATTTATTTGTTTTTTTCTTGGACAGAATTCTGAGTCAAAAATATGAACATAGTAAATAATTTGCTTTATTGAATACTCAATATGATTTATGAAATAAATTGAAAGTACATCCAGTTAGTTCATTTAGGCACTAAATTTTGTTATTTGAGCAATATTACTAAAGATGATTGAACATTACAAAGAAATACATATATTCATTTTTTGTTTCATGTTAAATGTTTCATATATAAGTATATTAAATTAATTATAAACCATTTAATATATATATATATATATCTGTGTGTGTGTGTGTGTAACTTAAGTGTACGAAAATATACTTATTCATCTTAATCCAAAGGAGTTTCCAACTTGTTCAGATTAAATATTAGTACTTTATTTCGAATTCGATGAATCAAATATTTATACAAATTCCATATTTTATGTATTATTATACTCATTTATCATTATAAATTTTTTAAGATTGAGTTACTTAATTTATTCGTTACATTTATTAAAAAAAACAATTTAAACCCATTTTATTAAGGGCATATTTGTCCAAACGTTAATTTTAGAATTGATTCATGGGAATAAATGTTAGATTAGCAAATTCAGGGGGTAAATGCGACCCTAAGTCCAGGGGTGTTTCGTATTTTTTTCTTTGTTTTATTAGAATTCTTAAGTTCATTCATAGTTGTAGCTACTCAATTATTCCTTTGAGGTGTACAGCTCACAATCTATGAATTGATATCATTACTCGGAGAAGTCCATATTCTCTTGTCCACTACAGTTGAAGCTGGCTATGTTTTTTTATTTTAAATATTTTTGGCAGAAAATCTTAAAGATTCTACTAAAGCAACATACCATAAGGCGAGACCATAGGACGAGAAGATGAAAAATTGAGAGACTCCATAAAATATCCCTGCAGCCTGCCCACGCCTGAATGAACTCTTAGATGGTTCAATAAGTTCGCGGGCATAGAGATCGTGAACCTTTTCCTCTGAGCAGAATGCTGCAACGGTTCGAATGTTGCTCACAGCCTCTCCAGCAAGCATGTTAGCTTTGAGATATGCTTTGTTCAAGTCAACACCATAACCTTTCATAAAAAGTTTCTGTAACAATACCAAAAATAGTTCATCAAAAGAAACATAAATTTTCTTTAGTAATGAACATAAGTGAAAAGGAGGAATACCTCACTAATATGACCACTGATGATTAACGGATAAGTGGCGATGACAACAAGAGTGAGTCTCCAGTTCAAGATGAAGGCGATAATAAATGAGGTGACAATTAGGCCTACATTTTGTAATAGGATGGTCGAGCGATCAACTACCACCGTTCGCAACAAAGTTGCATCACTTTCTAGTTGTGAAGCAAGCATAGCACTAGTATTGTTCACGTCATCAAACCATCCTATCTCGTTTCTCAACATAGCTGTAATGAATTTAAAACATGGATTAGTGAGCTTGATATGAAGTTGATAATCCTGTAATATGTCGTTTATTTGATATCTTTTGTGTCACTAGCATAATTATTTTAGTCTTTACGTGAACAAGTCTAGTTAGCTATTGTTGTAGTTTAACTGGTGTTTTGTTGAAGTGCTAGACAAGGCTATGGTTTTAAACCTTACCAGTAAACATCTTTTCTCTAACACGAAGGGTAAGTCGTTCTCCCATGATACCAAAACACGTATGTGTAATAGCATGAACAATGACGGTTATAACAGCGCCACCACTGAAGAGGAATGCAATTTTCCTAACTTCCCGGCGTGTTGTATCCCAGTCCATGTAATAAGATACAAGAGCCTGAGTGACACCGAGTGCAAAAAGAGGCATCTGTGCCCCAGCAATAAATGCGCAAATCGTGCCAAATACACCATAAAACCAGTCAGGCTGCACCATGGAATATAATCTTTTTGAAGAGATATGCACTGGTTTCATAATCTCAGGACCATCACCACCAAACCTGCTTACAGATTTCTCCGAACGGAAACTTGCACCTAGACTTCTTGTCGTGCGGGATAATTCACGTGAATACCTAATGCTACCTTCACGAGAGTACCTAATGCTGCATCAAAAAATAATTGATATTAAACCAGCAAATGTATAATTGGATAACTTGAGCTGTCTTGGCTTTGGAAAATGATATCAACATTAGGAAGAAGCATTATGTTTTTCCATGGATTTTATACATTGTTGAACTACTATAAGCAGACCAGGAAGTATAATTATTGAAGAGCTTGCTCTTCAGAAAAGATAAAGTGCATACATATATATACATATATAACATATATATATATATGGTTAAGGGAAAACAACAAACGTTATTGTGTAACATCAATATGCAGCATCAATATCATTCGAATATCTGCTATTAAAAGTAAATCAACTCTGCACATTATCACATACTATTTCCAAGTCTTGTTCATTGTAATCATGCTAAGTTCTCTATCCATCTAGGAACTACGAGGGATTGTGACATCTTCATAATTTATCATTGGGTATAATTACAAATTCTACCCTTGAGGTATAGCCTAATTACAAAAAATCCAGTTATTTTTCCAAGTTACAAATACCCCCCTTTCTAATTTACAATTCGCACCTCTTGAGAGGGGTATATGTAAGACAAACACAAACTTCAAGGGGGTAATTGTAATACCTCAGGGGGATATTCATAATTTTAGAAGATAACTATTTTTCTTTTTGGTAATTATACTAAACCTCAGGGGAAGTTTTTTAAGTCCCTTACCATTTACATAGAAAATGTTAAAGCTGATTCATAGTCATATTGGTTTTGTCGTCAGCAAATTAGTTTATCCTAAAGTTACTTTGAACTGTACAGGAACTGGGGAGTTTATGATAGTAGTGGTTGTTGATTCAAGCAACTTGTATCAATCCCAAAATTTTGCAAACCAGTACAGTCTCTAGAATCTAATTTGATGTTCAAATTCCATTCTTTAAAAGAGAGGAAAAACCAAGAAAGTAAGTACAGAAATCAATTCCTCAGTGTGATACTACCATTAAGTTGAAAAGTTATATTACTGCTCGATTAAACCTTTTTAGTGTGGATAAACCATTTATCCTTTTTCACTTTTTGTTTACTTTGTTCAAAGTTCCGACCATTAAAATGAATTTTGTAGCATCATTTCAAGTTAACAACTGATTCCAACTTTGCCCAATTTAATTTCTTTGATATTCTCACATACAGTGGATGAACTACAATTGTACATGTTCCAGTGCCAAAAGAAGAAATAAATGTGATGTCATCAAATTGCAGGTTCTGATGTTAGATCCAAAATCCTATAATTTTCCCTGGGACAGTTGCTAAGCCTAATCCCATATGTATAGAAATAAATCTTGGTTGTTGAAACTAACTGCTATGCCTCAATTCACAAAATGACAAGTGAAGAATTTTACTGAATTATTCTACAAAAACCTATTGATTGTCAAAGATTTTTTCCTAAAACCCCAGAAAATAGAAGTAACTAAGACAGATTGGAACTTAACATTAACGTCATACCTTAGATGTCGGCCCATTGCAGGCCCGTGAGATGGCAGCCGATGTAGGGAAGCTGCCTCTTGTAGTTGAACAAGTGAAGCATAAGCACTGTTCGGCCTTGAGATGAGCTCGTCATGGCTTCCGGTTTCTACTATGGCACCATTTTGCACAACAGCTATCATATCGGCATTTCTAATGGTAGATAGACGATGGGCCACGATCACAGTCGTTCTCCCCACCATCACACGGTCAAGCGCCTCTTGCACGCTCTTCTCCGACTCTGCATCAAGTGCACTAGTAGCTTCATCCAACAACAAGATTGAAGGGTTTTTCACTATTGCCCGTGATATCGCAATTCTTTGTTTCTGTCCACCAGATAGCTGTATTCCTCTCTCCCCAACCTGTACAATGCAATCATGTTTCTTCAATTAGTCCTAAATAAGAATTTATTCTTCACAACCAATCAAGGGCAATGAATTTGCAGGCAGGATATCAAAAAATCTGTTTAAAATTGGGTAACACTTCCGTGTTCAAGCTATCTTAGAACATACATACACTTTTGGTAGGCTAGTACATGATAAGTTTGTATTCATTGAAAACTAGCCCGGCTAAGTTTCTCACAATAAGAAAAGTACCTGAGTTTCAAATCTATCGGGGAGGTTGCTGATAAAGTTGATTGCCTCTGAAAGTTTTGCTGCCCGTGTGATCTCTTCAGTAGTGGCATCGTTTTTCCCATAAAGAATATTGTCCCTGATAGTAGTGGCAAATAGGGCAGGCTCTTGATTTACCAAACCTATTTGCTGCCTAAACCACTTCAGGTCAAGCTCTCTGATATCAGTTCCATCTAATAGTATATGTCCTGATAAGGGCTCATAAAAGCGTTCTATCAAAGATATAACCGTGCTCTTCCCTGATCCGCTTCCTCCAACAAGTGCTACAATTTTTCCGGGAGGAATATCCAGACAGAGCTTGTTGAAAATCAACACATCAGGACGGGACGGGTAACTAAAAGTTACATTCTTGAACTGGATGTGACCGTCTACTTTACTTAGTTTCCTACCATTCGAGGAGCTGGTTTTACTGACTGTGTTCCTTTCAATCATCTGAAAAATGGGGTATGCAGCTGCCTTTGCCCGAATAAATGCTGTGATGTCTGGTGCGGCTTGCCCAAGTGACCTAAAAGGAAAAGAAAACTTGTATGATTATGAGGCACGATATGAGATGCAATTAGCTGTCACCCAGTCTAAAAATGTAGGGGGAAAAAACAATGTGCACACACTAGAGAAATTAAGCTGAATGTCATGGTAAGGACATAAATTCAAGATTGCTACTACTGTCAACTCCTTTTTATTGTCACTGTATACTAACGCAACATACCTGACAAATAGTAACATTACCATCAATATTCAGAAAGTGCATATTGATCGACCATTGGAGCATTGTCAATAACATTTTGAAGGCCAATGTGTGTTTACAACTATATTAGGAGGAATTTCCATAATATTTTGAAGGTCAATGTGTGTTTACAACTATATTAGAAATGCACCAATCAAGGTGTTTTAATTTGTGTAAAGATATGGTCACCATATTTAAACTCCTAGTTATCCTCCTTTTATTATTGTCCAAAAAGAATATGCAAACATCCACGGAAATGCCCGAGTGCTCCAAAAATGCGATACAAAGCTATACATCCCTAGGTCTAGTAGTCTCATAGTGTATATTTCCACTCAAACATGAATTTTGCAGTTTCAGCACAACATTTGAAAGAATGTGCCAGAAAAACTTACAGGCCAGCAATAACAACATTGAGCATGGTGGTAAAAGACTCTCCTCCATTGGCAATATTCTTATGAACAACGATGCTAGTGAACCAAACAAGCAACGACCATGAAAGAAAAAGAACGCAATGCAATGTCCCCAGTCCAAGACCCTTGGCCAGTCCTGCTTTCCTCCCATATTTATAAGTGTTCAACAAAGACGTTGTATATAATTTAACTGCCTTCTCTTCTCCTGCAAATGCTTGCACAGTTCTGACATTACCAATCACCTGAAAGTCGCAAGAAATCCAGCAAACTAATTAGAGACTTGCTATTTAATTCTGGAAGAACATAAAAATCCCAAATATCATGGTTATAAACTAGCAATTATTTATCACACAGACTAATTGACAGTGAATCTTTTCATCCGCTACGAATCACTCCACACTCTTCCATAACAATTAACTCAAATAGTTACAAGTGAATTACACACATTTATAGACCAGTCCTCCTCCCAAAACAAAATCCGGAAAAAAAAAACCCAAACTCAACAATGAAGGGAGAACAAGAAAAACTCAAACTAACATAGATCGTAAATCTTCATATTGAGTTCCATGTACGCGAAGATCGAGAGCAAGTTCATTGATCATCAACTATAATTTTCTTCCCTCTATTTAAAAAAAAAAAAAATTAATAACAGGTAGCGGGTCATTGCCCAGACATGTCTAACTTCTATAGCAAAAATGAAAGTGACCAACATCAAATGTTGGCTAATCCGAAGCAGAAGAATAAATTAACCGCATTGAAAAATTCATATTAATGTGTAGAAATTTGCCAAACCTCTTCAGCAATTTCTCCAGCTTTGACATAAGATTTTCGGACTCTGGCAATAAGTCCAGTTGCTACATAAGCATAAATGCCACCAGCCAGGGCAATCAAAGGCACAATGGAAAGTGTAACCAAACTGATCTGCCAAACTCTGATGAATCCTATGGCAAACCCTGATATGAAGCGGCTTATATAATGCAAAAAATTCCCCACCTGCGAAATATAACACGGTTAACTTTGAGATATTTACTTCATCAATAGTTCAAATAATATTCCTCCTTTTCGTTTCGTTTTTTTTTTCTTTTTTTTTTCCCTCCCCCAAGAAGTGAGTAATTGTTACATCAATTGAATAATTTGTCTGGCCTGCAATGAATACACGCGTTATGTTCCATATTAAATGAATCATGTATTTTATATTTAATTTCATTTAAAATTTTAATAATATATGTAATATATATTTTTAATATATTTGGAATATAAGACAAAAACAAATCGAAATAAATGATTTAAAGTAATAATAATTAATATGAATGCAAACAAGTGAAGTCATGAATTGGGTTTTGCTTGATGGATCGGATCGTTTGGACTCAGGTCCATTACATAAACTACATATCACGTGGGATCGAGATCCATTATGCATAGCATGTGTTTCTGATCTCCCAAGATATACAAATCCTAAATTGGGCCAAAGAGCAATTGGGCCAAAGATATTGGGCATTTTACTTATGTAGGATAACTCAGCCCAGCTCAACTTTGAATTTACTACCATCCAATGTAGCTCAACCTATATCACGTCCGCCTCGGATCAAACAGAAAGATTTATATATATTATATATTTTCTGTAAATCAAATAATATATAGATATATAAATGCAATTAGAGCAAAAATGAGGGTTTATGAAGAATAGGCAAACAACATAAAATAATAAATTTCTGTCACGTTTAGTCGTCTACTGACCACATGAAAATATTGATGGGCATGTGCCAATTTTAAATAAGAGAGTTGAACTGAACTTCCAGCTGCCCAACCATCTCACCAAACCAAATAAATGCAAAGGAACACTCTGCATTTACTCATACCCACACCAGTTACAAAGAAATAAAAGCTGCCCGACTACATACCACGGGCAGCCTTGACACAATCGAAATATTTTTAAAAAACACAATCATAGATATATTACATTTTCTAATACAACATATTTTTTTCATATATTTTTTCAAAACACATCCAAACATTAGTGTCCGCAATTATCTGAATTTTGGCACTTATAGATTGGGTGGCAATTCGGGTCATTGGGTCGTGTTCGTGTTCAATTTCGGACCAATTTCGGGTTATGTTCAAGGTGCATCCAAAATTAAATAAAATATAAGATAATTATGTTTTAAAACAAACGACAATATCGTGTCAAATTCGTGTAAGTCAGGTTCTTGTTCGGGTTTCTTGTTTCGGGTTCGGATTTTTCTAAGTTCGAGTTCGTGTCGTGTTATCGTATCAGGAATTGTCACTCCTACTTATATGATAGTTACTTTGAAATAAATGCATTTAATATTGTGCTAAATATAATGAGTTTTGGGGGGCTATCACTTGTTGTATTAGCATTAGTGCAAATGTGAGTTAGCATGGATTGCTAACTATAATATTGAACTTACTAGGTAAAAGATTGATCATGTACATATAAAATATGTGTTGGCTAGATTGGATACGACCAAAAAACAAAGTTATTTTTAGGCATAGAAAAACGCCAATTGCAATATTGTTTCATGGTAACACTATCGTAGCTCGACATTTCTCTTTTTTACAATTTTTTTTTCTCTCATAAAGTTATATGAAACCCAAAAATATAGTGCACCTCACCATGTGACATATGGATATAGGCATAATGGACTTAATATTACAACAAATTAGTCCTCCCCTATATAGCACTTTCATTTGAATATGACATTGATTAAAAGAACACATTAAATGGGATTTTATCACTAAATCAAATTCCTATATGTGATGTGAAAGAGAGCACCTATATCTAGCTAGCTTAGTAATAAAAATTTCAGATTCTTTCATAATATAATCATTGTCCCATACTCATTCAATATATTTATAGCTTTATATTATATGACTAATTAGGTTCTCGAGTCTTTATTTTTTAATAATAAATAAATAAATAAATAAGGGGTACCTTCTCAGAAATGGCATCCTGCACAATAATAATGTCGCTAGTAATTGCTGAAATAACTTCCCCAGTAGAGGCTTCAGTGTCAAAAATGCTAATATCTTGGTTTAGCATGGACCTCAGATAAGCCATTCTCATCTTTGCTGCTTGTCTTTCGCCAGAATGCATCCAACAAGCCACCTCTATATATCATCAATATAATTAACTCATCACTAATATAATAATTATTGTATAGACCATTTAAATTAATCTGTCACACTAAAACAGAAAATACACACATGTGCTCAATATATATATATAAATAGCTGCACAAATCTGTTTCTTTCTTTACCTGTCCATGAAGAAAACATTATGACTATGCTCAGATACACAAAATCCAATGAATACTGCAAAAAAATGAAAAGGCAAATTAAAATGGCAAGAAAGTTCATGTTACTTGAAAATAATATACAGTCACCATAAATACATAGAGCATTCTGTAGCATATTCTTAATTTTTCATTTCTTAAATTAATAAATTTGTCCTAAAATAAAAAAGAAATTCTTTTTTCCATAACAAAAAATTATTACTCATTTTTTTCATATATAAATATGTATACCTGGGCAACTTTATGAGAAGCTTCTTTAGGGAAAAGATAAGCCAAGCCGATGATATTAATCAACTTGCCAAAGAAAATGAAGAAAACAGGGACAGAAGCGCCGTGCACACACGCGCCAATTGATCCAACAAACATCAAAAAATAATCATAACCATCTGCAAATGCAAACAGTTTCCTCATTCCAACACTTTTCTTCTTTCCTGATGATGATTTCTGGTTTTTCTCATCATCATCTTCATCATCAACCCTTGATATTCCTGCTCCTGATGTAGATTGGTGGCTCATTTCCAATAATTAATCGATATATTTTCTTTTTTTATTTTTTGGGTTGAATAAGCAAGAAACTACTAGCTAGTGTTAAGGGTTATATATGTATCATATATATCATGAATCATGAGCAAGAAAGAATGGGTATTTGGGGTGGTTTTTATATTTAATTATTTTTTGATGAGGGTGTGTGGGGGGGGGAGGGATACGAATTTAGTGAGAAGGTGGAAAAACAACCTGGTTTGGCGGTGATTATTGAAGGAGGAGATAGAGATATAGAGAGTTAAATGGTGTATGTATATGTTTTGTGTATGTGTGTATATGTATAATTATATATCTTCTTTTTCCAGCTTTCCACAGACAGTTGAAGTGTTGGAATTTATGATGCAACTACTTCCCACCCTTATAGTCAAGAGGCTAATAATTGGACTCTTTTCTTTCGCAGATTTAAACAATTCACAATACAACCGCCTAAGGAATGACTAGCCCTAAAAAACAAATCGAATCATTCCATACTCGTTTTCAAATGCTCACTATTTGGGTCGTTCCTATGTTTTAAAAGGTCTAGTGCCAGAAAGAAAAAATGAGTCATCTATATTGATATAAGAAATTAAAAAAAAACTAATTAATCAATGTTACAGAAATTAATTTCATTAGTCACAACATAAAATAATAAAATATTTATATTACAATATTAATATTTCCAATTCATTGAAATAGTGCTACAAAATAGATATTCTAATATCATTACATCGTATTTTTAAAGGAAAAACTACCAATAAAGCCATAAAGAATTAAGAATTGAACTCCTTGCATTTTTTATATTTTTTCAGAGTTTAGATACATTTTTATTGGAAAGTCATCAACCAGTCAATATTTTAGATAACTCAAGCGGTATCAATACCCATTGTATTTGCATAGAATAATTTAGATTTTGGGAGAGGATTTGGGGAACGATTTCAAATGACTACATCTAAGATGAATTTGAAATACTAAAAAATGACTCCAAAATAGCTTACAAATATTTGAAATCCAATATAGAAATACTCCATCCAAATAACCTTAATAAAAGAGAATGAAACCATAATGAAAAAATAATAAATATATATAAATTTCATGTTAATGGTGAAATCAAACCACTAAATCTATATATATCTTAAATTTTAAAAAGAAATTGAGGAAGAAAAGAGAATGAACCATAATGAAAAAATTGACTAACGCTCCAATTTTTTGATTTATTTGAGGAAAGAAAAAAAAAAAGAGAATTATGCTACTACAAGAGGTAGAACCAGCAACTTTAATGAACAAGAAGAGAGCACTAACAACTACACAAAAAAGTTAAATAGATTTGATGGGAGTCGGTGCAGAATCAATCTCGTGACCTCACATTCAAGAGAGGAGAACAACTCTTTCGATAAATATGCCAAGATTTATTGTACATATCAGCTATTATAAACCTTTAAATTAAAAAAAAATTCGACCGTCGGGGACTCTCGCTGGAGGGGGGCCCCGTGCGACGGCTCCGTCTTGACCACCTTAGGGATGGCTCTGCAGTCACTATGATCTCAATTTGTTGATATAAGAGACTAAATTCAGATATATTTTTTCCGTGGATAAAATGTAAAATGTGACTCGATTAGAAAAAAATAATAAAATATATGTAAAAGATGTTAATCTCTCTTTCTTTTTTCCCTCTTTTGTTTCTCTATCATCTACTTTCTTTTTTTCTTCCATCATCTTATTATGAAGGATGGGAAAGTAATTTTCAACACTTTTAGCCTCAATAAATTTGTCCTCATCAATAGGTGAATTTTTTTTTGGTGGGGCCATTCACACTCCCAAAATTGATGAATACACTCACTTCCATATAATTGCAAAAATGTCATTCACTTAAAAGACTATATTACCCATACTTAAAGAAGTTCTAAATACACCCATACCATTCACCCATATTCTTCTTCTTCTTGAACAAAGTTGAATTTTTTTTCTATAAACTCTAGATTTTTCCAACACCCAAATTATTGCAGATATGGACCATATAGTATTCATATCCCCAAATAATGAATGTATATTTTTAGTTTATAGCATAAAATATGTTATTACTCAAATTTTCAGGTTGAAAAATACTGTAAGATAGTAGTAGTGCGACACTTGGCGCGATCACACACTATGACAAAAAATCTATCATGCCATCGTGCCACATCCATCGTGTCCTCGTGTCATGTGGCACGATGGCAAAAAATTCATAATGTCATCGTGCCATGTGGCATGATGGCAGAAAAACCATCGTGACATCGTGCCACCTAGGGTTTTTGTGCAAGGGTAAAATTGAAAATTATGGGGTGTCTATTTAGCAATTATGTTATATTTTTAAAAGTGGGTGGAGGTATATTTAGTAAGTTGGTGTATTAATCAATTTTGGGGTGTGAATAGCGCCACCCTTTTTTCCAGTATATATATGTCTCATATGTGAGATGTTGTTCAAAAGATTCACATGAGTCACTACCCGACGATATGTGAGTAAGAAAGATCAATTTCTTTGGTACGTGTTTTATCCAGCGCCTTCGTGCGAGTCTTGATTCTATGAATCAGATAGACTTGTTTAGGTTTAAAACTTTTGTTTTAGATTTGTATATGTTATGATTTTATAGGCTTGTAACTGGTTTTCACTTGTTGGAATTGTTTTTCACTTGATGTTGTAATTAATCAGTTGTAAGTTTCTTCTATGAACGAATGAAATTCATTTTGATTTACAAAAAAAGTGTTAAAAATATCAAGTTGCTTGGATGTATTCGTGTTCGACCCGACTAAAGCTCGTTTAGGCTCGATTCAATGATTAAACAAAATTTTAATAAAACTTTTCAAACTCGTTGAAATTTTATCAAATTTGAGCATGTTCGGATCTATTTCATTCGTTCATACCTTTAGGAATATTGGAAAATAATCAATTATGAATTTTATATTAAAAAAGATTATTATGTTAAAAAGTATAAACTGTTACCACTTACTATATTAATAACGCCATTGTAATATTTTGTGAATGAAATTACAAGCGAATGGACCTGTACAAAAATATTACTTTTTCGTACATTTAATGCAAATGAAAGAGAATATTAAAGATGATTGCGTACGCAGGTGCATTTTAAAGGGCATACCTTGAATTTGTACGCATCAAACAATAGACAAAGGAGTGATGAATAATGCATCATCGTGGACGCAATCAGATTTTCTATTCCAAAATGGTGTTCAACTTCCTATTCTATTTATCTAGATGAACGGCTTGTGTAAATACTTTAAACAATCAACTTCTAATGTTTATCTCACTGACACGTGTTATTCATTATGATGAATGAAACAGGAAGTGGCACACCAATTTAGAACTGTAAGACAATATCACATTTTCAAAAGTGAGTCATTAAATACATTTTACTTTCTTGTCCTACTGACCTCACTCTTTTATTAAAATTTTTAAATATCCTCTTTAGTTAATATAACTTACTTATGAAAGAAAATAATTTAAACTAAAATAAATTATTAATTTCGTATCTTGCCGCTTCTACAATTAAATATATATTACTTTGATCTTTATATGTTTACTTTACTTAAATTTACTAAACAAATTAATCTATAATTAAACACAAATGAAGCATTAGCCTCACTTTTACTTTTATTTAGAAAATCCTAGTCTCCTTTTCTCTCAAACTCTCTCTTTTTGCTTCTTTTATTGCTCTTCATTGTTAAGGGGGTGATTTTTGGTCATTTTTGGCCTGAAATCACCCCATCTACATATTTTATTTTTATTTTCTGAATAAGTGATTTTTCCACGTAGATCTAGGTTATTTGTTTATTTTATTATTTGTGCCATCTAGTGCGACGTTTGGTTTTGTTGTCGTCTTGTTGAGGTGTTTTTCTTGTGTGGGCGATTCAAACAAGCAAGTTTCCGATCAGACAAAGATAGATCAGATTGTGGTCTTCAAATGTTACAGATCTGGAATCATATGTATTTTAGACACTATAGATTTTTTAAAATTGTAGGCTTTGAGCTAGTTTTTGTTATTAACCTAGATGCTATGAATATTTTCATAGTTTTATCTCTTATGGTTTTTAATAGTTTTGATTCTGTTTTCTATTGATGTATTTTTAGTTTGAATTAATTAATAAAATTATTTATCTTATAAAAAAACACAAAATAAGTAAATAACAAAATATAATTTCAATAATTAAAAATGACACATTAATTTAAAACAAATTATCTCACCTAGATTAATATATAGTTTTCTTATTATGTTATTTTGGAAAGTATCGCGTTTAATTAGTTCTTCTTCATATGATAGTTCTTAATTAATTGCACTAGTATATTTTATAAAAAAAATCATTTTTAATTTTATAATATTGGTTTTTATTTCATGTATAAATAATTGCATGTTGAAATAAAACGTTAATAGAATTATATACACCATTGTACGTATAATGACAACTAATTTAACTCTAAATTTAATACATAACTGGAAAAGCTATATATTTAAAATAGTAGTAATAGAAACTTATGTGACTTTTTTTTTAAAATATTTAGTGTTTCTTCTCTATAATATTAAAGTTATATATTTTGCTATTTACTTATTTCAAACTTAATTGAACATTAAATTATTTAATAAACATAAAATTTTAGATCAAATTAATTCATGGCATTCAACTATAAAGGAGACAAAATACTTACAGTTTATTAAAGAACTAGTAATTCCACCCGTGCGTTACACACGTATTAATATTTTAACATTATTAATTTGTAATGAAACTATTTATTAACAATGAGTTGGTATTTATTACTTTATTTTAATAATAATATTCATATAAAGTAAATAAAATAAGTATTTGTGTATCAAATTTATATTTTTAATTATAGACTTAAATGTTAAATTTAGCTCGTTTATATTTATCTCTCAATATATGCATATTTCTATATTGATATTATATTTGTCACTCTCTTTATCACACACACTCTACCTCTATACGAAAAAAATCCATATGAGACATATATATTTTCATATTGAACTTGTATTGATGAAAAAAATAATACTTGACATTATTAATAAATAAAATTCTTCACAACACTGTATTAATAAATCTATCAAGTGTCCATAAATAATGTTAATGAAGAAAAGTAGTTTACAAATTATGAAAAACTTCCTTATATACAGCATTTGTAGTTTTGTTGCTACATTTATTCTCATAATCACAAATTAGGATTTTTAAACTCTTACGATTAGTCACCCAAGATACAACAACGTACAATTGATTGATCGTGGTTGAATATCGACTTTTTCAAAAGAAGTCCAACATGAGAGAGAGATTGTCCTTGACTTTTGTTGATAGTCATCGCATATGAAACAATCAAAGGAAATTGTCTTCGTTGAAACTTGAAAGGCAACCTCGGATCGGATGGAGTCACTGTCATTCGAGAAATTAATACCTTTTGACCCTCATTGTTTCCTGTAAGAATTTTTGCTTCCAAAACGTGATCACTGAGCTTTATAACAACCAACCTAGTGTTGTTGCACAAACCAAGTGAATATTCTATATTCCTCAACAACATCACTGGAGTTCCAACTTTCAACTTTAACTCATGATTCGACACTCCAGAACACCTAAATGTGTTCAAAAACTCCAGTGCGTGTACATCCTGCAATAGGTCAACATTTGAATCTGATTTGCACGCGACTGTCAGAGCTTAAATATATCTTATATTCCCCGTCATTCAATGAAGTCATATATTCATTCACAGAATCGACACATCAAGTGTTGGTGCAAGGATGGCGCGACCCTCCAAATAAGCTGAGCATTCATTAGTCTTACCAAACTGTGGATATTTGCTTTCTACAATTATCGCAATAGGATCCCCATCACATTTCAATAATATATCACCAGGAATTTCAATATCAACAATACCATTATCCGGACCTCAAACTGTTCCATCTCCTACGCTCGCGATCCATTCTGAAAACTTCGGCAATTCAAGATACTTAGAATCTGAATTTAGATTTCGTAGCCTCATGTTCTTGGTTAACCTCAAAATCGTGCAATATCTCCATAAATGTGAAGAATTGATCGTCGCATGAACTATGTCTTGTCTGGTGCCTTTTGGAACCACATGTAAGATTTGACGAAAATCCCCATCGAGCACCACTGTTTTACCTCCAAATGGTTGATCTGAGCTATTTGGATTGGCGTATCTCATAGTATCTTTTAGTGGTTTATCCAAAGCTTCAAAATAATGTTTATGCATCATGGGGGCTTTGTTCCAAATTATCAGTTGTGCATGTACTATTAGTTCTGCAAGTGGACTACCTTGAGAGAATTTGCACATTAATTCTTCAGTAAGAATGAATGGAAGTTTAAAACTCGAGTGACCAGTTCTTCCGTTTGACAGAAGAAGATAAGTTATGCCGCTAGACGCTACATTCAGAACAATTCCACCCCTAGACCTTATGGCTGCAGAATGTGTTCGCCACACAAAAGTTTTTCCAGTGTCTCCGGCCATATCCATATACGAAGAATATATCACCCTTCTACAAATCAACTGAGTCCATAACTTTATTATAAACATGTCGCTGCTCACTGTTCAAACTTTCAATCAGATTTCTGTGTTCTTTGCTCAATGCTTCACGATCGTATTGCGTTTCATCAAAAATAAACTTCTAGTAGCATAATATATTTATTTTTATTTATAAATTTCGAGATTTAATATTTATATATACTTATATAATTATTTAAAATTGCTTGATTGATATTTTTGACTTGTACTATTGATTCTAATTTCGTTTAGTCCCTTAGATGATAAGTGATTATACAACACTTGGGAATTATTAGACGCCTTATAACTTAGAAGACTTATTTCATAAGTGATATATATAGCTTATAGAATAAGGTAGTTGGATTATAGAATTGATAAGTGATTGAGGTATTAATAAGTGGATTTTGGACTTGATAACTTACACCAATTATCACCAAGTTTTGGACAAAAAAAGAGAAATTGGGGAAAAATGGCTTGAAGTGGACGGCCATGTGAAGTTAATGCAAGCCAACTTGCTAAAAAAATTCTATTAAAATATTTTACACTTAAGTTCCCCAAATTATTTGTTCCATTCAAACATTATTCCCAACTTCCCACACTTTGCCCATTCTTTATTCCATCCTTCACCTAACACCATATATTCTTCCTCATATGTTATTATAATCCATACCTTTTGACCATCCTTGTCCCCCATGCAAGACACACCAACCAAAACAAAACAAAAAAAGAAAAAAAAAAAAAAGTGAGAAATTTTATATTCTAATTCTTCTACTTCTTGACCCAAGACAAAGGAAGGGAGGGAGAACTATTTTGCTCGCTTGCCACTTTTACTCTACTCTCTCATTTATTCTCTCTAACACTTAAACATATTTTTCTCTCCAAACAAGAAGCAAATACTCTCCTTTTTTTAGCCATAGGGCCGAATGTTCAAGAACAAAGGTCAGAAATTTTATATTCTAATTCTTCTACTTCTTGACCCAACTTTTATCCTCCAACTTATCATACAAAAGTACCTTCTTTTCCTATATTACTTCAAAATGCCGTGAGCTTCAAGATGGTGGAGGAAAGATTTTTGGTGGTGATTATAGCAAGAGAAGCAACTCCAAACCTTAGGCTTGAAGATGGTAAGACTAGTGGAATTTTCTTAAGTTTTCCTTTCTATTTTGAATAGATCGATTATTTTGTATTTTGGTTCATATTGGGGGCTGCCCTTTGAGTTTAGGACAATAGAATTAAGTTTTCAAGAGGTGGAGAAGAAGAAATTTTGGATGGAAAAAATTGGAGTCAAATTGTTACTTCAACAATCAAGACATTAAGGTAAGATTGTTAGTTTTGTACTCCTTCCTTTTCTTGACTTGAGGAATTAAATCTTGACTCAAGGACTTTAAAATTTCGGACCTGTTAGATTGAAACTATTTTTGATTTTGATGATTTCACCTTAATTATTTTTTGATTATTCAAAGCAACTTTTTCGGGCGTTATAAAATTTGTTTTACATCTTTTAAAGTATTTTTAACTATTACGGAATACCATCAAGGTAAAATGAAGCCCGAAAGACTTAGTTGAAATTTTTACGGATCAAAAATTCCCCTGGACTAGGTCAACTGGTCGACCAGGAGATCAACCGGTAGGTCGACTGGTCGACCTCATGATCGTCCGGTACCTGAAGTTGATTTTAACATTCCTCCCCTTCTGTCAAGATCCAAGCACAGGTTGACCCCGGGTCAACCAGTAGGTCGACCGGTCGACTCCCTGGTCGACCAGTCGACCAATGGGATGACCTGTTCCAGATTTATTTTCAATGGTTTCGAAATTCAAATTTTTCTCTCAGGTGGACCTGGTCGACCCATCAATTACCCGTTCAAAATCTAAGTATTTTGAACCTATGGGAGACAACAAGATTTACTTTCATCACTTTATCATTTTTGTACATTATTTGTGCATCTTATGATCTTCTTTTGTAGACAAAAGTGAAGATGGAGGAGCCTATGTTGGAGATCCAGTCTTGAAGACTCTCCTATAAATAGATGAAGAATTTGAAGGATCAAATAGAACACAAGCATACAAAGCAACAAGAAAAATCAGCAAAATTCTTATACTTCCTTGTTTATATACTTGTTGTATTTTAGGTTAAGCTTTACACTTGCACATCTTAATTATTAGACTTCCTTCTTGATTACACTTGCACTTTTGAGTTGTTATATTTTCAAACAAAGTGTAATCTTGATTGTAATTCTCAAATCATCCAAAACAAGAAATCCTTGTTAGTGTTCTTGTGGTAAGAATATATTTGGTTGATTCTAGGTGTTGAAGAGTTTGGTGCTCTTTGTTGTTGAAGAAGATTGTGGTAATCTTCATAGGTGGTATTGCAAGAAGAGTGTGGTACTCTTCAAGGTAAATGTTGTATTTGTTTGGTATTAATAAAACTTTTCCTTTTTGAAATCCATTCGGATATACCGTGTGATAGAGCACGTAATCCCTAGGTGGGGTGAAGCTCTACAAATCATCCGGTGTTATTTAATTTTTCTGCACTTTAATTTGTTTATCATCTTCATATTCAAAAAAGAGGGCGCAAATTGGAAAATCGAGAAAATCTATGCACCCCTCTAGATTTTCATAGCTACTTAGATTAACAAATGGTATCAAAGCCAAACTGTTTGGTAAGCTCGTTTAATTTTCGCGAGTAAAGAATATATCCATAGCTACGAACGAAAGCTACCTCACAACTGGCGCCTCCACCAACAAGCCACCACTCTTCGATGCGAACAATTATGCCTTTTGGAAGGATCAAATGGAATGCTTTGTACAAGGTTGCGGATTTGATATTTGGAATGCGGTCATCGAAGAAATTGCTCAACCAACAAAGGAAATGGAGGATGGAACCACGGTTCTCAAAAGTCTCAAGGAATTCGATGACATTGATATGAAGTCCTTCTCTCTCAACGGTAAGGCCTTAAACATTTTACATTGCTCTCTTACAGCTACCGAGTATAATAAAATTCGAGGGATAAGGTCGGCTAATGAAGTTTGGGAAAAAATAAAAACTATTTATGAAGGTACTAAGAAAGTTAAACAAGCTAGAAAAACCATGCTTGTTAAAGATTTTGAAAACTTCAAAATGTTTGAGGGTGAAGAGATTTCTAAAATGGTGGAAAAGCTTGATAACATAGTCAATCCTTTATTGGCTCTCGGAAAAATTATTTCTGTTGGGAAATCATTTTGTAGATTTTGATGAATGTCGTATAAAACTTAGAATAGGAAGTTGGCACCCCATTTTTGTTGTAAACTGCATTGTAATAGATAGGGCTGGTCAAGCTGAGTTAAGTCAGCTATGCCTAAACATGCAAGAAGACAACTGGAGACTAGAAGGAAGAGTCCGCTGCAAGACAGCTGAGTATGGCAAAGAAGAGAAGACGGGAACTCGACTGAAGGTGCAGCTGCGTGAAGTATCAGTCAAGTCAACTCAAGACAAATGCCAAGTCTCAAGATCGAAATGACAAGAGTCATCAAATGATTGGAAGTCGACTCAAGTCACCTGGGAATGTGAAGAAAATGCGGTCAAGTCAAGACAATCAAAGAGATCCGTTGCACGAAAATCAAGAGAATTACTTAAACAAGTAATACCTCCATACTGCCTTTCTTGAAATACTCAGTTCCAGAAGCGTGCAAAAGGAATAAACCAATGGGAAGCACTGCACCATGTCAGAACTCTGAAAAGCTGAAGAATCGTTCATACGAGGAAACGTAAATTCCAAGGACTGCAACAAGACAAGCCAACGACCACAAGTGACTTTCAAAAAATAAGCCTATCTCTTCAACGGGCAGATTTTTGAAAGATCACTATAAAAGGCTGAGGAATAACTCTGAGAGAAGGTAACCTGAACCACGAACATTCAAGCAAACATTTGAACCGTAACCTAAAAATTCTCAAGTTATTCAAGATTAATCCTCAACCCTACATTACGAAGAAAATCAATCCAACACTCACCTGTGAAGGAAAGAAAACTTCAATCAGTTGAAGAGGAAATTTTTGAAGAATCAAGGGGTCTACATTCCACGGAGGGTTGTAGGAAGGTTCAAGGTCGAACCAATCTCAAGTTTTTGGAGGGCTTCGTGATCAAATCCAAGAAGCTTGAGCAAGTGGGTCAGAGCAAGCGGCATGCCTGCGTGAAGAAGCCGAGTCGTCGAGAAGCCACCAAGCGTGACCAAGGCATCTCCAGATCGAGTCCCAAAGGATCAAGTCACCGTGTGTGATCAAGACTTGTATCCGGACTCATACCACTCAGATATCGATCAATACTTAGTGGATTCCTCCAGGAGTTGGAGAAGAGAGGAGTAGAAGAATTACCCCACCTTCGAACCTCTATAAAAACTTATCGTGTCATTTACATTTCAACACTTTAATTCCTGCATCTTATTTGTTTAACTCTGCTAATAAATTTGCTATCCACTCGATAATCTCCAAGTGCTAAAACCAAGTATTAAATCAAACTATATCTAATTTAAGGGTGTTAAGTCTTCCGCTGATAACAAATCACAGTCGAGTTAAGTCTTTAGTCAATACAGCTGAGTTATTCTATCAACAAATCGATCGATTCTCGTTGAGTGACTAACTCTCTTGAGTAACTAACTTAGTCATCATCAAGGACACAACAATGTGAAGTATTAACTCAATATTTAAAAAGGACTAAATCGAAAAGTTGGTAAGGTTTATTCAACCCCCCTTCTAAACCTTACACTCACCCCTTGGGACCAACAATTTCGGAAGAAGATAAAATTACTAAAGTCTTGTATGCCCTTCCCAGCTGATGGTCCAAAAAAGTAACGGCTATAACGGAGCCTCAAAATCTTGAGACTCTCAAGTTTGATGAGCTTATTGGAAATATTCTTATATATGAAGTCTATCTCAAAGAAAGGAAGAATTCCAAACCATCCACCTCTTAATCGGGTATGCAGTCTACACCTAAGGGTCGTGCTTCAAATTCAAATAATACTTATGATGCTAGTGATGAGGAGACGACTGCCCTTGTTCGAAATTTGCCAAGTTTGTTAATAAAAACAAGGCAAGAAAGTCTAGAGACAACTCGTGTTTTAAATTCGAGAAACCCAAACACTATATAGCCGATTGCCCAAAATTAGCGGAGGAGGAGCAAAAGAAGAAAAAGCCTTTTCCAAAAAAGAAAGCTCTAAATGCGGAAGCCAAAATATGGGATGAGCTTCTTGCCACATCCGACGAAGAAGAAGAAGTCGAACATGGTCTCATGGCTATAGACGATGAAAATAACGAGGTACGCTCTAACTCTTCATCTTCTTCTTTAATTGATGAACTCTAATGTGATTATGATGATCTACAAAATGAGTTTAGATATATGATTTGTAAATACAAGACTTTGAAAAAGGAGTATAAAGAGCTTAAATTAGAAAAGGATAGATTATTTACTTCTTATGAATCACTTGATCATGCTCATTCAATTATTCTTGCAAAAGTTCATAGTCTCGACTCCAAAAAATAATTGCTCAAAAATAAAATTGAAAATTTAAAAAGGGATGTGCAACATTATAATTTGAGTACGGATAAGGTTACAAAAATCCTTGGCGCACAAAGAAGTGAGCAATCTAAACTAAGACTTGGTTACAAACCTTTTCAAACCGTTTTTAAGAAAAATGACCAAACTCTGACTTTCATACGTGCTAGTAGTCCTAATATCATTACTTGCTTCTATTGTGGTAAAAATGGACATTTTGCTAATGATTGTAAACTTAGAAATAGTTATAGTCATTTTTGGAGACTCAAAGGTCTCAAGGCTAACCCCCATGGACCCCAAAATTTTAGGGTACCTAAAAATGACTTATTTGTAGGTGCTAGGGGATATAACAATTTTGGAAGATTCAAAATGGCTCGTGGACAACGGGTGTTCACGCCATATGACCAGAAAGAGAGAACTCTTTACCAACATCAAGTTCCAAGAAGAAGGAATGGTCATGTTCGGGAATAGCAAAGGAAAAATTCTTCGCAATGGAGACATTGGTAACTCTTCTTTCTCTCTTAGTAATGTTTTATTAGTAGAAGGGTTTAAGTTCAATTTGATAAGTGTAAGCCAACTTTGTGATTCTAATTATGATGATGTTTTTAATAAAGAAAATTGCCTTATTCTAAAAAATGATAAAATTATTTGTGAAGCTAGTAGAAAATGCAATCTTTACAAAATTTGCACAAGAGTTAGTCAAAATGTTTCTTGTCTTGTCACCAATAATGATTTAACGAGTTTATGGCATAGACGACTTGGACATGTTGGATACGAAAATTTACAAAAGATTTATAAAAATCAACATGTCAAATGACTACCCAAATTAAATTTTAAAAACCTTGGCTTATGCGACACTTGTCAAAAGAACAAATTAGTTAAAAGTAGTTTTAAGCCCAAAAATGAAATTTCCACAATCAAGCCTCTACAAGTACTTCATCTTTATTTGTATGGGGATATTGATACCAAAAGTTTAAGTAGAAAATATTACACCTTTGTTATAGTTGATGATTTCTCTAGATACACATGGGATATTTTTCTTGCAAATAAGAGTGATGCTGCTAATGAGTTTGCTAAGTTGTATAGACTTACAGAAAATGAAAAAGAAGATATGATAAAATCTATAAGGAGTAATCGAGGAGGTGAATTTGATGGTGATTTTAAAATATTGTGTTAAACCAAGGGGTATGCACATAATTGTTCGGCTCCGAGAACTCCACAACAAAATGGTGTTGTCGAAAGGAAAAAACGAACTCTTCAAGAAATGTGTCGGTCCATGCTCAATGAATTTTCACTTCCAAAATATTTTTGGGCCAAAGCTGTCAACACCGCTTGCTATGTCATAGACCGGGTATATCTTCATCCCAAATTAAATAAACCTTATGAGCTTTGGAAAGGAAGAACTCCAAATATTAGTTATTTCAAAATATTTGGTTGCAAGTGTTTTATTTTAAATACCAAGGATCAATTAGACAAACTTGATCCTAAGGCTGATGAATGATTTTTTATGAGGTACTCGACTAAGATTAAAGCATATCGGGTTTATAACAAAATGAGCATGGTGGTCGAAGAGTCTATTCACGTTAAGTTCAACGAAGCCTCCGGTGTTGAAAGAATACGCAAGGATGAAAGTGATGAAGAAGGTAAAGTTGAACCAATTGTTCCAAATGATGTTTAAAATGATCAACCTTCCACATCAAATGATCAACCTTCAACTTCCAATGTGCCACAAGAGGATAGAGGTGACAACTTGGATCTTCCCGTGGCATTGAAATTCAAAGGAGATCATCCCAAAGATCTCATAATTGGGGATCCTCTAGTTAAAGTTATGACTAGAGAAAATTTGTCGAGAAAGCTCTTATCTCAAAAGGAGCCTAAAAATGCAAAGGAAGCCATTGAAGATGAAGATTGGTTTCTTGAAATGCAAGAAGAGTTGAACCAATTTGAAATGAATGATGTTTGGGAATTGGTACCTTGTCCTCCATCACAAACAATATTCAGCACAAAATGGGTAATCCGAAACAAACTCGATGATCAAGGCAACATCGTCTGAAACAAAGCAAGGTTAGTAGCTCAAGGGTATTTTCAGGAAGAAGGTATTGACTATGATGAAACTTTTGCACCCGTAGCACGTTGAAAAGCAATTCAAGTTTTACTTGCCTATTCTTATTTTAAAATTTTCAAACTTTACCAAATGGATGTTAAGTCCACCTTTTTATATGGTTTTATTCAAGAAGAAGTCTATGTAAACAACCACCGGGGTTTGAAAATTTTTCGAGGCCAAATGATGTTTATAAACTTAAAAAGGCCTTTTATGGTTTAAAACAAGCACCCCGAGCATGATATGGTAGACTTAGCTATTTTTTTTTGCAAAATGGTTTTTCAAGAGGTAAAATTGACACTACTCTCTTTATTTTTGAAAAAGGGCAAGATTACTTACTAGTACAAATTTATGTTGATGATATTATTTTTGGTGCTACTAATGAGTCTCTTTGTAAGAAATTTTCTAAGTTCATGCAAGGTGAATTTGAGATAAGCATGACGGGAGAACTTAATTTCTTCCTTGAGCTCCAAATAAAACAATGCCAAGAATGCATTTATATATGTCAATCCAAATACACCAAAGAATTTCTAAAGAAGTTCGGAATTGAAAAAGGAAGGACCGTTGCTACTCCTATGGCAACAAATATCAAGCTTGACAAAGATGAGAAAGGTAAACCAGTAGACCAAACAAAGTATCAAGGTATGATTGGCAGTTTACTTTATTTAACCGCAAGTAGACCCGATATTCTTCATGTCGTATGCCTATGTGCTCGATTTCAAAGCAATCCCAAAGAATCTCATTTAAGTGTCGTTAAAAGAATTTTTTGATATTTGAAAGACACTATTTCTTATGGCTTGTTTTATCCTAAGAATGAAGATTTTTCCTTAAAAGGATATAGTGATTCGGACTATGCGGGAAATTTTGATGATCGTAAAAGTACTTTCGGATCATGTCAATTTTTAGGCGATTGCCTAGTATATTGATTTTCAAAGAAACAAAATTGTGTATCTTTATCAACGACTGAAGCCGAATACATTTCCGCGGACTTTTGTTGTACACAACTTCTTTGGATGAAATAAACTTTAGCGGATTAAAAATATATTTTTTTAAAAATATTCCTATTTTTTGTGATAATACGTCCGTTATAATAATTTCATAAAATCCAGTTCATCATAATCGAACCAAACATATTGAGGTTCGACATCATTTTTTAAGGGATTGCGTTTCAAAACGAAAAATTGAGATGTGCTTTGTTCCATCTCAAGATCAACTCACGGATATTTTTACAAAACCATTACCCACTGAGTCGTTTACCTCAATTCGAGCTGGTCTAAGCATAATGCATATTGAATAATATCTCTAATTATATTTTTGTTGTATTTTAAGAGTTTTGAGGTGAATTATAAACTTTGAAAAACTTATGGGGTTCATTGTGCAGTTTTTGGAAAAGTTTTTTTTAAAAAAAAATAGGTATCTCATTTAAGCAGTACGGTCAACCCACGGTTGACCCTCCTGGTCGAATGATCGACCCCTGTTCAGACAGATAACAGAGGTCTCGATTTGTTTTTCATCAAAACAAACTTCAAACCCCTATCTTCGCACAACACAAACCCTAGAGGTGAAATACTTCAATTTCCTTAAATTGTTCATCAATTCTTGCTATATCTTTATCCTATATCACCTCCTATCTTGATTTTATGGCTCCACCTTGTCAATCTACCAACAATAATCCTCAAAGGAGGAAAAGGAAGCAAAGAGGGGAATCTTCTTCCAATTCCCAACAAGAAGCAAATGTCGAAATTCCTTAAGAGGACGATCCCACTAGGCTCTTGGAGGAAGAAATTGTGGCTTTGAGAGAAGGTATTTCGAGCTCCAATATTCATTGGGATAAAAGCAAGTCCCATTTTATTTCCAATCCTCCTTCAAGAGTTAATAGATTTCGATTCATAAATAAGCTTGCCGAGGTTCATTATGAAAAATGTGAATTCGAATGATAAGATCGTTGCTCGTACACCTATATGTCATTTTCAATCATTTCACAATTACTATTCGAAAATTAGGGCTTATTTTGAAAATCAAGGTTGAGTGTCAATTTTGGATAATCCTAGTCTTCACTATGATGATGAATTGATCAAATTTTTTTATTCCAGTTTGTGGATTATTGATGGAATGCTAATGAGCCTTTGGAATTGCACTCATTTGTAAATGGTCGTCATTTTTTTTGGACATATGCCGATATTTGCCGTTTGCTTAATGTGCTGAATGAAGGTGTTACGAATTTGACTTACAATAAATGGGACAATGCTAATCTTGGGGTGTCTTTAGAAGAAGTGAAGGCCTATTTGGGAGTCTTACCCGCATGCACCGTCCAAGCAATGCCGGAAAATTATCAGACTGTGTCTATTATTTGCTCATATTGTGTTTGTGGAAAAGAGAAACTCCCAAGCAATCTAGATTATTATATACTTATAAGATTGTTCGAGGGGAACGAGTTAATTACGGAGCGGTATTCATACAATGCTTGCTTGAATCAAGGACTCTAGTAAAGAAGCAACATACTTTGGGAAATTAGATTTGTTGGCTTCTTTTCTTGTCAGGTTATTTGGAATCGGAAATGAGTACCCAAATTATACACAATGATTTTGACAATAATAATATTCTCCAAATCAAAAGAATGAGGAGAAACATGGTTCAAGCTCCTACTAAATCTGCCCGAGGACGTGCTTCTATTTCAAATCCTCTTCGCGATGATTTATTTGAGGACATTGAGATTAAAGACTTAATGCGGGAAGAGGTACTATTCCTGAACCGGAGGATAATACCGGGGAAGGAAATGATGATGATGAAGAAGAAGAAGAAAGGGTAGGAGGGGATTCGCTCCTAAATGATCGAATGGACACCCCTGAGACAAATACTAATTGGGATTTTATCGCATTACGAAAGGAGATTGCAGAGGTAAAAAGGGAAAACGCAAAGTTGAAAGGAAAAATGAGAAAGCTTAAGAAGTTCATCAAAGAGCTCCTACCAACGACATACTTCTCCTTGGATGAGAATTGATACTTCCCACCCCTTGTTCTTATTTCTCGTTTGTTTTAAAAATTGTCGTACTTCATGTTATTAACTCCATATTTTCTTATTAACTCTTGATGATAATTCTAGTGCTGCGTTTTTGTTACTTTGATATATTTTTGTTGAGCTAATGAGTTATTTTTTATGATTTCAAAGGGGGAGAAAAAGTGAATAAGCAAAAGTGCTTATTTTGGTAAAATTTTAAGCTTTGGGTGATGAGCTATTGAGTTCTAGCAAGCCTTTATGATGGTAAATAAGCAAATGAGCTTATTTGGTTTAAAAGTACTTGATGGTAAAAATGCTTTTATATATTGTGTTTCTTAAAAAACACTTGTTGGTAAAGAGTGCTTTATTGATGTATTGTTGGCAAAAGTACTTATTTGGTTTGCTTGTTATCTTGGACTATGATGTGCTCAAAGATTTGAATTTTTTAAAGTTACTCTTTTTGGACATATGAAAATCTTTGACAAAACCATTTATAAATGTCCAAAAAGTTATCTTGAGCTCATTATTTGATAATTTTTGTATATACTTCACATGAGCAAAAATGAAAATTAATAGAATGAATAAATCTTGTTGTTGCTATAAAAGTGATCATTTTTGACAGGGGGAGGATACTTTGATAGGGGGAGCTTTTTAAATTATTTCTAAAAATAACCTATCAAAAATGTTTTGGGTTGAAATCATCAAAAATGGGGATTTGTTAGATTGAAACTATTTTTGATTTTGATGATTTCACCTTAATTATTTTCCGATTATTCAAAACAACTTTTTCGGGTGTTATAAAACATGTTTTACATCTTTTAAAGTATTTTTAACTATAACCGAATACCATCAAGGTAAAACGGGCCGGAAGACTTAGTCGAAATTTTTACGAATCAAAAATTCCCGTGGACTAGGTCAACCGGTCGACAAGGAGGTCAACCGGTAGGTCGATTGGTCGACCTCATGATCGACCGATACCTGAAGTTGGTTTTAACGTTCCTCTCCTTCTGTCAAGATCCAGGCACAGGTCGACCCCGGGTCAATCGGTGGGTCGACCGGTCGACTCCCTAGTCGACCCCCTGGTTGATCGGTTGACCCACGGGATGACCTGTGCCAGATTCATTTTCAATGGTTTCGAAATTCAAAATTTTCTACTAGTGGATCGGTCGACCCACTGATGGACCGATCGACCCATTCAAAATCTAAGGATTTTGAACTTATGAGAGACAACAAGATTTACTTGTATCACTTTATCATTTTTGTACATTATTAGTGCATCTTATGATCTTCTTTTTATAAACAAAAGTGAAGATGAAGGAGCCTATGTTGGAGATCCAATCTTGAAGACTCTTCTATAAATAGATGAAAGATTTGAAGGATCAAATAGAACACAAGCATACAAAGCAACAAGAAAAATCAGCAATATTCTTATACTTCTTTGTTTATATTCTTGTTGTATTTTAGCCTAAGCTTTACACTTGCACATCTTGAGTATTAGGCTTCCTTCTTGATTACACTTGCACTTTAAGTTGTAATATTTTCAAACAAAGTGTAATCTTGATTGTAATTCTCAAATCATCCAAAACAAGAAATCCTTGTTAGTGTTCCTGTGGTAAGAACACACTTGGTTGATTATCTCTTCATTGTTGAAGAGTTTGGTGCTCTTCATTGTTGAAGAATATTGTGGTAATCTTCATGGGTGGTGTTGTAAGAAGAGTGTGGTACTCCTCAAGGTAAAGGTTGTCTTTGTTTGGTATCAATAATTTTTTTTTTTTTTCAAATCCATTCGGATATACCGGTGGTAGACCACGTAGTCCCTAGGTTGGGTGAAGCTCTATAAATTATCATGTGTTGTTTATTTTTGTGCACTTTAATTTGTTTATCATCTTCATATTCGAAAAAGATGGCACACATCGGAAAATCGGGAAAATCTATTCACCTTCCTCTAGATTTTCATAGTCACTTAGACTAACAGGAGCTAGGGGCATCCGTGAAGTTCCAGGACCATGAAGTTGGAAGCAAGAAGAAGGAATTCAATTTTAAGGACACAATTTAGAGATTGTTAAGGTGGGTGGAAAAATCCTTTATAAAAACTCAAGTGATCTTGTAAAAACTGCCGGTAGTTCTTTGAAAGTATAATATGTATTGCATGTATATTTCAAGTTTATATGTCCAACAATTTCATAAAAAAATGCTTAAAGTTTCAATTTTACAAAAATAGGTGCATGCATGTACAAATCTATGAATTACTTGATGAAATCTTGAATGATATGTTAATACATGCCTATGTACTTGAAATTTAATGTTTTATTTGATTTATATTCTGTAAAATTTTGATATAAATGAATAATTGCACTATAAGACTTTATATGCAAAATTAGCAAAATTGGAGGACTAAATTCCAAAAATATAAAAAACTGTGGAATGCCTCTGTAAATTTTCGAAATTGGGACTGTACTACTTTTAAAATATTACATTTTATGATAATAATAAAGTTTTAAAGGTTTTAAGTGATAAAAACCAACCCTTCAAAGCCTAAGGACCTAATTGAGGAATCTAGAAACTTTAAGGGCTAAAAATGAGATTTTTCAAACTGTACAAGGAACCTACTATTAAATTCGTAATTTTCAACTTTTAATAATTGAAAAACTCATATTTTGAGTAAATTCCAAAAATCAAAGTGTTTTGAGTAAAGAAAACCAAATTTTGAAATTTTGAGGACTAAAGTATAAAATAACAAACTCAAGGGCCAAAAATGAAATTTCCAGGACAAATACAGCCCATGTACCTGGAAAAATCCCTTAAATTTAATTTTGTAATATTTTGAACCCATGGTTCAAATTTCATAACAAATAGACCCCAAATAAGCCTTAAGGGCAAAAAACTCAAAAAATAGACTAGAAATGGAATTTTCAAAAGTTAAGGGACTTAAACTAACACTTTTTCAAAACTGCTTTTGTCCCAATAATCCTCTAATATAATTGATATTTTAAAGTTGCAATCACATCAAAAGCCCTTCCGTTTTGTAAGATCCAAATATTGTAAGTTCGGGGCCAAAAATGGCAATTTTGACAAAAAGGGGACCAAATCGGAATTCACAAAAAATCAACCCCAAAATCTTTGAAAAATTGATTCTCTGGACAATTTGGAGAATTTAGGAGCGAACCTTATATTTTTCCGAGGTCGAGACCAAAACTTACTCGATTTCAAACCCGATAAATATTAGTTTTTCCAAAATGGGGTTACTTATAAAAATGTTTTTTGTCAAAGACCTCAAATTAATTATTTTCTATGTTACTGCCCTGGAATTTACTTACTTATGTATTTAGTTATAAAATTTTAGTTTTCTTGAAAATTCCAATACCTTAATGGACTACTTACCGAATTTTACACATTACGCGTGGCGACTTTCTCGCCTTATAACTATTTGAACTTTCAACGAGGCTAAGATCTTCTGCATAATATGCTTTGAATCCATCAAATCAATCGAAGATTAGTTATCCTTCCGATAATTAGCTTCATTTAATATAATTACACCGTCAATACCGATAAAAACTCACGTATATAATTTTCACGTATTTACACATGTATTGCTTTTGCTTAATTTGCATATTATACTCTCTCAAGTTGACTTTATTATAATCAAGCGTGAATCTACTTGCTTGAGTCAACCTGGGTGTGTCGAGCTCACAGTTGGAGTGGACCAGCCGGGTAATAGAACCGGGCAGCTCGGCTGCTATTCCTTTTACCGACCCCTTTGTCCTAATCCCACTACTGGAGGACGGAGTGTCCAAGAGGAGAAGTGAGTCGTAGACTTGAGGTATAATCATGATTATGACAATTTGAGCCTAATTAGCCCCACTTTGGATTTGTCGTGCCTATGAGCGATAAAGTGACTAGGCCTTGTGCCAATTTGCTCGGGGAGTTACAAGGAAGAACGAAGGAATCGATGTTTGATCCACACATTTTTGGAGTTACTTGGACCGTATTGCTTGTATAGGTTGCCGTTATAATTCCGTATGCAACCACTACTTGAATCGCTTGAATACCATTCACGGTACCTGAATGTTCATGAACTGTTGTTGGTCCCAAGGGGTGTGAGTGTAAGGTTTAGAAGGGGGGGGGGGGGTTGAATAAACCTTACCAACTTTTCGATTTAGTCCTTTTAAATGTTCAGAGTTAATACTTCACAGTTGTGTCCTTGGTGGAGAGCTAATTTAGTTAATCAGTAGAGTTAGTCACTCAACAGACTCGACTGAGCTGTTGATAGAATAACTCAGCTATTAAGACTAAAGACTTAGCTCAACTGTGGTTTGTTTTCAGCGGAAGACTTAACACCCTTAAATTTGGTTTAGTTTTGATTTAATACTTGGTTTTAGACTTAGAGATTATCAAGTGGATAGCAAATTTATCAAACAGAGTTAAACAAATAAGATGCGGGAATTAAAGTGCTTTGAAATGTAAATGACACGATAAGTTTTTATAGAGGTTCAAGATGGGGTAATTCTTCTACTCCTCTCTTCTCCAACTCCCGGAGGAATCCACTAAGTGATCGATCAAGATACGAGTGGTAATGTCCGGATACAAGTCTTGATCACACACAAAACTTGATCCCTTTGGGACTCGATCCGAGAGATGCCTTGTCACGCACCCGCTTCTCGTGACGACTCGCCTTCTTTCATAAGGCAAACGCTTGCTACTACAACCCACTTGCTCAAGCTCCTTGGATTTGATCACGAAGCTCTCGAAAACTTGAGACCGGTTCGACCTTGAACCTTCCTACAATCCTTCGTGGAATGTAGACCCTTGATTCTTCAAAAATTTCCTCTTCAACGATTGAAGCTATCTTTCCTTCACAGTGAGTGTTGGATTGATTTTCTTCGTAATGTAGGCTTGAGGATTGATCTTGAATGATTTGAGAGTATCTTAGGTTACATTCAAATGTTTGCTTGAATGTTCGTGGTTCGTAACCTTCTCTCGCAGTTATTCCTCATCCTTTTATAGTGATCTTTCAAAAATCCGCCCGTTGAAGAGATAGCTTATTTTTGAAAGTTACTTGTGGTCGTTGGCTTGTCTTGTTGCCCCTTGGAATTTCCATTTCCTCGTATGAATGATTCTTCACTTTCGTAGCTCGACATGGTGCAAAGCTTCCCATTGGTTTATTCCTCTTGCACGCTTCCTCGAACTCGAGCACTTCAAGAAAGGTAGTATGGAGGTATTACTTGTTTAAGTAATTCTCTTGATTTACGTGATCTCTCTTTCGATTGTCTTGACTTGACTACATTTTCTTCACATCCCCAGGTGACTTCGAGTCGCTTCCAATCATTTGATGACTCTTCTCACTTTCAACCTTGAGACTTGGCTGTCTTGAGTTGACTTTGACCGATACTTTACTCACCGCACCTTCACGAGTTCCCGTCTTCTCTTCTTTGCCATACTCAAATTGTCTTGCGGCAATGAGTCTTCCTTCTAGTCTCCAATTGTCTTCTTGCATGTTTAGGCATAATCGACTTAACTCACTTGACCAAATTTCTATATATTACAATGCGATTTACAACAAAAATGGGGTGCCAACTTCCTATTCTAAGTTTTACATGGCATTCATCAAAATCTAGAAAATGATTTCCCAACAATTTCCCCTTTTTGATGATGCCAAAACTTAAAACATCCATACAATTATTTAACAAAGAAAGATACATACACAAATGTAGAACCACAAAATGTCTGTTTAGAATCGATCTTTTATTGATCATAACATCCTTGTTCTTTACATAGCATTTCTGAGTGTATCGAGCTTAAACCAACAAAAATGTATCGAGTTTAACCGGGGCTTAAGCTAACCATGTCGCCCTATGTTTACACAAGTATAGAGTTTGTACAGTTTTATATAGTATACAGAAGACTTACATAAAATGTATTTACATAGTAAAGTACATGAAGGGGTGGACAACAACACTTCATCTCCTTCGCTTCCTCCTTCTTTCATCTTCTTCAGCTCTTCATCTTGATCTTCTTTTCTTTTTCTCATCTTCAGCTGCTTTCTTCTTCTTTTCATACGCCTTCCGGGCAGCTTCATCTCTTCTTAGTCTCTCTTGTCTCTCTTCCCATAGCTGAGTTTGTCTTTTATTTTCTTCTTCAATTCTTTTCACATACTTAATTGTTCTTAGCCACTTGCAGATTTGCTACTTCATCAAAACCAGCCCGGATCCCTCCTTTCTTGCCCGGATCTATGTACTCAATGGTTTTGGGCGGAGATCTAGTCCAAACCTCTTCCTCCACCACGCTTCTTCCTCTACCTGGGGCGTGTATTGTCTTTGGGGTCTTCTTTTTCCCACCGAGACTAGTGGAGTGACCAAATAGAGCGATCGCGGTAGTCCGTCACTGTCGCCTTCTTCACATAGTGTGAGACCCTTTTCCCAAGACAAGTCCCGAGTGCTTGAGCCATGGACATGTTTGCGAAGTATCCTTCGGATGCGGCGTTTTAAATTCATCAACTGATCTTGGCTCGGTTCCAGATCCGAGATGGCATAAGTGTCTGCATCTCACCGGAATGCCTCCATGTTGTTTCGAGAATATCCATAACTCGGGCATTCATCCTTCCTTCCACTTCCTCCAGCCTGCTTCAACTGTCTTTCTCTTTTTAGCCATAGGTACAACAGAGTGTTGGAGTGGCAGAGTCACTTGGAGTTTGCTGATAATATCAGCTGTGACAAGACTTTGTTGGGGGGTTTTAGAAATCATCAAGGTCACATCTTTCGATCCTTCCCCCTCAACAGACTTCCCTTTCTTTTCTTTTGAGAGGTTTTAGCAATCATCAAGGTCACATCTCTCGATCCTTCCCCCTCAACAGACTTCCCTTTCTTTTCTTTTGATACTTCCTCACCGTCTTTGCCTTCACAAACAAGCTTCTCCTTCCTTCTCAACTTCGTATGCCTTCAGTGCTTTTAGGTATTCCTCTTCCCCTTTTTGGCATCATCAAAGGAGAGAGGAACCCCGAAACAAACTAGCAAGCGAAGTCGAGTCTTGATAGCCGAGTTCTCGCTTCGAGTGCGCTTCGGAGTATGCTTTGCGAAACTCAAAGCGAGTAGCGTTGGATTCAAACTTTAATCAACTTCATCTCAGCCATGAAAAGGCTGAATTTTCGATCCATGTTTTCTTCCATACACAGAGCTCATTCTTATTTTTCTCACGCAATGACTTTATCTCAAATGTGAGATTCATGCATTTGCTCAATGTGTTCTTTCAATTTTGTCTTTGCATCGGCGTTCCGGCTTTCGCTGCACAACAGCGACTTATTGAACAATGTTCTCAAATATCTAGCTTGTTCCACACGCATTGTTTCTTCTTGTTGCCACCACTCCCGGATTCTCGACTATTATGCCTCTCAAGTCGCAGCAGCAAGGTTGGCATCTCATTATCCAGTCTCGTGTCCATCGAGGCCTGGTGCCTCTCCATCCGCTCAATTTCAAGAAATAATGCTTTGAACACCTCCCAAACTTCGTTGTTTCCTGCTTTGGTTGACGCCAAGCGGCCAAAATCATTGTCACCGAACGATTGTATCGATGGAATGACAGATCAGTCTGTGGGAAGCGCTCGAGATCTCTTTTCTCGACTCTTCGGGAGGTCGGGTACCTCCGAGAGAGAAGGAAATGATTCTACAAAGGGATCATCATGGGCAAATCGGGATTTGTTCAATGATAAGTGGTGCTCGTGAAGTTCCTTGTGGAGTCGAACTCCGCTGACTTGGGGGAGCCTCGCGCAGAAGGACTCTGTTTCACCGGGTCTCATTGTGAAGTTGACCCGACTTTGCCGAGCCTCACTTGCCTCAACAGCCTTCGGTCTCAACTGGTTTTTCCAAGTGAGTTGACCGTCCTCGGCCATATCGAAGCGTTATCGGACGATGATGAGATTTCCATGGGTGGCTCATCATCAAAGTTGAAAGTTTGGCGAGTAGTCTTGAGGTCGGACTTACTCGTGGTTGGAACATCCTCGAGTCTTTTGGATCGATCACCAGGGGATGACTCGGCCATCGTCTCCTTCCGATCCCGAAAGGTTACATCGATTATCCTGGGAATCATGAAGCGCACTTATCTCTTTTTCTCGATGGATCAATGATAGCGGGAGGGATGTTCTCAGACTTGACTTTTTTACCCCTGGAAGTCTCAACCTTCCGTTGGCCTTCATTACCTCCTCCGCAGCCTCAATCGCAAGCGAGGCCTCGGACATCCCTTTCGATAGTGTCACTGTCTTAGGGTCTTTCGCGGTGGCATCCATTGAGTCTCAACTCCATGGATTGCACTTTCATCGCCAGTGTTAACTCCCAGTGGCTGTTCCTTCTTGTGCCTCGACCGCATCGCCAGCGTCATTATCCTTCGTAGCGATTGGCACCTCACCGAGACATCTCAACTGCCTCGAGCCTCATTGATGACAACTTGTTGTGTACTTTGTGTTTGTTCCTTCTCCACTTCGCCTCCTAGATTCATTGTGGAGTCACCGCATCCTCCGACCTTGCCGCAGTGGAGGAGTTTCCCCACCGGGACTTAGAATGGGGTCACTCGTCTCGGACTCCTGCTCCCATTGAGTATTCAACCGTTGGGGCGGGTGGTAAGACACCTTTATTAAGGGTTGGCTCAACCGGGATCCCCACTATCCCGGTTTCATCGCCAGATTCCCTTTAATTACTTCTTTCGAGTGAGTCAGGGAAGTGGTGGCGGCAAACCACAATGGCAATATGCCGCACCACTCCCATTGGGTCTATCTCCACCGTTTTTGAGGACTCTCCCGGTCCCTCCATCATTCTTTGCTCATGAAGAATTCTGATTCTTCCATTGCTTGGCTGCATTTGCAACTCTTCCGCGTGCGGCAAGAAGGGTCCGATCCTCATCACTTTCGATAGGACGTCAAGGTGAGGATGTGTATGTTCTGTGGTGCCGGTTATAGGGCGATGTCTTTGGCCTTCTCACGTGCCTCTGCGTCCTCACCGCTTTAGCCCGTTCATTTTCTTTTCGAATCTCCGATATTGATGTAATTATCCTCGTCAAGGGCTTGCAAGATCATGTCCAACTCAAGAAATCAAGAGTTCTTCTTCCTCAAGAATGAACTCTAGATTTTCAAACCGCACTGGATAGGCTCAGCTTCCATTTTCTCCACTCTCAGCAGACGATTTTGGATGTCTGGATACAATGGAGAGTGCATGATTACATCGTCTTCATCATTCTCTTTGCCGCCCTCATTTCCGGTATTAAGGGTAGCAGACTTCATCGCCGACACCTTCAAAGACCTCTCGTTCACAGGTGGAGAGACAACCTTGGCAACAGTGATTTGGTTGTCTTAGATGTGCCTTGTTCTCGCTTGTTCTCGTCTACACTGGGTCTTCGAGTTGCCTCATCGATCCTCAACACTTGGCCATTTCATCAATCACGTCCGGAGACTCTACTTCTCCAAAGAGTCTCGGGTATCTTTTCCAAATGAGTGGTGACTCGGCCTGGTTTCTCAAGCTCGGACGCTTGAAAATTCTTTCTCCTTCTTCTTGTTTGAACCAGAGGGATTTCTCGGTTCGACAAGGTTTCGTCTCGAGTCTTGGGCGGCAGGGGCCGGTGCTTTTGTTTTCTTCCGAGGAGCTGGTCGTCTTGGCTTATCGCCTCCTCTTCTTGATGATCGGAGAAGGTATTTGTGATTCTTTCTTCGCCGCGGCTGCAGGGGCGGAGACACTACTGCGGGGCAGTGACTTACACAGGGGCATGAGCATATTTCTTTTTCTTTGCTTTGCAGAGGAAGCGGATTTTCTTAGCAAATGCAGGAGCCTTTTATTTGGTGGAGAGGGGACAACAGATCTTGGGGTCACCGATTCCCCCTCACTCGTGACGCCTCTCTTAGCGTAGGCTCTCTTCTCAGGCGCGAGAGGGTTTGATCTCGAACATTCTCTTGTTTACATGGAACGCCTTTCCATGTCGAAGAGGGACTTTCTTCACTTCCATTATTCGCCAATTACTGTGGCCGTATCCTGATGGATCCTCCAAATGTTCCATCCTCCTTGAAGGATTTATTCCCTACATTCTCGGGCGTAGCCCATCGTAGACAAACTCAGCCCAGTTCACTTTCTTTTCTTCAATGATCGCAGCCATTACGATCAATTTTGCTTTGGACAGTTGGTCAAAGCTGCCAAATTTGATGTCTATGCATTTGGCAACGATGTCCAACAATTTGTGGTAGTCCTCCTTCAGCAGCCTCTTGTTAGCTGTGTAGACTATCTTTTCAGCACAGTCGGTCTTGGCTACTTCCTTCCAAGCAGCAGCCAAGTCAACATCAGCTTCATTGATTTCTGGTGCTCCTTCCGCCGGTAACGAGCAGTGTTCTGCCAAATCCTTGGCAGTAATGATGAACTCCTTCCCGTGAACAGAGGATTTGATCCCCTCATCGTGAATCTCAGCGTTCACGTAGAACTGTGCGACCTCTTCCACATAGGTCATCGGAAACTCCATCGTCAGAAATGGTTTTAGCCCAGACGTTTCGAGTTTTTCAGCGATCTTCTTTACGAGGGCGTCATCGGACCCCTGTTTGACCATACCCTCGAAATCCACAGTAGACCCGGTGTGGATTTGCTTTCCTAGCTTGACAAAATCATGAGTAGATGCCATTTTTCAGTATTTCACCGAATGAAACTTAGAAGGTGATTTGAAGATTGATAGGGTTTTGAGAGAGTTTTTGCCTTTGCTTCTGAGAGAGAGAAATGAACAGTTTTTGGTAATGTGTGAGAGAAACGGACGAAAGAGTTTAAATATGGTTCATGAAAGGATGTGCGGGTGGTTTTTGCACGCCGATTAGCATTTAATGTCTCGTATTTAATGCGGCAGCATTTATATCCAATCATAAGCTTAGTGTGCAGCTTTTGCCTGTACACATCATTATTATGCTGACGTCATTCTTAAAAACCTTCCCGCTTAGTAAAAACGACTGCGTTTTTGTCACTTTGCTCATAAATGACTTAGCTTGTCCCTCAGCTGTTTTTAACTCTTTTCTTCTCATATGTAAATACTCAGCTGTCAGCTTACTCGGTACAGCTGTCTTTCCGATACGGCTGATTTACTCAGTTGATTTAAGAGTTCAGCTCTTTTTCTTCTCTTCGTACTTTATTTCTTTTCTTTGAGTTTTCTGAGTGTCAACTCAGCTCAATTAATCCTAACTCATGCTTGAGTTCTTCAAATCTTGACTCATATAATGGTTTTGTGAATATGTCAGCCATCTGCTTGTCAGTTGAAATATATTCCAAGATGATGTCCTTCTTTTCAACATGATCTCTTATGAAGTGATATCTGACATCAATATGTTTTGTTCTTGAGTGCAACATAGGATTTTGAGTGATTGCAATTGCGCTTGTGTTATCACACATGATTGGAATTTCCTTTTCTTCAACTTCATAGTCTCTTAGCTGCTGTCTCATCCATAGGACTTGGGCACAACAATCGCCTGCAGCTCTATGTATTCTCGCTTTGTAGAGGTGGCTATTGAATTTTGCTTTTTGCTAAAACCAGAAATTAGCCTATTTCAAGCATTTGACATGTGCCTCGAGGTGCTCTTCCCAACAACTCTACATCCAAAGATAGTCAGAGTCCGAATAGCCAACTAGTTTGAATCCACCTTCCTTTGGATACCATAAGCCAACTTCTTGGCTTCCTTTCAAATATCTCAAGATCCTCTTGGCATAGTCATATGGCTTTCTTTTGGAGCAGATTGAAATCTTGCACATACACCTACAACAAAGGTGATGTCCGCCCGCTTGCCGTGAGATAAAGCAATGATCCAATAAGTGCTCAGATCTTGTTTGATCTACAGTTTGCCATCTCAGTATCCATGTCCATTTTGATCGATGTATTCATTGGTATTTTCACAAGACTTCTCTTCCATACCAAATTTCTTCATTAAATCTCTCGTGTATTTTGTTTTACTTATGAAGGTTCCATCCTTCACTGCTTCACTTGGAGTCCAAGGAAGAATGTCAACTCTCCCATCATGCTCATTTCGAATTTTCTTTGCATGAGGTTTCAAAATTTATCACACACTCTTTTTGTTTGTGGATCCAAAAATGATGTCATCCACATATATTTGAACAAGCAAGATGCTCTTCCCCTGTCTTGAATTCTCAAGAGTGTTCTATCCACTTTTCCTTTTGTGAATCCGTTCCCAAGAGAATTGTGACAATGTGTCATACCATGCTCGTGCCTGTTTCAATCCATATAGAGCTTTCTTGAGTTTGTATACCTTATCTCCAAGAATCTTCTCGCTCAAATCCTGGAGGTTGTTCAACATATACTTCTTCTTCCAATAAACCATTAAGGAATGCACTCTTTACATCCATTTGATATGCAATAAAATTCTTGTGAGTTGCATAGGCAAGAAACATCCTTATAGCTTCCAATCTTGCTACAGGGGCAAATGTTTCATCAAAATCTATCCCTTCTTCTTGCAATATCCTTTGGCCACTAATCTTGCTTTGTTTCTTACCACGTAACCTTCCTCGTTCATCTTGTTTCGAACACCCATTTAGTGCCAATAACATTTTGATGGGTGGGTCTTTGAACCAATTCCCATACTTTATTTCTTTCAAACCGATTCACTCTTCTTGCATGGCTTGAATCCAATGTGTGTCATCCAATGCTTGTGACACATCTTTAGGCTCTATTTGTGAGATAAAGCATGTGAACATAGCTTCTTGTTGAGTTCTGGATCTTGTTTTGACACCTTCTCTTATATCTCCAATAACTAGTTCTCGTGGATGGTCTCTCGGCCATCTTACATCAAAGTTGGAGTAAGTTAGCCGATTCGATCGTCTTGCACTATGTTGCTTTGATCACTCTCTCGTCATCACTTAGTCGCAGATTTTCTAGTCAAGTTTTTGAGACTCGCTATCTCATCGTCATCCGAGTTTATAATTCTAGCTTTAGCTTCGCATAGGGCTCTTCTCGCATGGTTTGTTGATTCAAATTATCGCTTGATTCTTCAATGTCTTCTCCATTTACATTCGGCTCATCAAACACCACATGAATGGATTCCTCTTCGTAACCATAGTCCTCTTGTTGAGTACTCAGTAGGCTTTGCTTTTAGCCGAGTATCCCAAAAAGATACCTTCATCACTTTAGTGTAGCATGTCGTGTTTATTGCTTTAGCCCAAAATGTTTATCATGCATCTATTTTGAGTGTAGCATGTTTGTGTTTATTACTTTAGCCCAAAATCTTTTGTAGCCCCGTCGCTAACATGGTCCTTGCCGCTTCTTTGAGAGTTCTATTCCTTCTTTCTCGCAACTCCATTCTCATTGTGGAGTCCTTTGCTCAGATAATTCATGACCAATACCATTTTCAATACAATACCGAGTTATTATACAATTTACAAACTCGGTTTCTCATCGATCTTATTTTGATAATGGTTTGACTCTTCTCATTTTGAATCCTCTTCATCACCGTGGTAGTTTCAGAGAGTTTCTTTCTTCTCACACATGAATATTGTCCATGTATATCTTGAGTAGTCATCTACTACCACCAAGGTGTATTTCTTCCCACTTATGCTAGCTGTTCAACGACCAAATATATCCATATGTAGCGATGCAATATTCTTGTTGAAGATGGACATGTCTTTTCTTTGAATGATAATTGTTTTGTTTTCCCATCTGACATGCATCACATACACTTTCCTTCTTGTATACTGAGTCTGGAAGTCCTTCCACAAGATTACTTCTGGCAAGCTTGTTAATTGTCTTGAAATTCAGTGACTCAGCTTCTTGTGCCACAAATAACTTGATTCGGCCGTGCTCTTTTTAGTAGACAAGTGCTTGGTGTTGCATTGACCAATCTACTACATACATGTTTTTTTGTTCCGCATCCTTGCAACACAACCTCATTGGATTCAAGATGTCCTTGATTTGGCATATTCCCATGTTGAATCCAACATTATAGCCTTTGTCACGAGTTGGCTAATACTCAACAGTTTGAATTTGAGTCCTTCAACATATGCAACATCCGTGATTTTTAATCCATTTTTCTTGATGGATCCAATGCCTCTTATTTCTCCCCGAGCTTCATTTCCTCCAAATATGACTTTTGCTCCTTTGACTTCCTTGAATTTTGACAGATTTTTCTTGTTTCTGTCATATGTCCGGAATAGCCACTATCCATGTACCAGTTCCTTGGCACTCACTTCTCGAACCCGCAAACAAGCAAATTAAGTTTTAGGTACCCATATTTGTCCGGGTCCCGAGGGGCTAGTATTGTAAGATGATCCAACCAACCTATAGCCAAATGATTTGACTCTAAGGGGTTGCCATCTATCGATGCCATAATCATAATTAATTTTGGCAAATTGCTTGGGGATTCTAGGTTCATACAAATTGCCTTTTTTGTCTCAGTATGCCTCGCATATATGTTTTAGCAATTGCCTTCTTTGGGTAGTTGTGGTATCTCCGAGTGTAGTGCCTAGGTTCATATGTGTGTCAATGAAAGCTCTTATCCCTTTGGAATGGTCTTTCTTGAGTTTCGTGCCTTTGCCATTTGGGCTTATATTCCATAGGTCTTTGCTTTGATAGTTCATGTTATTCCAATCAGCTTGCTTGGGTACATTCTACCATTCCCTTCATATATATTTCTTTTATAGAACTTCCTGGGTTTTTGGTAGCTCTGTTTCTTCTTTACAGTATTTTCCTTGAAGTTTCTTTGAGGAAATCGACTGGATTTCTTCTCACTCTCCTCTCAAAGACACTCAACTCCGGCAAGTTTTTTCCTTTTCCCTTATATCCAAGGCCGCTTTGCTTGTGATTGTGCTTTGGAATAAATGTGTGTGCACTATTTGGAGTTTTGGATTTTTGAGAAACTTCATTACTTGAAGATCCTTTTTCCGAAATCACTTTTGGAGCTTGACATAGCATAGAGGAATTAAATCCTAAGCCTGTATTGTCTCCACATTCTCTTTGACTCATAATAAGATCATCCAATGATTTAGATGCCTTAGTGAATGAGGCAATCACATTTTTGAGGTCATTCTCCCTCTTTTCTATTGCAGTTATCTCTGCTATTAGCTTCGCATTTTCAGCCCTTATACTTTCATTTTCATCGCCTATTTGACTTAGGGTACTCGGCTCCTTAGTCACCGTGAGTTTTGGCATTTAAGCGTCATTTTCCTCATTTAGAAGTGTGTGTGAGGATTTAATGTGTTCAAAGTCTTTCATCATTTTGCCTAATGAATCATAAAGATAAGTGGGTGATGAAGTGTGTGTGTCACAGTCACTATCACTAGAATCTGAGTGTGATGAGTCGAGTGTACCTCATCTTCTTGGTCGATTGGTCTTGTTCTTGGCCATCAAACAGATCAAGGCTTCTTCTTCGTGAGTCACTTGAGTAGTCGGCTTCACTACTTTCTTTCTCTCAAGACCTTTCTTTCTTCTTCATTCCTGTATTTGTTGACTACGAGGATATCGGCAATCAATGGCATAGTGACCTGGTTGCTGCGGTTCAGCCCAAAGATAGATTTTCAACCTTTTGATCGACTCTTTCCATTCTTGGATTGTCACCCTTTGATATTCACTTTTTGATGCTCTGTTCTCTTGGTTTGGCCTATCTTCCTTGACTTGGAAGGAGCCGAGTGTCTTCTGAGGATTCGCCCTTGCCTCTTTTGTAGTTCTTATTGAAGAACTTGTTAAACCTTTTAACCGGCCGTGAGCTATTTCCTCTGGGTCAATGACTTCTTTGACCTCGGCTCTCTTTGCCATCCTTAACAATTAGAGCAGCGATATTTTGGGTACAAATCCTCTTCCTCGGTCTTTTCTTCTCCAAATTGTGAGGCTTTGAGATCCGAGAATAGCTCATGGTTGGATGTCTTGGATAGGTCCATGGAATGTCTTAGTGCCATGACTTTCATTTCCCATTCACCGAGACTTTTTAGAATCTTCATACACATTTTCTTCTCGTGTATATTCTTTTCCAAGTGCGATAGCTCGTTGGTAATTTACGTGAACCGAGCATCCAGCTTGATCCAAGGTCTCTCCTCGATCATTTTGAAATTCTCAAATTTCTCAGTACAACAATCGATAATTTATTTTCCTTGATTTGCTTTCGAGCCTTCACAAATCAATGTTAGCTTGTCCCATTTCTTTAGCCATTTTGCATGATTTGACTTTGTTGAACATAGCTTTGTCCAAGGTTTTGTAAAGAATGTCTTTGGCCACATTGTCCGGTTATATCTTTTTCTCATCATTTGTCCATTCACTCTTAGTTTTTCAACCATAGCTAGTCCGGGAGCAACATCCTCTTCACCTTCACCAGCTCTCCTTACAAAATGTGTTCACTTTTAAAATTTGCGTGACCCATCCTCTATCACTATCCACATTTCATCATGTAATGCTTTGATAGATGAGCCTCGCCTACTAATTTTCCAATCATCAAATTCTTCAATTGTGAACATAGGGATGCGTGTCAAATTTGCTTCCATGATAATAACTTTTGATGGTAAAAGGAGTATAGAAAACTTAAGTGTTAAAACAAACTTTGAAAAATTAGGAGATCTAGTTCAGTAACCAGTGCGGAAGGCTCGATGAACCAACCGCTCTGATACCACTTGCTGGTCCCAAGGGGTGTGAGTGTAAGGTTTAGAAGGGGGGGTTGAATAAACCTTACCAACTTTTCGATTTAGTCCTTTTAAATGTTCGAGTTAATACTTCACACCGTGTGTCTGGTGACAGCTAATTTAGTTAATCAAGAGAGTTAGTCACTCAACGACTGACTCGAGCCGTTGATAGAATAACTCAGCTATTAAGACTAAAGACTTAGCTCAATTGTGGTTTGTTTTCAGCGGAAGACTTAACACCCTTAAATTTGGTTTAGTTTTGATTTAATACTTGGTTTTAGCACTTAGAGATCATCAAGTGGATAGCAAATTTATCAACAGAGTTAAACAAATAAGATGCAGGAATTAAAGTGCTGAAATGTAAATGACACGATAAGTTTTTATAGAGGTTCGAAGATGGGGTAATTCTTCTACTCCTCTCTTCTCCAAATCCTGGAGGAATCCACTAAGATCTTGATCAAGATACGCAGTGGTAAATGTCCGTATACAAGTCTTGATCATACAACCGACTTGATCCTTTGGGACTCGGTCTGGAGATGTCTTGGTCACGCAAAAGCTTCTCGTACGACTCGCTTTCTTCACGGGCAAATGCTTTGCTACTACACCCACTTGCTCAAGCTCCTTGATTTGATCACGAAGCTCTCCAAAAACTTGAGACTGGTTCGACCTTGAACCTTCCTACAATCCTTCGTGGAATGTAGACCCCTTGATTCTTCAAAAATTTCCTCTTCAACTGATTGAAGCTATCTTTCCTTCACAGGTGAGTGTTGGATTGATTTTCTTCGTAATGTAGGCTTGAGGATTGATCTTGAATGATTTGAGAGTATCTTAGGTTACAGTTCAAATGTTTGCTTGAATGTTCATGGTTCAGGTAACCTTCTCTCAGAGTTATTCCTCAGCCTTTTATAGTGATCTTTCAAAAATCTGCCCGTTGAAGAGATAGACTTATTTTTGAAAGTCACTTGTGGTCGTTGGCTTGTCTTGTTGCAGTCCTTGGAATTTCCATTTCCTCGTATGAATGATTCTTCAGCTTTTCAGAGTTCTGACATGGTGCAGTGCTTCCCATTGGTTTATTCCTCTTGCACGCTTCTGGAACTGAGCACTTCAAGAAAGGTAGTATGGAGGTATTACTTGTTTAAGTAATTCTCTTGATTTCTGTGCAACGGATCTCTTTCAGTTGTCTTGACTTGACTACATTTTCTTCACATCCCCAGGTGACTTCGAGTCAGCTTCCAATCATTTGATGACTCTTCTGTCACTTCAACCTTGAGACTTGGCTGTCTTGAGTTGACTTTGACTGATACTTTACTCAACTGCATCTCACCCGCACCTTCGGGCCGAGTTCCCGTCTTCTCTTCTTCTTTGCCATACTCACTGCCTTGCAAATGAGTCTTCCTTCTAGTCTCGATTGTCTTCTTGCATGTTTAGGCATAGGATTTAACTCAGCTTGACCAGCCCTATCTATTACAATGCAGTTTACAACAAAAATGGGGTGCCAACTTCCTATTCTAAGTTTTACATGGCATTCATCAAAATCTATAAAATGATTTCCCAACAACTGTTTTCAACAAGTTATATAAAACTAGATTATTTTGTATAACATGCTGCTTGTGAATTGTGTGTGACGCAGGTATCATAAACCATGCATTCCTCATATCACTGTTTTCCTGCATCTATATAAGCCATACTTACACACGAACACCCATCCACTGAAACTTTTTGTCTTACCCCCGCCTTTCAAACGACCAGATGGTGACGGTACATATGTTGATGACGTGGACGAGGAAGATCATGCCCCATCCCGACTTTTGAAGATTTCCTTTACATCTAGCTTTAAGTTGGACTCTTTTATCTTAAGCTTGTAACCTAAGAGCGTAGGACCCTTGAACAATGTTAAATTTTATTTGGGTTGTGATTTTGGAGCTACTTTATCATGTTGTCGGATTGTACCTTAAGATTTTCCGCTGCTACGTTAGACTTTGATTTGGAATGTTTTAATGAATGGTAGAGTATTTAGGTATTAATGTTGTGTAAAACCTTTGTTGATTTGATTTATTTGGCTTAACAATGGGTTTAAGTTATTGATCCTGTCATGGTCCCGTTTGGGGCATGACAATTGTTGTGGTATCAGAGCTTGGCTAGTAAGATGGAAACTTACATCGAGCTAACCCAAGATAGGTTCATCTGCCTTGGATTGGGTACCGCTACTAGATGACCTAAGTTGAATTTTGGACGACTATTTGAACTCTTTTGGGTTGTTATAGTGTTTAAATATCTAGATATTTCTTAGATTGGACATTAGGTGATATAGGAATTTCTTTGTTTGAAAGTTATAATGCCCCGATATGATGAGACTTGAAGGGATATAGGTTATTCCATGATAATATATGATTTGGTTATGTGATATATTATGGGATCTAGATACCTAGTGATATTATTTCAAAAAAGATAGTATGTGAATCACTACGTATGATTTACCTATGATAGTGCCATTCATTCTTAAATAAAGAAATTTGTGGTTCTGGTATCACAATTAAGATATTTTAAGGATGTGAATATTATAGGATCTCGACTGGATGTTGTTTCTAAGTATTTTCTAAGTTATGATGTCTAACTTCCTAGCTAAGTTTTTGGAAGATGATGAACTCAAATTATTTGGACTACTATTGTGATATATATACTTATCAGATATTTGGATTGATTAATTGAGTTGGTTGATTGTGACTTAGTTGTCGATTATTATGTATTGATTAATTATGAACGAGATGGATACTAGTATTTTATATAAGGTATATGAGATGTGCACATTTATCTGGAATAATCAAGGACTTTATCGATATGAGAAATTGAGATCACTATCAAGGTTTTAGTAGGAATGACTCCTATAAAAATTTGGAAATCATTGATGAGATCTTGATACGTGAAAATATACATGCATTTAGGGGCTTATTTTGATATATATTTGATACATTTGCATGTATATTCTGTGTGTTTTGGTTGGTTTTCTTTGTTGGGCGTGATACTACTTGTAACTTCTTACAGGAAATGGAGCTGAATTGGATAAAAAATGATATCACGTTTCAAAATATAGGTCAAGAGCTAAAGTACGGACAAATATGTGAAGGAAAAAAGTATGCACGATTGAACAAAAGGGAATTTCCTTCAAAAATGTCCAAATGCGCTAACAATTTCCAGCACTGGCAGGGTTTAGTGTTTTGGCCATAACTCTCTCTATAAAATTGATATTGGGGTGATTCAAGTGGCTATGGAAATCTAAGAGAAAGAACTACAACGTTCATGAAGACCCCAGGAGCACATTTGGACAAAAACATCTTAGACGGTCGGACCGTGTGAGGGCCACACTGCCGTGTGTAGTACCAATGTGAAAAAAAGACGTCCGTGTGAAGTTGGGAAGAAACAGGGGACGAAAACAAGCCACGCGGTCGGCCGGTGTGACACCACACATCCGTGTGGGGTGTCCGTGTGAAACCACACGACTGGTGTGACTTGTCTGCGGCTGTTTTTGAGTCCTAATCCCGTTAGAACTCTACCAGTAACGTCTCAAATCACCTATATAAGGTGGACCAAGGCCTCAACAAATTTACATCATCTATATACATTAATACACAATACAACACACCAAATTTCATAGGAACACAAGAGCCAAGGTCTTCTGAGAGAGGAAGGCTAGGTCGCGAAAAACACCACAAGGCCTTTCGCATCTACGGAAGCACATGAGCTTCGAAGGTTTGGAAGGAAGATCCATCCTGACAAGAAGGAGTTTTCTTTCTTAGTTTAGATATCTTGTCTGTGCTTGAACGATGTCACAATGTTGATTTCAAGTTTGTCTATGAATTTGTTATCAATGTTTGGCTAATATTTTGGATCTTAGGGCATAATCAAAACTATGGATTCATGCTAAATCTTGATTAATTATTTTCTGAAATAATTTATGTGTTTTATTTTATTAATTTGAGTATTTATTCTTAATTACTTTTTTTGATCAATAATTAGCATGTCATATTTGTTAGTGCGAAATTCGGAAGAGGAGTTCTAACAAAGACGGAAATCGAATTCAGACATAAACGGGTGTATTAAATTGGGAGACCTACAACTATTTGTGGGGAGTCATTCAATTCATAGATCTTTTGGGAGTTAATAATAGTTGTATCGAGTCGGGAGACCTACAATTATTATTAATCTACTGTTTATGCACCGCCCGGGAGGGGGAATAGACTAACTTAGGAATTGAACCCATAGAATTGCATGACTTGGTTTTTGAAACTTTAATTGGATTTAATATTGAAGAAACATGTTGAGAATATGACAAGTGCGAGGCTAGTTTCCAAGAACTGAAGAAACGGCTAACCCAAAAGCAAGTAAAGTTTGAGTGAAATGACAAGTGCGAGGCTAGTTTCCAAGAACTGAAGAAACGACTTACTACAGCTCCAGTCTTAGCCCATCCAAGTGGAACAAAAGGCTTTGTCGTTTATAGTGATGCATCAAAGGAAGGACTAGGAGCAGTGCTCATGCCGGAAGGAAATGTCATTGCGTATGCGTCATGAAAGCTCAAGCCATATGAGGCCAATTACCCGACGCATGACTTGGAATTGGCAAATGATAGTATTCGCGACCGAAGTGATCTCTACGAGCAACATTCATGGTCTTCACAGATCACAAGAGCCTGAAGTATCTATTCTCTCAAAAGGATCTCAATCTAAGGCAACGGAGATGGATGGAGTTAATTGAGGACTATCACTTTGATATTCAATACCATCCCGGGAAAACGTAGTAGCTGACGCCTTGAGCAGAAAGGCAAGTTTAGCCAGACTAATGATTAGAGAATGGAAATCATTAGAAGAACTGAGCATTTGGAATCCGACAAGGACCAATACTTTCGATTACATGTGCTAACATTTCGGTTAAACCCGATCTGCTGGATGAGATCAAGGTAGCACATGAGACAGACGTACATCTTCAGAAGTTGAGAGAGAAGATACTTAAAGGAGAGAGACCAGAATTCTTGATACCCGAAGATGGGATCATTAGATTCTAAAATCGAGTTTGTGTACCGAGTGACGAGCAAATTAGAAATAGAATTCTAGCAGAGGCACACCTCTCGAAGTACACTATACATCCTGGAGGAAACAAGATGTATAAGGATTTGAAACAAAATGATTGGTGGGTAAATATGAAGAACCTAGTAGCGGAGTTCGTTGCGAGATATTTGACTTGTCAACGAGTAAAAGCAGAACACCCACAACCATCTGGTTTACTGCAGCCGTTGGGGATTCCCGAGTGGAAATGGGAACACATAATAATGGACTTTGTGATGGACTTACCAAGGACCAGAAGAGGTCATGATGCTATATGGGTAGTCGTAGACCGACTCACGAAATCTACACACTTCTTACCTATCAAGAAGACTGACAGCTTGCAGAAACTTGTGCAAATTTATATCCGAGAGATCATTCGACTGCATGGAGTGCCAGTCGACATAGTATCAGACAGAGACCTGAGGTTTGTCTCCAGATTTTAGAAGTGCTTGCACGAGGAATTGGGTACCTCGCTAAGTTTCAGCACATCAGCACACCCACAAACAGATGGACAGTCTGAGCGAACGATTCAAACCTGGAAGATATGCTGCGAGCCTGCACGTTGGATTTCCAAGGAAGATGGGATTCGCACTTACCATTGACCGAGTTCGCCTATAACAACAGCTATTAGGCCACGATTGGGATGACACACTACGAGGCCCTGTATGGGTGAAAGTGTAGATCTCCACTACACTGGGAGATTGATGACCAATGGACTCCAAAAGGGAAACGAAAGCCTCCCTCGATTCCAAAGGTTGACCTAGTTCAGGAGGCCATGGAGAAGGTCAAACTGATCAAAGAGCGGATCTGCATGGCTCAGAGACGCCAAAAGAATTACGCGGACAAGACGAGAAAGGATTTAGAATTTGAAGTCGGAGATGAAGTATTTCTCAGACTCTCGCCATGGAAAGAATTGATCAATCCGAAGAAAGGAGGAAAGTTGAGTCCGAGATATGTTGGACCCTACAAGATTTTGTAGAGGATCGGGAAGTTAACCTACCGACTCGAGTTACCAACACAGTATGCGGGAATGCACGATGCATTCCACATGTCACGCCCCAAAATGGAAGCCGTGACACAATTTACCAAACTTATGCCGGTTTACCAAGCCGATTTATTTATCCTCCAACATACGTCAATAGAATGACAAAATCCCAACTAATTATAAATAAGGGAATAACTAAGTCAGAGTATGGTTGCAGCAGAATCTAAAAGAAATAAGATACAACATAATAATTGTTCTTTAGGGTCCTACGCCCAGCTATTACATTAAATAAGTCCAAAGTCTAAATCATCACAAATAAAATCCATCGTCTTAATAAAGTCCATAATACAATACAGAACTAAGCTACGTCTTGAGATCCATCATCGCCATTGTCCTGTATAGCTCTTCATCCTCTGGTTGATAAAAGAGGTGGGGTGAGAACAAAAATTCTCAGTGGGTGTGGGTGCCGAGTGTGGCTTGTTTTTATGCACGAAAAATGGTTTCATGGAAATCAATGCATGAAGTGCATATGACTTTGTCTCGTTGTTTGTATAAATGTTTCCATTAACCATTATGTTAAATTGGTCAGAATCGATCAAACATTATTATTGTTTATTAAATTTAATTCCACTTTCAATTGGATAAAGCCGAAGCAAATTATCCCACATCACTTGGATAAAGCCGAAACAAATTATCCCACTTTACTTGGATAAAGCCGAAGCAAATTATCCCATTTCACTTGGAAAAGCCGAAGCAAATTATCCCACATCACTTGGATAATCGGGCAGATAATCTAGCTGGTTTTAATATTCGGTTCACCGCATTATGTACAAGCTCGATATTTTTATTAGATAAGTATGAAATATCTCTTAAAATATTTATAAGGTAACTGGGTTAGAAAATCTCAACTTCAATGTCCTTAGCAATTTTAAAAATAAAAATCATTTTTACTAAGGAGAACATTCCCTTGCCGGGTTCTAAAATTCAATAAGTTTTAATTACGGACTCGGAAAAGAGCAAGGTCAGTTCCAAAAATTTCTAAATTCCCAGAGGTTTAAATTTTCCAGAGGCTCAGGACAGATTTTATAAAATTTACAGAATCGCCCTCTAGTTTCCAAAATTTCGATTTTTTTGACTTGCTATTTTACAAGTAGGTAAATCTTAAACCGGGAAGGATTTTGAGGTGATTCTAATTTTAAAATACTAATTTGGACAATAATAAATTGTGGTTAAAACAGTTTTGAAAATTTCGAAAGTTAGGTACCTCATTTTCAAAAATTACAATTTTGGTCCAAAAGTGATTTTTTGTCGTTAACGGCTCGTTTCAAGTCGGGTGGTTATGAAATTTGAACTAAAGGTTTAAAATATCATATTAACTAAATCTGTAAGTTTTTGAGATACCTTGACTGCCCCAATTTCGAAAATTACAGTTTTGGTCCTTTAAGTTTTACAATTTTACATTTTGATATCAAACTTGTTCCTTATTGTATTTTCTTGCCCGGAAGGGGTCCCAATTTTTCAAGTCACTTTATATATCAAATTTACAGATTATTGGGTCCAATATATCGAATTTTCAGAGGTGGCCTCCACAGTTTTTTATATTTACACTTTTGGCCCAATATTCCACAATAATTGCAAAATAACCCAAGGTTCGATTTTTCTTGCACAAGTTAAAAGTCTAGAATTCTGATAATATATAAAAACTTATTTTAAATATTTCTAAAATATATTTGTACATTCATAGCATCATAAGTCATAAAAGCATAATGATGAGCAATTTTATCAACATTTTATACAAGAAAAATATCATACTCATCTTTTTATTTTCTCAAAATTTCATTAAAACATAAATATCATACATACTTGATAAAATTCATAAAATATCATATTATCACATGAATATGCATTTTTGTGCACTAGTAGAAAGAATCATGCATTTTTTGTAGAAATATTTTTCACCCACCTCGTAGTAATCTTTCTCGGGTTGATTTAAAATGAAGTCTTCTTCCTTGTATCAACTTCTTGACTCAATCTCTTGAATATCAGCCCCTAAATGGTATCTAAATTATATTTTGGTGTTAAAATTAAAGTCTCAAGTCCAAAGAAAAAATACTATGACCAAATGGCTACTACTTACCTCAATGTCTTCAAGTAGTCTATAAAAACTAACCTTTCCTTCAAGCTCCTAACCTTAACTTGAGATGGTGCAGTCACCCTAAGCTCCAAAAATTCATATCCTTGAGTCAAAATTAATTCTTCATGATGTCAAGAGGAAAAATACTAAACCACAATTTTCTCACCATAAATGTGTTTAGTCATGAATTTCTTCTACAAGCTTGTAGTCAAGTCTGTCTTTTATTTCTTCAAGAAGATCCTTTAGAGTACCTCAACAAGAAGATCCTTTAGGAGTACCTCAACAAGAAGATTCTACCTTCAATTCCTAACATGATAAAATCTTCTTGTTGAGGTACTCCTACCTTGATCGATCCTCCTCAGGATCCTCCTCCGGTCCTCCTCAGATCCTCCTCGGCGTCGGTACGGGCTCCACTTGGGTGGTGGCAATGGCCGTGCATTAGTTATCGTGAGCGGCCTCCGCGTGGCATCTCTTTGAGCTAGGGCCTGTAAGGTCCTCTATCACCGTCATCTCGCTTGATTAGGGTCTCCTCCAAGCGCTCAACGGTGTCGCGAGATAGGCGGGCGTCAATCTCCCATTTCGCGGCCGTCACTTGCCCTCTTCATCTTCTCTCGCATGTTATCCAGGCGCTCCTGGATATTTTGTATCTGGTCCTCCCGCGCTCGTATGGTGTTGTCGCGGTCCTTGATGATAGTGGTCAATTCGCTCTTTTCATCTTGGCTCCTCGCCAAGCGTTGTGTCGTCCCCTGTTACCGGGCGCTCGGATAGCTCGAGGTCGCCGATCACTCTCCCGGTGCCATCAATCATCGCCGTGCCGGTAGTACTCCCGCCAAAGATGGACATGAAAAACGCCCCACCAAGAAGGTGGCGCGACTCCATCCCGATCAAACAAAACTAAGGCGGATCACAAAGGCAAAGGAAAGATAAGAAGAGAATAAGGAATGAATGAATAAAGAAAGTCATCAAGAATCAACTAAGTCAAGACAAGTATGACTATGGAACCTCAAAATATGCGTTATAACTTAGTTCAAACATCAATAAGGCGGTTCTATGCCAATTTGAAATCGATTTCACACTTAATGAGTTAAGTCGTGGTTCTACCCAAAACACAGATCGAGGGTCCTATCTCGGGTCGCTCGGTGTAAGTTTCCATCTTACTAGCCGAGCTCGATACCACTTTCTAATCGTCACGCCCAAACGGGACGCGACGACGATCCACAACTTAAATACCAATAACCAAACAAGCTTGAGATTTAATATCATTGAGAACCCAATGAAATAGAGTCAAATAGCGATGGAATAAAGAACAAGTACAAATTACAACTTACGATCTCACAATTATCCGAAATTACATCCCCAAAATCAACCAAAGATAACTTAAAAGTCAAAGGGTCCTACGCCTTCAATTACAAATCGGAATAAAAAGGAATACAAGAGTCCAACAACAAACACGAGAAAAGAGTCCAACAACAACAAGAAGAAGTAGTAAGTCCAATAGCAATTAATAGTAACAAGTCCGACGACATCAACAACAAGAGATGGTAAATCCAACAAGCGGAGTACAAGGGCTCAATCCGTAGTCGGTTCAGCATCTTCAACGAATTCCTCATCTAAGGTTAGAAAATAGGTAGGGATGAGACAGAAATCTCAGCGGATGGGGTGATCGTGTGCAAATGTGGCGATATATAGTTAATGCGAGAAAACTGTTATATGAAAACACGTGAGTATGATGCATGAATTCACAAAAAGTCCACAAGCGTCCTGATAAATATATTTAAGTAATATACTTATACAGTTTGAGAAAACAGTTCGTGGTCACACAGGCACTATGTGATTCAGGCAAAACAGGTAGGATTGCGTACGGAAATGTAACGCCAATCCCATGCAAGGCAAATAATGGTTGCATACGGATTTGTAGCGCCAACCAATGCCAAGCAAGTAGCGGTTGCGTACGGATTTGTAGCGCCAACCAAACGGGTTCGATAACTCCGGAATCGTGTGGATCAGACAGCGATTCCTTCGTTCTTCCTTGTAACTCCCCAGGCAGGATGGTCCAAGACCGGTCACCTTATCGCTCCATAGGCAAAGACAAAATCCACAGTGGAGCTTGCAAGGCTCGGATCTGTCATAATCATGATTATACCTCAAGTACAACGACCCGCTTCCTCGACACTCCGTCCCTCGCCAAGTGGGATTAGGGCGATGGGGCTCTAAGAGTGGAATAGCAACCGAGCTGCCTTGTTCCATCCCGATGTATCCATTCCGATCGTGAGCTCGACACACCAAGTTGACTCAGCAGAAAAGTAAATACAAAGACAAAGCAACAACCAGCAAATGAGTATGATTGATTCAGGGAAGCAGTTCAGGAAACTTTTTGAAAATTCACGAGTAGCAATATGGCGTTGGTGGAGTTATTTGGATGAAGATGATTATCGGAAAGATAAGCAATCTTCGATATCTTGAAAGTTTAGGTGGAACATAAGTCCCGTTATAGATTCAAAACCGCAAGACGAGGAAGTCGCCCCGCGATCGGGTATTAATCGGTCAAAGCGGTCCGATAAGTCAAGGGGTTTTTGAAAAAATAAAATACTTTAATTAAATCTCCAAGTCAGAGGGTCCAGGGCTATTTTAGTACGAGGAAAAATAATTTGAGTTAGGTCCTTTATAAGAGAAAATTTACAATTTAGCCTCGTTTTGTAAAAACCAAAACGTTTTGGGTTAAAAATTAAATAAATAAATATCCCGACCTTGAAAAATTATGAGGCCAGTTCCTAAATTGTCCAAATTGTCCAGAGATTCAGGTTTTTAAAGTTTTGTGGTCGAGTTTTTATAAAATTCTCACATTGGCCCCAAATTTGTAAAAATTGTCATTTCGGACCTTAAGTTTAAAATAATCGGAACTCACAAACCGGAAGGGCTTTTAATATCATTCCAGTTGGAAAATGTCACTAAGGTTAGTGGGATATTGAGACAAAATCAGTTTTTAAAATAAATAAGTGTAGGTCCTTTAACTTTTAAAAATATCATTTTTGTCTCATTTTGAAATAATTGCCTTTAAGGCTTTTAGGGGTCCAATTGTTATGAAATTTGAACCTTGGGTCCAAAATATAATTAAGTTATAGTTGAATTAGTATTTCCAGGTGCATGGGCTGCATAAGTCCTGGAAATTTCATTTGATCCTCAAGTTTAATCTTTTACACTTTAGTCCCTCAACTTTAGAAAATTACTTTCCAAGCCCTAAACACTTGGATTTTTGGAATACATTTAAAATATGTCATTTCCAGTACCTTAAGAGTGAAAATTTCAAATTTTAAAATTAAGGTCTGGTACAGTTTCAAAATATGCAAAGTAGCCCTTAAACTTTCAAAATTTTACAATCTAGTCCTTGGGCTTTTAAAGGTTGATTTTATTTATCTTAAAACTCTTAAAACTTTATTAAAATGTCCAAAAGTCATTTTTGAACCTGAGTACAGTCCCAAAATTCGAAATTTGCAGAGGGGTCCTTTAACTTTCATTTTCTTGCAATTTAGTCCACCAACTTTCCATTTTTGCATTTTAAGTCCAAAATTGAAATTTAATCAATTATGCTCGACTTTTCCAGGTTATAAGTCATCCAAAACATGGATTTCAAAGATCATACACATGCATGTCTAATACATACAAGAATTCATCAAATAGAACATTTAATTATACATGCATGCACCTAAAATTCAATAAATAGCAATTTGAGCAACTCTTGAGAATTTTCATGATTTGATACATAAAATTGACATGCAATACATAGATTATATATCTCAAGGGATCATGATCAAAATTCTACATGCATTTTAATAAAAACACCTAAAAGTTGGAAAGTATTTTTCCACCCACCTTAAATTGGAAAATTGTGAAATAAAAGGATAAATTTCACAACTTTGGAGGAGGTCACTTAGGTCAGCCCCTAAGTCAAGAAATATCAAAAATTTGGAGTTAGAAAAAATGAGAGAAAAATTAAGGAGAAAAAGAAGGAGATAAGAAAATTGAAAAGACTACACTTTACCTTGTGTAGTAGGTGATTTGAAACTAGTTGAAGCTTCAAATTTGGAAATTTTGGTTCAACTCCAAAATCACCTAAGGTCAGCCCCTATTTATCAAAAATGAAAAAGGGGTGTTAAAATTTGAAAAAAATAGGAAGAAGAAGAAAGAAGGGTTCTAGTGTCCAATTCTTACCTTGTAGTCCAAATTTCTCTACTAGTTATTCTTCAAGTCTTCAAGTTTCACCACCATGCATGCATGTCTCCAAGTGGTCTTCTAAGTACCTCAAAATCCAAAATATAAACTTAAGTTAAAAGGAGAAGGTGATGAGTAGCAAGATTTTAAGTTGAATTGAGGAGTGAAATTTCTTACCTTAAGATAGGGGGTGTTCGAATTTTTTGGTGTTTAAGTGGTAAGATTGTTTGTTTTGGTTTAGATGTTTGAAGAAAGAAGGTATGTTTGATGTTAGGAAGAAGATGTTCTTGAAGATATGAATATGGGTTTGAAGATGTGAAGGACTTGTGTTTGAATATTTGAAGATGTGAAGAAGTGGTACTTGAAGATATGAAGAACTTATGTTGAAGATTTGAAGATGTGAAGAGTTGGTGTTTGAAGGTTTGAAGATGTGAATGATTTTGTGTTTGAAGATGTGAATGAATTTTAGAGAGAGATTAGAGAGAAGTTGGAGAAAAGGCTTGAGAGTTAGAATGTGTTTGATGAAAAAATGAGATGAATTTTTGTGTAATAGGCCATTTTGGCCGTCCACCATGGGGGGAGAGAGGATTTTGATTAATTTTGTGTCTTGCAAATTGTCTCTTGCATGGAGACAATTAGACTAGTCAAAGTATGGGCAAGGTATGGAAAAAGAAGGAATGTTGGGAAGACTCCAACATGTTGGGAAAAATAGTAATAAAGAATTGATGTATGAGATGATGTGTATAATGTTTGAATTAATGGTATAATTATACACAAGATGACTAATATAAGGTGTAAGTGTACAAGAGTTAGATGATATTTTTACTCCAAAAATCCCATGTTGGCCGTCCACTATAGGGGTATTATGGTAATTCCATATAATTTTTTTTTGTCCCAAATTTGATGATAATAGATGAAATATATCAATCTCCAAAATAATTAGTGATTTCCTTGATCACTTATAAGTCTCATGATCACTTAATCTAAATCAAAATCTTAATTCTATAAGGTAAAAGTCTCTAAAATATATAGTCTCTTAAAATTCTAAGGTGACTAATAAATACAAAAATAGTAATAATGATAAGTCAAGTGATCATAAATGTGAAATAGAATTAATAAAGATCATGATCACAAGTAATTAAATAAAATGAAATAAAATACAAAATATATATATAAATGATAATTACCCGTCAAAGTGACGCGGTAAAATAGTCGGTCAAATACATAGACGACAGTAAGATTCAATTATATGTTCGGAAAAATCGGGGCTTCACAAAATCCCTTCCAGTTTGTAAGATCCAAATATTGTAAGTTCGGTTCCAAAAATAGCAACTTGACAAAAAGGGGACCAAATATGAATTTACCCAAAACTCGACCCCAAAATCTTTGAAAACCTGATTGTCTGGACAATTTGGAAAATTTTGGAACTAACCTTATATTTTTTCGAGGTCGAGACCAAAACTTACTCGATTTCAAACCCGATAAATACCAGTTTTTCCAAAATGGGGCTACTTATAAAATTTTCTTTTTGTCAAGGACCTCAAATTAATTATTTTTCATGTTACGATCCTGAATTTACTGCCTTATTTAGTTATAAAATTTTAGTTTTCTTAAAAATCTCATACCTTAACGGACACCTTACCGAATTTTATGCATTACGCGTGGTGACTTCCTCGCCTTATAACTATTTGAACTTCATCAAGCTTAAAATCTTCCACGTAATATATCGAATCCATCAAATCAATCGAAGATTAGTTATCCTCCCGATAATTAGCTTCATTTAATATAATTACACCGTCAATACCGATAAAAACTCGCGTATATAATTTTCACATACTTACACTTGTGTTGTTTTGCCTGGTTGACTTATTATAACGTGTGAACCTACTTGCTTGAGTCAACTTGGTGTGTCGAGCTCACGCTTAGAGTGGACCACGGGTAATGGAATCGCACAACTCGGCCGCTATTCTATTTACCTACCCCATTGTCCTAATCCCACCACTGGAAGACGGAGTGTCTAACGGGAGAAGTGGGTCGTAGACCTGAGGTATAATCACGATTATGATAATCCAGGCCTAATTAGCCCCACTGTGGATTTGTCGTGCCTATGAGTGATAAGGTGATTGGGCCTTGTGCCAACTTGCTCGGGGAGTTACATGGGAGAACGAAAGAATCATTGTCGATCCACACAATTTTGGAGTTATTTGTACCGTATTGCTTGTTTAGGTTGGCATTGCAATTCCGTACACAACCACTACTTGACTCGCTTGATACCATTTATAGTGCCTCAATGTTCACGAACTATTTTCAACAAGTTATATGAAACTATATTATTTTGAATAACACGTTGCTTGTGAATCGTGTGTGACACACGATCATAAACCATGTATTCTTCATATAATTGTTTTCATGCATCTATATAAGCCACACTTACACACGAACAACCATCCACCGAGATTTTTGTCTCACCCCTACCTTTTCAAACGACCGATGGTGACGGTCCATATGTTGATGACGTGGGGCGAGAAAGATCAGACCACGGAGTGATTCATATCCGTGTCCTATCCCGACTTTTGAAGATTTTCTTTACATCTAGCTTTATGTTTGACTCTTTTATCTTAAGCTTGTAACCTTTAGGGCGTAGGACCCTTTGAACAATGTTAAGTTTTATTTGGGTTGTGATTTGAACTACTTTGTCATGTTGTCGACCGTAAGAATTTCCGCCGCTACATTAGACTATGATTTGGAATATTTTAATGAATGATAGACTATTTAGGTATTAATGCTTTGTATAAATCCTTTGTTGGTTTGATTTATTTGGCTCAACAACGGGTTTAAGTTATTGATCACGTCATGGTCTGTTTGGGGCGTGACACTTTTTTCCATTTTTTCTTCTCCGTTAACACACCTTTCTCACTTTAGTCTCTCCCAATATTCAGTCACAATCACATCCACCAAGCCTCAAACAACAATTTTAGCAAGAATCAAGGGAAACACGAAAGTATTTTGAGAAGAAAATGGAAAAAGATGAGAGAGAGAGAGATGTCTTTTCTTGACCATGGTAATGGTACGCCAATTCAAATTTTAGTCTTGAACATGGTGAAGGTTGTTGTCAATGGTGGGGCACACTGGATCATTTATGGCGGCGGTAGAGAGTGGTAATGGTGAAGGGCGGCGATATTCCTCCTTTCTTAGTTGGTATCATGCGGGTGTTGAAGATGATAATGGTGTTAATGGTGGTTACGGTTGTAATTGATGATATACAATATTTTTTCCTTCAATAATATTACTTTTTATTCAAAAATATTATATTTTCTTAATTTTTGCTTAAAAATATTCGACGATGTAAAAAAGGTAGTATTTTTCCTTCAAAAGTATTGATTTTTATTTAAAAAGTATCACTTTTTATCGATTTTATTTAAAATTATGTAATTGACGGTGTATGAAAAAAGTATTATGTTTTCCTTTAACAAAGATTGCGTTTTGTTCAAAAAGTATTAGTTTTTATGAATTCTCACTTAAAAGTATGTAACGGCGATGGAAAAAAGTATATTATCAAGTTCCGTTTTATGATAATTTAGTAATATTTTTACTTTAAAAGTATTACATTTTACACGAAAAATATTTTTTATTAGTTGTCACTTAATCAAAAAGTAATTCTTGTTATTCAAAAATATCATTCTTTCTAGTGTTTTCACAATTTCTTGGGTATGTGGTATTTCCACCAATCAACTTTCATCTTCTAGATTCACCTCAAATCAACGATTGAAGTAATTGAATAAAAGGTAAGTGTGATCGCGTGCATATATGAGGGTTTTTTTCGTGATTTAAGAAAGAGATGATTTTACAAAAATAAAAAAAACGAAAGAAAGAAAAGGAAGAGGAGGAAAAAAAAAACCTCGCGTAGCAACGGAGGAGAAGAGAACACATATTGAGTAAGAGAAGAGAATAAGAGAAGCGAACTTGATGGTGCTATAATTGTGGGGAGAGGGAGAATGAGAGAGAGAGAAAGAGATATACAAAAACGGTTTCCCTTTTTCTTTATTTTTGTATTTTTTACTTGGGTTTGATTTATTTACCTAATTTAGATATTGGATCCTGCTTTCACGAATTTAGATCCGTGAGACGGTCTCATAGAGACCCACTCTTTGCTAAATAAGGTTCAAAGTAATAGAGCCTTTAAGTAGTATTATCGTATCTTAAACCAAGAAAACAAATGGCTCTTAAATCGATAACCATGCGATGTACAAAATAAATAATGAGCATATAAATGAATTTAATAGACGTGTGTGCGTTAATAGGAAATACTAAGGGCATAATTGGTATGTGGGAATGAGATAGGAATGGAATGCGCATTCCTTGGTCCATTCTCATTCACATGCTTGGTATGTTTTAGTAATGGGAATACTCATTCCCATGTGAATCCCTATTTCCAAAAGTAAGGGAATAGTCATTCCTCCTCTCCCACATGAATTTAGCCAATGATCAAGAATGACTCAAATTTTATTTTAAATGAAATTATCTTTCTATAAAAGACTAAAAATACTGGATATAATCTATATTTTCAAAAATTAGTGTTATAAATAAAAACAATTATTTATAATTTAACATTTATAATTTAAATATAAGTTATATATAATATTCTAATAAATCATAGTCAATTTCAATCAATATTCAATAATAAAATCAAAATTTTGATATAGATTTCTCTTGTTGATTTTCTATATTTTCTTACAAAAAAATATTATACAAAATATTATTGATATCATAGATATATATATATATATATATATTATTTAACACACATGAAAATAATCTTATATCAATTTACGATAACTTATTTAATAAAACTTATTTAAAAATCTTATTTTTGAGTAATTTGATACTTAAAATTATTTTTCTCAAATTACTATTATTCATTTATAATTACCAATCGAGATATTTAAATCAAGTAAAAAATTATCATTCATTCATTTCTCCATTTACTATTGTTATTCCATTCCTAAACTCATTACATTTCCACTTAATTCCATTCGTTCATACCAATCATGGCCATCTAATTCCATTCGTTCATACCAATCATGCCGTAAAGTATTATAACGAGGGAATAAGCGAATAATGTCGTCTATTGTCATAGAAGTGGGTGTGTCGTACGCAATTTTAGTTTTTATTGCTAAAATATTTTTGAAAAATTTAATTTATTTTTATCATTATTCGATTCGAATTTGGACTTGTTGACTTCACCTCGAATGAACATTCAAAACTCGATCCTAATTCAATTAAATTTTATCCTGAAAGGAAAGTTGTATTACATTAGTCCGAGAAATGATAGAGAGAAAAAGTATACTAGTTCCATTAAATTCGAGCCAAATTTATCAAATTAAAATTTTGAATCGAATTCGAGTAAATCCATATATAAAAAGTTTATGGTAAAAAAAATTAGACTAAGAAATGGGCAGGGGTTGCACGAACGCAAGTTCCACTACCACTCAGAAACCTAGGCCAGTGGAGAGGAAATGGAACCTGAATCGTGGTCAATAGTTTCAACTTAGAACCGTTGACCAGTTCCGGTTCCGTGTACAAGAAGAAACCAACATATGGCGGGCGGTTTTGGTTCCGGTTCTTTCTTTGGAGGAACCGTGGAACTGGCAGTTCCAATGGTCATAATTTTTTTAATATTTAAAAGGCCCTTTAGTTTTGGAGAATAATTAAATTTTGAAGAACTTTGTCAATCTTCACTAAATCCCGCTACTAAACGTGTTCATAGAACTTCTCTTAAATGTGAAGTTAGAAAATTAGTAAAAAGTATCTAATTGTTCCGATATTTGTAGTGATCATTGTCATATGGATATTACATTTTATTGGATAGATAGTTCTGGGCATTTACAAAAACAGTTAATTTTATTTAGATTATTTGATGAAAGAAGAAAATTGTTAATATGATAAATTTAATTTTGTAACAATTATTATTTAGTTGATAAAATATTTTCTATTTCATTTTATAATGTTAGTTCAAAATAACTTACTTTATTATGCCAACCATTTCAGGGGTAGATATTCACATAATAGATGTACTTGTTATGAAAAAAATAATTGTCCAACATGGATTAACATATTTAAATGAACATATATTCAACCAATTAGAAACGCACTTCAATATTTATGGAGGCATCCAACAATTATGCACCAATGGGGTAAATTTTGTAAAAAAAGAATTTAAAAATTTCCTAGAGATGTACTAACGTTGGACCTCAATGATTTATGAAAAGCTTCGTTTAATTATAAGGAATCATTGTCTTCACGTTTTAACTCTTTGACCGTAGGCATTCGTTTGTATCCTAACCAATTGAATAAATGTGCTTCTTTATGTGAAATGTTATGAATTTTTTGAATCAATAAATTTATTATCCAAAGATTATTATATATATATATATAATAAGAAGATATTCTCAAAATAGTAGCCATAAGTTTTCCCACTCTTTTTAGTTTCTAAAAACGATTTTTTTGACTTCTCATAAAATCGTTTCGCATTTATAAGCATTTATATTTTACTAAAAATAATTAATTATGCTTACATAATTATTTATGTGTATAATCGGAAAGTTTTTATTTTTTGCGGTGATTATTGATGATTTACCTTTAATAGCTCCACGAAATTGGAATTTGACAGATTCATTATTTTTAATATTCAACTTACTAAAATTAAGAATACAAATAGCTATTTTATATTTAAACCAAAGTTATTTATTGCATTCCTTCAATAGGTCCATAATTGTCGGAATTTCTTGGTCTTTGATTTTTACTTTCAAACCAAACATACTCTAATTATCGGAGATATATATTCTATATAAAAAAATATTATTGATCTTTAATATCTCCAAGAATCTCGAAAATTTGGTCAAGACAAATTTTCAAAATCATACTTGAAAGGATTGATTTTTAAATAATTATAAAGATGGAAATCTAATTACAACTCCATTAGATTTTTCAAAACATAATATAATGCATACAACTGAAATATATTATATTCAAACCTTGCTAGGAAAAGTAAAGGGGATGATATAATTGGAAAAAATTAACAATATTTACCAAAATAACTATAAAAAAAAAGCTAAGTGAATTGTGTAAAATTGCCTACCTAAAATTAAACTTATATAACTTTCCTTTTATTAAAATTTTAAAACTATAAATACATTCACATAATCATTAATTTTCACAAACATCACAAGAGGAATTGTATCTCTTTTTCGAACCAAAGATCCACCATCCTTGAATTTTGAAATTTGCTTGGCAAGATATGGCACCGATGTTTTCTTTAATCAAGGATTTGAACAAGTGTAAAACTAGTCAAGGCATTAAAATTATGTCCGTTCGTGTATATGAAAAGCATGCTTTCAACGACAACACCCAAATACAATGTTTGGAATGTATATTTCACGATTAAGGTATGAAAATATTTATGATTTGTTATGAAAACATATTTTCTTCTAATTGTTTTAATATGTTCTAATATTGAAAAGTCTGAAAATATCTTGCAGGGAGATCGTATACATGGTACAATTAGAAAGATGCATATGGACTAACATAAGAATTTGCTAAACGAAGGGCGCATATATGCTATTCGAGATTTCTTAGTTACTAACCAAACGGATAAATATAAAGCTTGTGAGACAAAATATAAGATAATCATTCATGATAAACACACATGTTTGAAATGTTTGACAAAATGTTTCCAAGGTATATGTATGTTTTCAAAGATTTGTATGACATTGAGAAAGTTGATGATACATTGCTTTTCGGTAAGTTATGAATCATTCAGTTTTTTTTTTGTATCGTTTGTTAATATAAAATAGTTTTATAAACATATTTTCGATATTAACAGACATCATTGGAAGAGTTGTGTCGATGCAATTGGCCCAAACAAAATAGTTCGCTGGAAAAACTACACGTTTCATAGATATCATCTTGGAGGACTTAGAGTACAATAAATTTATGATATATTATTTTTTTTTGCTGGACTTTTTTACGGTTTTAAACAATTCTGAGTAAATATTTGCCTTTCAATATTGCAGCAATAATCGAATGATATGTACTCTTTGGGAAGATTATGTTGACACTATATTGCCTAATCTCGAAGGCTATAGTCTCGAACCTCTTGTGATTATTATTCAATTGTGTAGAGCTAAGGTCTTCAAAGGTAAATTCAAATATATTAAAATAAACTTTCTATGTTTTTGTTGAATTTTATTTTATTTTTTGTTTTTTTAATTTTAATGTAGACGATGTTAAGCTATCAAATTCTTTTCATGTCACAAAACTGATTGTCAATGATGAGAATCGAGATTAAAGAATTGAAGACAAGGTACGATATTATAGTATAATTTATTTTTGATGTATTTTAATTTTTTTAGTTTATTTAAATTGAAAATTGTCTTTAATCAACATTGTGAATAGTAGCCGAATCAGCGTGTTGATCGATCATGTTATCGTGCCATCCAATGTGGTTGTTTTAGAGGATTTAGCTTCTCGTCAATCTTCTGTGTGCAATTGAACAATTGTATTCGAATAGACAGTAACGATTATATGCAATATGTTTTTATTTTGATTTATAAAACAAAATTAATTATTTTGTCTAATACTTAATTGCTACTTGACAGCGACTTTTGGGTATGTGCTACAATCATATCATTCATTGGGGATTGGTGGTATCTATCTTGCCCATTGTGTCCTAAACAATTGTCCGAGGAGGAGATAAGTTATATTGTTTTGGTTGTGACAAATTCGGAACCTGGAATTTAAGGTATTTATTTCTTTTAAAATGTTTTCTATTTTTTAATCATATGTAAATAAGCTTATAAATTTTTCTTATTATATAATATTAGGTACAAGCTCGAGATTAAAGATGTGGATGTCACCTGAAATGTACCACTCTCCTGTGGGGCAGGGATTGTGAGAAGGCGATTGACAAACCTTGTGCACTCGGAGAGAATACCTTGTGTATGTTTATCTTTTAAATGTTTATATATATTTTTAAAATTGGATACATAATTTTGGTTTTTGATTAATGATGGAGACTTAGACGAGACATCCCTGATGAAATTGTCGATTTGATAGATAAAAGCTTTTTTTTTTGAAAGTTCAAGTTAAAGGAGATCAACTCGAGGCATTTGAACAACAGAGCCTTAACAATATTGAAATTGACGACCAATAACCACTTGATTCAACATATGGTAGGGTTGCAATTGAAAGTCGGGTATATAAATCGAACTATTAATTTTAACCTATTTAGTTGTTTATAGTAAAAAAATTATAATTCATAATAAATCATATATTTTGCTTCAATTCTGGAATCGACTTCTTGTCCAAACTACACAATGATGGAGAATACTGACAAAAAATAGCCAATTATTGATGTTTTATTAATTTTCTATTTCTATATTTATAAAAACTTTGAACTAAGTTAACTACATCTTATTTGCGGGAAGATTCTTGAAGATGAAGTTAACACTCCAAGTAAAAAAAATAAACAGAAAGACGTAGTGAAAGCAAGCCCGTAATTTAAAAGAACTCTTTTTGATGATTTCGCATCTTCTACAAGTGCAAAAAAGTTGAAGGAGTTTACAAAGAAGGAGGATGATGATTCGAAGAAATAGAATATGGACATTTTGGTATTTTTTTATGTTTTACTTGATTTTTAGAGGATTATTATTATTACTATTATCGGTTTTTTAAGAATAAACTGGTTTTTTGGTTCATTTAGTTTGGTAATTAAAGGGTATTTGAATATTACTCTTTTTTAATGGTATTACTGTTTTTTAATGGTATTAATTAATTAATAAATTGTTTTTTTTTGTTATTTTTAAACTTTAGTGTTTTATTCATTCCCCACAATTTAAATTGTTTTTAGATTTAAATTAAATTTATATATCTTAGAAAATTAAAAATAACGCAATGCCAAATAGCGAAAAATACAATATAAGCCACAAAATTTACAAGTACGCATAATCTAAATAGGAAGACATAAAAATATCTTTGAATAAATCAAAATTAAGACCCCCAAGCATCTACAGGATTCCACTATACTCAAGGTATAGGGTCAAGTAGGAATTTTGCTTAGGAGTCATTTTACTTGCACTTATAACCCAAAAAAATATGCTTGCAAACCGAACAAATATATCTTTTAAATGATGCGAGAATATGAACAAAGAATACAAGTCCATGCCCTTGATTACAAATAGTAATGATATGTTTTTTATATATTCCCGAAGTTTATCAGCGATAATCGACTTTTCTATCATAAAATACGTCTAAAAATTAATCATATATCATAAATTTGGAATGATCCATATATTCTGAATTTTATTAGCTAATGATTTTTAACCATTTATATACGTCAGTTGTATAAATAATCATAAAAACATTGTCAAACTTTCCAAATGTAACGTAGTGAAAGATCAAAATATATTTATTTGATAGTCAATTTACAGGGAACAGAATATTTCTCATAATGTAATTGTAGATAGAATTTTTTATCTTTAATAAAGTAAATATAGATAGAATCTTTATCTTTAATATAGTCATTAAATCTTATTCTTTATTATCAAGACTTACCATGAATAGATTGAATATCCATTATAAATACTGGAACATGTTTATATTTTGCATTCATCATACTATTCTACTCATGAAAACACGAGGCATAAATCTAATCAACATTTATATTAAAAAACAAAAGCGGCGACAATTCAAAAAAAAGATAAACAACCAAACCGATAATAATGTGGCAATTTACAAGATCTGTCTTGTCTTTGGGCAACAAACGAACAAGAGATGCTACTTTTTTGCAAATGGTATGTTTTATTTTTTAATTTATTGTTACATGTTCATCTTATCAAAGATAAGTATTCTTACCTTATGCATATATGTTCTCGCGGACTTCTGTAGTCTTTTCTTCACAATAATCAAGAAAAATGAAATGTTAATTAATATATAGAAGAAGCAACAAATATATAAAATACTACGAGTTAACAGTACTTATCTATAATGTTTTTGTATATATATTTTATAACTTTGAAATGAAGAAATATTAGTTTGGATCCTAAAGAAGAAAACACTAGCATAGTTGTGAATTTATTATAACTCCATCAAAACTAATTTTTAAAAATACATAAAGAAAAAGGATCGATACTTTTGTATCTACAAAATACAAAGGATTACAAAATCGGATGCAAAAATATTAACATTTGGTAGTGTGATGACAAAAAATTTAAAAAAAAAAAAACTCTAGTGTATTATGCGAGAAAAAACAGGAGACGGCTTTTGTTTCTAAAAAATATTAAACGTAGGTTCATGATAATTAAACATATATGCATATATAGAGATATGATCAAATGAGACCAAGGCCTATAGGTAAGAACATGAGACCACATCTAGACCATTTGATTTAATAATCAATGGTCCATATTTTACTCTCTATTTTAGCATGGTGGTGAAGCAAGGGTAGAAAAAGTAATCTGTCTTTTAAGTTAAAGGATATAATTGTAAATCCCTAATTTTTTGAATTTGGTAATCGAACCGATTATCACTATCCGCGATTTTCTCTCTTATCTTTTTTAAAATACCGATTCTTCTTCCCCGTCTTCATCTCCCCCTGCCGTGCTCCATCCGTGTGCTCCATCCGCTAAAATTCAAACAAGCGACACGATTCTTCTTCCCTGTCTTCATCTCCCTCGTGCTCCATCGTAAAAATTTCAAACAAGCGACACGATTCTTCTTCCTCTCTTCACCTCGCTCGTGCTCCATCTATGTGCTCCATCCGTAAAAATTCAAACAACTAATAAATTGCTCATTGTCCATCTCGCCTCGTCCATCTCGTTCGCTTAAGTTTTTAAGCGATTTACCATTTCTTTTTTGATCTATTGTTTCTTGATGCTAGGGTTCGATTTGGGTTTTTATTATCGATTTTTATTATTCTTGTTGTTCAATTTTAGGGAATAAACTTTTAGGTATAAGAGTTTTTTCTTGAAAGTTTGAAGCTTTCTAATTGTGATGTATATATATTATATGGGTTTTAATTTTTTTGGGATTTGTAATTCTTTTCTAGGTCAAATTAGTTTTACTCAGTAAATTTACGTTTGGGAATAAAGTTTCTTGAGAAGTGTGAATCTTTCTAATCAGAGATTCCTTACATTGTTTTTAATGTAGTATGATTTTATTTTCTAGCTTTTCTTGTTTTGGTCGATTTGCTGAATTTGCATTGATAAGTTTCAAGTTCACCTTGAAAAGTATAGTTGGATTGGATGACTACTTAATTTTATTTTTATTTTGTTGATTCTTTGAAATAAGAATATCTTTGGGTAATGGTATGAGCTATTTTCTTTTGGTTGGGTGTGATTACTTGGAAAAATTGGTTGCCTTTTCTATAAAACTTTTTTTTTCATGCCCAAGTCTATTAGCCGATGGGGTTTTTTCAAACGATAAGGGTTTTTTAGATGTAGAATTATGTGTTTTTAGTTATGTAATAATGTTTGTTTAGTAATAGCACACCCGTTTTTTGTTATTTTGTGCGAGCATGTATATTTATTTTGGAATCATGTGTATTTAGCTATGAATAATGTGTGTTTAGGTATATAATAATGTGTATATAGTTTTACGATAATGGACGATTAGTTGTATGTTTTTGTAAATAATTGGTTCTATATTTTAGAGGTTTTTGTTTTAGCAACTAAATGGCAAAAACAAGGGAAAAAGGGTCGCGAGTGGGGGACGAAGCGATGGTCGGAAGAGGGCAAAGAATTCATATAGGACATTATCGATTGGAAGTCGAATCGAGGTGTTGGTAGATAGCTTTATTAATCTTTCCTGCTGGACCATTGCGATTGTTGATATGGGATTCGTTTACTTTCTCTTTCAATTGCCGACTCATCCCGACTAATGTTTTGGTTAGTTGCAAATTTTAACCCGGCTAGCTCGAAAGAGTTGTTGGATAGTTTTAGGTGTACTCGCATTGAACCGATTGATGTCCAGTATCGAGGGGTTCCCCCCGACGGGCGAAGCGATTAAGAAGAAAACAAAATCGGAGAGTTGCGATTTTGTCATTACCTGGATGGCCCGCTATGTTCGAGAGGGAGGGATTACGGTAACACCAGAGTAAGTGGGCGATAAAATGCGAGGAGTTTGTGGATGGCGGAGATGGGTTTAGAAGAACTTCTTGATATTGGTTGAGTACTTATTATTGGGATTTTCAACTGGATATGTGTATCCTCACTTACTTAAAAGCCTTGAAGATGTCGAAATGTTAGGAACTTAGCATGGTGTGAGTATACATTGGCAACCTTGGTTGAAAAGAGAGGGGGCTGGTCATGGGAAAAAATACCAAATTTAATGGGCCCTTGCTATTTTTGAGGCGGAATTATATCCCCTATTTTTTTTTTTGATTTGTTTGAAGCATGTTATTTTTGATGTAATCTATGTAATTGCACGGTATTTTATGTTGATAGAGTTAAGTGCGTGAGGCGGAGTGTTCCAGGACGTGCCCATCGTGTTGGCTTGGAGTGACAAACTAAAGGAAAGGAACAATAAGGAAATTGACCTTGGTGGGTTTGGGATGGGGTTTATCGAGCCCCGTTTGATGTCGAAACACCAATGGAGCCACAGTTGAATTTGCGGGGCTCGGAAGGTGAAGGAAGCCGTAGGTCGGGGGACCTCGTCATCCCTGGCGATCGAAGGTCATTTATCTGAACGTATTTAGTTTTTATATTATGTGCATTTAGTGTTTCGGATATGTGTAATTAGTGTTTAAATTATGTATATTCTAATTATGTACATTCGGGTTAGTTATTATGTGTATTTAGTTTGTAATTCTTGTGCATATACACTTCTGCGATTTATCTGGCATGTTTTTGATGTCCGAGGATATTTGGTGGGGATTAATTGGCAATGATTGAAATGTTTGTCCTCGAGAAGCGTTGTTGAGATTACTCCCGATTCTTGTTGCTCAAGGACTTGAGTCGAGGCGAGAATATGCTATGGTTAGAATGTTGCGAGGGAAGCTAACATGCTCATTGCGTTACGGGTGGGGTTAATGGATTCGGACGATCGGTATAGAAGGGAGTGAAACTTCGGCATAATGAAGCCTTTTAGAAGCGAACACCATCTTATATACGTGTATCAAATTTATTTTTAGTATCACAGTTTCAATAACTATGTAAACATTTTTAAGATTATAAATGTACCGCAAATTACACATTATTATACACATATTTACTTAACTATGTACCTGCATTAACATAATAAAATAACTTGACACCCAGATTTATATAACTAAATGGGCAAATATATAAGGATAATGTACATTATTGTAATCACAAATATGCAAGACAAATTAGTCGCGATGAATTATATTTCTGGGTTGGTATGCGTGGCATCAAAGGATATTACATCACGAATGCGGCGTAGTTCATTATAGGTTGTTTTGATGCGTCCCGAAAAGTCGCGTTAGTTTTTCATCTTGATCAACATCGTCGAATACTATTCCCGGATTTGCCTCTTTTTATCTTAGGAATTTGTATCACGGTGTGCATCCAACTTGCACATATGTATCTTTAGTCTCGTTTGAAATTTCTAAAATCAATTTTGGCGCTGACTTTGTGAATAATCGTAGGCCATTTCTACATCATTTCGTGTTGTTTTGCACTCCCAATGTTTGCCGCGTCCGATTTATGATAAATTCTTTGGTGCCAGAAGGTTAGGTTCTATTCACGCCAGAATTGCTTGTGTTTGTCAATTGTCATCGGATGAGTGTGTCTTTCCTCAAACCCACGTATTGCACGAATTTCCTCGTTAATTTCTTTGTAGTAACTTCTAGCTTGTGAAGCCCCTTTACACAAGCCATAATCACTTAGCAAATGTATTTTAGCCTCGATGTATGGAAATGCTTGTCGGTGCGAGGAATTTTCTTGTTCAACCTCTGGGATCCAATATTTAGTTGATCCAGGCGAGATTTCGAGCCTCTGACCAACGTGAACTGTGTAATCTGGATCTTGATCTGGCAAAAACACAATATTTACATATTAAAATTACAAATTTTGAATACTATTTACACAAATTTTCAATGTATCGTGTAAATTCATATTTACAGAACATGAACGTACGGTCAAATCAAACTCATGATATTTGTCTTATAAGTACACATATTTAATGCCGCTTGTGTACATAATTAATACTCCTAAACATATATTACATGCGTTGTAATTAGGCAAAAAACGTATTTGGATAAGCCATTATACGTGATACATATTTTTCATACTAAATACCTGAGTGGAGGTATTTATACACACATTTCATTAATATTGACTAAACAAACATACGGAAGGTATATGTGATACATTATATGTGATACATATAATTAAATACCTAAAATATACAAATTAGAATAGCCCTACACACACATTTCATTAATACTAACTAAACACACATATGTCATCGCTATATATGATATATTATATATGATACACATTTTCATAATAAATACACAAATTAGAACCTTTATACACACATTTCATTAATCTTAACTAAACACACACATATGTCTGAAGCTATATGTGATGCGTTATATGTGATACGTATTTTCATAATAAATACACAAATTCGAGACAACATACACACATTTCATTAATACTAACTAAACACACATACTCACAGAATATAATATACACATATGTTACACGCAATTACAAGTAATATGTGCAATTTTTATAGTAAAATATACACATTTTTGTTATAATTACACATCCATCCTACATAATTTATTCGTGAATTTTTGATTGTTCCACATTACATACATTCAACCACACATTTTTGCTAATGAACTGCGGCGAAATTTACCTTGATGCCACTAGTCGGCGATGTGGCATTCTGGTGGTCAGATTGCAATATCGATCCCGCTGAAGTCAGGGTCGCGATTTTCGGGTGTTTTTGATTACGGCTCAATGGTGTTTCGATGTCGATTTCACATATCGGTGTTTTTCACGTTGTAATTTTGATTTTTCTCTCGGTTTGGCGTTCATTTTCGCTGGAATGTCAGGTTTTCGGCCGCTGTTTGATCGTGGAGAAGTTATGGGCGATGATTATGGTTTTTCGATTTACGGTTTTCACAGGTTTTCACCGGGGCCAAGTTTGCACGAGAAGATGATTGGTGGTGTGATTTCATTCTCGATTTTAGAAAACAATTATTCGCTAACTTATTATCTGGACAGGCTCCCTATTTGTCCCCACAATTTTTTAATTACTATAAAAATCCTATTAAATTCAAATTTTTATTTTATTTGGTTTAGGAAGTGTTGGATTTGAGTCTCATGTTCCTACTCTATAGCTATGGACTCATAGATCTCTTCCTTATATATATATATATATATATATATATATATATCATTGTAATATTACTACCTTTTGAACTATTTTTCATTTACCACTTACATAAAAAATTAATAGTTTAAGGGAATGTAATATCATAAAAAAATGAAAAGAATTCAAAGCACAAATGCATATAACCTACGAATCGAAATGATACTATAGAGACAAATTATGAACTCTTTTTAAAAAATATATTTAGCAAAATTTAAAATCCAAACGCGCATATGTCTAATAAAAAACAGTGATTTTTAGCCTTCAAAAATTCGGTAATGACATTCTTTCAAACCACAAATTTCCACAACATGCGTACATAAAAAATTAAATCAACACACAAAGAGTAGATTCATAAAAAAATAATAAATACAACAAATATATTATAATTCGCCATTTCGAATAAAAAAACTTATTTTAGTTTCAAAGCTGAAGATGAAAAGAGCAGGATCTGGAAAAAAGGTATCATTATCTTTCAATGTTGAATACACCTGTATTTCTTTGCTGTGTACCCTCGCGTGAAGAAATTTTTCATGATCTTGATTATATCGCAAATATTTACGTAGAATGTTCATACAAAATAAAATGTTAAAACAAAAATATTTTTTCGAACACATATAAACAACTATAAATTAATTATTTCACATATTACCATCGTAAATCATAAAAAAATTAAAATCCAAAATTTCAAATTTTTCTGTACTACTGGATAAAATTTAAATTTTGAAAAACTCGTAAAACAAATCACAATAAAACAGAACAGTTGCTATTGTTTTCATAAGAACCTCAATTTATTAATATTTAAACAAATATCGTGTATCGAGACCCCGGATATGAAGTTCATCATTTCCAGATATATAAAATCGACAAGGATCGGGGAATATGAAGATTTCTTAAACATTTCGTGTTTTTTTACAAAAAATCATGTTTTGAAGAAAAATCGACTGAAAAATAATAAGAAAAATGCTAGGCTTCATAAGAATATGAAGTTCTTTATTTTTTCAACACAAAATAATTAACAGATACGAAAAAATAAAAAAATGTTCATCATTATCAGATCAAAAATGAAAAATGGATCGACGATTAAAAAGTTTCGAGTGAATATGTTATTCTTTATTTTTAGATCCATAAATCCATTAGGGATTTTGGATCGAAAAAAATGAAGAGAAATTTTGATTTCTCTATTTTTTGTGCAAATATTATATGAACATGATTAAAATAAGATTATTTCAAAGTCGAAAATGGTTTGATTCATTTGAAGATGTTAAACCAAAAAAATGAGATGGAATTTGATGGTGGAGCGGCGCCGCACCTAAAAAAGAGTAGAGAATGAGGGATGAAAATTAGGATTTTTACGGTTTGTTTTCATCTTAACATTCGAGATGAAATCACGACCATCCGTTTGGTAAAAGATGCAGAAATGGATATCCACCTTTGCGTGTCGAACACAAGCCCGTAAATGATTTATTCGTTTCGATCTCGGCCCAATTTGATATCTTATCATTCGATCCACGGGTGAAATGGCAGACGGGCCTGCGATGATTTAGTATCGATTTGTGTGACCTTATCCGGGGCGCTTCATTTAGGTGTAGAGCATGTAAATGGGCCGCAAATTAAGATCGAGATGGGTTTTATTAATAAGGGCCTTTTTTGAAATCGGATTGTCTTTTATTAATAATTCTTTCATTTATTTTTGTAGCTTATTAATTGTCTTTTTATTTTATTATATTATTATATTTTTATTTTCTTAAATTATAAATAAATAAAATAATTTATTAGATCTTTTATTTTTATATAGCTTGTTGAAAATTATTAAAAAAATGTACAGCAATACGTAACTGGAACGAAGCACAACGGCGC